>CM053030.1:70301704-70901704 GCA_028564925.1 Lithobates sylvaticus
TAAAGTATCAGTAGAGAGGAGATACCTTTTTCCCAAATTAAATCTAACAGGATAGAATTTCCCTTCCTAGGGGTAGATTTTCCTCTCACTTCCTGTTTTCTCTTTCCATTTGCAAGTAGGAGTCGTTTGTAAGTTGGATGTTGAAAGTAGGGGCCTGGCGTATATACTCTGCAGAAATTTGCCCTATTAGATGTTGGTGTAGCCACAAGACTGGTGGGCACAGGAATGGGCCCTGCTGTGAGTTAATAGATCAAGATTTGTAATTGCATGCACCTGTTGAACAGGGCAGAAAAAATTGGGGGTGGTGGTGGTGGACGGTTTTGCCACAAGACTGTAAGCTCTCACAGTTACTCTTGGTGGTGCGCAGGAATGGGCCCTGCTGTGAGTTATTAGATCAAGATTTGTAATTGCAAGCACCTGATGAACAGGGCAGAAAAATTGGGCCTTTGGCGGTGGTGGTGACGGTGTTGCCACAAGACTGTAGGCCCTCATAGTTACTCTTGGTGGGCGCAGGAATGGCCCTGCTGTGAACTATTAGATCAAGATTTGTAATTACCCGCCCCTGTTAAACAGGGGCTGAAAAATTGTGCCTTAGGCACTGGTGCTGGTGCCACAACACTGCAACCCCTCACAGAGACTGTACTTGGAGCACAGCAGTCACACGTGTTGCGAAGCATTTTTTTAAAAAATTGTAAGTACAGCCCCTGTTAAACAGGGGCTGAAATATTGTGCCTTAGGCACTGGTGCTGGTGCCACAACACTGCAACACGGCCCTCACAGAGACTGTACTTGGAGCACAGCAGTCACACGTGTTGCGAAGCATTTTTTTAAAAAATTGTAAGTACACGCCCCTGTTAAACAGGGGCTGAAAAATTGTGCCTTAGGCACTGGTGCTGGTGCCACAACACTGCAACACGGCCCTCACAGAGACTGTACTTGGAGCACAGCAGTCACACGTGATGCGAAGCATTTTTTTAAAAAATTGTAAGTACACGCCCCTGTTAAACAGGGGCTGAAAAATTGTGCCTTAGGCACTGGTGCTGGTGCCACAACACTGCAACACGGCCCTCACAGAGACTGTACTTGGAGCACAGCAGTCACACGTGTTGCGAAGCATTTTTTTAAAAAATTGTAAGTACACGCCCCTGTTAAACAGGGGCTGAAAAATTGTGCCTTAGGCACTGGTGCTGGTGCCACAACACTGCAACACGGCCCTCACAGAGACTGTACTTGGAGCACAGCAGTCACACGTGTTGCGAAGCATTTTTTTAAAAAATTGTAAGTACACGCCCCTGTTAAACAGGGGCTGAAAAATTGTGCCTTAGGCACTGGTGCTGGTGCCACAACACTGCAACACGGCCCTCACAGAGACTGTACTTGGAGCACAGCAGTCACACGTGTTGCGAAGCATTTTTTTTTTAAAAATTGTAAGTACACGCCCCTGTTAAACAGGGGCTGAAAAATTGTGCCTTAGGCACTGGTGCTGTGGCATGGATCATTGAGGAGGAGGAAGAGGATAGTCAGTGAACATAAGAGCACAGTCACTCAGCATCAGCATAGGCAGTCTTGAAGGGATGTGACATTAAAAATTATTCGTTTATATCCGCCTCAGGTGCCTGGTAGCTGGTGGTGATCCAAGACTGATTCATTTTGATGAATGTCAGTCGATCAACCGAGGCGGTGGACAGGCGCACCCTATGATCAGTCACAAATCCTCCAGCAGCACTGAATGTGCGTTCGGAAAGAACGCTGGAGGCAGGACAGGCCAGTAGCTCAATTGCATACTGTGCAAGCTCTGGCCAGTGATCCATCCTCAGGACCCAGTAAGCCAGAGGATTTTCGGTGGGAAAGGTGTCCAAGTCTGACCTTGCCCCAAGGTATTCCTGCACCATGTATATCAGACGCTGGCGATGGTTGCTGGAACCGATCATACCTTGGGGCTGCGGACTAAAAAATTGTCTGAACGCATCGGTCAGACGTCCACCTTCCCCACCGCTCCTTCTGCCACTGACCGAAGCCTCAGCAACTCGTCGCCCAGGACCAGGAGTTTGTAGCCTCCCAGTTTCTGGGAACGCGTTGCACAGACCTTTCTGCAAGGCCTCCCTGAGATGTCTCATCCTCTGCTCCCTCTGCGACGGCAAGATAAGGTCCGCAACCTTACCCTTGTACCGCGGATCAAGGAGAGTGGCCAGCCAGTAATGGTCCCTCTCCTTGATCCGAAGAACACGAGGATCCTTCCGCAGGCTTTGCAGGATCAGGGAGGCCATGCAGCGTAGGTTAGCTGAGGCATTCGGTCCGGAGTCTTCTGGGTCACTGAGGATGACATGATCGCCAGCCACCTCCTCCCAGCCACGTACAAGTCCACTGGCTTGTTGGGACTGTACATCATCCCTAAAAGACTGCTGCTGCTGATGCTGAGTGCCAGGCTCCACCTCCATGCTCACACAATCCTCCTCCTCCTCCTCCTCCTCCTCATCCTCTTCCTGTGTGATGGGTGGGACAGAAGGAACACTGTCCGGATAAAGGGGGCCTTGAGAGGCAAGGAAGTCCTCCTCTTCCTGCCTCTGTTCTGCCTCAAGTGCCCTGTCCATTATCCCACGCAGCGTATGCTCCAACAGGTGGACAAGAGGGACAGTGTCACTGATGCATGCACTGTCACTGCTCACCATCCTCGTGGCCTCCTCAAATGGTGAGAGGACAGTGCATGCATCCCTGATCATGCTCCACTGACGTGGGGAAAAAAAACCCAAGCTCCCCTGACCCTGTCCTGGTGCCGTAGTCGCAAAGGTACTCATTGATGGCCCTCTGCTGCGTGTGCAGTCGCTGCAGCATGGCCAACGTTGAGTTCCACCTGGTGGGCATGTCAGATATTAGGCGGTTCTTGGGCAGGTTCAGCTCCTTTTGCAGCTCAGTCAGCCGAGCACTGGCATTATAAGATCGGCGGAAATGCACACAGACTTTCCTGGCCTGCCTCAGGACATCCTGTAAGCCTGGGAACCTGCCCAAGAACCGCTGCACCACCAGGTTGAGGACGTGAGCCATGCAGGGCACATGGGTGAGCTGCCCCTGTCGCAGGGCGGAGAGGAGGTTGGTGCCATTGTCAGAAACGACCATTCCTGGCTTAAGCTGACGTGGCGTCAACCACCTCTCGGCCTGCCCCTGCAGAGCTGCCAGAACCTCTGGCCCAGTGTGGCTCCTGTCCCCCAAACACACCAGCGCAAGCACGGCATGGCATCTTTTTGCCTGCGTACTTGCGTAGCCCCTTGTACGCCTACGGAGCACCGCTGGTTCCAAGGACAGAGCACTGGAGGAAGAAGAAGAGGAGGGGGTGGAGGAGAGAGGTGTGTCACAACCAGTAGCAGTAGTCGCGTTTTGGAGGCGTGGTGGCGGAACAACCTCCAACACTACTGCACCTTGTCCTGCATCCCTCCCAGCTGCCAATAGAGTGACCCAATGGGCCGTGAAAGAAAGGTACCGTCCCTGTCCATGCCTGCTGGACCATGAGTCAGCGGTAATATGCACCTTACCGCTGACCGCCCTGTCCAGCGAGGCATGGACATTGCCCTCCACATGCCGGTAGAGAGACGGAATCGCCTTCCGCGAGAAAAAGTGGCGTTTGGGAACCTGCCACTGAGGAACCGCACATTGAACAAACTCACGGAAGGGGGCCGAGTCTACCAACTGAAAAGGCAGCAGTTGAAGTGCTAGCAATTTAGCAAGGCTAGCATTCAACCGCTGGGCATGTGGATGGCTGGGAGTGTACTTCTTTCTACGGTCCAGCAGCTGGGGCAGGGAAATTTGCCTGCTGCATTCGGACGTCGGTGTACTGCAAGTACTTGGTTGTGACACACCGAATTCTACACCTTCAGTCCTCTCAGAGCAGCTTTCAGAGAGGACTGAAGGTGTAGTGGGGATGGAGATCCCAGCTGAGGAGGAGCAAGGAGAGGTCCGCTTAGTTCTTTGGTGTGGGTCTTTTATGTGTGCCTGCCAACGAGCTGCATGGCAGGTCGCCATATGTCTGGTCATGCTTGTCGTGCCCAAGCGGCTGATGTTTTGGCCACGCGAGATACGCTTGAGACAAATATTGCAAATAGCAGTGGTGCGATCTGCTGCACTCGTCTCAAAAAAGGCCCACACCAAAGAACTTTTCTGATAACGTGCAGAGGCAGCGCCCTGCACAGGCGGAGCTCTGCGGTGTTGTACAGTTGCTGTGCTGGCCTCTACCTGGCCTCCAGGGGGCATCCTGCCTCGTTGGACATGTGACGCCGCATCCTCCTCCTCCTCGTCCTCCTCCTCATCCTCTCTCCCTTGAGGCACCCACGTGGAGTCAGTGACCTCATCATCCCCTCCCTCTTCACCACTAGAGCAAACCTGGCAGTAAGCTGCAGCTGGTGGAACTGTACTGCCAGATTCCTCAAGCTGGGTATCGTCATCCGAGCCTTCGAATCGTTGGGCATCCTCCTGGAGCATGTACCCAACACTGTGCTCAAAGAGTTCGGGGGACTCCTCAGGAGGACATGGTGGGTCTAGGGAAGGGGTGGCTGATGATGCTCTGTCAGTACCCTGAGCCTGGGTGAGAGAGGATGAGGAGGATGAGGAGGGCTTGGTCATCCATTCTACCAAGCCTTCAGCATGATGCGGCTCCACATGTCCAGCTGCCGAAAACAAAGACGCGCGTGTCCCATGGCCACGTGCTGATGACGATGCACGACCACGTCCACGTCCACGGCCACGTCCACTAGAAACAGAGACTGTCTGCCCTGTGTTCTTGGCTCTGCACGCTCTGCCTCCCCTTGGCGGTCTTCCAGCCATTGTAGTCGGTAGTCCTGTGGGTGCTGCTGAGAAGAAAATATAGGAGCTCTGTGTGATGCCACTAACACACTAGAAGTCCTATAGGTGCTTCTGCAAAGAAAATATAGGAGCTCTGTGTGATGCCACTAACACACTAGAAGTCCTGTGGGTGCTGCTGAGAAGAAAATATAGGAGCTCTGTGTGATGCCACTAACACACTAGAAGTCCTATGGGTGCTTCTGCAAAGAAAATATAGGAGCTCTGTGTGATGCCACTAACACACTAGAAGTCCTGTGGGTGCTGCTGAGAAGAATATATAGGAGCTCTGTGTGATGCCACTAACACACTAGAAGTCCTGTGGGTGCTGCTGAGAAGAAAATATAGGAGCTCTGTGTGATGCCACTAACACACTAGAAGTCCTATGGGTGCTTCTGCAAAGAAAATAGAGGAGCTCTGTGTGATGCCACTAACACACTAGAAGTCCTGTGGGTGCTTCTGCAAAGAAAATAGAGGAGCTCTGTGTGATGCCACTAACACACTAGAAGTCCTGTGGGTGCTTCTGCAAAGAAAATAGAGGAGCTCTGTGTGATGCCACTAACACACTAGAAGTCCTATGGGTGCTTCTGCAAAGAAAATAGAGGAGCTCTGTGTGATGCCACTAACACACTAGAAGTCCTGTGGGTGCTTCTGCAAAGAAAATAGAGGAGCTCTGTGTGATGCCACTAACACACTAGAAGTCCTGTGGGTGCTTCTGCAAAGAAAATAGAGGAGCTCTGTGTGATGCCACTAACACACTAGAAGTCCTGTGGGTGCTTCTGCAAAGAAAATAGAGGAGCTCTGTGTGATGCCACTAACACACTAGAAGTCCTGTGGGTGCTGCTGAGAAGAATATATAGGAGCTCTGTGTGATGCCACTAACACACTAGAAGTCCTGTGGGTGCTTATGCAAAGAAAATAGAGGAGCTCTGTGTGATGGGACTAACACACTTCAAGTCCTATAGGTGCTTCTGGGAAGAAAATATTGCTCTGTGTGTGTAATGGGACTAACACACTTCAAGTCCTATAGGTGCTTCTGGGAAGAAAATATAGCTCTGTGTGTGTAATGGGACTAACACACTTCAAGTCCTATAGGTGCCTCTGGGAACAAAATATAGGAGCTCTGCCTGCCTGCCACGAACACACTACAAGTCCTATAGGTGCTTCTGGTAACAAAATATAGGAGCTCTGCCTGCCTGCCACTAACACACTACAAGTCCTATAGGTGCTTCTGGGAAGAAAATATAGCTCTGTGTGTGTAATGGGACTAACACACTTCAAGTCCTATAAGTGCTTCTGGGAACAAAATATAGGAGCTCTGCCTGCCTGCCACGAACACACTACAAGTCCTATAGGTGCTTCTGGGAAGAAAATATAGCTCTGTGTGTGTAATGGGACTAACACACTTCAAGTCCTATAGGTGCTTCTGGGAACAAAGTATAGCTCTTTGTGTGTAATGGGACTAACACACTTCAAGTCCTATAGGTGCTTCTGGGAAGAAAATATAGCTCTGTGTGTGTGATGGGACTAACACACTTCAAGTCCTATAGGTGCTTCTGGGAAGAAAATATAGCTCTGTGTGTGTAATGGGACTAACACACTTCAAGTCCTATAGGTGCTTCTGGGAACAAAATATAGCTCTGTGTGTGTGATGGGACTAACACACTTCAAGTCCTATAGGTGCTTCTGGGAAGAAAATATAGCTCTGTGTGTGTAATGGGACTAACACACTACAAGTCCTATAGGTGCTTCTGGGAAGAAAATATAGCTCTGTGTGTGTAATGGGACTAACACACTTCAAGTCCTATAGGTGCTTCTGGGAAGAAAATATAGCTCTGTGTGTGTGATGGGACTAACACACTTCAAGTCCTATAGGTGCTTCTGGGAAGAAAATATAGCTCTGTGTGTGTAATGGGACTAACACACTTCAAGTCCTATAGGTGCTTCTGGGAAGAAAATATAGCTCTGTGTGTGTAATGGGACTAACACACTTCAAGTCCTATAGGTGCTTCTGGGAACAAAATATAGCTCTGTGTGTGTAATGGGACTAACACACTTCAAGTCCTATAGGTGCTTCTGGGAAGAAAATATAGCTCTGTGTGTGTAATGGGACTAACACACTTCAAGTCCTATAGGTGCTTCTGGGAACAAAGTATAGCTCTTTGTGTGTAATGGGACTAACACACTTCAAGTCCTATAGGTGCTTCTGGGAAGAAAATATAGCTCTGTGTGTGTGATGGGACTAACACACTTCAAGTCCTATAGGTGCTTCTGGGAACAAAATATAGCTCTGTGTGTGTAATGGGACTAACACACTTCAAGTCCTATAGGTGCTTCTGGGAACAAAATATAGCTCTGTGTGTGTGATGGGACTAACACACTTCAAGTCCTATAGGTGCTTCTGGGAAGAAAATATAGCTCTGTGTGTGTAATGGGACTAACACACTTCAAGTCCTATAGGTGCTTCTGGGAAGAAAATATAGCTCTGTGTGTGTAATGGGACTAACACACTTCAAGTCCTATAGGTGCTTCTGGGAAGAAAATATAGCTCTGTGTGTGTAATGGGACTAACACACTTCAAGTCCTATAGGTGCTTCTGGGAAGAAAATATAGCTCTGTGTGTGTAATGGGACTAACACACTTCAAGTCCTATAGGTGCTTCTGGGAAGAAAATATAGCTCTGTGTGTGTGATGGGACTAACACACTTCAAGTCCTATAGGTGCTTCTGGGAACAAAATATAGCTCTGTGTGTGTAATGGGACTAACACACTTCAAGTCCTATAGGTGCTTCTGGGAAGAAAATATAGCTCTGTGTGTGTAATGGGACTAACACACTTCAAGTCCTATAGGTGCTTCTGGGAAGAAAATATAGCTCTGTGTGTGTAATGGGACTAACACACTTCAAGTCCTATAGGTGCTTCTGGGAACAAAATATAGCTCTGTGTGTGTGATGGGACTAACACACTTCAAGTCCTATAGGTGCTTCTGGGAAGAAAATATAGCTCTGTGTGTGTAATGGGACTAACACACTACAAGTCCTATAGGTGCTTCTGGGAAGAAAATATAGCTCTGTGTGTGTAATGGGACTAACACACTTCAAGTCCTATAGGTGCTTCTGGGAAGAAAAATATAGCTCTGTGTGTGTGATGGGACTAACACACTTCAAGTCCTATAGGTGCTTCTGGGAACAAAATATAGCTCTGTGTGTGTAATGGGACTAACACACTTCAAGTCCTATAGGTGCTTCTGGGAACAAAATATAGCTCTGTGTGTGTGATGGGACTAACACACTTCAAGTCCTATAGGTGCTTCTGGGAACAAAATATAGCTCTGTGTGTGTAATGGGACTAACACACTTCAAGTCCTATAGGTGCTTCTGGGAACAAAATATAGCTCTGTGTGTGTGATGGGACTAACACACTTCAAGTCCTATAGGTGCTTCTGGGAAGAAAATATAGCTCTGTGTGTGTAATGGGACTAACACACTTCAAGTCCTATAGGTGCTTCTGGGAAGAAAATATAGCTCTGTGTGTGTAATGGGACTAACACACTTCAAGTCCTATAGGTGCTTCTGGGAAGAAAATATAGCTCTGTGTGTGTAAATGGGACTAACACACTTCAAGTCCTATAGGTGCTTCTGGGAAGAAAATATAGCTCTGTGTGTGTAATGGGACTAACACACTTCAAGTCCTATAGGTGCTTCTGGGAAGAAAATATAGCTCTGTGTGTGTAATGGGACTAACACACTTCAAGTCCTATAGGTGCTTCTGGGAACAAAGTATAGCTCTTTGTGTGTAATGGGACTAACACACTTCAAGTCCTATAGGTGCTTCTGGGAAGAAAATATAGCTCTGTGTGTGTGATGGGACTAACACACTTCAAGTCCTATAGGTGCTTCTGGGAACAAAATATAGGAGCTCTGCCTGCCTGCCACGAACACACTACAAGTCCTATAGGTGCTTCTGGTAACAAAATATAGGAGCTCTGCCTGCCTGCCACTAACACACTACAAGTCCTATAGGTGCTTCTGGTAACAAAATATAGGAGCTCTGCCTGCCTGTCACTAACACACTACAAGTCCTATAGGTGCTTCTGGTAACAAAATATAGGAGCTCTGCCTGCCTGCCACTAACACACTACAAGTCCTATAGGTGCTTCTGGTAACAAAATATAGGAGCTCTGCCTGCCTGTCACTAACACACTACAAGTCCTATAGGTGCTTCTGGTAACAAAATATAGGAGCTCTGCCTGCCTGTCACTAACACACTACAAGTCCTATAGGTGCTTCTGGTAACAAAATATAGGAGCTCTGCCTGCCTGCCACTAACACACTACAAGTCCTATAGGTGCTTCTGGTAACAAAATATAGGAGCTCTGCCTGCCTGTCACTAACACACTACAAGTCCTATAGGTGCTTCTGGTAACAAAATATAGGAGCTCTGCCTGCCTGCCACTAACACACTACAAGTCCTATAGGTGCTTCTGGTAACAAAATATAGGAGCTCTGCCTGCCTGCCACGAACACACTACAAGTCCTATAGGTGCTTCTGGTAACAAAATATAGGAGCTCTGCCTGCCTGCCACGAGCACACTACAAGCCCCTCTTTGTCAATCAATCTTTGTAACTGAATCTATCTAACTCAATCTCTGCAAGTGAATCTCTCTCTCTATCTATCTAAATGCAGCAGAGTGTCACAGGAACAGCCTGCTCAATCTGCGCCGGAACAGCATGTGACCGGCGCAGACGGCGTGGCGGCGTTTTATAGGGGGGGGGGCGTGTACTACAGCCCCTGAGCTGTAATTGGCTACAGGCGTCCTGCCTGTAGCCAATTATGGCTCTTCGAGTTTCCGGGGCTGTGATTGGCCAAGCATGCGGGGTCACAGTGCATGCTTGGCCAATCATCAGCCAGCAATGCACTGCGTCGGCCGCGCCGGCCGCAATGCATTGCGGGGCCGCTCGCATCACACGAACGTGATGCGAGCGGCCAAAATAGTTCTGGGCTCGCCGAGCGAGCGAACGCCCGGTGCTCGATGCGAACGTGGGTTCGCATCGAGCACCGGGCCCATCCTTACTTCCATGTATATGTGATACAATACCACTTTTTGTTTTGTGCATCACCTATGTAATTCTCAGTTGTTCTTATTCTGTATTTGTGAATCACTGTTCTGTATTCCAGGTGTGATTCTCAGCGTCTGTTCTTATTCAGAACATATTGAATCTGCACATTATCACCTCCCTTGTTCTGCATGATGGGTGTAGTTCTCAGTATCTGATGTTATGTCTGCATGAACATTGTCTTGAACCTCTTCTCTTGCATCCTGGAACTTTTCTTATATGCTTTATATAGTTATAAGACCACTCAATATCTCATATACCTATGAGTGTCCTACTTTTTGGTCATGTCATCATTTCATGTAGCACTCCAAACCTCCCTCCACCCTCTAGAGCATGTCCCAATTTTTTATTTTTATTTTAAACTTGTATCAGAATTACATCTCCCAAAAGGCCCTTCCAGGCACACAGTATGTTTGCAGGTTCTTGGGAGTCAAGGCAACAGTATTGTTTTGCTAAAAGAAAATCAATGTATCCATATGCGATCAAACCGAGAAGGACAGATAGACAAAGTATAGTCTGGTAGGCAGGGCTGACAATACTGCTTGGGATTTCAGTTCAGCAAAAGTTTTAGGTTATCAGTCAACAACAGGAAGTTAGTGTACAGCACAGTTCTAAGACCACTCAAAATCTCATATAGCTATGAGTAGTCTACTTTCTGGTTGAGTCATCATCTCAAGTAGAGCTCCAAACCCCCCTCTCCCCCTCTAGAGCATGTCCCAAAGTTTTTAGATTTTTTTTTACCTTGTATCAGAAGTACATCTTCCAAGAGCCCATTGCCTACACACAGTGAGTTGGCAGGCTCTTGGGAGTCAAGGCAGCAGCATTGTTTTGCTATGAAAGAAATCTAAGTATCCATATGCATTAAAACCGAGAAGGATGGGGGAATAAACAAAGTACTATAGTTCAGTAGGCAATGGACGTATGTGTATGCTTCTCTGAAACATGCCTTATGTGACCTCTATCAATTACAGAGGCCCAGAGACTTGAATAAATTAGTATCTTGTATAGCGCTACTTATGCAAACTGAATTGCCTCAGGGCACTTTTTGCTGCCAGTCTCCATCTGCAGCATAGTGTGGTCCTTTTGCCCCATGGGCTTCTGACATGCTTACAAACACATACACATATTTGGCCAATTTTTTTCAACAGGATCTACTTAACCTACCAGCATGTCTTTGGAGTGTGGGAGGAAACTGGAGTACCTGGGGCAAACCCACACATGCACAGGGAGAACATGCAAACTCCAGGCAGATGGTGTCATGGTCAGGATTTTAACCAGTGACCCCATCGCTGTCATGTGAAAGTGCTAACCACTACACCACTATGCTGCCCCTGCATTGAAGGATGCTAGGGGCGAAGATGAGTTCAGCTTTCGAAGCTACCAAATTGACACCAAGGTCTCTTGGTTGGGGGCTCCACAGGTGCTCAGGAAGACAGCCATGGCAACTCACCCTAAAAACAAGAGTATCACCTAAGAAAGGATGGGGGGGGGGGTAGACAAAGTACTATAGTCCAGTAGGCAGGGCTGACATCACTTGGGATTTAAATTCAGCAAAGGTTTTATATTGTCAGCCAATAAAAGGAAGTTAGAAGCTTACTGGATTTCTTGCAGATCAACAAGTATTTTTCTGTACTTGCAGTGTTTTAAAGGGATTTTTTGAATATTTCTTGCCATTACATGCACTTTAAAATATGACAATAAGTGAAGTTTTCCTTTAAAATCCAGCAGAGAAAAAAATAATACATTCAAGAGGATAATCTAAATGCAGAAGTTTGTTCAAATGCACACATTATCCGTTGTATTACACACAAGCAGCTAAGCATCTTATTTTTAATATTTTATTCTCCAGGAAAGCCACGATATAGGTGGCTTTTTTTCTCAGTCTATAATTAACTTAGTGTGCCACAGGGCAGTATTAATAACTGCAGATAAAGAACTTTGCCGTAACATTTTACTGCAAATAGTAAAACAAAACACAAAAAAAAGAGAATGTAATTTAAGCCGGGAAACATATAAAGTGAAATAATCAAGATGAAATGGCCTATCTCGCCTAGAACAGAAATACCCGTTAAAAGATACAGTAGCGGAGGAATATTAGCCAGCTTTGCAGTGATTACCAACCCATGCTCCAAATTCACTATAAAATGAAAATCAATATTTCCACAAGTTCCTGCAACATAAAAGATAACCTTCATTGATTTTTCTAGACTTAGACTTCGATGATAACATCTAATATAAATTTTCAGCCACGAGGATTTGGATCAGAGCTCGAGCGATAAGTCTTGCACATCCTTTAAGAGGTGATTTTTTTTTTTTTTTTAAAGTGCACATTCATACTATTTATAATTTGCCTTGTATAAGTGAAAAAAATAGCTGGTCTGAGGCTTTATCAGCCATCTCTTCTAATTTTTATTACTAGGTAGCTAAAGCCAGTTCCAGATAATTTGGGAATTTCGGTAGAATCATGATAGGGAGGATAGTGCAGCAGTGGACGGCTGTAGAAAGAAGAAAAAAAAAAAATAATAAAATAAAGTGCTAACCGGTAATAGCTTCCATGGCTTCGCTGATTAAATGCTGCCATAGATGAAAGGCCTGCCATCGCTGCAATAAATTAACCAATCACACAAATCCCAACTCACTGCTAATCCCTCCTTGATACCCTGATCCTCTGATCAGCTCAAGGAGGTAAAGAGACTGTTGGTTCTCTAACCCCAGCATTTCATGTGTACAACCAGCTAATGATATCTTGCTGACCAGTTCAACGGCATGCTTTAGCTTCTCCATTATTTGCTGTTCTATGGGGAAAAAAAGAATGGAAAGTGATCAGTTTTTCTTTTTTTTTTTTTTGCTTTTGTTCATTTTGAAACATAGCACTTCAAGCTGTCCTTTTAAGCAAGCTCACTTTGTCTTTTAGCATTACACGTCCTTAGGTGTCTTATTTACAGCACATATCTTGTATATATTTTCTGTCAATTCTTACATTTTATTTTCAAGCTGCATTGGAATTCTGTTTGCGTTATTTAATAGTTTTTTGGGACTTTGTCAATGTATAAATAAAGTTGCTGACAGGTGCGAAGTGGGAGCACTTAGAGGTGTCTACAAATACCAGTGGCAACTTTCAATATTTTCTATTTTGCCCAAAATGTGCGGGGGCACTGCGGCTTCCACATATGTTTGCAAATGTGGGCAATCAAACCCTCTGTTTTTAATGTGAATTGTTGGACAGGGTCAATTTGGGTTGTTTGCAGGGTAGCTGGTGTTTGGGATTTTGTCTTTGTATTCCCTCCAGCACACAGCAGGTGATTGTTAGCCTGGGCTGTGAATGTTTGCCTATAAAAAGTTGTATTGGGTTGTGTGTGTCTGGTCCTTCAACTCAGGTCTCAGATTATACTCAGCTTCCTGCTTGGCCTAGAGCTCCCCTTCAGTGACTGTGGCTTTGTAGATTAGTGTTTTCTAAGTTACAAGTACAAGTCTCTGACCACTTGTAATTCATGAAGGTAAGCACTTAAACAGGAAAGTAAAGAAAATCTCCCCAATAGAAAAAAAAAAAAAGTGTTCTTGTTTTGACTTTAAAGTGGCATTGAAGGTTTGACTTAAAAAAAAAAAAAAAAATATATATATATATATACTTATACTTACCTGCTCTGTGTAATGCTTTTGCACAAAGCAACCCTGATCCTCTTCTTCTCAGGTCCCCTGCTGGCATTCCTGGCCCCTCCCCCTTGACCAGTGCCCCCAAGAGCCCTTTAAGTTGTCAGCCTACAATGGGAAATGCTGTTACCTGCAGGATCTATATGTAAGAAATAAAACCGATTCACAAATGTATGCATTATGTTATATTACATTTACATTAATTATTTGGCATTTAAAACAGTTATATGTGTAGCACCATCCTAGTTAGTGCTTTTGATGTTAAAATTTAGTTCTGTAATCACTGAAGCATTTGCTGACTACTTTGGGCTGTTCTGTATTTCACAGGTTGCAGGTTTGATTAGTTTCTCCTGCTTTCAAGGCTTTTCTAGAACATAGTGGGATAGAAAGTCAAATAAGCAGTTTAAATATGTAAGGGACTTCAGCCCATCCCTGGGGAGGTGTGCCCAGTAGGTGGCTGAAGAGCATATAAACAGTCTGAGTCTTGGAGCAGCCACCTTCTTATCATGCAATAGGAGTCCCCTGCCTCTGCCCCTTTGCACAGGTTGTTGGAGTTTGCTGCATTTTCATCAAGGTTGCATTTGTTGCATAGCTGGGGAGCCTACTTCTAAAGAACCTTTTCTGGAGCTAATCAAAAGATTTCACCTAAGGACCTGGTCTGGAGAGGTCAATAAAGAGTGACCACAATGGAAGTTGGAAAGGGTTTTGTTTTCCTGTGGCCTATGTGAGCATTAACCTCCCCCTCAGTGAAGAATGTCGGTTGGATACTGAAAGGAGGCACCCGATAATCCTCTGACATTGTGATTACTGAGCTCAGGCTCCTAGTGACTTAATGCTTTTTTTTTGGGTGGAAGAGCCAGTGGCAGTTCTGCCTGGGATAGCTTTTAAAAAGGACTTGGCTCTGCAATCTGTACAGACTGTTCAGGGAGGCTTAGCAATGTGGAGTGTCCTCCTGCAAATATTTTGTCAATTTGGACTATGCCATATCACCCTACACCCCATCCAAGTTCTTCAGCATTAAAAATCCTAAAAGGCCATCCCCTAGACCAGGGGTCTCCAAGCTTTCTAAACAAAGGGCCAGTTTACTGTCCTTCAGACTTTAGGGGGGCTGTACTAGGGCCAGTGGGAGCAGAAAATGGCCTGGCATCCAGTGGGAGTAAACAATGTCCTATCTTTGGTGTCAGTGGGAGGACTAGTGCCTCATCGTTGGTGTCATTGGAAGGAATAGTGCCCCATTGTTGGAGGAATAGTGCCCTGTGGTTGGTGTCAATAGAAGGAAATTTGCCACATTGTTGGTGTTAGTAGGAGGAATTGTGCCGCATTGTTGGTGTCAGTGGGAGGAATAATGCTCCACTGTTGGTGTCAGTGGGAGGAATAGTAGCTCATCGCTGATATCAATGGAAGGAATTGTGCCCCATCGTTGGTATTAGTGGGAGGAATTGTGCCCCATTGTTGGTGCCTACGACAGGAATCATGCCCTATTTTTAATGTCAGTGGATGGAATAGTGCCCCAAGGGCCAGATAAAGGAAAGCAAAGGGCGGTATCTGGCTCCCGGGCTGCAGTTTGGAGACCGCTGCCCTAGATTGAAAACTGAGCCAGAATGAGTGAGCTGTTTTTTGTTTGCCTGGCTGCCTCTGCACTAATCTTGGGAAAGAACTGGTTAAATTACTGTGGCTCCTTCGGGGGTAGTGCTACAATGTGTGTTTCAGTTTTCTATTTAGCTGTTTGGCTGGAGCTACTTGTAGATTCAATAAAAATACTTGTCTATAATTTGGAAACTTCCTCCTTTACTTCCACTTTGTTTCAGAAAGTTTATGCTGGGTATCTGAATTTCTATATCCAAGATAATATCATGTGCATGGAGGTGTAACACCTAATATGACCTCCCCTCAGGCGGATCGTCTCACCGATAGAATGGCACAGAATCACCCGAACGGTAAGGGACTAAACACAAGGGGATTAATTAGCAAAAAGATAGCAAAAACACAGTCCACTGCCTGCAAAAGCTCCTAGGCCAAGGTTTCAGAGCAGCAAAACGCTCTCTTGGTAGCACAGTTATCCAAGATGAACAGATGTTAAAATAGTCAAGAGATGTGGTCGAAGAAAGTTTATTCAGCAGAATTGCTAGCTGGAAAATGTAAAACAATTTACTTGTCAACTCTGAATGTCTGCACTTCCCACTGCTCTGTTTTCTTCTTCTTGACACTTCTTCTGTTGCATCTGTTTGCTGTCATTTCAAAGTTTAGCTTCTCAATAGAAATTTGAGAAACATACAAAGATCCATAGCCTGGGTAGGTTTGATAATGAATGTTGAACATTCTCGGACTGGATTTTTTATTTTTTTTGTAGTACTTACTATTACGTTTCCATATATATGTATCCTATACATATAACACGATACTTTGCAAAGTGCATAGAGTCATTCACACCAGTCCCTGCCCCGGAGGAGCTAATCATCTAATGTCCCTATCTGAATCTTACAGAAAAAACTCACCAAGGTTAGTTCAGTCCGAAGCCAATTACCTACCATGATATTTTTTGGAAGGAAACTGGAAGACAAGGGCATCCAGAGGAAACCCACACAAAAACGACATGAATGAATACCTTCCATGCACATAGTATGCATGGTAGGAACTTCATTTCCAACCTGGCTGGGGCCATCGTCGCAGTTATGTAGCCCCTTAAGCAGGAGATGTTCCCCAGCTGGGGAATGCCTAGGGGGGTTCCTGGTACCCTAGCTTGGAGTAGTAATATGGACAGGAAAAGGTTTACCCACCCTGGGGAAGGTACTGACAGCCGCTGCCAGAATTATGAGAACTTGCCTGCCATATTGTTCCTGAAGTAAAGAATTGAAAACTGACTGGACTTGTCTCTTAATGTTACTGGTGGCCTATTTCTAGAATTGGTACCTGGCCTGGATGAATGTAGGGACGAGTCATGGCATGTTACTGTACATGTGATGGTGATTGCACACAATAATTTCTCCCTCAATGAGCAGAAACTAAGGCAAGAGGCCTATTAATGGTACCCAGAATAAAACATTATGCCAGAATTTTCTTGGGCCTGCCTACATGCCATCATGGGACATTCACTGTACCTAATTCCTTGTCTCCAGTGTCAGGCTGTCAGTAGGCAAGTATGATGAGGTGCTAATGAATGCTCATAGGAAGGAGTTTCATGATGATGATGATGGTGGTCTACATTTAACCAGGAGGGTGGGGTGGCACCAGTTTACAAGCCGCTACACTGAGAATAGCATGTTAAGAAAGTAGGTAGTATGTTTACACCTTTAAATAGTGTGACAGAGTCTGGGCTAAAATTACAGACAATGTGGTGGAGGGGAAATATTTGTCACCCAAAATATAGAATGGGGCAGTTGTGAGCTCCAGAGAAGCCTGGTGAGGAAAATAGGTTAGTCTCCCTTTAAGCATCTGGTCATAAACTTCCTCGGTAGGACTGAAATTTAGGCTGTGGAAAAAAACTGGGTGGGGCCAAAGCTTGGCATCCCGGTCCACCTATCAGGATACCCAGCTTGCCAAAAAAAGAATCTGTGAAGCCAAACAGGAACCAGCTGAGCTTGGAGGATCTGCATGTCCAACTGTGAGTTTTCTGGGGCAAGCAAAGGTCCACCATAGGAATTCTGATGTGTTTGCTGAAGCAAGCAGAATTTTTATTTTATTTTATACTGAAGTGAAGCATATATTTTGTTATTCTGGTACAAGAAAATAAATGTGGGGCCAATCATCCTTTGAGAATGTATTTTACATTGTCTCCCTGCCATTGAGCTACCATCTGAGCATGTCACTTGTCACAATAGACACACAGAAGAGCAAGTGCCAGTTACTCAGTTCCCCCTCAGCATCAGTTAGTGTCAGATTGTTCTTGGCACAATCGCAGTCCCATTATAAGTCACTGATCTTATATAATATATAATATATAATATAATAATAATAATAATAATAATAATAATAATAATATAATAGTACTATATATATATATATATACTAATATATATATATATATATATATATATATATATATATATATATATATATAATAATAATAATAATAATAATAATATAATAGCACTATAATATATATATATATATATATATATATATATATATATATATATATATATATATATATATATATATATATATATATATATATAATATAAATATATATATATATATAACAAAATATAGTACTATAAATATATAATACTAGTAGTATAAAAAAATTCCAATATAACTACTATATATAACTAATATATATAATATAATATATACTAATATATATATAGCTAATATAGCTACCGTAATTTGTAGATAAATAGATAATAGTAGATATAACTTTCACACACATCAATCAATAGGAACTTATTGGGATTGGCCAAAATTTATAAAGAAATTTGATTTTTGTTTATTGGATATGTTGTATAGCAGAAAGTAAAAAATATTGTTTTTCTTTTTTACAAAATGTTTAGTCTGTTTTCGTTTACATTGAAAAACAAAAAAACAGTGGTGATCAATAAGGATGGGCCCGGTGCTCGATGCGAACCCACGTTCGCATCGAGCACCGGGCGTTCGCTCGCTCGGCGAGCCCAGAACTATTTTGGCCGCTCGCATCACGTTCGTGTGATGCGAGCGGCCCCCGCAATGCATTGCGGCCGGCGCGGCCGACGCAGTGCATTGCTGGCTGATGATTGGCCAAGCATGCACTGTGACCCCGCATGCTTGGCCAATCACAGCCCCGGAAACTCGAAGAGCCATAATTGGCTACAGGCAGGACGCCTGTAGCCAATTACAGCTCAGGGGCTGTAGTACACGCCCCCCCCTATAAAACGCCGCCACGCCGTCTGCGCCGGTCACATGCTGTTCCGGCGCAGATTGAGCAGGCTGTTCCTGTGACACTCTGCTGCATTTAGATAGATAGAGAGAGAGATTCACTTGCAGAGATTGAGTTAGATAGATTCAGTTACAAAGATTGATTGACAAAGAGGGGCTTGTAGTGTGCTCGTGGCAGGCAGGCAGAGCTCCTATATTTTGTTACCAGAAGCACCTATAGGACTTGTAGTGTGTTCGTGGCAGGCAGGCAGAGCTCCTATATTTTGTTACCAGAAGCACCTATAGGACTTGTAGTGTGTTAGTGGCAGGCAGGCAGAGCTCCTATATTTTGTTACCAGAAGCACCTATAGGACTTGTAGTGTGTTAGTGACAGGCAGGCAGAGCTCCTATATTTTGTTACCAGAAGCACCTATAGGACTTGTAGTGTGTTAGTGGCAGGCAGGCAGAGCTCCTATATTTTGTTACCAGAAGCACCTATAGGACTTGTAGTGTGTTAGTGACAGGCAGGCAGAGCTCCTATATTTTGTTACCAGAAGCACCTATAGGACTTGTAGTGTGTTAGTGACAGGCAGGCAGAGCTCCTATATTTTGTTACCAGAAGCACCTATAGGACTTGTAGTGTGTTAGTGGCAGGCAGGCAGAGCTCCTATATTTTGTTACCAGAAGCACCTATAGGACTTGTAGTGTGTTAGTGACAGGCAGGCAGAGCTCCTATATTTTGATACCAGAAGCACCTATAGGACTTGTAGTGTGTTAGTGGCAGGCAGGCAGAGCTCCTATATTTTGTTACCAGAAGCACCTATAGGACTTGTAGTGTGTTCGTGGCAGGCAGGCAGAGCTCCTATATTTTGTTCCCAGAAGCACCTATAGGACTTGAAGTGTGTTAGTCCCATCACACACACAGAGCTATATTTTCTTCCCAGAAGCACCTATAGGACTTGAAGTGTGTTAGTCCCATTACACACACAGAGCTATATTTTCTTCCCAGAAGCACCTATAGGACTTGAAGTGTGTTAGTCCCATTACACACACAGAGCTATATTTTCTTCCCAGAAGCACCTATAGGACTTGAAGTGTGTTAGTCCCATTACACACACAGAGCTATATTTTCTTCCCAGAAGCACCTATAGGACTTGAAGTGTGTTAGTCCCATCACACACACAGAGCTATATTTTCTTCCCAGAAGCACCTATAGGACTTGAAGTGTGTTAGTCCCATTACACACAAAGAGCTATACTTTGTTCCCAGAAGCACCTATAGGACTTGAAGTGTGTTAGTCCCATTACACACACAGAGCTATATTTTCTTCCCAGAAGCACCTATAGGACTTGTAGTGTGTTCGTGGCAGGCAGGCAGAGCTCCTATATTTTGTTCCCAGAAGCACTTATAGGACTTGAAGTGTGTTAGTCCCATTACACACACAGAGCTATATTTTCTTCCCAGAAGCACCTATAGGACTTGAAGTGTGTTAGTCCCATAACACACACAGAGCTATATTTTTCTTCCCAGAAGCACCTATAGGACTTGAAGTGTGTTAGTCCCATTACACACACAGAGCTATATTTTCTTCCCAGAAGCACCTATAGGACTTGAAGTGTGTTAGTCCCATCACACACACAGAGCTATATTTTCTTCCCAGAAGCACCTATAGGACTTGAAGTGTGTTAGTCCCATTACACACAAAGAGCTATACTTTGTTCCCAGAAGCACCTATAGGACTTGAAGTGTGTTAGTCCCATTACACACACAGAGCTATATTTTCTTCCCAGAAGCACCTATAGGACTTGAAGTGTGTTAGTCCCATTACACACACAGAGCTATATTTTCTTCCCAGAAGCACCTATAGGACTTGAAGTGTGTTAGTCCCATTACACACACAGAGCTATATTTTCTTCCCAGAAGCACCTATAGGACTTGAAGTGTGTTAGTCCCATTACACACACAGAGCTATATTTTCTTCCCAGAAGCACCTATAGGACTTGAAGTGTGTTAGTCCCATTACACACACAGAGCTATATTTTCTTCCCAGAAGCACCTATAGGACTTGAAGTGTGTTAGTCCCATCACACACACAGAGCTATATTTTCTTCCCAGAAGCACCTATAGGACTTGAAGTGTGTTAGTCCCATTACACACAAAGAGCTATACTTTGTTCCCAGAAGCACCTATAGGACTTGAAGTGTGTTAGTCCCATTACACACACAGAGCTATATTTTCTTCCCAGAAGCACCTATAGGACTTGTAGTGTGTTCGTGGCAGGCAGGCAGAGCTCCTATATTTTGTTCCCAGAAGCACTTATAGGACTTGAAGTGTGTTAGTCCCATTACACACACAGAGCTATATTTTCTTCCCAGAAGCACCTATAGGACTTGAAGTGTGTTAGTCCCATCACACACACAGAGCTATATTTTCTTCCCAGAAGCACCTATAGGACTTGAAGTGTGTTAGTCCCATTACACACACAGAGCTATATTTTCTTCCCAGAAGCACCTATAGGACTTGAAGTGTGTTAGTCCCATTACACACACAGAGCTATATTTTCTTCCCAGAAGCACCTATAGGACTTGAAGTGTGTTAGTCCCATTACACACAAAGAGCTATACTTTGTTCCCAGAAGCACCTATAGGACTTGAAGTGTGTTAGTCCCATTACACACACAGAGCTATATTTTCTTCCCAGAAGCACCTATAGGACTTGTAGTGTGTTCGTGGCAGGCAGGCAGAGCTCCTATATTTTGTTCCCAGAAGCACTTATAGGACTTGAAGTGTGTTAGTCCCATCACACACACAGAGCTATATTTTCTTCCCAGAAGCACCTATAGGACGTGTAGTGTGTTAGTCCCATTACACACACAGAGCTATATTTTCTTCCCAGAAGCACCTATAGGACTTGAAGTGTGTTAGTCCCATTACACACAAAGAGCTATACTTTGTTCCCAGAAGCACCTATAGGACTTGAAGTGTGTTAGTCCCATTACACACACAGAGCTATATTTTCTTCCCAGAAGCACCTATAGGACTTGTAGTGTGTTCGTGGCAGGCAGGCAGAGCTCCTATATTTTGTTCCCAGAAGCACTTATAGGACTTGAAGTGTGTTAGTCCCATCACACACACAGAGCTATATTTTCTTCCCAGAAGCACCTATAGGACGTGTAGTGTGTTAGTGGCAGGCAGGCAGAGCTCCTATATTTTGTTACCAGAAGCACCTATAGGACTTGTAGTGTGTTCGTGGCAGGCAGGCAGAGCTCCTATATTTTGTTCCCAGAGGCACCTATAGGACTTGAAGTGTGTTAGTCCCATTACACACACAGAGCTATATTTTCTTCCCAGAAGCACCTATAGGACTTGAAGTGTGTTAGTCCCATTACACACACAGAGCAATATTTTCTTCCCAGAAGCACCTATAGGACTTGAAGTGTGTTAGTCCCATCACACAGAGCTCCTCTATTTTCTTTGCATAAGCACCCACAGGACTTCTAGTGTGTTAGTGGCATCACACAGAGCTCCTCTATTTTCTTTGCAGAAGCACCCATAGGACTTCTAGTGTGTTATTGGCATCACACAGAGCTCCTCTATTTTCTTTGCAGAAGCACCCACAGGACTTCTAGTGTGTTAGTGGCATCACACAGAGCTCCTCTATTTTCTTTGCAGAAGTACCCACAGGACTTCTAGTGTGTTAGTGGCATCACACAGAGCTCCTCTATTTTCTTTGCAGAAGCACCCATAGGACTTTTAGTGTGTTAGTGGCATCACACAGAGCTCCTATATATTCTTCTCAGCAGCACCCACAGGACTTCTAGTGTGTTAGTGGCATCACACAGAGCTCCTCTATTTTCTTTGCAGAAGCACCCATAGGACTTCTAGTGTGTTAGTGGCATCACACAGAGCTCCTATATATTCTTCTCAGCAGCACCCACAGGACTTCTAGTGTGTTAGTGGCATCACACAGAGCTCCTCTATTTTCTTCTCAGAAGCACCCACAGGACTTCTAGTGTGTTAGTGGCATCACACAGAGCTCCTCTATTTTCTTTGCAGAAGCACCCATAGGACTTCTAGTGTGTTAGTGGCATCACACAGAGCTCCTATATATTCTTCTCAGCAGCACCCCACAGGACTTCTAGTGTGTTAGTGGCATCACACAGAGCTCCTATATATTCTTCTCAGCAGCACCCACAGGACTTCTAGTGTGTTAGTGGCATCACACAGAGCTCCTATATTTTCTTTGCAGAAGCACCCATAGGACTTCTAGTGTGTTAGTGGCATCACACAGAGCTCCTATATTTTCTTCTCAGCAGCACCCACAGGACTTCTAGTGTGTTAGTGGCATCACACAGAGCTCCTATATTTTCTTTGCAGAAGCACCTATAGGACTTCTAGTGTGTTAGTGGCATCACACAGAGCTCCTATATTTTCTTCTCAGCAGCACCCACAGGACTTCTAGTGTGTTAGTGGCATCACACAGAGCTCCTATATTTTCTTTGCAGAAGCACCCATAGGACTTCTAGTGTGTTAGTGGCATCACACAGAGCTCCTATATTTTCTTCTCAGCAGCACCCACAGGACTTCTAGTGTGTTAGTGGCATCACACAGAGCTCCTATATTTTCTTTGCAGAAGCACCTATAGGACTTCTAGTGTGTTAGTGGCATCACACAGAGCTCCTATATTTTCTTCTCAGCAGCACCCACAGGACTACCGACTACAATGGCTGGAAGACCGCCAAGGGGAGGCAGAGCGTGCAGAGCCAAGAACACAGGGCAGACAGTCTCTGTTTCTAGTGGACGTGGCCGTGGACGTGGACGTGGTCGTGCATCGTCATCAGCACGTGGCCATGGGACACGCGCGTCTTTGTTTTCGGCAGCTGGACATGTGGAGCCGCATCATGCTGAAGGCTTGGTAGAATGGATGACCAAGCCCTCCTCATCCTCCTCATCCTCTCTCACCCAGGCTCAGGGTACTGACAGAGCATCATCAGCCACCCCTTCCCTAGACCCACCATGTCCTCCTGAGGAGTCCCCCGAACTCTTTGAGCACAGTGTTGGGTACATGCTCCAGGAGGATGCCCAACGATTCGAAGGCTCGGATGACGATACCCAGCTTGAGGAATCTGGCAGTACAGTTCCACCAGCTGCAGCTTACTGCCAGGTTTGCTCTAGTGGTGAAGAGGGAGGGGATGATGAGGTCACTGACTCCACGTGGGTGCCTCAAGGGAGAGAGGATGAGGAGGAGGACGAGGAGGAGGAGGATGCGGCGTCACATGTCCAACGAGGCAGGATGCCCCCTGGAGGCCAGGTAGAGGCCAGCACAGCAACTGTACAACACCGCAGAGCTCCGCCTGTGCAGGGCGCTGCCTCTGCACGTTATCAGAAAAGTTCTTTGGTGTGGGCCTTTTTTGAGACGAGTGCAGCAGATCGCACCACTGCTATTTGCAATATTTGTCTCAAGCGTATCTCGCGTGGCCAAAACATCAGCCGCTTGGGCACGACAAGCATGACCAGACATATGGCGACCTGCCATGCAGCTCGTTGGCAGGCACACATAAAAGACCCACACCAAAGAACTAAGCGGACCTCTCCTTGCTCCTCCTCAGCTGGGATCTCCATCCCCACTACACCTTCAGTCCTCTCTGAAAGCTGCTCTGAGAGGACTGAAGGTGTAGAATTCGGTGTGTCACAACCAAGTACTTGCAGTACACCGACGTCCGAATGCAGCAGGCAAATTTCCCTGCCCCAGCTGCTGGACCGTAGAAAGAAGTACACTCCCAGCCATCCACATGCCCAGCGGTTGAATGCTAGCCTTGCTAAATTGCTAGCACTTCAACTGCTGCCTTTTCAGTTGGTAGACTCGGCCCCCTTCCGTGAGTTTGTTCAATGTGCGGTTCCTCAGTGGCAGGTTCCCAAACGCCACTTTTTCTCGCGGAAGGCGATTCCGTCTCTCTACCGGCATGTGGAGGGCAATGTCCATGCCTCGCTGGACAGGGCGGTCAGCGGTAAGGTGCATATTACCGCTGACTCATGGTCCAGCAGGCATGGACAGGGACGGTACCTTTCTTTCACGGCCCATTGGGTCACTCTATTGGCAGCTGGGAGGGATGCAGGACAAGGTGCAGTAGTGTTGGAGGTTGTTCCGCCCCCACGCCTCCAAAACGCGACTACTGCTACTGGTTGTGACACACCTCTCTCCTCCACCCCCTCCTCTTCTTCTTCCTCCAGTGCTCTGTCCTTGGAACCAGCGGTGCTCCGTAGGCGTACAAGGGGCTACGCAAGTACGCAGGCAAAAAGATGCCATGCCGTGCTTGCGCTGGTGTGTTTGGGGGACAGGAGCCACACTGGGCCAGAGGTTCTGGCAGCTCTGCAGGGGCAGGCCGAGAGGTGGTTGACGCCACGTCAGCTTAAGCCAGGAATGGTCGTTTCTGACAATGGCACCAACCTCCTCTCCGCCCTGCGACAGGGGCAGCTCACCCATGTGCCCTGCATGGCTCACGTCCTCAACCTGGTGGTGCAGCGGTTCTTGGGCAGGTTCCCAGGCTTACAGGATGTCCTGAGGCAGGCCAGGAAAGTCTGTGTGCATTTCCGCCGATCTTATAATGCCAGTGCTCGGCTGACTGAGCTGCAAAAGGAGCTGAACCTGCCCAAGAACCGCCTAATATCTGACATGCCCACCAGGTGGAACTCAACGTTGGCCATGCTGCAGCGACTGCACACGCAGCAGAGGGCCATCAATGAGTACCTTTGCGACTACGGCACCAGGACAGGGTCAGGGGAGCTTGGGTTTTTTTCCCCACGTCAGTGGAGCATGATCAGGGATGCATGCACTGTCCTCTCACCATTTGAGGAGGCCACGAGGATGGTGAGCAGTGACAGTGCATGCATCAGTGACACTGTCCCTCTTGTCCACCTGTTGGAGCATACGCTGCGTGGGATAATGGACAGGGCACTTGAGGCAGAACAGAGGCAGGAAGAGGAGGACTTCCTTGCCTCTCAAGGCCCCCTTTATCCGGACAGTGTTCCTTCTGTCCCACCCATCACACAGGAAGAGGATGAGGAGGAGGAGGAGGAGGAGGAGGAGGAGGATTGTGTGAGCATGGAGGTGGAGCCTGGCACTCAGCATCAGCAGCAGCAGTCTTTTAGGGATGATGTACAGTCCCAACAAGCCAGTGGACTTGTACGTGGCTGGGAGGAGGTGGCTGGCGATCATGTCATCCTCAGTGACCCAGAAGACTCCGGACCGAATGCCTCAGCTAACCTACGCTGCATGGCCTCCCTGATCCTGCAAAGCCTGCGGAAGGATCCTCGTGTTCTTCGGATCAAGGAGAGGGACCATTACTGGCTGGCCACTCTCCTTGATCCGCGGTACAAGGGTAAGGTTGCGGACCTTATCTTGCCGTCGCAGAGGGAGCAGAGGATGAGACATCTCAGGGAGGCCTTGCAGAAAGGTCTGTGCAACGCGTTCCCAGAAACTGGGAGGCTACAAACTCCTGGTCCTGGGCGACGAGTTGCTGAGGCTTCGGTCAGTGGCAGAAGGAGCGGTGGGGAAGGTGGACGTCTGACCGATGCGTTCAGACAATTTTTTAGTCCGCAGCCCCAAGGTATGATCGGTTCCAGCAACCATCGCCAGCGTCTGATATACATGGTGCAGGAATACCTTGGGGCAAGGTCAGACTTGGACACCTTTCCCACCGAAAATCCTCTGGCTTACTGGGTCCTGAGGATGGATCACTGGCCAGAGCTTGCACAGTATGCAATTGAGCTACTGGCCTGTCCTGCCTCCAGCGTTCTTTCCGAACGCACATTCAGTGCTGCTGGAGGATTTGTGACTGATCATAGGGTGCGCCTGTCCACCGCCTCGGTTGATCGACTGACATTCATCAAAATGAATCAGTCTTGGATCACCACCAGCTACCAGGCACCTGAGGCGGATATAACCGAATAATTTTTAATGTCACATCCCTTCAAGACTGCCTATGCTGATGCTGAGTGACTGTCCTCTTATGTTCACTGACTATCCTCTTCCTCCTCCTCAATGATCCATGCCACAGCACCAGTGCCTAAGGCACAATTTTTCAGCCCCTGTTTAACAGGGGCGTGTACTTACAATTTTTTAAAAAAATGCTTCGCAACACGTGTGACTGCTGTGCTCCAAGTACAGTCTCTGTGAGGGCCGTGTTGCAGTGTTGTGGCACCAGCACCAGTGCCTAAGGCACAATTTTTCAGCCCCTGTTTAACAGGGGCGTGTACTTACAATTTTTTAAAAAAAATGCTTCGCAACACGTGTGACTGCTGTGCTCCAAGTACAGTCTCTGTGAGGGCCGTGTTGCAGTGTTGTGGCACCAGCACCAGTGCCTAAGGCACAATTTTTCAGCCCCTGTTTAACAGGGGCGTGTACTTACAATTTTTTTAAAAAAATGCTTCGCAACACGTGTGACTGCTGTGCTCCAAGTACAGTCTCTGTGAGGGCCGTGTTGCAGTGTTGTGGCACCAGCACCAGTGCCTAAGGCACAATTTTTCAGCCCCTGTTTAACAGGGGCGTGTACTTACAATTTTTTAAAAAAAATGCTTCGCAACACGTGTGACTGCTGTGCTCCAAGTACAGTCTCTGTGAGGGGTTGCAGTGTTGTGGCACCAGCACCAGTGCCTAAGGCACAATTTTTCAGCCCCTGTTTAACAGGGGCGGGTAATTACAAATCTTGATCTAATAGTTCACAGCAGGGCCCATTCCTGCGCCCACCAAGAGTAACTATGAGGGCCTACAGTCTTGTGGCAACACCGTCCACCACCACCGCCAAAGGCCCAATTTTTCTGCCCTGTTCATCAGGTGCTTGCAATTACAAATCTTGATCTAATAACTCACAGCAGGGCCCATTCCTGCGCCCACCAAGAGTAACTGTGAGAGCTTACAGTCTTGTGGCAAAACCGTCCACCACCACCACCACCACCACCACCACCACCCCCAATTTTTCTGCCCTGTTCAACAGGTGCATGCAATTACAAATCTTGATCTATTAACTCACAGCAGGGCCCATTCCTGTGCCCACCAGTCTTGTGGCTACACCAACATCTAATAGGGCAAATTTCTGCAGAGTATATACGCCAGGCCCCTACTTTCAAACATCCAACTTACAAACGACTCCTACTTGCAAATGGAAAGAGAAAACAGGAAGTGAGAGGAAATCTACCCCTAGGAAGGGAAATTCTATCCTGTTAGATTTAATTTGGGAAAAAGGTATCTCCTCTCTACTGATACTTTATCACCAATCCTTGTTTCAATTAAAACCCCACTTTTCCAAAAACATTTATCATTGGGACGGAAAGTGAGGTGACATGTTCTGAACAGATGTGCAAAGACAGCAAATGTTACAGGGGTGATAACCCCTCCCTATGTTCTCCAAAAAGCTTAAAAATAGATTTTTTTGGGATGGAGCTACACTTCATAATGTACCTGTTCAGATTCTACTTAAGATCAAACCTAAAGCCGCAAGTGGTTTTAAATGGCTTCTTTTTTTCCTTTACAAATGTCATTTTGTGCAAGGACAGTTCTAAACACGGGAAACACATGCCACTTCACAGGCATACTTTGGACACCCCCCAGGTACCATATTTAAAGGAAAATGTCACTTTTTTTTTTTCACTTTATGCATCATTAAAATGACTGCTCCCGAAAAAACGTTAGTTTTTAAAAGTTCTTTTTGCATTGATATATGTCCCCTGGGGCAGGACCCGGGTCCCCAAACCTGTTTTATGACATTAACATGCATATTGGCCGTTGTAATTAGCACTTTTGATTTCGAACGTTCGCGTCCATTATAACGTATAGGGTTCGAAAATTCGCGCGAACTTTCGGTCCGTTCGAAGGTTCTGGTTCGAACCGAACCCGGGGGTGTTCGGCTCATCCCTAGTGATCAAATGCCACCAGAAGAAAGCTATATTTGTGTGAAAAAAATGATATACATTTTGTTTGGCTACAGAGTTGCATGACTGCATAATTACCAGTTAAAGTAGTGCAGTGCTAAATAGTAAAAATGTCCTGGTCATGGAGGGGGTAAAATCTTCTGGAGCTGAAGTGGTTAATGTGATGCTATTTATTTCATTTTGTAAATGCTGCTGTGGCCATTAAAACCCATATCACTCAGTCAGTGTTATTATTCTAAGGGTTGGTAGAATGACTGAGGTTGTGGAAAATCAGCATCCGACCATCAGCTGATCAGTGCTTGCAGCCAGAATACAAAGACACAGCAGTGGAGATCGCTGCACTAACATCGCTTGTGTTAGTACGGCGATCTGTCAGTTTTTTTATTTTTATTTTTTACATTCAGCCCGCTGGGTTGAATGAAAAAAAACAGAGTGTGTGACCCAGCTTTAGCATGTTTTTGTTTTGTTACTGAGCTTCCATTTCGTTATCTGATAGGAAGCATGTCATCTAGAAGCTCAAACTGTGAGTATCCAGAGTTACCTGCTGGAGAGTGTTTCTCGGTCTCAGTCTAGGGCATGTACAATTGATCTTTGTTTTCTTGTCTCTTCTCAGTACATTGGGATTAACAGAAAACCTTTGTCTCTTCAAAATATTAAGCAAACTGCAGACAGCCATATGATGAAGCTGCTGTCTGCTCTGAGATGAGGCCCCCTGGCTGACTACAGACACGGAACATATGATGTGAGTGATACAGGTGCCAGCCCTCTGCACACTACACAGGTGTTTCACCAGCAACATTACCTCCTGTTAATTAGCTGAAATGACCTACGAAGACTATTGTTTATTCTGATGAAGCCTTTACGTGCTCTCATTCAAAGTACAATCCACTTAGTTACATAGTTACATAGCAGGTGAGGTTGAAAAAAGTCCATCAAGTCTAACCTATGTGTGTGATTTTATGTCAGTATTACATTGTATATCCCTGTATGTTGTGGTCGTTCAGGTGCTTATCTAATCGTTTTTTGAAACTATCGATGCTCCCCGCTGATACCACCGCCTGTGCAAGGGAATTCCACATCCTTGCCACAGTAAAGAACCCTCTATGTAGTTTAAAGTTAAACCTCTTTTATTCTAATATTAATGAGTGACCACGTGTCTTAGGGTTGCCATCTGTCCAGGATTCACCCGGACAGCCCAGGTTTTGGACCATGTGTCCGGGTTTCAGACTGCATGAAACCCGGACACATTTATTCACACTGAACTGTGGCTAACTGTCCCAAACAGGAGGAACACTCTACTACCCCCCTCCCCTCCCAGTCAGCGGGATCTCTGCCCCTCCACAGAGTCAGGTTATCTGTTGATTCATCACACAGAGCTCTATTTAGAAATGGCCAGATCCTCTGGCTCCCTCCCCCTAAGGAGGGAGGAAATTCCTCCACCCACCTAATTTGTGTGGATAGAGGAATAAGTTTTTTCCATTCAGTCCACAAATCATATTTATTGGAAGAGTTTTATTTTTTCATTATTGTTCTGAGGTTTATACATGTCTGTGAGAGACTTACTTACATGGTTCAGCATTGTAAGCATATTTTATGGGTACAAGAATGTTCGGGATTGGCTTTCAGAAAAGGTGGCAACCCTAACGTGTCTTGTTAAATTCCCTTCCACAAAAAAGTTTTATCCCGATTGTGGGGTCACCAGTACGGTATTTATAAATTGAAACCGAAAACACTTAAAGAGGAGCTCCACCCTAAAGTGGAACTTCCGTTAATTGGATTCCTCCCCCCTTCCGGTGTCACAATTGGCACCTTTCGGGGGGGAGGGGGGACAGGATACCTGTCTTTGACAGGTATCCTTTCCCACTTCCGCGATGCGGCCGTGACATCACCGTGGGGCTCCCTCCTCCTCCTCCCTCGGCCGCCGGGCTAATAGGAGAGAGGAGTGTGGCCTCACGCATGCGCAGTAGGGTTCCCGGCGTGAAGCCGAAAGGCTACACTGCCGGGTTACTTTAGTCGCAATGGCGGCGGCAGCACCCGACAGCTGATGGAGACATCAGCTGCGGTGCCGACATCGAGGCACTGCAGGACAGGTAAGTGTTAATTTATTAAAAGCCAACAGCTGCAGTATGTGTAGCTGCTGGCTTTTAATTTTTTTTTTCCCGGAACACCCCTTTAATTCACATAGGTCCCAATCTGTATTATTAGCAAGGAAAGTTTAATTAATTCATTACAAAAAAAGTACTGTGCATGAGTGAAGCTCGTTGTTCTTTGTGAATGGCCCGGTGGCAGGGGAAGGAGGAGGGGGCCGAACTTCCAGGTGACTTCGACGCAGCAAGACCAGCCAGAAGTGGGAGCAGGTACCTGTCAAAACCGGGTACCCGCTACCCCCTCTTGCCCCGAGAGGTGCCAACTGTGAAAGTGGAGTGGGGGGACAAACAAGCGGAGCTTCCCCTTTTGGGTGGAGCTCCACTTTAACATTGAGTAATCTACTTCTAGAAGCAAATTGTCTTTAACGTTACACTGTAAATATCTAATTACTACTAGGTATGTAACCCATATAAATGAGAACCTTCACAGACAAATCTTAGGGATATGTTTCAAGACTACATTTGGATTTAAAGCAGCCTTTTTCAACCAGGGTGCCATGGCACCCTCGGATCCTTTCTTGGTTCTTCAAGGGTGCCTTGGCAAAATGCCAAAAAATTGCACCAAATTGCCCTAAAATGGTCAAAAACTAGCAGACGTATCAAGTCTGCCTTTTTATGTTACACAAAGTCATGGGTTTTTATAGTGGAGCATTACAACCGTGGGCACTGTCCTGACCAGTTGCAACCATCCCAACAACTGATAACGTCATAGGTTGATAAGGAGGACATTGGACGCCTGAGGATGTCCTTGTTTGCCACTCCTTTTCCCCTCTCCATCAGCACTAGAGTCAGGTTAGCTGAATGAGGGAGAGAAACTTCGGGAGACGAGATGCTGGAATGCTGGAATAGTAGACAGTATCATTGTGCAAAGGTATATCGCTTTGCAAAAAACACCTCTAATGTTGGGTTTCCTACATGTGTAGATGCTGCTATGTAAAATTATTTGTTTAAAGGAAAAAAGGAAGAGTAAAAAGCACTGGTCTAAGGTGTTATTTTAGGTGTTGGTTAAATTTGAGGGCTCAGGTGAAGGAAGGGTTGTGTGTTAGGGTCTCTATAAGGGCTTGTTGAAGGTTAAGTGCTCGGGGCATAGGTCAGTTCAGCTATATTTCACAGTCAACAAAAACAGGCAAACACTACCAATAGCTGGGTTTATAATACCGAAACACAACACATTGGGCAAGGCATGCTGGGTTATGTAATTCCTTAGCAGCTGGATGGCCGGAGGTTACCCATGGCAGACCTATATTATTATATTAATCCAGACTGCAAGAGTCAGCTAGCTGTTATCATTCAGCTCTCCTACTACTCCCTACTCAGAAACAGCATTAACTCTTAAGGCAGCAAAGCTGATAAGTGTAAATGCTGCACTTCAGCACACAGAGCAGCAGAAAAATAAGTAACAATGAAAAGCAAATCATTGTAATATCAGTTGGTGGATATGAATTATAGAAGATAATAGGTATACAGAACTCTTTTAACTGTCCCATACATTTCATTTAAACATGCTGTACTTTCTAAGGCTGGATTAGAAAGAAAATATAGGTCTCTTCAAATGTGCTGAATGGCTTAAGCGATGACATAGGCACATGCATAACTCCACGCACCATAATCTAGTGACTACCATTACTGCGTGCTGGTCTATGGGGACACATTAAGCACGCAGTATAATTGAACTACACAGTTATCCTCTGTTACTGCCTCTTATGAATCCAGCATTTCTTCCAGAACACTCAGCTTTGAAAGATGAAAGGTTTCCTTAAGATTAAAATTTTTATTCCCCTTGATAAAATAAAAATTATTCCAAGCCATAGAGGAATTTTCCTCTGAATTTTCCTTTACATTTTGCTTTAATGTATTGGAAATGTGGGTTGTTCCTAAAATCTCTTGTTCATTATCTACATCTATATAGTGTATGACTTGTGTTGTTCTGAAAGGTTAAAGGGTAAGTGCACTTGTAGCACCATGACCCTTAACGGGCCCTCCCCCAGTCTTTTTGTTTCTTATCTTGATTGTTCAAGCAGATACTGCTGGTCAACAAAGCCTAGTACACACGATCAGAAAATCTAAAGAAAAATATCTCTTCATACAATAATCTGATCATTAGTAGAGCCCATTACGACAGTTTGTCCGAAATTATTTGAAGGGACAAACATGAAACTTTTTCTTGTTCAATACCAGATCGTATGATTTTCATTCCATCAGTAAAGTTTTCATCTAAAAAAAATTGGAAGAACAAGACTACGCATGCTCGGAAACAAAAGAATACAATACAATACATTACATCACTTTCAAAGTTGTATTCTGTCATATGAGAATTTTCGTAAGTTGAGTAACCACTTCATTTTCGATATGAGACTAGCATGCAAAAAGATTTTAAGAAATTGACGATTATTCGACCGATATTCTCATTATGTGTACAAGACTTAATTCCCCTGTTTTAGCAATTGGCTTTGCTACATAGATTCAGGAAAGCTTTTTTTTTTTTAGTTCATTCAAGGTCCTTATTTTAACAGAAGTCCTGAAGAAGGTGAAGTTTTTTCTGACCTTCAAAACACGTTTTTTTGTGTAAATCAATAAAATAATTTATACTCTTTTATTCTTTGGTCTGGCTCTCCTTCCATTTTTTTTTTTCCTCTCTGATAACCTGCTAGGTACCCACAGGAAGGTTGCCCTGTCTGTTGTGCGCAGCTTAAAGTGGAAGTTCAGGCTAAAACTAACTATCTCTAAATCTACCTGCAGCCACATTGTAATGCCCCGTACACACGTCGGAATTTCCGACGGAAAATGTCCTATCGGACCATGTTGTCGGAAATTCCAACCGTGTGTGGGCGCCATCGGACCTTTTCCGTCGGAATTTCCGTTGGAATAAATTTGAGATCCTGCTCTCAAATTTTCTGAAAACAAAGTCCAATCAGACTTTTTCCGATCGTGTGTAGCGAATTCCGACGGACAAAGTGCCACGCATGCTAAGATCAAATTACAAGACCAAAGCAATTGGCTACTAGCCTCTAAGTAGTTCCGTCGTATGCAAGGAACGTCACCACTTTCAGAATGATCGGATTTTCTGACAACTTTGTCCGACCGTGTGTATGCAACACCAGTGTCGGACAAAATCCGTCGGAAAAAATCAGACGGATTTTGTGGTCGGAATTTCCGACCGTGTGTATGGGGCATTAGACTAATAATAATGAAAAACGTGCTATAATATAGGGTGCATAAATCTAATCAAGTAAGAAATTCATATATATCAAAAATTGGAAGTATGAACGTGTTAAAATTAACATTCATATATAATCCAGTAAAGTCCATCAGAGAAAAGAAGAAGAGAAATGCTCTTGTGCAAAAAGTTCATTTATACTTGTGTATCAACAAAAATCCATATTTCACTGTGGATAGCAAAATCTTCATACCCAAAAGCGTACACCCAACTCTCAAGCTGCGTACCAGCTATTCTGACCCCAAGATGGGGGTCTGGCTGCACTTTATCCCAGTACCCCCATGGGATGGATATCAGGAGACAAGTTTCTAGGATGGGTTAGCATACGACCAGGATGTTCAACAGTGGGCTCAGCAAAAGGGAGAGACAAAATCCAGGCTTTTTACTGAAGGTTAAAACTACTAAGAAGGCAGGAGTAAAATCACATATAAAACAATCAATCACATGCAGACACCCCAGCAGGTATGATAAAGTCACCACTGTAGCTCCTGCCGACTAGCTTGATTCAAAAGAACATTATCAAAGGATACAGGACTATTCTAAGACTAAAGCCAGGTACACACTACAGTTTATTTGTGTGCAACACCATGGGTTGCACGAAAAAATAACTGATAGCCCTAGTCGGGAGCCATTGTACTTACCATGCAAGGTTAGTCCATCGATCTCCCCCGCTGAGTTGTTATGTTCAGACAGGGGGGACGGCCCCCGCCAGAACATTTTGATCAGCGTTCTCTGCCACTAGCTGAGAGCTCTGATTGGGAGTCGGTCAGCTGCTGGCTTTCCAACATGCATGGCCGACAGACCGACATACACATGGGCAGAATGTCGGCTGGTATTTTTTGTACTGGCAAATGTCTTCCGACATTATGCTCAGGTGTATGGGGCTTAAACCTATCTAACCCTATAAAGCAAAAATCACTATACTTATCTTTTCTGAAGCCGACCTAGTCTAGGCTCCAGCGGCGGATGCGGTGAAGTGAGGTCACCTATAGAGTTACTAAGGGGCTTCCATTGTTGGTTGCCCCTTCTACACATGTCTACACACAGAAGCCTCCACATACAGCTCAATGTGGGACCGTCCGGATCAGCTTCAGAAAAGGTATATATAGCAATTTATTCTTTACAGGGCTAGATAGGTTAGTGTTAGAATGGGGCTGCAAGTAGATTTAGAGTTAGTTAGTTTTAAGCTGAACTTCTACTTTAACCTGAACCAGTTGAGTTCTCCAATAGTTTTTGCCCTCCCACTACTTTGTATTACACACATCAAAGTCCCAGTGCCTCTCGGATGTTCTTTTCTTCACTGGATTCTACATACTAATCTGTAACCATTTTCCTATGTTATACTTCGCACGGTGAAGGACTTAAAGCAGTGGGGTACATATGCACCATTAGAAATAAGGGAGGAAATGTCCACTAAGGCTGGATTCACACCTATGCATTTTTAGTGCTTTTTGCATTTTGCAGATTGCACTACAGAACGTGTTCCATAGGAAACCATGTTAAATGGACTGTTATGCAAATCTGCAAAATGCAAAAAGCACTAAAAATGCATAGGTGTGAATCCAGCCTTAGGGTAGAGTCGGCTATAGATGGAGAACATTTCTTTTTACAACGAACAGTGACAGTTGACAGTGTTAAATCCCTCCTGTCGAGCTATTGTCGTCTCTCGGGGGGGGGGGGGGGGGGGGCCGGGGGGGGGGGGGGCGTCCCTACTGGGAGAACACAGTCATTATTAACGGCTATAACAGCCGCTAGCAATAATCACATGTAAAATCTGCAAAAGCACTGCAATGCACATAACATTTTTAGATGAAGGTTGAGAAGATTTAAGTTAAAAAGTCACCAAAGTTTTAGGAATTAGCAGGTTCCTTTCACCACCTGCACTACATAACTTATAGTGAACATTCTGGAGAAACATTCCAGAATGGGTTTGGATAAGCCACAGCTGACCCCAATGGCTCTAACACTCAGATACTATAGTATATTTTCAGTGGGTACATACAGCATTTTGAGTTAATACTGGGGTGGAGCAAAACTAAGGGTTTTAATATTTTCGAAATGTAAGCAAGAATCAGCAACATGCGTTGGAGTCATTGGTCAAGCAAAATCAAGGTAGGATTTTAGGAGGCTTTAATGGGCTTTAAATGCCTGCTGTGGAATACAGAAGTTCCTTTCAACTATCTTGAACCTGTTCTTGTGCCAAAAACAGCCCCTCGTTAGCCTCATTACTTTAATTTTTTTAACAGAAAGAAAAAAAAAGACAGCAGGAAAAAAAGCTAAATTAAAGCATCAGTGCAAACACAATTTTGACCATCAAAATGGGGAGAGACACAAATAGAAAGAATACAAATTAAAATAAAACAAATGTCCCTAAAGGCCTGGTTCCAACCTATGCATTTGTTAGTGTGTTTTCAGTTTTGCAGAAACACACTACAGTCCATTTAACATGGTTTCCTATGGATATAGTTCACACCTGTGCATTTATGGAAAGGGCCAGGGATTTTTTTTTATGGTTTTTGGTTCCATAGACTTCAATGGATCAAAAATCTGTATTAAAAAATGCAAAATGCACCTGCAATATGCAAGCTGCAACCTGCATAAGTGTGAATCAGGCCTTAATGTAGATTTGTTAAAGAAAAAAACTGCGCTGTTTAAACACTCCACACCAGCTGCAACCCAAAGTGAAATACGCACAAATATAAATAAAAAACATAGGGAGCTGCGCTTAAACATATGAAAATAAAAAATAAATTAATAAAAAAAATGTGCAAGTGAACAAGATCGATCGGATAAATCAGATCGAATTGAAAAACAAATCACAAAGAATGACTCCAAACAGGGCATATAATGAGTGAACATAAATGGTAAATTAATCCACAATCCTTAAATATCCAAAGAAAGGAAATGTTGAATAAGACACCGTGTGATACAATCTTCAGTGACTTCTTATAAAACAACATGTATCCACCACCACATAGAGTGCAAGCTTACCGGCTGCACAAGCTGTCTGGCTAATTATCTGTGGCTTATACCCAGCCAGGGCCTTTGATCTTTCCAGCACCTCCGATGACCGATAAGCCAAGCGTTCCTGGGGACTTGGAGTATATCCAGCAATCAACAGCCAGCCACAAGAATGACCGCAGTGTAAACATTATACCAGTGAAAAAAAATAGAAGAGTCGTCATTGGTAAAACCGGGTGGTATTTTATTGTATTAAAATCTGTGCTAATAAGCAGAGAATGCACAAGTAAAAAAGTTCCATAAAAAAGCCGGCCAGCAAGTAGTACAAACACGCCCATACAAGCGGAGCGTGAAACAGCGCGGCGACATCAGCACGTCGCTCCTTCCTACGCGTTTCGTCACTAAACTGACGTCTTCCTGGGGCCTATTGAATAAGACACATGGAGTCTTATTCAACATTTCCTTTCTTTGGATATTTAAGCACTGTGGATTAATTTACCATTTATGTTCACTTATTATTTGCCCTGTTTGGAGTCATTCTTTGTGATTTGTTTTTCAATTTTATCTGATTTATCCGATCAAACTTGTTCAGTTTTTTTATTCATTTATTTTTTATTCTTAATGTAGATTTATGTCGACTTTTTTTTAACTAGCAGATGGCAAAATCTGAAATTTTGTGGTGAAAATTTTCACCCAAACCACTACACCTATCCCTGGTTATTATCATAATACTATTTATATTTTTATTAGTATTATTATTATTATCATTATCATAATTAGCTTAAAGTAATTTTTTATAAGACTTCAAAACTTTTTTCATGCTCACTGCACCATAATACAGTAACTATACTATTAATCTGTAGATTCAGCCTCTAGTGGCTGTCTATATTTTAGTGCAAGCACTTAGCCTTGCTGATTAACAACTGCAGAGATAAAATCAATAGTCTTCAGAGTATAAAATTGTACTCTAAAGGTGTCCCTAGACATTAAATGCAAGCCTTCGGATTTCAAGTTACATTGGACACAGGTGGTTGAGACTTAAATGGGATGAAAGCCATAAGACAGGGTAGAAAACCTTTACCTATCACCATTATTTCTCACCAATAAGCCAACGCAGGACATGGAAGTGGGCCTTCTCACCGTTTTCCATAACCTAAATAGCAATAATCACCCAAAGTAGTGACCCAGACGTTGCCTGTATGTTCAGCTGTGTTCTAATCTCCAAATGTCTCTGTCTATTAAAACAGGAACAGTAACGCTCCACAATTGTGAATCACTACAAAGCAGAAAGTAGAGCCTGTATATGTAATAAACACTTACAGCAGCCCTACTACCCTATATTCAGATATAGTTACAAACTCCACTAGTGTTTCTGGAGGTGATGGTTGTCATAATACTGCACTTACGTTAACACAGTTGAGTATTGTACCTGATACTTTTTTTTTTGCACAATCAGTTACATTTTCTGGACAAAGTTGGATAGGCTGTTAGGCTGCTTTCACACTGGAGCAGTGGGGGCGCTGGCGGTAAAGCGGCGCTATATTTAGCGCCGCTTTACCGGCGTTTTAGCGGCGCATTTCGGCCGCTAGCAGGGTGGTTTTACCCCCGCGAGTGTCCGAAAAAGGGTCAATACCGCGGCTGCGGCGGCGTTTTGCGGGCAGGTTCGGCGCGCTCCCCCATTGTTTTCAATGGGACCGGGCGCTATAGGAGCGGTAAATATACCGCTCCTATAGCGAGCCAAAGATGCGGCTTGCAGGACATTTTTGAGTGTCCTGCAAGCGCACCGCTTCAGTGTGAAAGCCCTCGGGCTTTCACACTGAAGGAACAGCAACAGCTGTTTCGGGTCGGTTTGCAGGCGCTATTCTTAGCGCAATAACGCCTGCAAACCGCCCCAGTGTGAAAGCAGCCTAAAAGTTTGTCCTGAAAATGTAACTGTTAGTGCCAATAAAAAAAAGTGTCTGGCATGGTACACAACTGTATTGCTGCAAACAAGACTATAAATTGTTACCTATTTTTTTATTTTTTTTTATATACTGGGTAACTTTTCTGGTTCTGAAAACTTTCTTGGTTGGCCAGGTGGGTTTTGGCAATAGAATATCGAGTAAGTCAAATTGTATGGATCAAGCCATCATTACATAAGAAAAATGAATTGCTTGCACCTATAAAATTCATAGACACTTACTGACCTACCACCACAGTCTACACCCTGCAACCTAACCCTACATTTAAACTTTAACTTTAAACCCAACCGTAAATATGACACTTACCCTGAATCCAAACCCTAACCCATATATATATATATATATATATATATATATATATATATATATATATATCAGTCAAGGTTAATCCTATCACAGTGATAAATACATTAATACAGTGAACACTATCACAAAAATAAACGCATGATATTTAAAGCGTAACTCCACTTTTGTTGAGAAAAAAGCATTCCCCTCTGGGTGATCTATGTACATTGCAAGGATTTTAACAAACCTTGTTGCAGATTTTGTTATTCTGAAAAAAATCACTGTTTGTTCCTCTGTGCCCCTGTGCGGAGTGAATCTAATAGGATTAGTTTAATAATTATCCATCAGCTGATGCAGCTGTAGGGCTCTAATAAGGAAAGTTGCAGGGTCTGCATTCCTTTAGACATGATTTCCTATTGGGAGTATCTCACCAAAAATTAAATTTTTGTTGCAGGAGATGCCTGAAATTTGACTTGTATCTCAGGAAGACTTCCGGGAAAATCAGTGAGCCAATCACACGAGCAGAAAATAATGTTTCTAGGGGGCGTTCGATACACAGTCTGTGTACAGTACACCTCCAGGTAGCCATATTGCATTGCGCTTTACAGAAAATTACAGCGGCTGCAGAGTGAAAAGGAAAGGTCGTTTTTAATAACATTAAATTACAATATGACTTGTGTCACAATTTTATACATTTTATAATTTTTTTTTTTTGTTTGTTTGCTATTTTTTTTCTAATGAAAGTGGAGTTACCCTTTAAATAGTCATTCAGTGAAAGTGACTGTAGTCTCTATTTTACATTTTAACTATGTATTGTTTATATAACTGAGAATTCAGATATAACTGAACAAGGAGCAATGTGCCTCCTGGTAAAATCCCACCACCTATGGTTTGGGATTATATGGAGCACATATAACCCAAGGGGTTTATTGATAAATGCTTCCAGAAAGGATTTACACAACTTTCATCCAGGATTCACAGACTTTCAATTGAATCCAATTAGAACAGTATATGACTCTTGGGTGAAAGTTGTGGTGAAAACAGATAAAAAGATAAAGAGATAAAACAGATAAACAGATCCCCAAGTGTTGACTGTGAATTAGAAAATTCTAAGACCGGCGAGGAATGAAAAAAAAATGATACCAGGGATATGTTTATTGTAGGTAAAAGTGATCCCAAACAGGTCAGCTGAAAGCCATCTCCAAAGAGTTGGGGTCTCCCCATGTTATAACTTAGATTGGCTAAAAAACATAAAATGACCGCACCACATTCTATCTCTGTACATAAAATAAATACATGTTTTCCTCTTAAAGCGGAGTTCCACCCAAAAGTAAAACTTCCACTTATTTGCTTCCTCTCCCCCCCCCCTCCGGTTGCTACACCTTTCAGGGGGGAGGGGGTAACAGGGACCTGTTTTGGACAGGTCCCCCTTCTCCACTTTTGGAGACGGCGCTGCTGCGCCATCTCTTGGAAGTTCAGCCCCCCTCCTCCTTCCTCTACCGCCGGGCCAATTAGAAAGCTCAGCACACTTTGCGCATGCGCAGTAGGGAACAGTTTGTGAAGCCAAAAGGCTTCGCTGACAGTTTCCCTTAGTGGAGATGGCGGCGGCAACACTAGACAGCTGATCCGAAGATCGGCTGGGGTATCGACATAATGGGCTCCCTAGACAGGTGAGTGTCCATATATTAAAAGTCAGAAGCTGCAGTGTTTGTAGCTGCTGACTTTTATATTTTTTGTTATCCCAGGCTGGAACACCTCTTTAAAAATGTTACCAATATAATGCTGGGATATTGTGATTTTTTATTTTTTTTGCTAAGGGCAAATAGGCTGTTAACATTGCAAAGGAATTTTCCTATAGCTTAGTAAGTATGGTGAACATTCACTTTACAAAGAATACCCAATCACTTCTAGGGAACAAAAAAAAAACAATATTTTTGCTTCCATATAATTGGATGATGGAAGTCAACAGCTTCACCTCATTCACTAAGCTAAGGGAAAATCCCCTTCCAAGCTGAACATTCCTTTGCAGAGTGAACAGCCTATTTTCCTTTAGTAAATCAACCCCCATTATTGTTAGTGACTTCTTACAATGGCCAAAGTCAAAACCCAACCTTGACCCCAACGAACATCATGATTAAAAAGTCTGACTTTGCTTAGCACGTCTAAGCCAACCTCCCCCACAAATTACATATGGAAATAAATGATCGGATTAAAGCTACAAACGCGAAACGACAGCCCCCAAAATACAGTAGATAAAATACTAAAATCATTTGTGTAATGCGAGCACGAAATCCCATCTTTCTCATTTTTAACCGCCGCCTAATTTCCTGTTAACACTTCATGTAAATTCCAGATAAGGTAGTCATTTTTTTCCCCAGAATTCTATTTCTGTTTCATTATATGTTCTATACCGTGCCCGACAGGTCAGGGTTATGATTGAAGTTCTATGGCTCATTAGTATTCGACCAGTTGAGTCGTTTTTTTTTTTTTTTCATTTCGGTTGATAATTCCTTTATCAAACACTACAATTAGCCTGTTCTGTTGGCTTTGTGTATTACTTTTTTTTATATACCTAGTGTAGTGTTGGTCAAGGAGTATATATGTCTTACATATACAGGCTCTTATCTGCTCTAAGTTCAGCAGCAGTATAAAAAAAAAAGAAGAAAAATTAAAAATTAAAAAAAAAAAAAATATTGTCCTGCCACCTCCCAATCCTGCATTTCTAGCTAGCAGCTGCTATCAAGAACCTCAATAGCAAAAATATGCAAACTTGCACACTAATTCCCTTTGGAGATAGATCTTGGCTGCGGCCCTGTCATAAATCACAGGAATTTCGATATGAAATGAGGCAAGCAACTCTAATCATTTCTGCATTTCAAATTGGATCACTGGCTCAATCACCAGGCTTTTTTAAACTGCTTGCCTAAGAGCAAATGTGAGGCAGGAGATAATTCTGAAGAAATCTCTTTTGTGGCCGTCGAACTCTTTTAACTGTTTCAAGACTGAAAGGCAGTCATTTCTGCGATAATGGCGCCTATCTGCTGCCAGAGATATGGATCCTAAAAGGCGTTTTTCTTCTCTTTAAACTTATATAATCCAGCCGATATTAGTTTATGTAGATGCGCGCATGGAAGCGCGGGTGTTTGCCCAGGAATTTGCGTATTTAAATGGGTATTTTTATAATCGTTTAATGGAATGATGCAAAGCAGACGGTCTTATTTCCATATCTGTGCAGTTCATAATGTTACCTATGAGATAGCATGGAAATGTTATTTTACCGCGTGACATGAAACAAAGCGTAAATAAGAACCTGCAGAATTTAGACCAGGTAAAATAGTTGTTTGTTTGGTTTTTTTTGCATGGTCAGTATTAATGGTTATCTTTTTTCGGACTAAAAATAATCAGAAAAATAATTTTAAATATAAAAACTTCAAGGAAGTTCCATGGGAAAATATAGAGCTCTTACATGGGGTTAAATAATAGTACTTGTATATACAAATCTTAAGGGTCATGGTAAGGCATTAAATTATTTTTCAGTCTGAAAATTGGATTGGCCTTCTTTGAGCCGGGAGATTTGGCAAAAGAAATTTGAGCACACAAATTTTTCAGCATGAATAACTTATGGCTTTGGTCACATGCTTATCACAACCAAAAAAAAATCATGTTGTAGTTGTAAGGCCTCAACACTCCAAAAAGGCCATTGGCAGTTAAAACATTTCTAAATAATGTTAAAATAATGTCAATTGTTTGATTATATAATGATATATACTGTATGCATATATATATATATTTTATTTTTTTTATTTTTTTTCATTTATATTTTTTGGGGGGGGGGGGGTTACCATAATGTTCTAGAATGCACAGCATACTATGCCCTTCCTAACCAATGATACCATAAAGCTTCTAATTCACTTCTTAGTCATCTCTCGTCGACTATTGCAACTCCCTCCTCATTGGATAACCTTTACATAGGCTATCCCCTCTTCAGTCCATCATGAATGCTGCTGCCAGACTCATTCACCTTACCCACCATTTAGTGTCTACTACTCCTCTTTGCCAACCCTTCCATTGGCTTACGCTCACCCAACAAATTAAATGCAAAGTACAACAATGCTACCCACAACTCGGCCCCCAGCTATTGTGTTGCTGCCTGAAGTGCCTTACGTCAGCTGGGACATGGCTATCTATGACAACTGAAGTCCCACCTGAGGATGGGAGGGGCTCTTTATGAGATGTGCATGCACCATCACAGGTTTCACATGAATGCAGACGTTTGCAACCTCATTCGTGAGAAAACATCCAATGTGTATGCATTACCAGCAGTTGAAAGAGGAGGGGCCAACAACAGCTGGCAGGAAATAGGACGGGGGGGGGGGGGCTGGGGGGGGGGGGGGGGGGGGGGGGGTGTGGGTGGGCCTGGGGGGGGGGTGGGGGGGGTCACCTGGGCTGGGATGGGGGGGGGGGGGGGGGGGGGGGGGGGGGCCTGGGCCACTGGGCCTGGGGGGGGGGGCGGGGGGGGCATCTGGGGGGGTGGATCCGGGGGCCTGGTCCTGGGGATCCTGGGGGTTCCTGGGGGACCTGCCCTGGGGAGCCTGGGGGGGGGGGGGGGCTGGTCCAGTCCTGTCCTAGGGGGGTCCTGTGGGGGATCCTGGGGCCTGGGGGGTCGCTGTCCTGCCTGATCCTATCCTCCTGGGGGGGTCCTGGGGCGCCTACTATCCTGTCCGCCTGGCCTGGGGGGGCCTGGGGGGCCTGGCCTGGGGCTGGGCCTGGGGATCCTGGCCGAGGCTGGGTCCTGTCCTGTCCTGGGGGGGGGGGGGGGGGTGGGGGGGGATCGGGGGGGGGGGGTGGGGCCGTGGCCTGGCCCTGGGGGGGGGGGGGTCCCTGGGGGGCCTGCTGGGCTGGGGGCCCTGGGGCCCTGCCTGGGGGGGGGTCCTGGGGCTGGGGGGTGGGGGGGGGGCGCTGGCAGGAAATAGGATTCATTAATGGTATTACAACACTGTCAGCCTTAAAACAGAAATATACAGGAGATGTGTGAACTGGCAGGATAACCAGGTACTATATTAGTAATACATAAAAAATTAAATGGAATGCATAATACAAAAGGTTATGGTGCATAGAAATAAATGGGAGAATGTATATTATGATTGGAATTCAACTTTCATGTATAACCTGAAAGATAAAATCTATATGCATAAATTGTTTTATTTGCCAGAGGATTTGTGTGGCCATTCGTGTGATCCAGACAGCGTAACCAGGTCAGTGACCTCATTTTTCTCTACTTTTCTCAGCTTTTACAACTTAGTCACTATCCTGCCCCCCCCAGCCTGTAATTTGACAATGAGGGAGAAGAATCAATACATATTGATATATACTGTATATATATATATATATATATATATATATATATATATATATATTTATTTATTTATTTTGAGGGGGCCCAGGGGGGTTTTACCATAATGTTCTAGAATGCACAGCATATTAGCACAGTATCCCCTTCCTAAGGCTACTTTCATACTGGGGCAGGTGGGCGCCGGCGGTAAAGCGGCGCTATATTTATCGCTGCTTTACCGTCATTTTAGCGGCACTATTCGGCCGCTAGTGGGCGGTTTGCAGCGCTGCCCCATTGTTTTCCAGCCTGTAATCTGACAATGAGGGAGAAGCAGTGCAATGATGACATCATCAATCTGCTCTCCTGTAATGCATGCTTAAGTTGTTGAGTAACATCGCTGGGCCTAGTTTGGCTCAGTGTATTACAAGATGTTGGATATCAGAACAGATGCAGATGATTCTTTAGTTCCACGCAGGACTGGCGCTACCGCTAGGCAAACTAGGCAGCCACCTAGCCCCCAGAGCGTCTATCAATGTCACAGCAGCTAGGCTAGTGTAGCATTTCAGCTGCGGGTGCCGAACCACTACACACCAGGAAGTCTTCTCCATGATATTGGTAGGCAGGGTGGCCTGGCAAGGACAGTGATTAAAGATCATCCCATAATATAATACATATGTTTCCTGCCCGAATTGTAAAATAACATGCTGGGACTCGGGAAGTCCTGTGTGATGTCAGGAGGGAGGGACTTATGAGCTTCAGCTACTCAATGGCTGAGAAGGCAGCAGGGGGTGGTGCAACTATCTCCTCAGCCAACGGCTACTCAAAGTGCGCTGTCTATCATTCCAACTAAATCTTCATCCCACTGGCTTCCTGACTGAGTGGGTGCAGGATGAAGTGGCTCTGAGAAGTCTGCACACAAGATTTAGAACATTATGCAGCGAGTTAAGGTTCTGCAGTGATTGAAGTGAGGGAAGAGAAAGTGTTTTGTCCCAGCAGAAAAAAAGGAAAAACGGGGAACTGCCTGCGCCCCCCTTCAATAACACTCATTGTAATACCACTGTCACCATGTTAAAAGGACAGGAATATGGGTGGTATTACAATGAGTATTATTAGGCTGGACAGCTGCACTCCACTATCCACCTTTAGAGCCCATTTACACTAGGCACTGCAAAAATCGATGTGTGGTTCCCAGTGTTGGTCATCTTACTTTAAAAAAGTAATTAGTTAAGTTACAAATTACTTCTCCCAAAAAGTAATTGCGTTAGTAACTCAGTTACTACATTGGAAAAGTAATTAGTTACTCAGCAAAGTAACTGTGACTTTTTTTTTAACTCTGCAAGGGGCATCTATCGTGTAACTAAGGGGCGGGTCTAGTATTACTGTAACCAAGGGGCGCATTTATTATTATTGTTATATATCGTGTAACCAAGGGGCTGCTCTATTATTACTCTAACCAAGGGGCAGATCTGTTATAGCGTGTAAGCAAGGGGTGGGTCTATTATTATTATATCGTGTAAGTGGCGGATTTCTACAGAAGAGGGAGAATGTTAAATTAATGGTCAGAGCTCGATATATAACAATAATAATAAATGCGCCCATTGGTTACAGTAATACTAGACCCGCCCCTTAGTTACACGATAGACGCTCCTTGCAGAGTAGCACGAGCATCAGGAGCGTGCGGCATCGCCTCGTACAATTACATGTTAACTGCGCCTGCGCGGTGTAGAGTTCACTCAGAGCTGTTTAGGTTCGGCAATTTTCGGAAGCTCCGTAGTCCTTCGTACTGCACAAGCGCTGCGCCTGCGCAGTACAGGGGGTCCTTATCCGGCGGGGGAACTTTTTCGGCAGGACACCGGAATTACACTACTGCCATCTAGTGGCGGTAGATGTAATTGGGGTAACTAAGCCAAAGTAATGGTAACTGAGTTACCATGAAGGGAAAAGTAATCAGTTAGATTACTCGTTACCCTCTAAAGTAACTGCGTTAAGTAACTCAGTTTATTTTAACTCAGTTACTTACATCACTGGTGGTTCCTGTGCGCTTCACATGCAGTTCTATGCAGTGCATTTTTTTTGAAGGGGGGGTAGCTGGTCTTGCCTAGGGCACAAAATAGTCTAGCACTGGCCCTGGTTTCATGTTAAAATATAAACACTGTTTTATTTAAGACAAAATTTGATATTTTTGAATCCATCTGGAATTCAGCTTTCAGAGTTACTTGCAGACCCTTAACCTCAATGTAATCCATAAATTCAAAATAAACTCATAGGATAGGCCCAACCTTTAATTTAAAGGGAATCTGCACATTTATGACTAAGTTGACAGGTTCTCTTAAAAGCCCCCCTTCTCCAACCACTGATGCACACCTTTGCCATGTCCGCCTAGCACGCTGTTCATCTGGGAGCATTGGGTGTTTATCCTGTCAAACTACTTTGTAGGTCAGTGGAAGAGTTTACACATGGTAAATGACATGCCCCCATCCCCTCTTGTGACAAAGGAAGAGGGAAAGGTGACTTGTTCCCCCTTGCCCCAAAATATGGGTGTATTCAACAGATTTGACAGATCAATGGGGGGGGGGGGGGGTGTTTGGCAAAGGTGAGTATCAGTAGGCGAGGGGTTTCAAGAAAACCTTTGGCCTGTATGAGCCTGAAGCTTAAGTTCAGTGATACATATGGTGATGCATAGTCGTGGATAACACCATAAAAGCTTATAAAATACAAGGTGCCAAAATCAAACAGAAGTATGCTAGAAGAATGCCAACATTATTAAACAAACACAATTTCTAAGTAACAGGATTCAAACAGTACCCACACATACATTTTTTTCCTGACAGCCTCCAAATATGCAATACAAGAAAACTTCAGCTTTGTGAAACTCATCCCTTGAATCCCACTATGTACCCATCTATAGGTCATGTGTTGTGCATTTTGAGAATGTGTGCCAGTGCTGCAAATTAGTTGACATTTTCACATGCTTATCACTCAGGCTCAGAAGCTCCTGGGGCATATGGAAGATTTCTCAGGATAAAATGGTATATGAGGGCACCAGGTGGTGCCTGTTATTGGACAATCATGTAAGCTTAATAATCTTGGCATACTGACAGGTCCATTTAAAGTATTATCACCGCTCATAATAAGGTATAACACAGGACTTTATGAGTTTGAGCAGCCCACAGGGGTTTCCACAAGCCCACAAGTAAACTCAGATTTCAGATTGCCAGAAAGGGATTGTTGAGTGTCAGCACTAAAGAGCAATTTGCTAAGTAGCGGTATTCTGGAGTATGTCCATTGCTCCCCAAGTGCGATCAGTACCAGCAGTATTGGCTGGATTAAACCATTGTCTAGCCAGAAGATACATATAGCTTGCAATTAAATATGCATTCTGGTGCTTCTTCTCTATATTACCTGCAGCAGCTGATTACAGAGGTGTTTTTAATAGTTCTAGCAGTGGCACATCATAGCATTTTAGGTATTTTGGTTTTAGGCAGCCATCAGCTTTGAACTAATCTACAGTACTTTAAAAAAGTTGAATGTGATCAGCTTAATTAAAATCATCAACTTATTTAATCAATGTGGGTTAAAGAGGACCTTACATACGGTAATTATAACATTAAAAAGAACAATGATATCCCAATTTGATTGTATATAATTAGCACACACGTCTGAATTTTCTGTAAATTTTATTTCTGGGGCTGCCATCATTAAAGCATGAAAATGTAAGTATCTGATCCCGATTTTGTGGTACCCTTACTGCTTATGACATCTGTAGGGATTTCTAACCTACATAGATCAGTGGTTGGCTCAAATTTGAAAATAATGGCCTTATCAATATAGCATTATCAAAGAAACAGTAACAGGAAGGAACTGGGCTTGGAGTTTGGAAGGCAGTTACTTCTTATGCCCCGTACACACGGTCGGAATTTCTGACGGAAAATGTCCTATCGGACCGTGTTGTCGGAAAATCCGACCGTGTGTGGGCGTCATCGGACTTTTTCCGTCGGAAAAAATTTGAGATCCTGCTCTAAATTTTCCGACAACAAAGTCCGATCTAACTTTTTCCAATCGTGTGTAGCGCATTCCGACGGACAAAGTTCCACGCATTCTCAGATCAAATTACGAAACCAAAGCTATTGGCTACTAGCCTCTACGTAGTTCCATCATACGCAACGAACGTCACCACGTTTAGAATAATTGGATTTTCCGACAACTTTGTCCGACCGTGTGTATGCAACACCAGTGTCGGACAAAATCCGTCGGAAAAAATCAGACGGATTTTGTGGTCGGAATTTCCAACCGTGTGTATGGGGCATTAGACATGTACATATAATAAAGGTTGGGTTTGTAGCCTTGATTTGAGATACTCCACCATTCAGAACCTTTGTAGAACACAATCTACAGTCAGTGTCAGCTACTGAATATTATATAGATACCGGTTTCCTCCAACCCCAATGCTGACTGATTGAGCAGAGCCACAAAGTAAGCTGATGTCTGGTCAGGGAACAGCTATCTATATAAGGCTAAGCATCTATCATACCGGTCATTCTGTGAAGGTCCAAATGAAGAGGATAATTAAAGTATTCTAAAATACAAGGTCAGCTAATTACATAGTGGCTTTATCCCTAATCTACACACCACATGATGGCAGTAAACGTAGATATAGGGAAAAAATATTCTTACCCTATCTCTGACTTCCAGACTGGAGAGGTGAGGTGTTCATACTCTAGGAGAGACTCTTAAACCCTGTACACACGAGCAGAACTTCCGTCGGAAAAATCTTGGATGTTTTTTCCGACATAATTCCGCTCAAGCTCGGCTTGCATATACACGGTCACACAAAAGTTCTCAGAACTTTTGACCGTCAAGAACGCGGTGACATACAACACTACGATGAGCCGAGAAAATAAAGTTCAATGCATCCGAGCATGCGTCTAATTGTTTCCGAGCATGCGTAGGAATTTTGCACATCGGAATTGCTACAGACGATCGGAATTTCCGATCGGAACTTTTTCCGTCAGAAAAAAAGAGTACCTGCTTTCAATCTTGCTGGCGAAAATGCCGCCTGCAAAAGTACGATGGAGCATACAAATTTTCCGACCAAATGCTCACATCGGTCTTTTGTTGGCAGCATTTCCGATCATGTGTACGCGGCATATGAATTATAAGGATCCCAAATCTCAAGAGATCACTCCTTAGCACAGTGCTGAAGTGTGTTATCATGAATTGTGGGATCCTCAAAGCTCCTAGGACATCACCCTAACCTAGGCACTGTAAGCAGAAGCCAAGGGTAAGGTAAGTATATTTTCTAACCTTCTTTTCCTAGAGATGTGTTTTTTAACTGCCATTACATGCCAATTTGTGATAAGGGAAAAATGGACCTTGTCTTTTAGTGCAAGGTCCGCTTTAATCTCCGTCTTACTCATGCTGTCTCTACACATCTTTACACAATCTGCTGTGATCTTTCTCCACAATCCATTGTACTTGCTCCTTTTTTTTTTTCCATTCATCAATATGGTCTCACTTTCTCCACCTAATTCAACACCCACCTTTCACCAATCACTGCAGTGTCTTGGCATACTTTGTGTGGGGCACTTTCATTAGCCCACAGGAAACTGCCTCTACTCCCCCAGGCCAAGATTTCCCAGTGCCCCAGCACAGAAATATGGACTGGATGAGCTAGATTCTTACAGTAGAACATGACAAATATGTTTTACATATTTTGGAAGGTTTACAAAGTTGTGTGGGCAGCGTGGGTCTGCTGTCTGCTTAACATTGTAAAAGATGCAATTTTCTTACTTCACTCTTTCCCTTGTGCTCAGCTACTTTGTACTGCAGACCTCCACCCATATAAAACATTCAAAACAAGTTAAAACACAAGTTAAAACACATGGTCTATATCATATATGGGTAATGGTCTGTTTTACAAAGTATTCATTCACATTGGAAAAGTAAGGTGGGCTAATGGACAACAGATGAAAAGTGGTCACGTTGCTTATCGAGACAGAAATGATTAAAATTAACAAAAGGTGTGCAAAGATAAAAAATAAAAAATAAAATAGCATAACAATCAAAATGAAAGCCTGACACCAGCCAAAACTTTATTATTTTGTTTTGGATAGAGCAGGGAATCTCTGCTACTTGTGCCCCACTGGAGAGATTTCTCCGTAATTCCTATCAGGACAGGACATGATGGGAAATCCCAAAGACAAAAACATATTTTAGGTAGAGTGAGGAAAGTTAGGACTTCTGACAATCGTTTATGAACTCTAAAGCCCCATACACACGGTCGGATTTTCCGATGGATTCTGTCCTATCGGACAATGTTATCGGAAATTCCGATCGTGTGTAGGCACCATCGGACATTTTCCGACGGACAAAGTTGTATCTCCTGCTAAAAATTTTCTAAAATATTTGCTAAAAATTTTCCGACAACAAAGTCCGATCACACCAATTCCGATCGTGTGTAGCGAATTCCGACGGACAAAGTGCCACGCATGCTCAGATCACATTACAAGACCAAAGCTATTGGCTACTAGCCTCTACGTAGTCCCGTCGTAGGCAACAAACGTCACCACGTTCAGAATGATCGGATTTTCCGACAACTTTGTCCGACCATGTGTATGCAACACCAGTGTCGGACTAAATCCGTCGGACAAAATCCGATGGATTTTGTGGTCGGATTTTCCGACCGTGTGTATGGGGCATAAGATTGATTTGCTAAAACTGGAGCGTGAAAAATCTGGTGCAGCTGTACATGGTAGCCAATCAGCTTCTAACTTCAACCTGTTCAACTAAGCTTTGACAGAAAAAAATTGGACGCTGATTGGTTTCTGTGCCGAGATGCACCAGATTTTGCACTCTGCAGTTTTAGTAAATCAATCCCTGTCAGTGGAATCCATAGACAATGGTGCCCATTATCGTACAACAAATGTCAGTAAATGTGAAAAATTGATGTATACAGTATGTCAGACACATGTACATGAATTTATCACCAAGCCTGCACTGTGTACAGAACTCAAGACTGCTCTGTTTTCAAGCTTCAGGGGTTGCTAGAACTTTGTAGGCCGCTGTGTCCTAGCAACCGATGACATTGTGTGGCCAAAAGCCCTTCAAAAACATTCTTCCTTTGCTGAAATTAAGCTTTAAAAGACTATCACCTTGTCAGAACAGGACAAAGCAACAATGCTGTGTAAAGCCCATACCCCTATTGGTTTCTACTCATCTCTCCATCATTCCCCCACCACTTCTTCCTGTGTGTAGCAGCCATTGCAAAATACCTGGTGTTCCAAGCATGACTGCGCATGTGACCACAGCCAATGATGCAGTGACAAAGCCCTGTTGATGGGTAAATCACCATTCCCTCTGAGCTCTAACAGGCGTCATGTATTTTGATGGTGACATCAAGGAAGAAGTGGAGGTGAAGTGAATAGAAAGTGCTGGAGGGGTGGATTTTGTTATTACATGTATTTTACACAGAACCAGCAACTTATGCAGCTTTACATAAGCTTTACATAATATATATATATATATATATATATATATATATATATATATATATATATATATATATATATATATATATATATATATATATTGTACATTCACATCGGTCCCAACCCTTAAGCTACTTACATTTACAATCTAAGGTCCCTAACTCATATTCATACATACACATACTATGACTAATTTAGAAAAGGGGCCAATTCACCTATGAGCATGTCTTTGGAGTGCAGGAGAAAATCCACCCAACAAAGAGAGAACATGTAAACTCCTGCAGGTCAGGAGTGGCCGGTCCCCAAGGGGCGCCCCCCTATTTTGCATGCAGGGATGCATGCGGGGCGCCGGACTCATAGGTTTCTATGAGTTTTATTTTTTTAGAGCCACATGACTGGAGCTGAAGACTCTAATTGTCTTAAAAAAGTTTGGGTTCGGGGAGCACACACGTGACACTAGCGAATCAATATTCACTATTGTCTTCAGGCTTCTCCTCCTGGCAAATTAGGACAGGTGGCGGATCGGGTTGGCCAGGAGGAGAAGCGGAGGAAGTTGCGGTGCCGCGACCATGGAGGGGTGATTCCCCCCCAAAAAATCATTTTTAGCACCAGCTGCCACTGCTGCAGTTTAGTATTTGAACCAAAGACCTTAGTGCAGCCAGGCAGAAGTGCCAACCACTAAGCCACTGTGATGCACACAGAGAATAGTAAGATGACAGTGGGGTTGATTTACTAAAACTAGAGAGCGCAAAATCGAGTGCAGCTGTGCATGGTGGCCAACCAGCGTCTAACTAATTCTTCAATTAAGCTGTGACAAAAATGGGAGCTGATTGGTTTCAATGCAGATCTGCAGCAGATTTTGCATGCTCCTGCTTTAGTAAATCAACCCTAGCGTCTTGTTAAGATCATGGTTTATTACTCCACTCCAGGACCCTCTCTTGCTGGTGGTCTTCCAGGAAACCTCTCCCGATTCTTCTATATCTAGACACAGCCCGGTGCTCATCATCCCTCAAAATGCCCAACATGCGCTGAGCATCAGCAGTGTGATTGCACATCTTAGATGGCAGCGTAATTTCCTCAGGGTCAGATCATTTGGAAGTAAATGATCAGCTTTTCTAATGTAAGTCAATAGGAAAAGAGATGTCACTGAATTCCCTTGTAGTTGTGTTTCACCAACACACAACATCTGGACGGAACTTTCTTTGTTAACATGTCAGAGAATTAAAGATTGGCTCTGCGCTGTCACAAGCTGTGAAAACATGTTCCTCTTCCAGTGTTTATATGTTCTCCGGCAATGTACAAAGCCACTCAAAAGGCACATTATGCTATTGTATATACAGTCAGAATGCACTAAAGATTGATCATGTGTTTGCATGTCTAAACTGAGACCATTTTAGGAATACCAAGCATGATATCCTCTCTAACTTATCTCCCGAACGCTGATAAATTCTTGTAATAACTCTGCTTTATCCAGCTAATCCATCCTCTATTTATATTTTGTTGGATGGGGCCCAAACTACTGTACTACTCTTGGCATGCGGCAGCCATCCCCTTTCATGTCCAAGGTCTTAATACCCCAACGGTTGCATGTTTTGTGCAGGACTGGCCCTGACTGCCATCTGCTCTATTGCTTCCTTACAAAGGAGGCTTTCTGGTGTGCTAATGTGACCACTGCAGTCACTACAGTACAGAAATCATTCCAAGAAAATTTAAGGCCAAAATTAAAGCTCAACTTTAGGCAGATAAAAAAAAAAAAAAAAACACACCAAAAAAGGCAGATGTGTGTTAATTAGAATTATTAAATGCATATTTAAATGCAGCCAGTGTTAGTACCTGAATTAGACTTGATATCAACCTCTTCTAATACCCCCATACAGCAGCACTTAGACTGTGAGAGAGAAGAACAGCACTAATAGCCAATCAGGATTGCTGCATGCAAATACACTGACAAGGAACATGCTGACAGGAGGAGAGAGCAAAGAGACAAGCTCATCAATCTGCTGCTGCTCCTCCACTTGCCAGTCACAGATGGGGGTCTGTATTTCTTAACTGCAGCATAAAATCATGTCACCAACCTCTCTATTCATAATTACATTGATTCAGCTTGGACAAATATAACTATTCATTTATTGCCAAACTCTACACCCAAAGTTAAAAATGCTGCAGCAACAGCATATGAACAGCCTGTCCAGCTGTCATTCTACAATTCGGATGAGTAGCCGTGGAATGGTAGACCACCCATCTGAAAGAGACCAATTTCATGATCTATTTCGTACCTGTTATACCTAGCACCAGGTGTTTATTTTCTATATGTGTACATATGTGCGGACCCTCCCAGGTCCAAAATGAATATTGAACAGAAGTAAGTTCTGCCCTCCGCAACATTCTCAGTTTGTCATATGGCCTGTTGGGAAAAATAACTGCCCACCCCTGCATTAACCCCTTTTCTTTGATAGACTTTAGGCTGGATTCACACTTATGGACAGGAGACGGTGACCAGCTCTCAATGGAGTCAGTTCACACATCTCAGGTGCGGCTGCGGACCGCATTGCACAGGAGTCCTGTGTGTCTTTGGCTTGGTTTCAGGTCTGAATTCAGGAAAACATTTGGGCCTTACTCACCCCTGAAAGGGAGAACAGGGACGCACCATACCCCTGCTGTGAGCCACATCCGAATTAAGTGTGAATCCAGCCTTAAATTGACCATGACTCCCAAAGGCCAGTTGAAGGGGCTTCTGTTTACCGGGAGCCCATAGTACCAACTCCTAATCATCATTAGTTGACTGCTGTCAGGAACAGCTCGGTCAAAGTTCTCAGAGTGTCGATGGAGTGTGCCCCAGAACAAGACAGCATTGCAGGTCAGTGGCCAAACCTGAACCTTGTAGCTCTCCTACAACTTGTATCTACTGTATTTGCCCCATATTGGCATGATATCCACTGGAGCATTTGCATTTTGCAGAGCAGAGTAGGGACTAGCCAGAGAGAGATTACTTTGACATATTTGGCAAGCTTAAATGTGTTGCAATAAATATAAACTAAAACATTTTCATTTTTTTTTGCAAAGTTTGCTAGAAATGGTATATAGCAGTGTGAATTTTTAGTGTTAACATGTGGTCACACACCTGATGTATTATATACATGTGGAAGCTATTGGGATCTGAGCACAGAACAGCTGATCTGAGAACAAGACAGTGACACATATATGGGCATTTGTGTTGTAAAGTGATTAATATGTGCCTTTTAGATCTTCCTGGGGTTCAACCATTTAAAGTAATTGTAAAGGCTTGTTTAAAAAAATAAAAAAAAAATAACAAACATGTTATACTTACCTCCTCTGTGCAGTTGGTTTTGCACAGAGCAGCCTGCATCCTCCACTTCTTGGGTCCCTCTTTGCTGCTCCTGGCCCCTCCCTCCTATTGAGTGCCCCCTCAGCCAGCAGCTCTCTATGGGGGCACCAGAGCCGAGTCAGAGCTCCTTGTATCCATTCAGACACTGAGCCCCGACCTGGCCCTGCCCTTTCTCTCCCCTGATTGGCTGACTAACTTTGATTGACAGTCACGGGAGCCAATGGCGCCGCTGCTGTGTCTCAGCCAATTAGGAGGAGTGTCCCGGACAGCTTAGACACTCGTGGACATTGCTGGAGAGAGAAGGGGCTCAGGTAAGTAATGGGGGGTGGGGGGGGGGGCTGCTACACACAGAAGGTTTTTAATCTTAATGCATTAAGATAAAAAAAACTTCTGCCTTTAAAACTCCTTTGCATTCACTGTCTGGGAGCATCGCTCTACGTTACATCTACTTCCTGATGTTATCCAAATCTGCACAGACTGTTAATCCACAAAAGAAGCAGCAGATGGGATGCGATACAATAGTTGGCACTGAAAGACTTGAAAACCCCCCTTTTCTGCCCTGCAGTATATGAAAGGTTAAAGCCTGTCTTGCGTTTCTCTTAACAAAGTAGAAGAGGGGGGGGGACATTTCCTTTTTTTAGCAGCACGCCCTGGAAAGTACAACGCATGTCTGTGACAAGATGAAGAAGCTGGTCAATCTCATCCAACAAATGATCTCACTGTGACCCCGGCACTAAGTTTGCGATTAAGCACAAACAGCCACATTTTCAGCTATTGATTCCAACTAATGTCGGATCCTAACAGGCATGATGTTATCGAGGGTTGGAGTATAACAGGAGGAGTGTCACCGCGCCGCGGAATCGTTCCCGGATAAGATCGCAATCTCCGCCGGGCGATACTATCAGAAAGCCGCTATAGTAAAACAAGTAATTATCATCAATAGCGATTGGTAATTGAAGCTGTCGTCAAACAAATTGGAGAGCGACGAGCCGGGCTGAATTTAGTTGCTCGGAAGTAGCGCTGATTTTGTTACAGACTCAACAAAGAGCAGACTTGTGGTCCTCCAAGGGACAGTCTTATATTGCCGTCAAGAGACGAGAGTACAGCAACGTAATAAGAGAAACAACTGAAATAGCTTCATTTGCTGATACTGTGTAAGTCTCATTTCACCAGCATCAAGACTGTCAGAGCATTACTTTCTTTACACTAACAAACCAGTCATTCCCTGGAAGTAACCAGACCGTACATAACCTCTTGGAACACAGCAAATTGCTTACAGGTTTTACTAAATCTACACTCTAGAGTCAAACAGTACAGTAAATTAAGACTCATGCAAGTGGATTGGTTTACCTGCAAAAATATGTGCAACTCTGTTCAGCCACTTTTGTGATTTTCTCACTCCTGCCACACTAAATGGGCAGGAGGGTGACACCACAAATCACAATTAATGTAAAGGATTTTTATTTTAGGAAGAGAGGGTTAACCCCCGTCATTTTTTGTCTTTGCCATCTTGGGGAGATTACCCTTCACTTCTTGTCCCCTAGCCCATACCTCCTACTTTTGTGAGATGGAAATGAGGGACACCTATCAGCAAAATTATGTAGGCATAAGACACACCCCTTGCCCCCTTGCCATGCCCCCTTAAAGGAGAATTGTACAAAAAAACAAGATTGGTTAAAGAGGAAGTAAACCCTGATGGGTTTTACTTCCTCTTTGTTTCCCTGCAAAGGTAAAGCATAATGGGCTACTATGCATCGCATAGTAGTCCATTATGTGTCACTTACCTGAAACCGAAGCCTGCGATGTCCCTGATTTCCTCACTGGGAGGAAGCGTCCATTCTTCACCCCTCTTCCTTCCGGGGGCCGCAAACTACGGCTCTGTGAGTGGCCGGAGTCCCGTAACGTCACTCCCGTGCATGTGCGCGGGAGCCACCAGTCATGGCATGACCCCTAGCTTGAAACGGTACAGTGTGCCCAAGCGCCGAATACGGTGCATGCGCAGAAGATGGCATAGTTTGGGGATATAGTAAATATCTCCTATACCTAAACAGGCATTTACAGTAAGCTAACATAAGGACATATTTGAGGTATTTTTTTAATAGGATGTATTTAAAGAGATACTGTCGCAACCCAAAAATAATAAATAGACACAACCAAGTAATATACATCTTTAATACTCAATAGCACCACCTTCCTAGCAGCCGATATTACCTTACTTGTAGTGCTAAAAGTGCTGCTAAATTCTTCAGCATTTGGTATCTTTGGGTCTGTTTTGTATTTATTAAAATATTTTACACTTTCAGAGAGACACCGTGGGGTTGATTTACTAAAGGCAAATAGACTGTGTACTTTGCAGGTGCAGTCCCAATCATTTTCCTTAGAAAATGTAGTGTGATAAAGCTTAATTTTATAAAGAATACTCAATCAGGTGCAAGAAAAAAAAAAATTTTTGCTTGCACATGATTGGATGATGGAAATCAACAGAGCTTTACCACATTTGCTTAGCTCTGTGGAAAATGAGTGCAATTGTATATGCAAAGTGCACAGCCTATTTGTCTTTAAAAAAACAGCCCTACTGTCATGTGCCTTCCCCCTTCTTAGCCTGCCGAGGAACAAACCAGTTTTGGGGGGGTATGCAGTTAAAGACAGTGTCCCATTCATTTTTTGTTCTTTTAAGAAATACATAACGGGGGTAAAGGGTGTTTTTCAAGATTCATTTGCCATTCAGCCTTAACAAAAGCACTTACAGAATAAGGGGTATAGCACACACACACAATCTGGGGTCTATGTATTAAAGTTTTCACCAGGGATGAGCTTTGGGTTGAGGTTCAACATGAGTTCAACCTAAATGCAGTCTGTTCTCAGTTTGACCAAAGGGCAAACAAACTGGCTGTGTCTACCCAAACCTGCAGCGGCTGAAGCTAGAAGCCTTTAGTTTTTGGAGGCGGCAACCCTACCACCTATAAATGACATGACAGATCAAGTCAGGTGATGTAGATCCACGTCAATCATGATGACCCACCAATACAACTACCGATTCCTCCAGATAATCTTTACCTGCCGCTATTACTGCCACATATAAACAGAACCCCATTGGCTTCTTATTTATACAAGATGGAGGGGATCCTGGGTGACTTCATAGACCAAATATGGTCATGACCTTGATCAGTGACATCAGCCCGTATCCTGTCTGGCTTGTCTACATAAAAAAGACAGAAATAGCAGCTGGTGAAGAGTATATCCGATCAGCCCCTAACCTGTCCACCTTTAGGAGATCCCTGAAAACTCACTTATTCAGGGAAGCCTATCCCACACCCACCTAACAACTGTCTCCAAGCCACCCCCATTAAATCATTCCCTGCATCTATTACATCTTTTGTACCACCACCCCCTCCCTTTAGAATGCAAGCTCTACGAGCAGGGCCCTCCTGTCCCTTCTGTATTGAACTGTACTGTAATTGTGCTGCTCCCCCCTCTACATTGTAAAGCGCTGCGTAAACTGTTGGTGCTATATAAATCATGTATAATAATAATAATAAATATCTGGAGCAGAAGGTTATCATGTCAGTGAATCATCATGATTGACGTGGATCCAGAGGCATAAATAGAACTTTCAGGGCCCCAGTGCAGCCCTTCCCACTGATCCGGGGGGCCCTTTACTCCCATTCTGGGACCCTTTATTACAGTCCACAGTCTTTACAGTCTTTACAGTCTTTATTACAGTGAGCCACCTTCTTGCTGTCTTGGGTTCTACCCACTTTGGCAGAATGCCACAGCCCAGTCACAAGTGCTACCTTTGCGACCCTGGTAGTTCCACCACTGGTGTCAGTAGTTATTATTTTTATTGTTTTTTTTTTTTACCATTTCTGTTTTATTATGTATATTTATTTTACAATGGTATTTTTTATTATTTTCTAAATATGTTTTAGGAGCCCTGTTGGGGGGCCTTGGTGAAATATCAGGGGTCTAAACAGACCCCCGTTGTCTCACTTTTGAGACAAGAAAAGGGACTGAGGAAAGAGTCATCAGTACCTTTCTCTGCCAGGGAGGGGCCAGGGAAGTACACAGGGGCCCTGGGCAGCAGGATGGCAATAGGGAGGTGGCGGGAGCAGCATGTAGAGGAACCGATGCCCTCCCTTTCCCTCCTGCAGTCGCTGAATGTCTGCGGAAGGGAGAGGAGGAGATGCAGGCATTCAGCGGCTGCATGGAAGGATCAGTTCCCCTACATGCTGCCGCCCTCGCTGTTCTCCTATCCGGGTTTACAGCACAGGCAACCTGGGGCATGGGGCCGGTTGCAATGGCGACCCCTGTACTTATGCCCAGGCGTGGATCTACATTGCTTGACAGCGTGATTGATGCTGGATTTACAAACTTCAATGGGGTTTCAGTGGTATGTTTAGGTTTAGTGGATTTTTTGCTAGGATTGCCGAAACTCCGGCAAAATGTCTTGCACAGTTCGGTCGTCCCTAGTTTCACCCAAGATTTACACAACTTTTACGCAAGATTGATAATGTAAAAGCACACAAGAATACAACCCAAATAGTACACTATAACAGAAACAAAGAAAATGGGGTGATACAGATAACAAAGTATAGGAGATAGGAATGGGCAACATGGCGGCTAACTGGTTAGCTATCCAGCATTGCACGCTGGAGCCCTGACATTAATTTCTAGTAAGGACTATTTTGGTATGGAGTTCATATGTTGTCACCTAAGTTTAAACAGATTCGCACCAGGTGCCCGGTTTTCCTCCCACTGCCCTAAAACATACTAGTAAGTTTAATGGCATCAGACTGAAGAGTCCCTAATGTGCATTTCGTGTACAGGAGGAAGACCTGGCAATCTGAATGCGAAGATGTATAAAGTAAGACACTTTGTAGAAAGCCTGCTTTGTGGGATCTGGCAGAAAGGTCATTTAAGGCCATTACCGTCCACGCTTGAAAATCATTTTACCTTCCATTGTCTTCAGAAACTGTATTAGGAGAGGAGATCAATATCTCACTGCTCGGTATCTTTATTAGCAAAAACATGAACCCATGTGAAGTGCAGCTAAAGAACACACTGTGCACCATGCTTAAGTCTTAAACTGTGCGCCAAGCTTAGTAAAATACATAAAATAAGCATAGATCTACTGTATATTATAACAAAATATATATTAGCAAAAGTGTGCATGTGCCTTAACAAGCAAGGTTGGGGATATTACAATCTAAAATGTAATTTAAAGCAGATCTTTTCTAACAATAAATAAATTACATTATTCTAATTCTCCCCCAACCTGTTACACATTTAAAGTGATATTAAAGGTTTGTTTAAAAGAGCAGTCCCAATCCTCCACTTCTCAGGTCCTCTGCCAGTGCTCTTGGATCCTCCCCTTTGACTAGTTCTCCCAATAGCAAGTCACTTGCTATGGGGCACTGGTGCATGCGCACTCCCAAGCCCTGCTCTATGTGTTTATAAGACACATAGAGCCACAGCTTGGCCCTGCTCCCCACTCTCTCCTCATTGGCTCACTGGCTGTCATTGACAGCCGTGGGAGCCAATGAATAAAGAGAGACCTGGGACAGCCTAGGCTCCTGTGCACATCACCGGATTGAGAGGGGGCTCAGGTGAAAATTAGGGGGGCTGTGGTGGGCAGCACACAGAAGGTTTTTACCTTCATGCATAGCATACATGAAGGTAAAAAAACAGCTTTTAGAACAACAGATTTTTTGGGTAGCAAGCATCTTTCAGCAGGTACTTTCTCCTACTTCCTCATTGCTTATCTAGTCAAGGGAGCCCCCCATTGTGCTCTCAGCCTTCTGGAATACATGCCAGTGCCACACATCTCAGGTGGCGAATCTCTGACATGTGCAGTGGGGGGGGTTAGCTGTGAGTGATCAGGAAGTCACAGCTGGCTCCTGAATCCAAGATGGTGGCATGGGAACAAAAAGAGCTGTGAAGTCTGAAGCTACTTTTAATTTTTGGATAGCCGGGTGAAGGTAAGCCAAAGTATAATCATAAAAATAATAATATCAGTATAATAATTATACTAACTCAAAGATATTGGGCTTGGGCATCTCAATTACATCAAAATCTAAAGCAGTTGATAAAAGTGATACAAGTTTAAAAACTAAAACTAACTAACTAAAAAAAAAAAAACTGTAATACAGTAAGTGCAACTCTATGTATGTAGAGCTAAGTGAATGCTAAGAGGAATGTATTTGTTAACATAGCTGCACCATTTTGTGTCTTAGGTAGCACTTATGCCTCACATCACTAGGGTCCTCATTGCAAATCCCAGCCTGGACACTATCTGGTATCAAGCTATGCTGGTAAGTAGATTTGGCTCCTGCCTAATTTGTCCCTAGTTATGTGTGTGCGTGTATGTATGTGATATAGGGGCCTTAGATTGCAAGCTCCTTGAGGGCAGGGACTGATGCAAATGCACAGTATGTGAAGCATTGTGTAAATTGACACCACTATATAAATACCCCCGTGACAAAGTCGTAAGTGATGAAACATGTCAGGGTGTGGCTACACGGCGACTGTATGTTAAAGCTGGGATGGTGTTCTGGTGTATGTCTACCGAATAAAGAGCCACTCGGCATGTCTTGTACTATGTTACAAAAAGGCTGGTTTGAACTGTATTTGATGTACGTGCAATATATATTATAAATAGATCAATATGTCAAATGATTTTACACTATTGGAGGCTCCATTGCTCCCTCTATTTTCTACATGTGAAGTCAAAGCCGGGCATGTGAACGGAGTGTGGCGGTTTACAGCAGCTGTTCAATAAAATCTTTGAGCTTGTTTGCCAAACAAGAGAGTGAATGGCAACGTTATCTGGTGAGCTTGTTTCTTAACGGGAGTTGATCTCCCATTCATCACTGTGGTGGAGGAATTGGTGTCATCATATTGTTTTTGCACTCTTAAATAAGGACTGTCTTTTTGGTGTGGATTCACAATATTTCTCATTATTCATTTATATATATATATATATATTTTCACCAAAATAGTTTTCACTGTATATATATATATATATATATATATATATATATACCGTATTTATCGGAATATAACATGCACTTTTTTGACCTTAAAATCAGGGGAAAATCGTGGGTGCGTGCCATACGCCGATCCCTGCTGATTGTGAGCGGAGCAGAGTGAGCGCCGCCGATATACACATAGCCGAGAGTACTCGGTTAGGCTCAGCTCCTCTCGCAGTCACGCCCAGTCCCGCCATTGGACCTGTGTTATGTCCATCATAGGAGTCGGGCCAAGGGGCGGGACTGGGTGGGACTGTGAGAGGAGCCAAGATACACATCCGGACATCCGGCTCTGTGTATCTCGGCGGCAACAATTTTAAACAACCAGCCTGCAATGAGGCTGGGCAAGGCCGCAAGGAGAATGGGCAAGGCTGCAGATGAACACTGATCATTCTGCAATGATGGATAAGGCTGCGGACGGACACTGATAAGGCTGCATTGATGGGCATTTAAATGTAAGTTTATTTCCTTAAACTTCCCCCCTAAAAGTTTTTTTCCTTAAAATTCCCTCCTAAACTTGGGGTGCATGTTATACGCCGGCACGTGTTATACGCCAATAAATACGGTATATATATATATATATATATATATATATATTTATATTTTTTTTTTTATTTATATTTTTTTTTTTTTTTTTTTTTTTTTTTAGGACATTTTTTGTCTTTTTTTGTCACATTTAAGAGCGCTACTGTTGATTATATTATATAAACACTGTTATATATTTATGTTTTTCATCTCTTGTTATGTTTATGTTATTTAAGTAGCAGCATTGCTTTTGTATTTATATAGTTTTTCACCACTATATAAATGCCTGCAATAAATAAATCTGTGTAATAATTACCGTAATCAATAGCAGTGACAGAAGGGACTGTGGAGAGGTGATTAGTGATTAGCAAAATTGGACATTTTATTTTTGAACTTGAACAACATTTAGGTGAAATTTTCACCATTTTGGCAATTGTCAAGACAAAATAAATGGCCAAATGGGGTAATTACTGTTCTTCTTTTTGTGGAGGAAGGCATAAATGGTTACTGTGTATAAATTCTGCATATATAAAGATAATATATACATATTTAGATAATATAAATGAGTATGGTTCAAGACATTTTGCCTCATTTTCTGTCCCAGTGTCGAAGACATAATGCTTGGGATGCAGATAGCAATACAAAAATAAAAAGTAAAATATATAAAAACCCATCAGTAATTTTAACTCTTTCCCACACTATCCGAGCCTAAGAAATCAAAGTTAGATTTAGGTGTTACATTTTATGAAGCTTCCCTGCTGTCTAAGTCAGTTTGTTATCATGTATGTAATTTGGGTTTGTATTACATGGCGTTGGGGAAAGTTGTGAGGTTCTTACATACGCCGTCTTTGATCTACAAGCAGGCCATTGGGACTAGATTCAATAACACTTCAATAGGCTATTGTCAGCTGTGTGATGGAAACACTGTGATTAGGGGGCCTAAAAAAAGCATCGCTATGTAAGAGGCTTCCAGCATCCCGGAATCTGCATGGCCAGACAATTGTCATCACATGGTCTCTAGTATGAATCGTTTTTTTCCCCCCTCTGTCATTTGCACAAAAGTGCTTTAAATAGCATATGCCCTCCTGTGGCTGGTATCTCTTCATATGAATACCTGACGTCTGGCGAGGGGTAGAAAATATGGTTATCTGACGGAATATAAAGAAGAAGGGCATATCTTTCATCTAACGTGGCCTTTACATCATTGTAACCTTACAGAAATGTTATTCCCCCTCGCCTTAAACACTGAAAATAAATATTATCCTTATATGCTACCCCATTACATTCCTCATATAATGTAGGTTTGTTGCTAAAGCGGAGCTCTGGACAAGTATAATCATTGGCATTACAGATAGTGCTATGCAAAAAACTGTGTACATGTATTTAAAGCTGAACTCCAGGCAAATATATAAAACTGTTTTCAATAATAAATCATTAAAGTGACACTAAGCAATATCCTAATTCTCTAAAAATGATCCATACACATCCACTATTTAATGGTCCTGTAATCTATTTTTCATTAAAGTGTTTCCTGCTGTGTTTTCCTGTCTCCTTGTAACATCCTTCTTGAGCTCTAGATCCTCTCATTTTCCCACTCATTTCCATTTGTTTGAAACAAGCTGTGCACCTTAGTTGCATTCATATTTACTTGTAAGATAAGTTCAGTATTTGCTAGAACAAAAGACCGTCGCATTCGCATGATCATGTTTCCAAGCATAAGTTTAATGCAAGAAATGTATTAGCACGTAAGCACAAACCTATTAGTGTCCATGTGTGCCAAGGTGCACACTCAGAACTGGTATTGGCAACAAAGGCCCTATTTAAGCTGGATTGTGACATGGACAGATCGCTAAGTGATCTTCAGGTAGTCCCTGATTTACCAGTGACCTGACCTGCTATGTTTTCTCGGTTTGCCTTTGACCCGGCTTTGGATTTCTCTCTACCTGTTGTGACTTTGGCCTGTGTTTGGACTCTTTAGGGTTGATTTACTAAAACTGGAGAGTGTAAAATCTGGTGCAGCTGTGAATGGTAGCCAATCAGCTTCCAGGGTTTATTGTCAAAGCCTAATTTAACAAGCTGAAGTTAGAAGCTGATTGGCTACCATATTTTGCACTCTCCAGTTTTTGTAAATCAACCCCCTTATCCTGCTTCCTGATTTGGTATCACAGGGTGCCTTGCCGGGGGCCTGTAACTTACGCATGTATTTGCAAATGTGTGCACCTAAACCCCCAGTTTTTAAATGTATACTGTTAGACAGGTTAATCTGGCTGGTCGCAGGCTGGTTGTTAAATAGAGCTTGAAATTTTTCCAAGGATATTTACTTGGCTTTTGTTTGATATGCGTTGCCTTCCAATGCCCCTTGCTACAAAGGCCATTTATAGGTGAGGGTAGTGGCACGTTTTTTGTATGCTTGATTTTAGGTCAGGCAACGCATTGACACCTTTGCAGCCATTGTGCTACATGCTGGGTGTTCAATGTGCCCCTGTACCTTTTAGGAGGGGAGGGCACGCTCCAGTCCATCTGCCTTCATCTATCTCATCAGAATGCATGTGCTTTCACTTAGGGTCTACAGATCACAGGGCGCCTTGGCGGGGCCTGCAGCTTATGCATGTATTTGCAAACGAAACCCCTTTTTTTTTAAAGCTTGGTTGGTAAATAGAGCTTGGGATTTTTCCAAGGATTTTTCCTTGGCTTTTGTTTGATATGCGTTGCCTTCCGATGATTCTTGCTGCAAAGGCCAGTTATAGGTGAGGGCAGAGGGCAGAGGGCACATTTTTTGTATTTTTGTATTCCTGATTTGGTACCTTACTGACCGGCTGTGAACTGACCTTGGCTTGTATTCTGCCCCTACCTTATGTTCCTGTGCCGTACTGTTCGGATGTTGGAGACCTTTGGCTTGTGCCCTGATTTTGCTCCTGTCTAATAATCAAGTGTCAATGTGCTCCAGCTTCTGGTCCCTGACTGGTAGTCCACAGTCATCTGTGTCCCATATCCAACAGTTGTCACTGCCCACTACATCGGCCCTCATGACCTCACATCTACTATCACAATTCCCAGGGGTGTTGGACAAGAGGTGCAAGAGAAGTCCCCTCTTCAGCTTAATCTCCACCAGGTATATGACAGTACTGGTTTATGCATGCTACAAATACCATAGACCAGGGATATGCAATTAGCGGATCTCCAGCTGTTGCAAAAACTACAAGTCCCATCAGTGTGGGACCATGGAAAATGAATGTAGCCCCCCTCTAACAGGAAGTCAGATCACAGCAGGAAAAAAAAGGAAAATAGAGATTCGAAGGAGGCTGAGAGCAATAGAAGGTACATTTTTGAGTAAAGAATGCATACTTAAAAAGAACTTTTTTAAACCAGAGTTTAGTGTTACTTTACTAAGCTCATTGGAGATGGTATATATTTATGTTCTGTATATGTCTTGAAGGAAATCAAACTAAGTGTTCTGTTAAGGCCGACAACTGGTTTTCAGATTATTACCTTTGTGCTATCACCAAATAATAAAATAGCCTACATTTTTTTTTTTTTTTAAACTGGACCTTTAATATCACTTTAAGTGACCAAGAAAAAAAAAGGTAGGAAACTTACCCTTTAACGTTCACTGTTCTAGAAATTACTAATTATCACTAGTGAAATTAATTAATTTGCTATAAAAATAACAATAGCAGCAAGAGCAACAATGATAACAATATAAGTAATAGTAATACCCTGTAATAGTATTAAAAATAATAGTAACAAATAATAGTACACTGCTGTGTTAGGCTCATGAACTAAGAACTGTTTGAGAGTATATAAAGGTATTTTAGTATGTCACGTCTCTCATGATAAACAGTGCATCTATAAACATAAAAAAAAGCTGTTCAGAAGAGCTTACAATCTGAAGCTCATTAGAATGCAGCATGCAGGAAAAGTTCTTAGCCACCTGGCCTTGGTGTGTATGTGAGAACATCCATAATCATTAACAGCAGCCTGAGAATCCTTTGTAAAATACATACTATCTGTAGCATCTCACAGCTCAGGGTAAGAAGCTTTTCTCACCAAGAACCTTCTAAATGTCCTTTGTTAAAAGGTCTCACAACTGAAAAGTCATTTCAACTTACATGATTCACACTCAGGATTAGTGTATAAAAATCTACAAAACACTACGGATTGATCGGTGCCCGACCAAGGTCTATGTGAAAAATTCTGATCCAATGAAAAAGAGTCGTATGTACATCATCTGAATCAAACACGGGTATAATCAACAGTTCCTTCAATCACTTTGTCTTTGCTTTTTAATGACTAGCTAAATCTAGTTAATACTTAGTAGAACAGGGGTAATTGGGTCTGTAGAATCTCTTAGCTTTTTACTATACCAGTGTTCTGTCAAACTAGCCAACCCATCGGAATCTCCAACTACGTCACTTCCGGTGACTCTCCAGCAGCAGATAAGTTGGCTCTACTGGCCATGCGCGCGCATGTACCCGACAGAATAATAGAAACCTACGGCAGCTGCTGGAGAACTGGACGAGTTTTCCTTGGATCTACCAATGGCCGCAGTGCGCATGCGCAAGGTACATCACTAACATTTTTTGAAAACTCGTTGAGTTCTCCAACAGCTGCCTGGGGTTTCTGTTATTCTATCGGGTACATGCGCGCGCATTGCCAGTAGGTTCAGATAGTAGGTGGACAGCTGGTTAGGGATGATTAATGAAGGGAAACATCAGAATTTACTTGAAAATGTGAACAAAATACACAGACCAGACATAACACTTAAAGGTTTCCAATAACAACATGGTACAGGCATACCCCACTTTTAAGTACACAATGGGGTTTATTTACTAAAGCTGGAAAGTGCAAAATCAGGCTCACTTCTGCATAGAAACCAATAAGCTTCTAACCTTGGCTTGTTCAATTAAGCTTGGGTAATAAAACCTGGAAGCTCATTGGTTTCTATGCAGAAGGGAGCCTGATTTTGCACGTTCCAGCTTTAGTAAATAAACCCCATTGTGTACTTAAAAGTGGGGTATGCCTGTAAAATGTTATTTATGGCAACACAGTCAGTTAGCTAATTTGTAATAGAAAGGCTCTCTGATGCACACAATTTTAAATTTGAACTATAGGCAAAACTTTTGGATGGAGCAAGGGAGGGTTATAACCCCTGTCAGATTTTTTTGCCATCTTTGTCCCATTGCAGAGATTTCCCTTCACTTGAGTGTCCTATAGCCAAACATGAAGTGAGAGGATATCCCTGCACATTAAGGGAATTCCTTGGGGACCCCTAGGTCACCATAACTAGTGCCTCATTGCAGTGACGGCCCGTCCATTACAGGCCCACCAGCGCCGCCCCCCATATCCATGCGTCCGGCCCCCTGATATAAATGCAAGGCACCGGACACATGGATTCCAATTGGGGTTGGCTCTAATAGGCTTCAAAAAAGGGTGGACTCGGGGCTCAGAGCACTGCGCCTGAAGCCCACCCAGTTGTGTGACAATATCAAATGAATATTGGCTATCATAAAACAGATTCTCTACTCGGCCAATCAGGAAGCAGGTCTGAGACCCATAATCCGATAGGCCGAAAGAAGATACGATTGGATTGGCCGCCAGGAGGAGGAGGGAGGAGACCCAGGGGAACCGAGAAAGCAGCCGCCCGCTGCCGGCGAGATGGGTTAAGTGCGGGGCTCTGACTACTGGCTGACCATCCGGGGGTGGGGTTCTGGCCAGCCGCCACCCCTCCCCCCCAAAAAAAACACTCCAGCAGCCACTGCCCAATTGGAGGATTTCCCTTCTATTACTTTTCTAGGGACAACCTAAAATTCTGGATTTTCTTTTACTTTCACTTTCAATAATAATGGTTCTACAGGGCAGGGCAGAGGCACCAATACAAACTCACAAGCATTGTAGTCCCACTGCACTCTATCCAAAACTAAAAACCATTTAGCTGGTCCTTTCGGTCACTGCTTGTTACTTGCCTATTGCTGGTTCTTTCAGACAGTGGTCCCTCACCACCCCAACAAAGGTTGTCTGGTTGTATAGCACCCACCATCTGTCCTTCTTTTTTTCTCGACACAGTAGTATGCAAAATATTGCTCCACCCCTCCAAACGTGGTCTTCCTTTGAGCATTGTCTCGTAGTCACTGTCAGGCACATTGGGGTTGATTTACTAAAACTGGAGAGTGCCAATTCTGGTGCAGCTGTGCATGGTAACCAATCAGCTTCTAACTTCAGATTGTTCAATTAAACTCTGACAAAAAAAAATGGAAGCTGATTGGTTTCTATGTGGATCTGCACCAGATTTTGCACTCACCAGTTTTACTAAATAAACCCCAATTGTTTTTTGATCTGGTACATTGTGCAAACACCACTGACATACTGTATAAAGCAGCAGAAGGGAAGATTTATTCTCCAACATAGGCTGCTTGTCATAACTCATGAAACCAAACTCTTACTTGTGATAAAAAAATATTAAATTAACGATGTCTGTGTCTGTGTCTTTTGTTGCGTATTTAGTGACCAGATGAGAAGTTTATTGTACTGTTTCATCAGTTAATGCGAGCCTTGTGGCAGAACCTTAGCTGCCCATATCATCTTGTATTTTAGTATTGAAGATGGGTAGACTCCTGATGGATTCTGTAGAAATCTTCACTGCAGGGCTGCCCTGTCCTCTTCCTGCTCCTGAACTTCCAGTGTTGTTGGGGTTATTAACCTTGGGTCCCTGGGCTCAGCTGCACTAAAAATGCTAAGACAGGAACACACATCCCCAACACACCTGTCTTTCATCCTACTTTCCTCTACTCTAGCCTATTCACAAAAAGCCATGTATGCTTTTTACAGAATATAAGGCGTTCCGCCAATGAACAAGTCGAGAGGAAGGGCAGATGAATGATGAATGACAGGATCTCCCCTCATGCATTCACTGTCAAAGCCACAATTTTTCATTCCTGTAGCACCAGATATACATCGCTGTGTGTAGGATCCAGCATACAAGAAACTGTGAATTCTACAGTGAACAGCAGCAGCAGCAACTTATTTCACTTAGGTCTTATGAAAAGATATGTTTTTCTAAAGTTCAACTTTAAAGAAATTACATTGTATGTTCATGAAATAACCATCTAAAGTTGACATAAAATCTATTACCAGTCAGTGAGACCAGTCTGACAGATTGCCACTAAAGCTGGCCATACCCTGTGCAAATTCCTCCTAAATTGGCTGAAATTCGAACTCTCTGGTCCCGTTGGCACCACCCGACTTGACAAACTTCAATTGAAAAATCTGAGTCAAGTGGAAAATTGCTGCACTGTGACTGCATCCAATCAGATGCAGCCATTGTTCAAGTATCTGTCTGAAAATAACAGTTAGAATGGGAGATCCCTCCCTCCAAACCATTTAGCAGGGCTGAACAAGAGAAATCAAAGTGTGTATGGCCAGCCTTAGTGAAAAGTATACACAATCATAGCCAGGTATTTAAAAAAATCAGCTCCCAACCTATTTGAGGTTAAAAACAGAGTGATGCTAGCTATGGTTCATGCCAAGGTTAAGGCAGTTTTATGTGGCAATGGATCATTATCATTCCCCACACTCTGATTACATTATTTTGCTTGCAAGCTGATGGCTTCTTGCCATTTTGTGTTGTGCCATCTAACTACCATTACCACCTACTAAACCCCCCGGGACATGGGCCTTCCCTCATCCCCCACTTTCTTTCCTTCTCTACCCCCATTTACTTTTCATTATGTCATCCTTAATCCCTACCTTTCATGCCAATCATTAGGCAACCTGGGTCCCCCAGTTTGCCAACACCACTGGCACCTAGTTGTGTTTAACACATCCTACTATTCCCTACCATTTATTATTCTAATTTCTACTCTAAGAAGGGCACTCATAATGCCCCAATTACATTTGTTTTTGATATTTGAACAAGTGGGCCAGGAACCACCTATCTCTTAGTATAGCTTCTGGTTATTTTACTTCGCTCAGATGTATTTTATGTACCATGGCATGTTAATTGGATCCTTGCATATCATGTTTGTAATATGGGTATTGCATTATGACCAGTGTTAATTTTGACATCAAATTTTGATTCAGTTTTAGTCATAGGGCTTGATTTACTAAACCGGGAGCATGCAAAATCTTCTACGTTTTTTTGTCAAAGCTTAATTGAACAAGCTGAAGTTAGAAGCTGCTTGGCTACCATGCACAGCTGCACTAGATTTTGCATTCTCCAGTTTTAGTTCATAGTCTTTTGACTAAAATGTAATTTTAGTTTTAGTTGTATTTTAGTCATCTGAATTGTTTTAGTTTTAGTAGTATTTTAGTCGACTAAAATCTCCAGTACATTTTAGTTGACTAAATTCACTCTAGTTTTCTAAAATCGAATGGGTTTAGTTAAATGGTAATGCATTATTTAAGCATTTCTCTGGAATTTCCAAACTCATTATAGACTCCTGGATGAAAAATGTAATAACGTTATTTCTTATGGTATTAGGGTTTGACCGTGCAATACAGATACAGATTTAGCCATTGTGATATATAACCAGTGTTAATTTTGACCTTGAGTTTCAATTTATTTTTAGTCTTATGCCCCATACACACGGTCGGACATTCCGACCACAAAATTCGTCTGATTTTTTCTGACGGATTTTGGCCGAAACTTGTGTTGCATACACACGGTCGGACAAAGTTGTCGCAAAATCTGATCGTTCCGAAAGAGGTGACGTACAACACGTACGACGGGATTATGTAGAGGCCAGTAACCAATAGCTTTCATCCCTAAATTTATTCTGAGAATGCGTGGCACTTTGTGCGTCGGAATTCTATACACACGATCGGAAAAAGTCAGTTCGGATTTTGTTGTCGGAAAATTTTAGGTCCTGCTCTCAGATTTTTTCCGTCGGAAATTCCGATGGAAAAAGCCCGCTAGAGCCCACACACGATCGGATTTTCCGACAACATAATCTGATCGGACTTTTCCCGTCGGACGGGGCATTAGTCTTTTGACTAAAATGCCATTTTAGTTTTAGTTGTATTTTGGGCTTCTGAATTGTTTTAGTTTTAGTCGTATTTTATTCATCTGAATTGTTTTAGTCGTATTTTAGTAGACTAAAATAGTGTTAACTTTGTTGAAGAAAATATTTTCGTCATCAAAATTAACACTAATTATGACAGAATTTCAAGAAAGATCAGTTCCCATTAATATTCTTATTATTCTCATTAAGCTGATCAAATTTACACATCTACTCATGTATCTGAAGAAGACTACAGGCAGCACACAAAGGTGTACAATATACCTATGATATGTACAATTTCTCAAATTAGAATTATGCAGACATGTGTTTTCTAGAGTCCATTTTGAGCGATTACTACAAAATACGTTATATAAAGTTACCCAGAACCCTTTGCTGATTATTGTCTCTAGATACGGATATTGTCTGTATATGAAGGCACAGTTGCATGTTGTGATTTCCTTCCATTCCATGTAGTCAGAGCCGGCTGCTGCAGGAGAGTGAGGAAAGGCTTAAGCATCCAGTAATAGCGCTTCATTGTACTGTAGTTACGCTCACATATTCATAATTGAACAGCTCAGCCAGTCGGAACCGCACATTTACAAATTTACATTCCAATATTTTCACAAGGAAAATGCTTAACGTGACCCAGAGCAGCTTATCCAGCACGCATCTTCCAGGCACAGCCTGTATGGATGTTCCTACAGAGCTACTGTACCTCCTCCATCGATAACAAAGCATGGACCCTACAAGCTCAAAGCAAGCATTTTCAATAAGCTTCTTTGCAACCTTGAAATTGTTGAAAAAGAGGATATTTAAGGAGGTATTACAAATTAGGTAAAGCAAACCTCTACTTTACCCATGCAAGGCAAAACAATAGGTTTACTTTAACAGTGGCCCCACCAGCTGTACTTACACACCTTCCTTTCAGTTCCCCCACCACTCCTTTTAGAATAAAGAGGTCCTATTGTCTCATTCTTTTCTCTTGCCTTAAATTTGCCTGATCTATTTCCCCACATCAGCCAATCTAATTGTTTCCATTGCCCAATGCTTAGGATAATACTCTACTGAAACGCTTTCATTGATTTTAATTAATTGCAAATCCTGCACATCTTGACAAACATGATGACAAGGAGCAGCACGAGGAGAAGATAGAAGAAGTTCACAGCTTTGGACCAAAATAAAAGGCTATAAAAGGTACAGTTTAAACTGGTGAGAGGTGAACAAACTGGACTACCGACACATCTCCTTTTCAGCTCTAAATTGTCTTGCCTAAAATGGATTTGGTAAACCACAGTGATGGACAAATACGGCAGATACCAATACATGGTATCCAAAAACTGAATGCAACCAATGAAGTAGTTGCATTGCCATGCTGCCTTCATCCAATGTGTTGGCCCTAAAAGGCAGGCATGTCCATTACACAGTTCTAAACCACTTATTTTTTGGGATGGTAACTGGGCCATGGACATGTACCTTCATCTTAAACATGGGTGTCTTTATACACACTCCAACCTCAACAAAATTACCAATTTTAGTAGGATGTGTTCTTCAACTAGTACACTGGTTTGCCCATTTAACCTTATTTCAAAAATATAAATGTATATTATATATATGCATACAATTCAGAGTAATAGGAGATACTCCCAGTCTAACATCCAATGCAAAGAACTGCAAAACACAGAAGAGACTTCTTCAATAATAGAAATGAACATAATTGATAAAAGTCGAAATCCTTGGCTTGACAATGGCACACCTGCAACTGCCATTGACTCCTAAGTCCATTCCTGTGAATGAATTATGCTCATATCATTGTATATAATGATAAAACGCATAAACTATATATGGTTAATGTGCTTTTAAATAATATGTATATGTATTTTATATATATATATATATATATATATATATATATATATATATATATATTGTATATACATTTTTTTTTTAATTTTGGCATCCTCACTGAACAAAAATCAACTGAGTAGAAAGTGTTTTATCAGAGCCACATACCAAAGTGTTGTTATCATTGTTAAAATCCATCTTGCCAGCAAAGGGCCCCCACGTCGTTCCAACTGGAAGCTGCTGTCGACTGTGAATCCTCCGCTCTCCATCCTTCTGGAACGCTTCCAGCTCTCCTACAGACACAGAAAACGAGATGCTGAATACTCTTTCTTGACAACGGTCACATCTCTCTGTTTGTTTTACAGGCCTGACACAATCTGAAATGACTTACAGTTGTCAAAATAAGTGACTGCAGACTTGCATTAAAATAAAATGAGGTGATTTATTTTTGTTACGCAGATGAGAACCTTATTTTCCAAGTAATTAGCTATCTGTTCTTACCTTATATAGTTTTGATTTGGTTACGGTCAAGGGATTCGCCAAATGATGATACAAAAATAAAAGCTTTTATGAAGGTTCTCTTAGATATACTGTGTAGATTGTATGTGAATGAGATCAGCATAATGAAAGTAATCTTCCCAGGAATGTTTCGTCATTGAAAAAAATGTAAGGTATAAGGGTGTATTTATCAATGTCTTCACCTAAGATTCACCCAATCCTTACCCAAGATTTACACATTGTTTTAACATAGGATTCAATTAGAAACTTGAGTGAGTTTTGGGTGTAAGTTGTGTAAATTTTGAACAGGTCCCCAAGTATAATTTAAGTTATATCACTACCCGCTTTTGTGATATATTTATACTGTATATCATTAATGAAAGAGGCACAGGTCTGACACATATGACTATACTTAGGGTCAGACATGTTTTCAGAAGGGCAGTTGTATGTTATACCACTCTTCTATATGAGAGTTTTACTGAGCATAATATTTTTAATAATAATAGTCACCATCACTTATTTTTATAATAATGATTAAAAACATATTTTTTTTGTTTTGAGGGGTGGGGTTTATTTACAGATTACAACACCTACAACATCATCTGCTAGGGAAATCTGGCATCATGGCACAACCATAAAGCCCATCTCAGGGCTAAACTCTGACTTGATGAGTGTTTTCTCAGTCTTGTGAAGGAAAACTTTCTCACCTAAGTTCCTCTACCCAGGTCTTTTCCTGGTGCCATTTCACAATCGGGGGGGGGGGGGGGACGTTTCTACAGTTCTGTGCTTGCACCATTCCCCTTTTGCTGGCATTACCAGTGCAGTCTTCTTTTCTGGATCCTAAGAGGACCTTGTCACTGGATAGCTAATAGGAAGTCTCCACATCATGCATGCAGTGACTTGCGATCCTGAAGAAGGACCCTCCTCTGTACAGAGAAGAAGAGAGAAGACTTGGGACTGGAGCTCACCATGGATTTGGGTGAGTAAAAGGGCCATTTAGGTAGGGTTTTCTTGCTAGTGATTGGTTAAAGGGTGAAGGGGGATTGTGATGTGAGTATTAAGCTGGAGGGTGGTTTTAAACAAGCTCAGGCAGTGTTCCAAACATTGTTCACCCAATATTGCCTGAAGAATACCCTAAAGAAGCAAAAGAAACAATAGGCAATTGAAGCTCAAGCTTGGAATAGTTCTCCTCTATTCTAATTCTGGTGACAACTAAAAACATTTAGATTTTTCTTGACTTATAGCCCAAGTGACAGTGGAAAAATAGACACTGGGGGGGATTTACTAAAACTGCAGAGTGCAACATTTAGTGCAGCTCTGCATAGAAACCAATCAGCTTCCAGGATTTATTCTCAAAGCTTAATTGAACAAGTCGAAGATAGATGCGGATTGGCTATCATGCACAGCTGCACCAGATTCTGAGCACTCCAGTTTTAGTAAAACTCCAGAACGGGGACATAGACTGTAATAAAATCCTTATGGGGGGTCTAATCCCTCATCACTTTCTCCAATGCTAAAAAAAGTTTTATGTATTTTGTTTAAAATAGCTTTAGTGGTCATTAATGTTTCTTATTATTTCAAAGTTAATGGGAGTTTGCAAGTTTGCATACAGCAGCAGAGATCAGGAAACCTGCAGCCTCTTTAGAGTTGCAGCAATGAAAGCAGACAAATTAATACACATAATGAAGAAGCAGAGACGTGATAAGATGAAGGCTGACATCACTCAGCATTATCTTCATTCTCGTTCGCTTGTTCCTCGGCTACATGTAAGCAAATGTGATCTGATCGCCAAGACGTCCAAACTTGCATGTGTGATTCTGTTCAGTTTATAATCTGGAAGGGCTAAGTTTATACTTCATGGCTTCTCTTGTCTAATTATCCCAGTGATTATCAGTTCATGTCAACAGGGGAACAATCACCATCTCGCCCATGCATTCTTTTACAGTGACTCCATGTAATAAACAAGTTTTAAGTGGCTGCCTTGGGTTTGTGGTTTGTGGTTACTCGTCTGCCTTTATAAGACAGGAACAAAAGTTTGCATTAGTTGAACAGTGAGAATACATGTACTGCATTTTACACGACGGAGTTTTCAGTGTGTGATATAGAAATATGAAAATACTGGTTGTTAGTATGAAGTGTTTGTTTTTATAACGGGTATTTATAGTATAGCACCATCAATTTATGTAGTGCTTTACATAATGCCTTCCAGGAGCTTACAATCTAAAGCTGGTAATAGATGGATTGTTCTAACCACTTCAGCCCCGGAAGGATTTGCCCCCTTAATGACCAGGCCATTAAGTTGCTTTAACTGACAATTGCGCAGTCGTGCAATGTTGTACCCAAATAAAATTGACTTCCTCTCTTTTCCACAAATAGAGCTTTCTTTTGGTGATATTTGATCACCGCTGTGTTTTTTACTTTTTGCGCTATAAACAAACAAATAGGGACAATTTTGAAAAAAAAAAAAACATTTTTGGACTTTTTTGCTATAATACATATCCAAAAAAGAAATAAAAAAAAAGAAATGTATTCCTCAGTTTAGGCCGATATATATATTCTTCTACATATTTTTGGTAAAAAAAAATTGCAATAGGCATATATTGATTGGTTTGCGCAAAACTTATTGCGTCTACAAACTCTGTGATGGATTTAGGGACTTTTATTTATTTTTTATTGTTTTTACTAGTATTGGCGTCAATCTGCGATTTTTAGTGGGACTGCAACATTGCGGTGGACAAATCTGACCCCAAATTACACTTTTCGGGGAACAGTGACATTATTACATTGATCGGTGCTACAAAAATGCACTGCTTAATGTAAAAATTACCCTGGCAGGGAAGGAGTTAACACTAGGGGGCAATGAAGGGGTTAACTGTGTTCCCTCAGCATCTAACTGTAGGGGGGTGGGCTACCAGGGACATGATAGAGATCACTGTTCCTGATCACTGGGAACAGTAGATCTCTGTCATGTCTCCTGTTAGAATGAGGATCCGACTTGTTTACAAAGACAGATCCCCATTCCGCCTCTGTACTAGGCGATCGCGGGTTGCCGGCAGACATCGAGTCCGCACCACCAGCTACGGCGAATTGCGCAGGAAAGCCGACCTGCCGCTGAATAACGTTGGCGGCTGGTCAGCAAACGGTTAAGTGAGGTAGATGGAGGAATCCTCCCTGCTGAGACATTGTATTCTGAAAGCCCCTTGGTTGCAACTGTTGATCAATACATTTTTTCCACAAGCTTGTAGGTAGGCGCAGTTAAAAGCTTTGCCACTAGGTGGTTCTGAATCAGAATAGTGTTTGGTACAGCAGTGGTACAGCAGTGGTACCTAATGGCACTAGCTGCTAGGCCCTTCCACAAGTGATGTCAGGGGTGAGTCAGCACCCATATATAAACTAGAAGGGTAGGGACACAGACTCTCTTGGGGCATGAGATCCACACACCCGTCTCCTGTGAGGATGTAACCAGCACATGTAGGCCCTGGACAGGGCAGGAGGCCAGGTGGATTAGATCTGTATGCAGGAGGATCTGACTGTCCCTTAAGAAGGTGGGGGCTAAGGTGGATTGCAAAAGGCTAAGGTGGATTGCAAAAGGCCTTTCAGATCAGGCTGGAGATCAATGTATGAGGCTGCTTCCCTGGAGGGGTCCAGGAAGAGGTGAAGCCAGCTAGAAGGTGTTTACAGAGAACACAGTCCTGTGAGTACTGATGACCCTGGGCAGAGGAGAGACTAGAGGGAGGTGGCTGTGAGGTGCTGCATGTGCTTTCACTTGTGACTACTGCGGACTGTCCATTTTATAAGATTGACTGTGTATGTCAAGTGACTCCAGATAGTATATCCTAGTGATGTGACTGTCATTCCCTGAACAACAACAGTAAAGTGCACTGAAGCTAATTACCGTGTGGACATTCCTTCTTCTGATATAAATGATCTATGTCTGGGAATGTCGTGAGACCTATGGCAAGAAGCAGGGCGCAAGAAGAGGAAGGGGTTGGCCTCAGCAGGTGGGATTGGGTCCTGGATTTGGTTCTGGCAGGGCTGGATCGGGGGTTGGGCTTTGTGCTTGGACACCAAAACTAGCCAATCACAAAGCCCCTCTTACAAGCTCATTCAACAGAAGTCAATTGTTAGCGGGAGTGGCCAATCATTGATCCAAATTATACCAGTCCCTGCTGAATGGAAAAATTTCAATACATCTATGGCCAGCTTAAGGTCAGAACTAAACTACATCTGAGTACTACAGTCTTCAAAGCAAACCTGCCCTTCCATGCATGTCTCCATGCTTTATTTTGTTGAAAACCAACCCCCTAGTTTTTCTAGCCACGGCTATCTTGAATCCATTTACCTTTAGCTCAGGCATGTAGGCAGGAGGGTGTGCTTAGCTGAGAAAGCTCCTCCTCTAGATAAAAGGGAAAAAATGGTCATGAAGACTGGGATGTAATCATTTTGGGTCTAGGCCAAAAACCAGGAAGCAACTGAAGGAATGTAAAAGATGTTAAAAGAAGAAAATATAATATACCGTCCTATTTATTTACTGAAGCTAGCAGCATAAGAGTTAAAATTAGTCAATGTTGATTGAAAGAGTTTAGTTCCACTTTATCCTACTAGTAAGTCATTAGAGTGTGAAAGAAAACCAACCTAAACTTGTAAGAGTGAACATGCAAACTCTAAAGCCTGGTACATACAATGAGATTATTGAACGAATGACGATCTGTTTTTTTTTTGCATGCTAGTCTCCATATCGGAAATGAAGAGGTTTCTAAAGTTCAGAAAATTCTCGCATGACAGAACAAAAACTGGGAAGTGATTGCATTGTATTTTCGGACAAAAACTGTACTGATTAAAGCGGAGTTCCGCTTAAAAAAAAAATGAAAAGTCAGCAAATACAAATACTGCAGCTGCTGACTTTTAATAATCGGATACTTACCTGTCCCAGGGTCCAGCAATGCGGGGGAACAAAGCCCCGCTTGTCCCCCCCTCCTCTCGGCGGCGCCAGCATTGTAAATGTGGGCGCCTGGCTGTGACTTCACAGCCGGGCACCCACTGCGCATTGTGACTGTCCGGGCAATCATTTGGGACCTGTGACGTGTCCCAGATGATTGCCGAGAGGGAGGGGGGGAAGTGATCTCCCTTTCCGGTGCTGCAGTGCGCCGGGAGGAAGTGGGAGCAGGGGAGCTTCTGAAAAGAGGGTATCCCCCCCCAAAAAAATGACATGCCAAATGTGGCATATCAGGGGGTCACCTCCCTTAAAGCGGAAGTTCCATTTTTGGTGGAACTCCGCTTTAAGTGAAAAACGTACGATCTGGTATCGTATGAGAAACATTTTTGTGTTTGTCCTTTGGATTATCATACGGTTCTGTCGAAAGCGGTATTCTTTGTACGGTTTCCTCATTGTGTGTATGTGCTGCCTGTTTGTATACCGTAGTTTTCTACCTTAGGGGAAAAAAACTAAAATGTTTAGGATTTCCTACTTAGGACACTGCAACAAATACCTGACAAGGAAAAGGGTAAGGACTGAAAAGGTCTACACTAGGTACAGATAAATGTCCTCATTATCATGTATTGGGAGCAGTCTCTGAATAATCATTCTGGCATGGCAGATGGTATGAAGACATAATGTATATTTTTGTTCAATCCTATACATTGCAAGTCAACCTGAACAATTTACATTTGCATATAGATGACAAGGAAAGGCACAATATATTATATAACATTTATTATAATATTGGTCATTTTTCATATCCTCCTCATGTTCATAAGACTGTGTGTGCTGTAGGAACAGCTGTGCTGTTTTTAAACCAATATACAGTTGTACATGTTGTGTTTATCAGCTATTGTTATAAATGAAAGAAAAATGCTTTACCTTATACAGTATATATAAGGGTACCTATACTCTAAAAACTTACTAGCAACATTAAAGTGATTCTAAAGCCGAGACGCTTTTTACCTTAAAGTGTTACTAAACCCAGGACCCGGCATTCACTATATCTGGTCTCCCACAGTACACAGAACATGGAAATGCAATTATTTTTGTAAATCCTTCCTGAGGACTGGTGACCAGAACTGGACGGCGTACTCAAGATATGGCCGAACCAGAGTTTTTGTAAAGTGATAGAATTATAGTTTTATCTCTTGAGTAAATACCCTTTTTTTAATACATGCTAACAGTCAGCTGACTTTGCATGCTGCAGTTTGGAATTGCATGCTCTTGCTGAGTCTGTGATCTACTAGGACCCCAAGATCCTTTTCCATCTTTGATTCCTCCAGAGGTTTTCCCCCAGCGAGTAACTTGCATGCATATTTTTAGTTTCCAAGTGCATTACTTTACATTTTTCAATATTAATTTCATCTACCATCTAGCTTCCCACCCTCCTATTTTAACCAGGTCTTCTTGTAAAGTTGTTATAGCCTGTTGTGAAGTTATTGCCATAACAGGATATGTATTTTTATATGTATTTAATTAGCAGATTGCCAAAAGATCATCTTCAAAAAAAAAAAAAAAAAACACATGTAATATTTTACTGGCCCTTTAATTAGCTCAGCACTCATATCTTTCCCTCTGTAGATGCACAGAGTGTATTGAAGCTAGCTCACACCTATCCATAAGGATAGAGATTTGTCAGCGTGAACCTCTGCTGCCGTCTCTATAAAAGCCAGACGGTTTATTTTTAAAGTGCAACTTCCAAATCCTGCGGTGTTGAGATTCAAATCTCTGCACTGTCTCAGCATTCTGAAGTCAAACACACAGAAGTAATGCAGCAAGCTCTGTGATCTTCATCTTACAAGGTCACAGCATGATCATACAAGGTCAACGTGTCATTTCGGAGGAAGTAGAAGGAAGAGAGACACTGCTGTGCTACAATTCCCAGTCATAAAACGGAATGTTACAGGATGAATGACAGATAAGGAATGTGGGAAAGGCAGATAGTTTATACAAATAAAATCATACATCAGATATACATATTCAGGTAAAGAGTTTGCAAAGCAAAAAAAAAAAGAAGGGTAATGGTTCAAAGTAGTTACAGCTATACACAAAATTGTGCTAAGCTGGTTATAAATTTAAGATAGCATTAGACATGAGTACAGGTCTGACACTGAAATATCGAATTTTCGTTGCAGCTTGATGTACATACAAGTAGGAGCATAGTTGCCCAAGCACCCTATCACCAGACCTGTGTTTGGGGAATAACAGTAACTGACCACTAAAATCCAACCTGACCAATCAAAAAATGATCTTGGTTTCTTTTTACCCTTCTGAAGCCGTATCTATCTTTCTAAACTGTGCTAAAGCAGCATGTTAGAGGAACCCTAAGCATCCGGGTTGTTAAACCAGTTCCCTGGCCGAAAAGGGAACCACTCATTTGGCAACTTTGCCAGGATGGTAGGTCAAAGCTGTACCTTATCCCACCAGGTCACCAAACTGATGCTTTACAGGTTCACTTCTCAGACCTTAAGCCTAGAAAGAAATCTTCACACTTCGCTTTAGAGTTCTCATTCACTATAGGGATCACACGTACAATCTGAAAGCCACCATGTCCACTGCTGTAGCCAGGGTGCCCAGACGTCTCAGCTGGTATACCGAAGGAACCTACCTGATGTGTGCTCTGACTGACCCTTGTTATTGATCATCATCTTTCCTATTCTGAACCAGCTGCTATAGGGATTTTGTAAAGTAAAGGCTGGGCATAGGCGTAATGACTCTTCTACCTCCACTAAGAATGTTGCAGGTATTCACTGCCCAATTGCACCAAATTCACATCTGATCAACTTGTCTTCGGCAACTTAATTTACAAGAAATCAAGATTTTTTCCTAAATGGTTTACTCAACAGTTTATGTGCCACAGAATAAAAAACAATTTACGCAACCCAGTGGTATAGTCTATACAGATGGTGCAGAAACTTCTATAGATTTGGTAGGCCATAGTTCCCATGAAAATGGAAGTGATTCATATTTAGATGGTAACTTATAGCCCATAACCTGTACCCAGGTTTTGGGTGTTAAGGATGAGAAGAACTATGGCTGCTGTGTCTCTATAATCATACCCAGGTTACATCTCAGCCATTTCTTAAACACACTTAAACCAACCACCACTTCTCTTCCACTAGACCTAGGCCCAAACTCTAACTCCACCAGCGGGCAGGTGAAACCAAAGCAAAACTGTACCTCGCTCTTACAAGCAATACACATTTGTTTATATAGACTATATTCATACCTCACAACTTTCTGAAATGGGAATGAGGGACACCTAGTAGCAAAAGTATTTAGGCATAGGACACAGCCCTATGTCACGCCCTCTTAAAGGAGAATTATATTTAGAAAAAAATATTGTTTAAACCCACAAGTGCGTTTTATCATTACTATTCCTTTATATTGGCTTTTGGTATTTACAAATGCAGCAATTTAGAAATTGGATGAAAGGTTTAGCACTGGGAAACACTTTTTGATAGATAAAAAGTGCATTTTATATACAATTTATAGATCAGACCAAAATGAGAGACAACTGAGGTGGAATGAGGGACAGAGAGGCATTGTTTCAAATCGGGGACAGTCCCTCAAAATCAGGAACAGTTGGGAGCTATGTATATTGCAAACCTAGTGATTTATTAAATTCCTTCCAATAATTAAATATTCTGAGTTTTACTAAATGTTTACTAAATGTTTTCCAAGAAAAATATTACAAAAATAAGAAGTACATGAAGGGTAATAATAATAACATAACATAATATAATAATAAATACATATACATAGAAATAACCCTTATGGTACCTAGCAAAGAGTTGTAAGTACAAGTTTTTTAGGAAATTATTAATAAGTTTTATGGAGAAATATTGGTCATATATAGAGTGGGAATGTTATCTTTGAGATCTTTAGAAGGATATCATATTGAATTATCGTATAAAACAGAATGATGTCAAGGGAGTCAAAATTAAGAAGGAATATGGGGAGGGGTATACCTCCAAATATAAAATTGTATGGTGTTTCATGAAAGATATAGGATTGTGTGTATAATTTTGTTTTTATTTTTTTCCCTTTTATTGGTTGAACTGGATGGACTTGTGTATTTTTTCAACCAGACTAACTATGTAACTATAATAAGAGACAAGATGAGTAAACCAATTAGCATTAACCAGGATTTGACCCAAACTAGACCAATCTTTTGGCTGCAAATAGCTAGAAGTTTTTTTAGATGGTGTTAAAGACTTAAAGCTTTTTAAAGTTCATGGTGACCCTGTCAGGTTTCCACATGTAGCCTTCCATGCCCTCAAATTCTCTGCCATGGCCACTCACCTATTACTGCAGTCAATGAAGCAGGGTTCTTTTATCAGACACCATCCTCAGTGACAAGAGAGTAGAAATTAAGAAAAAAGATGAGAGGATAATGCGGATGGGTATTCTTCCAATAATAAAGTTGTATGGCAGTTACTGTATCTCGTGAGAGATAAAAATAAACAATTATAGATAAGAAAACCAATTAGCGTGAACCAGGAATTTCACCCAAAATAGACCAATCCTTTGGATGCAGCCAGCTACAAATTTTAAGCTGGTGTCAAAGACTTAAACCTTTAAGCTCACTGTGGCCCTGGCAGGGTTCTCTATGTGGCCCTCCATGCCCCCACATTCTCGTCATCATGATCTGCTCACAGATCATTAGAGAGAAGAGGGAAGCTTTGGGAGATTGAGGGAAAAGTAAATCTGTTAAATCTGTTAAAGGTACCCTAAACAGGGGAATAACCCTTGAAGTGTCGGGAGAGCCAAACTGCATGGGTAGTTTAACGATTTCCATGGAGTTCAGCGTTAACAAGGATCTTGTTTTAAAGGATTCCCATGGGCAGGACCCAAGTTTACCCTCAAACATCTCTCTCCTCTGCTAGAACATGTCCCAGCATTATCTCTTCCTTTATTATGTCCTGTGATGTCATCATTAGACTTGTAAAATTCTTGCAGTGGCAACTGTTAAGAGGCCAGTTCTTCTTAACATAGACACACTTTCAGAAATACATCTCCCAAGAGCTCATTCCTTCACACAGTTTGTGGGCTGGCTTTTGGAAGTCAACAAAGCAATGTTTTGCTGGAAAATAAATGAATGTAACCATGTGGGGAAGGACAGACTGGGGCAAGGGGGCATACAACGTTCTGTAGTCCAGCAATACAGAACTGAGCTGGGATTTCAGTGCAGCAGAGGCTCTATGCTCTCAGCCAAAAAATGAAGGAGCTCACTGGATTTCAGGCAGATCAACGGTCATTTTTCTGTACTTGCTGCATGTTTAAAAAGATACAACATGAGAAAATGTGCATATATTAGATCTATATTATTATTATTTTTTTTTGCTCTGATATACCAAGAAAATTTTTCCTGTAGCATTTAATAGTATTTAAGTCTTCAAACTTCAAAAAATGTTCATTGTTAGATCATCATGCATTTCCAAACAAGAGATAAAATGGGTCCCCAGGATTTCTCTATCATTTTCATTTCAGAGAACAAACTTATCCTGAACGCATTTTGTATGATCATGGACTACTCCAAGAAAAATGCGCTGAAAGAGTAAATAATAAATAAACCCTGAAAAATAATCTTTTTTTACTTCCTTCTCGCTATATTCAAGTTACCAACTTCTTTAGAAAAAAAAAACCTCTCTTCCCATACAGCTATAAGATTCAGACTGATGCTTTTAGTATAAAAAAGCAACAAGGTCTGTGGACATGACATATTTATCTGATAGGAGTAGAATCGTGAAAATCTTTGAAAACCTTTATAAAATATAATTCAGTTTTCTCTTCTGTCACTGACATTTTTCATTTGAAAAGGGTTCAGACTCCATCAAACAGTGACTCCTTATCTCTACCTGTGGATTTACAAGCGGCCTCTCTTTAAATGGATTAAGAACTACAAACTTTGGAGCAGATAGGCAGCAGATACACAAATACCAAAGTAAATTTAAAGCATGGAACGTATGGCAAAATAAACAAGCTGTTTTTCGATAAAGTGTCTGAGCTATAAAACCTGAGGATTCAGAAGTTTTCAGTTAGATACTCCCGAAAAATCAAGCCTTTATTAGTGGTTTGCTAAACCAGATAAAAAACATTGGCTGTATGTGAGATGGCATTATTATACCTTACACATTAATTGGTGCACATGATACCCTGTTTCCCCCAAAATAAGACCTAGCATGATTGTCGGTGAAGGCTGCAATATAAGCCCTACCCTCCAAAAAAGCCCTACCATTTTCCCCCGAAAATAAGCCCTACCCGGAATATAAGACCTACAAGGACTTTAACTACAGCTTATTTGGGGGTAGGGCTTATATTGCAGCCATCACCAACAATCATGCTAGGTCTTATTTTCAGGGAAACAGGGTATGATGTCAGCAGGTTAGAAAATACTTTCCAAAACATTACAAATTCATTTAAGTGGAATTTGTCTTTAAATTAAAATTAAACTAAATATGCAGATGAAAAGTTGTTCTACCTGCCAATGGATTTGAATTTTTGTCTATCCAGTCCAGAAATGTACACAGGTCTCCCGCACAGCACAGCCTGGCCTGGCAGGAGAAGGAACCTGATCTTCCTCTGATGGTTTCACTTTCACTTGCAGGTCTCCTTCTCTTCCCATCATGTGCTTGGATAGTAAAGGAGAAGCAGAGCACTCATAAGGTTATCTCTCTAAACACAAGAACAAGCAGGGCACTGGATTCAGATTTTCTAAGGATCACTGAAATTGTCACTAGGCACACTGACTCCGGTTTGGTAGCACTCCACAAGACGGGTACTACCCTCACAAACAGGCAAAGGATCCAAAGTTGAAAATCAACATACATCCAATGAGAGTGATTAACCAACGACCAAGTGTCCAAGATTTTTAATGATAAAACAGATTCATAGCACAAAAATCCGATTTTTTTTATTTAAATATGATTTTTTGGATTTTTATCAAATTTATTTTAATAAAATGCTTTTGGAGTAAAAACCTATCTACAGATAGTTTTTGATTTAAGATTCATTACTAATTTAATTTATTCAGCAGTATTGACAGTTTTGACAGGTACCCAGCTCCCACTTCCGCTCTGGCTGCCTATACGACTTTAGCAGAAGTTTTCCTCTCCCCCTCCCTTCCTGCAATTTTCTGGGACACGTCACAGGTCCCAGAAGGTTGTCCGGCCATTGAGGAAGCGCAAGTCGCACATGCGCAGTGTGCACCCTGTCACAGCCAGGTGCCCACACTAGTGATGCTGGCGCCAGAGAAGAACCGAGAAAGAGAACCCAGGGCTCATGCGGCCACTACGCTGGATCGTGGGACAGGTGAGTGTGTGTTTATTAAAAGTCAGCAGCTACAGTTTTTGTAGCTGCTGACTCGTAATAAAGACAAAACCAAGACCAATACCCAGCTTAAAACTCCGCTTTAAGCTGGGTATACAGTGCATTAGTAGAACTTCAACATTTTTAGTTGTAAGAACATTTGCAGTGATGAGAAAATTTGATGGAGCAGGATGGAAAAATTTTCTTGAATGTAAGAATTTCTAATAGTATTTGTGGTTTTTGTTTAGTTAAGTCCATTCATTCCAATATCGAATGTTAAAAGCAATAAAGATCTTAAACTACTTTTGATAGATAGTCTAATGAACTGAGAATATTCATTCAAATTTCCATTCATATTTTCATAAGGATTTTCATTCGAAATTCTAGTAGTGTATACTGTATCTTCAGGCAGCTATTATTTTCATAAGGAGAGGTCAACAACAGCAGCTCTTCAAAACGCTCTTTATACATTTTGTAGAGTAATATTTTTTGCCACTAAAGATGCTTACAGTTTGATACTGAAAAAAAATCTTTGCAGAAAACAGATGAGAAGTATCCACTAGACTAATTAATTAGCGGTCAAAGATAGCTCTGCTAGTATTGCAGCCTGCTTATCTTATTATGTTGATGTTGCATACTTTACAGCCAGCGATTAATGAAACACTTATGATAGCTTTAAAAAAAAAAAGGCAAAAAATAAAAAAAGAAGTAACTCGACCACAACGGATCTAGAAACTAGGGCAAAAAGTCAGTTCCGGCCTATGAAGCACACCAGAAATATTGGTGTACAAGAGCATCATTTTCCTAAACCAAAGCAACAATATTGTTTATGCCTGGTATAATGACTGCCTGTGTACAGCAGTGTGGGATAACTGCAGTATTCACAGTTTGTACTAAATGTTACTAATGAAAAGTTTAAGTTCACCATTTCAGAAACAAATTAAAAGATGAACTAACACCATACATCCTTCTAGCCCATTTAGTAGCCTAGGGGTCCAGGGGATGTTAGACGCCTCCAGATAGAACTTTCATGCTCCTGCAGTAAACCAAAGGTATAATACAAGTAGCCAAAACTGTGCATCTACCTGTCATTTAGAAGGTAGGATTTACTTTTAGGCAGTTGGTGTCTAATAGAACCATGCCAGTACAGACAATGGAAATGGGGCTTCTCTGTGCATACTGCAATCCCCATCATTGTCTAAGGAAAGGAGGTGATAATCAGGGCACAAAACTATACCATGCTGAGGGTCCGATATAGTCTTAATCTATATCTATTCAAAACTTTGCCAAGATACCCTTTCTGGGAGAACTTCTGCCTCCAAAAGTAATCAAAGAGCAAAATACTCTCTAAACTCATCAGGTATTTTACTGGCCTAAATGGTCAAAATGAAAAAAGGATAGAAAGTTCATGAGGTCTGTATTTTGCCCAGAATAGACCTTACCTTAAAGCAGACCTTACCCCTAATATGCAGAATGTGCTTTTTTAAAAGTGCCCCTTCCCCTTGGTTAAAATATTGATTGAAATCCTAAAAAACAGGGAAAAAAATGGTGTATAATGTTTTCACCTTACCTTCACCTAGGCAAGGGTGACCTCATCCTATCTCCAGTGAGATCTCAGGAACTTTGGGTAGCCTAAATTTCCATGAGAAGAGGATCCTGCATTGTGCTGCAGCGTCTTCTCACAAGACTTATGCCGCGTACACATGATCAGACTTTCCGATGGGAAATGTTCAATGTGAGCTTGTTGTTGGAAAGTCCTACCGTGTGTATGCTCCATCGAACATTTGCTGGCGGAATTTCCACACACAAATGTTTGAGAGCGGGTTCTCAAATGTTCCGACAACAAAGAAAAGTCTGATCGTGTGTACGGGGCATTAGAGTACTCACCATTCCCTGGGATCCCGTTGACATCATGATGACATCACCCCTTTACCAAGGAAGCTGGAGAAATGAGTATTATATAAGCAATTTAGCAAGGGAAAGAGTGCAAGGTCCTCTGGGGTTGATTTACTAAAAGCAAATAGACTGTGTGCTTTGCAAAGTGCAGTTCCAGAGCTCAGTAAATGACGTAAAGGTTTCTTTGCAAATCACATGCAAGGAAAATTTTTAAAACAGCATTTTGCTTGCACATGATTGGATGATGGAAGTTGGCAGAACTTTTGCTCATTTTCTAAGCTCTGGAGCAACTGCACTTTTCAAAGTGCAGAGTCTTTTTGTGTTCAGTAAATCAATCCCTCTGTCAATTTAGGAAAACCAAAAGCTTCCAAAACCAACCCCCTAAAACACCAAAATCAAACATTCAGACAGGCAAATCTTCAACACTGGCCAATAGGGAGTTGATCAGTGGTGCCCCATCCATAAGGGGCGCAGGGGCGTTCATGCGCCCGGCCCCTAATCTACATGCAGGGGGGCAGACGCATGGATTCCAATGTTTTTTTTTTTTAAGCACATGACTAGAGCCTGAAGCTCTAACTGGCTTCAGAAAAGGGTGGGCTTGGGGCATAGAGCACTGTCTCCCGCCAGGGGGCGGGGCTGTTGGTTTGCCCCCCCCCCAACAAAAAAAAATTGAGCACCAGCTGCCACTGGACTGGATCTAGCATATCAAATCACATTATCATTTATCAATTATCCATTAGCCAGTCTACATATTTCAATTGCTCACCTGAAAAAGCAAGAATTGTAAAGCTACAGTACATATCATCAACCTTTCTTTCATATAAAAGACTTCACGTTTTTTAATTGAAGCCCATATCATATGGCCAGTTACAACTGACACATGACCGTTCCTTCACCATATTTTCAAAATGTTGTAAATTACCAGCTGATAGGGTAAAAATGACTTTAACAGGGCTGCCATTTAATGTTCATAATGTGCATTCTTTGTATTGATAGAAACAATCATATCGATATATTTCTGCACTGCATGTGACCCTCCGTTTGTCAATAAGCACCCCATTTACCATAATGACACAGCATCTATGCCAGCATGTAAGTCAATTGGAAATTTGGTGAATGCCCAAAGACAGGAGGACGACTGATGAATGTAATATGATTTCTCACGTCACTAAAGGCAAAGAACTAACACAAAAAAAAAAACGACTAAACAGGCCGCATTTTATCTAAAGCAAATGTTGCATCTTCACATGAGATAAAGCAGCGTGTTTATGCCTCGTCTATTGCTCTTGAAACAATGTACAGTAGTTCAAGAAAATATATTATTACTCTCATTTGGCAGAGTTAGACTGACTTATTGGAAAGCCTTTTTTTCAATTTTACTACCGCCATGCCGGTGTCTCCAACACGAAACACACTGAAGTATCCCCGGGAACATAAAGCTGAAATATGACATTTTCTGCTCAAGTACTCCGGTCAAACCCTGATAAATCAGGCTAGCCAAACAGCGATCTTATCCCGGCTGACTTAAATAAATCTAGCCGTGCTCCTTCGTGTTGTTGGAAGTTGTCACTAAATGGAAGTGTGACCTTATCCGATGTGTGAACTTATCCAGCAGACAAGCACATATATTGTGAAGATTAGAGAACGGAGGGAGAAATATACTTTGGATAATTGTAATCTGGGCCGTATGCAACTGGCAGAGGCGACATCGTTGTCATGTTTCATTAATGATGTGGAGGAGACGGAGGGAAGCGCAGACCTTTGGTACAGGTGACCGAGGGGGGTGCTAGGAAATTGGTATTACACAAGATATGGGGACCTCGGTCAGAAAATTGTAAAAATGGACCTCACGCTGAAAATGAAATGCAAACTAAGTTTGCAATGACCTAAAATAATTCCTTCCCCCATACCTCCCAACTGTTCCTTATATGGAGAGACTGTCCCTCTTTAGAACCAAATCTCTCTGTCCTTCTTTCCTCCCCAACTGTCCTTCCTTTTGGTCTGATTTACAGACAGTAGTGTGTTTAGGTTTTGTGCTGCCCTAGGCTAAACTTGTGCACCCTCTAATTAAAATATGACCCACCCTTTCCTGTCCTGGCCACACCCCTTGCTGTTTAAGACCCGCCCTGAAATGTTCGAGTTCTGACAGGGACACTAGTTCTGAGGGCCTGGGGGGGTGGGCAATGGATTCCCTTAATTTGCATAGATTTCCTCTCACTTCCTTTTTGGCTATGGGGCAGGAAGTGAAGGGAAATCTCTGCAATGGGACAGGAATGGTAAAAAATAAACTGACAGGGGTTATGACCCTCCCTTAGGCCCCTTTCACACTGGGGCGGGGAGCCGCGGTGACGGTAAAGCAGCGCTATATTTAGCGCTGCTTTACCGTCGTTTTAATCGCGGTATTCGGCCGATCGCGGTGCGGTTTTACCCCCCGCGAGTGGCCGAAAAAGGGTTAAAGACCCCCGCAGAGCGCCGCCGTAGCGGTATTGCCGCAGTTTTACTGCGGTTTCCCATTCAAATCAATGGGAAGGAGCGGTATAGGAGCGGTGAATACACCGCTCCTATCACGCTCCAAAGAAGCTGTTAGCAGGACTTTTTTCGCCGTCCTGCTAGTGCACCGCTCCAGTGTGAAAGCCCGCCGGCTTTCACACTGGAGTTAAAGGGGCCGGATTTTTACAGGCGGTGAACAGGAGCTATTTTTAGCGCTGTACCGCCTGAAAAATGCCCCAGTGTGAAAGGGGCCTTACTCTTTCCAAAATGAAAAAAGTTCTACTTTAAGCACAAATTTCTGATAATTTTATGGAGAGGACTAAGAAGATATAACCATGCCAATGGTGCAGCAGAAAACATATAGCACAGTGAGGAAGGTTTGTGGTCCAGGATGATAGGACAGTCAAAATTAGAAGTGGTACCCCACCCCCCCACAGTTAAAGAATGCCGGCCGCCCGCATACCGGAAGCAGTGAGGCTGCTTTATGGGGGAGCTAGAAGTCCGGTTTCTGTGTTTACAAGTGACAGCTCTGCACTCTGTGTGTAACCCCCCTGAACTCTGCACTCTGTATGTAATGCAATCCTGATATTTAATGCCCCTTTAAGACCCTCCTACTGTTTGTGAAATTTGACTGACCACACCCACTATTTGATGTGATTTGTAGGGTGTGTGTGGATGGAGGGGTTTTGGGGGGTCGTGGTTGGGTTCCAGCACCTATTGTTTGAGAAAAAAAGCCCTGGTAAGCTCCAATAATAGCTTTGGTTTCAAACAATAATTTACATAAAATATACTGTATATAATGTAAATCTCTGCCATGTTGGTGCTATATGAATGCAAAAAAAAAATCTACGGTCTAACCAAAAATAAGATACTCCCCTTATAATAACTAATCTCTATAAATAGGAGCAGCCCAAACACATTTTGTAAAATTTGGATAATATGAACATGGAGAAGTAATGTACTATAATTAACTCAGCTCATTATTTGGATATGTACCTTGGGCTATTATCTATGACGATGTGCTGCCTGTGTGCTAACACGCTTTGGAAAATGAATCCTTATCCAGGGAGATTCATATATTTAGGTATTTTGATGAGGGAAATGTGCTACTTCTTAAATCTATTAACTTGGAGTGCTTTTCCCTAAATCTGAACATTGCTGCAAACACTATAAACGGTATTATAAAGAAAAAAAAAATGTGACAAACATTCACTGCAGGTGAATCAATCGTCATTTATTTGAGCCGGCGGGGCCAGCCACTCTTCCACTCTTTACAGTGTACATCTTCATAGCTCCCAACTGTCCCTGATTTGGAGCAATGTCCCTCTGTCCCTCATTCCCCCTTATTTGTCCCTCATTTTGGTCTGATCTATATAGTTGTATATAAAATGCACTTTTTATCTTTCAAAAAGTGTTTCCCAGTGCTAAACCTTTAATCCAAATTCTAAATAGGTGCATTTGTAAATTTTAAAAGGCAATATAAAGGAATAGTAGTGGTAAAAAAAAGCTTTTGTGGATTTAATTAACCTTTTGTTTTGGTTAATTCTCCTTTAAGGGGGTGTGGCGGGGGTGTGACCTATGCCTACATACGTTTGCTAGTAGGTGTCCCTCATTCCCATCTCAATCTCAATCTCTATCTCCCATCTTGGGAGGTATGCATCTTATCCTTTTGTTAAAGCTGAAGCTTAATTGGTTTATATTTGTCCTGCCCCCCCTTTCCATCACATCAACATTTTAATAAATTATCGTACTAAACTGGTTGTAAAGGCAAAGTCCTAAGAATACATAGTCGGATCAGTTAGTGTGTATATTTTCTTTATCCGAGTTTTGAAAGTTTTAAAAAAGAACACCTTTTTTAATGTATTCATTAGGTCATGTGATCACTGTTCCTCATTGTTTCGCTGTTTCGAGTGGCCAGGGGATGTGACTGTTTTGCAAGCGCTTGTGACACTCCCAGAAGCAACAAGGCTAGGCATTTACATGGAAATGGAATGCAGGGCAATAGCCCAGCGGGCATACGTCACTTCCCCCTTCCCCAGCCGACTTGCGCAGTTGAACAGCAAGGCTGGGGATTGAAACCAATGAGAAAAGAAGAGGGATGGGTGGGAGGCGTGGCTCCAAACTGACCATGGAAAATAGACAGGCAGAGCATGCAAACTGACCACAGTATTACATGGATAAGGTTCTGTGCTAGCGTGGTCAGTTTTCAACCAGGAAGAAGGGGAACTGTCAGGATCACTTAGGTATTAGATGGCAAGATCAGTAAAAATGAACATAGTTATATAAAAACAATAATAATAAAATCTGTTGTCTTTACATACCTTATTTATGACCCAAGGACATTATCACTAGGGCAGATCATGGCTAGTGGGAGGGGCTTGAAGTATGCTGTACATAGCTCTCTAAAAAGAGGAAGCTGGAAGCTGTGGTAATGCCCACATGTGATACTCAGCCTCCATAACTGAAAGAACTTATATCTAATGAATGAAAGGAACATGCCAGGGACAGTTAGCCTGGAGAGGAACTCTATAAAGTACAAACAGAAGCTGTTCTTCTCACAGTACTCATCCCTGTAATGATGGTGAATGCCAAGGGTGGTGCCGTACCAGAATCAAATGCAAAGATCTGAAGTTAGCATCACTCCAAACATATGTATTTTATGTGTTTATTGTAAAGACAGCGTCACGCAAGGCATAAGAAACTGACTTTTCAGGGCCTTGCAGGGTCCCTTTCTCAAGGCGACATAATGACCCTGGCTACAAACGAAAGGGCTAGATAATGTTGAATGTCCTCCAGCCAGGTAATGAAGTGGGTTCAATCTGACTTCAGTTTGGGGTGGAGGAACTTGACTGGCCTGCATCTCAACCAGATTGAACATCTTTGGGATAAATTAGAGCGGAGACTGCGAGCCAGGCCTTCTTGTCCACATCAGTGCCTGACCTGACAAATGCGCTTCTGGAAGAATGGTCAAACATTCCCATAGACACTCCTAAACCTTGTGGACAGCCTTCCCAGAAGAGTTGAAGTTGTTATAGCTGCAAAGGGTGGGCCAACTCAATATTGAACCCTACAGACTAAAGCCCCATACACACGGTCGGATTTTTGCATGGATTCTGTCCGATCGGACAATGTTGTTGAAAAATCAGACCATGTGTATGCACCATCGGACAGTGTACGTCGGATTGTCCGACGGACAAAGTCCTATCTCCTGCTGGATAGATTTGCCGACAACACGGTCCGATCACACCAAATCCGATCGTGTGTACGGTTGTCCGACCGGACAAAGTGCTACGCATGCTCAGATCACATTACAAGACCAAAGCTATTGGCTACTAGCCTCTACGTAGTCCCGTCGTAGGCAACAAACGTCACCACGTTCAGAATGATCGGATTTTCCGACAACTTTGTCTGACCGTGTGTACGCAAAACCAACATCAGACAAAGTATGACGGACATGGTCCGACGGACCTGGTCCTCGGATAATCCACGCGTGTGTATGGGGCTTAAGACTGGGATGCCATTAAATTTCATGTGTGTGTAAAAGCATTCGCAATAGTGTGAACCGAGCCTAAAATATGTTTACTTATAATGTATATATACAGTAATGGTGCTATTAATAAATAGGGGGGTGGAAGGGGATCAGCTTTAATGGGCGGGGGGTCATTTGCCTATACACAGTAAAACCTTGGATTACGAGCATAATTCGTTCCAGAAACGTGCATGTAATCCAAAGCACTCGTATATCAAAGCGACTTTCCCCATAAGAAATAATGGAAACTCAAATGATTAGTTTCACAACCATTTATTCATAGGTCCTTCAGTTTATAGCCCAAATAACAAAGATTATAGCAATGTTATAAGTTGTGTAACCATAAAATGTCCGTCCACAAATGGAAGCCTCCACAAGGGGATTAGAAGCAAAATCCAGCAGGAGCTACAGAGTATAAAAAAAAGAGAGACTCCTCTCTTGCCCCGTACACACGATCGGAAATTCGGCCAGCAAAAGACCGATGAGAGCTTTTGGTCGGAAAATGCGACCGTGTGTATGCTCCATTGGACTTTTGCTGGCCGAATTCCCGTCAGCAAAAGACTGACAGCAGGTTCTCAATTTTTCGGTCGGAAAAAGTTCTGATTGGAAATTCCAATTGTCTGTAGCAATTCCGACGCGCAAAATTCCTACGCATTCTCGGAAACAATTTGACGCATGCTCGAAAGCATTAAACTTCATTTTCTCGGCTCGTCGTAGTGTTGTACGTCACCGCGTTCTTGACGGTCGAAAGTTCAGAGAAACTTTTGTGTGACCGTGTGTATGCAAGACAAGCTTGAGCCGAATTCCGTTGGAAAAAACACAATTTTTCTGACGGAAAACCTGCTCGTGTGTACGCGGCATTAGTGTAGCAATATGTTGCTAAATGTTGTACCTTCATTAAATGTTACCATATTGCTGCACTTAGAGATGCCTTTCTTCTCTTTTATACAGGTATACCCCACTTTTAAGTACACAATGGGGTTTATTTACTAAAGCTGGAGAATGCAAAATCAGGCTCACTGCTTCATAGAAACCAATGAGCTTCTAACCCCAGATTGTTCAATTAAGCTTTGGTAATAAAACCTGGAAGCTCATTGGTTTCTATGCAGAAGTGAGCCTGATTTTGCACGTTCCAGCATTAGTAAATAAACCCCATTGTGTACTTAAAAGTGGGGTATGCCTGTACTCAGTTGTGACATGACGCCACTTGTATATCAAGACATCGCTTGTATATCAAGTAAAAATGTATTAAAAAATGTTGCTTGTCTTGCAAAACGCTCTCAAACCAAGTTACTCTCAAACCAAGGTTTTACTGTACTCATCTTATAAAGTTGGAAGGTAATGGGCACCTGATCATTGGCTGGCCATGATGGATAATTGTAGCATCTACTGACATTATAATAAACTGACTTGAGATTAATAAGTCTAATTTGATTCCTTCCATATGATTTCAATTGACATCCCTACAAGCTGTGTGCAGCCCATGATGAAAGCACGGCAGGCGCGGTAGTGCCGTCGGCACAGTCAGGTGTTTACTAAAAACGTCTTTCTAGTTAACTTTGCTGATCTTTACCTCGTGCCTCCCGTCTTCTCCCTCCATGTGTCCCCTTTTTATATCTCTATCCCCCTGTCACTACCGGCCTGCCTGGCTTTCCTCGCACAAATGCACATGATACAGAAATGCCAGGGACTTGGCAAGAGGCAGCTGATGATATGACTAGAGAGGGTTTTGTTGATAAGATCATCATCTGCTGCTGGACTCAAGGGCTCGCTTCTTTCCTCGGAAGAGGTGCAGCCACCCCTGATAAATGTCCCTTTGTGTGAAGATCGCTTCTGATACATGCAAAGACATTTTGTCCTCCCATCTGTTTGTTTTGTTGTGTGTTCAGGATTAATATCTCACAGTCCAATGCCTTTTGTTCAGGCATCTCCAGAAACACGGGTCTCTACAAAATGTTCAGCGTTACTGGGACTTTTGCTAAATATCAGGTTGCAAAAAAAAAAATGAAACACTTTCCAAAATTCTTAGCAATAAAATAGATATTGTACCAATATAAAATAAAGCTAGGCTTACACATGCGACTAAATTGCTACGCTTCAGAAAAGCATCCATGCTTTGATTGCTTTTCAGAGGCACCTGATAGGCGGTGAGGAAGCAATAAGATGTCTTTTCGCCTCCTGTTTTAACCCTGTAAGTGCCGCACTAATATGGCCACAACCGTGTGCATTGCAGGGTGTTTGTTGGGCGTGTTCATTCAGTTGAATGGGTCGCATTTGGCAATGGAATTGCCCACTGAATGCAACAGGGGGGGGGGGGGGGATTTTTGCCACAGACGCTGGGGCACTGGGGCAGTTGGAGAAGCACTGAAAACACAGCTCAACTGTGTGTTTTTATTGCCCCCCAACCACAAGTCTAAACAAGCCCTTCATTTAAACCCAAGCGCTAACATCTTATTTATAGTAGTATTGAACCCTCCTTTTTTCACACACCATTACAATAGTATTAAAGCAGAACTAAAGTCTAAAAAACCTTACCAGCAGACAGGCTATTTTGCAGAAGAGACATGCAGAGAATACAAGTGTTACACAAGTGTTGTGTGCAGGGGCGTGCAGGCGTGCAGGCGGTCTGTTGAAATCAATGACAGCCGGTCGGCTGCATGGACCTGCATGGAGCTTCATACACACCCCGAGTGCACATTCATGTGGGTTTGATGCAGAGACCCACATTGATGTACACTCTGGCATGTGTGTGGAGGTCAGTATAGGTATGTGTGTATGGGTGTACCATGTATGCCAGTGTATGTATGAATGTATGTGTGTTCCATGTATGCCAATATATGTATGTATGTATGTAAGGGTGTTCCATGTATGCCAGGGTATGTATGTATGTATGTATGTATGTACAGGTGTGCCATGTATGCCAGGGTATGTATTTAGATATGTATGGGTGTACCATGTATACCAGTGTTTTATGTATGTATGGGTGTATGTGTGTTCCATGTATGCCAATGGGTGTACCATGTATGCCAGTGTAGGTATGAATGTATGTGTGTTCCATGCATGCCAATGTATGTATGTATGTATGTACTGTATACCATGTATGCCAATGTATGCATGTATGTATTGTATGTGTATACCATGTATGCCAGTGTATGTATGTATGTACAGGTGTGCCATGTATGCCAGTGTATGTATTTAGATATGTATGGGTGCACCATGTATACCAGTGTTTTATGTATGTATGGGTGTATCATGTATGCAAGTATGTATGGGTGTTCCATGTATGCCAGTGTATGTACGTAAGTATGTATGGTTGTTCCATGTATGTCAGTGTATGTATGTATGTATGTATGGGAGTACCATGTATGCCAGTTATACGTATATACTGTATGTATGTATGGGTGTTCCATGTATGCCAGTGTATGTATGTAAGTATGTATGGGTGTACCATGTATGCCAGTGTATGTATGAATGTATGTGTGTTCCATGTATGCCAATGTATGTATGTATGTACTGTATGTGTATACCATGTATGCCAATGTATGTATGTATGTACAGGTGTGCCATGTATGCCAGTGTATGTATTTAGATGTGTATGGGTGTACCATGTATACCAGTGTTTTATGTATGTATGGGTGTATGATGTATGCCAGTATGTATGGGTGTACCATGTATTTCAGTGTATTTATGTATGTATGAGTGTACCATGTATGCCAGTGTATGTATGTATGTATGTATGGGTGTACCATGTATGCCAGTGTATGTATGTGTGTATGTATGGGTGTATAGCCTAGAAAAATTAAACTAATAAAGCCACCATATTGAAGGGCTGGTAAGCTGCAATATATTACAGTTTTGTTCAGTTGTTGCAACCATAACAACTTTGCTTTTACTACTTAAGAAATGTAGAAGTTTTATTGGCAAGGTGATAAACATGCAATTATCATTAAACATCGAAAACATCACCATCAAGACATATATGAGTATGATAGTGTAAAATGTTATTCTTGGCTATGAAAAGCAATTTAAAAACAGCTGTTGGCAGCACCAAGTCATTTAAAAAAAAATATATATGTGTAATCAAAGTCATAAAGTTAAAGGCAGAAGTATTAAATGAAGGGTCCCGGTCTATGAGAGGTTTTCATTTACCTAAGACTTTAGTGCTTTCAGAGTATAGAGGAAGATTCCCCAATAAGAACGTCTGTTCAGGTGACAACTGGTAAAGGTGGGATTTTCTCTCACATTGTATAGATTTGCCTTAATTTTCTGTTGTGTCACCAGGACAGCAAGTAAGGGAAATCAGCTCTATGGGGACAAAAGACAGCAATAAAAATCTGGTGGGGTTTCTATTCACAACTAGAAATGAAGTCTACTGACACAGAGAGTGGGGCTCTGCCCCATCCCCTGCTCCTTTATCATAGGATTTGATTGACAGGAGTGGGAACCAATGACCCCCACTACTATCAATCTGCCCAGTGAGAAGCGACAGAGCTGGGAGAACCGCTGCTCTTGTACACATTGCTGGATCGAGGTCGGGTTCAGGTAAGTATAAGGAGGGGAGATCCTCGGCAACAAAGGTTTTTTACATTAATGCATAGAATGCATTAAGGCAAAAAAATACGTAAAGTAATTCTAAAGCCTCAATGTTTTTTTACTTTAAAGTGGTTGTACACCCTGTACAATCACTTTTACCTACAGGTAAACCTATATTAACCACCTGATTACTTTGCACTTAAACCCCCCTCGTGACCAGACCAATTTTCAGCTTTTGGCGCTGACGCACTTGGAATGACAATTGCGCGGTCATACAACACTGTACCCAAATAAATTTTTATCATTTTTTTCCCACAAATAGAGCTTTCTTTTGGTGGTATTTAATCACAGCTGGGGTTTTTATTTTTTGCTAAACAAACAAAAAAAGATGGAAAATTTAAAAAAAAAATGGTTTAATAGTTTGTTATAAAATTTTGCAAACAGGTAATTTTTCTGCTTCATTGATATGCACTGGTGAGGCTGCACTGGTGGGCACTTTAATGGGGCAAAGGTGGGCACAATATATAGGGCACATCGCTGGGCACATTGCAGTGAGAGGGACTGATGCGCATGCACACTTTAGAAAGGGCAGATCGTGACGTTTCTAACAGGGGTCATGCGGTGACTGGCAGCTCCTGTGCAGCTCATGTGCCGAAAAAAAATTCGGCCAGCAAAAGTCCCATGAAGCATACACGCGGTCGCATTTTCCGACCAAAACTCTCATCTGTCTTTTGCTGGCCGAATTTCCGATCGTGTGTACGGGGCATTAGGCTTTAAGGATTTAGAACCACTTTAATAGCCTTGCCTTGTCAATGATGACACCGATATGCCAACCCACAGCCTGGAGGGAGAAGAGGGCAGCACCGAAGTCTTCCTGGATTGCAGGTAGGGTAGGTGATGCAGCCTTCAGCTCCCCCTAGACCCAGCAAGCATTTAACACTTGCAGTGCCAGGGAACCCCAACTGCAGGGGGAAATGTTGTCTAATTGAATTATTTTATTATATCTAATTATATCCTATATAATTATAAAATATATTTATTAATAATCATAATAATATGTTATCATATCTATATTATTATTATTATTATTATTATTATTATTATTGTTAATAATAATAATAATAATAATAATAATAATAATACTATTATTATGAATAATAATAACAATAATAATAATAATCATAATAATAATAATACTATTATGAATAATAATAATAATAATAATAATAATAATAATACTATTATGAATAATAATAATAATAATTAAAGAGCTTATCATATTATATTGGACTATATCAAATAAGTGTAGCTTTAAATCAAACAAATGCAAATTTTCCTCCTCTTGTGAGATAAGTTCAGAAATGAGTGAACATTTCAGATTGTTATCATGAATAAATGATAAAAGATGAAGTGTAGAAAAAGAAGGCTGGGCTGTGTACAGAATCAGACAGTAATAGTTCTTCTATGGGACTATTTACTCCCCAGTCCCCACCCTTTGATAAGTGTACATTTTTACTTTCCCTGCTTTCCCTAGAGGATGATTAAGAAGAAGTGAAAAAAAATCCTCATTTATAACCTGAAGCCCCAACACCATCCCAGGCCAAGACACTTGTTAGAAAACACACAAGGATCTTTTTCTGCGGGAATAAAGCTCTCTGTTAGGCTCAGACGTCTTTTGAATCATGAAAGAAAGTTGACACACATGCAGCCCCATGTCTCCCAGCAACCACGCAATGGGTGGCGGCGGGGGCCAGTCGCATAGTCTCCAGGTCATCGGCTCAGAAGTACAGAGGAAGCAGGGGGAACCGCGCCATTGTCTTTGATCACATAATATCTTCTATAGCTAGTGAAGAATATACAACGTGCCACACTAAAAACACAGAGCATAGCATTAACCCAAAGATGTCACCGGGGGTTATTCCCAGTATGTGGCTGAAGAGAATCAGGAGAAAAAATTGCTTGCCTGTACTTCATTTTTCTCTAGTTAGTAAATGGGTGCCTCTCATTGGACAAACAATATTGATGCAGATTGCCCTGTTTTATGCACACACCGAATGGCTATGAAGAAAACCGTTATACTAGATGTATACCCTAACTGGGTGACATTTAATTTGCTTAAGTACTGCTTTCATCTTTATTTGCATCATTTTTTGCATCTTAGCACGGTTGATCGTCTCCAGCCTCTTTGCAGCCACTTCGTATCTACAGTGGAGACTGCTGCATGTCATTGCTCTGGACTAGCTTCATTATGGTAACAATGGCCCGTGTAATGAGCATCAACAGGGCCACTTATAGCCTTCACTAGAATGGCATGTAACTGGGCCACAATGCAGGAGCTCAACTCAGGGGACAGGGATAGAACGGTATCACACTAAGCCCCCGTACACACGGTCGGAAAAATTCCGACCACAAAATCCGTCAGACTTTTTCCGACGGATTTTGTCGGACACTGGTGTTGCATACACACAGTCGGACAAAGTTGTCGGAAAATCCGATCATTCTGAACATGGTGACGTTTGTTGCGTAGGACGGAACTACGTAGAGGCTAGTATAGCTTTGGTCTCGTAATTTGATCTGAGCATGCGTGGCACTTTGTGTCCGAATTCTCTACACACGATCGGAAAAAGTCTGATCAGATTTTGTTGTCGGAGCAGGATCTCAAATTTTTTCCGTCTGAAATTCCGACGGAAAAAGTCCGATGGAGCCCACACATGGGTGGATTTTCCGACAACATGGTCCGATCTTTCGAAAATCTTATCTAAGAATTTCCGTTCTAATTTCACACTATTAGTGGAGCTGCAGCAACCGCTGATTTTCGTATGGCCATCAAATTTGAGTAATCGGCCATGTTGGAAATTTTTTGAAAAACAAACGGTTTTCTAATCAATGATGGGAGAATCGTGCGAGAAAAAGAAAATGCGCATGTGCAAGAAAAGAAAATTCATGGAAAGAAAAGAAGATTCCCAGCCACGAAAATTCTTTTCTGTAGCAACATGAGGTTTAATTGAAGGCTTTGTTGGTCGAATTTCAAAATCAATGGTGGCATTATCGGATCACAAAACGCACAATATTTCTGATTTTAATAAGAATTTTTTTTTTTGATTCGACCATGTATGGCCAGCCTAAGTGGCTGTTGACTAATGCCCCGTACAGACGAGTGAATTTTCTGTCGGAAAAAACTTGGATGGTTTTTCCGACGGAATTCCGCTCAAGCTTGGCTTGCATACACGCGGTCACACAAAAGTTCTATGAACTTTCGACGAGCCGAGAAAATGAAGTTCAATGCTTCCGAGCATGTGTCAAATTGTTTCCGAGCATACGTAGGAATTTTGCCCGTCCGAATTTGTACAGACGAACGGAATTTTGGGTCAGAACTTTTTCCGACTGAAAAATAGAGAACCTGCTCTCAATTATTTGCTGGTGGGAATTTCCGCCAGCAAAAGTCTGATGGAGCATACACACGGTCGGAATTTCCGACCAAAAGCTCTCATCTGACTTTTGCTGGCGGAATTTCCGATCGTGTGTATGGGGCATAAGGGTGGTCATCACTGAGATTGGTTAGTTCATCAATTAACCCTTCATACACACAAACATGCATTTTAATGGAAGCATGTGTGTTCACAGTATCTGCAATAGCAAATCTGACCTGTAAAGTGGAGCTTTAATTAAAAAAAAAAAAAAGGTGCAAGCAGACAACCTTTTTAATGTAGAAGATACAAAAAAGAGGTGGATCCCCTATGGAGTGGACTTTTAGGGCATGAACTATTTTTAACCCCAGATTAAAGATTAGATAGTGTATATTGAAAATTTATAAATCATTTATTACAAAAAGATGATCATGACATACACATAGATATATAAAAAAAATAGAGTGTTTGAACAGTATTCAAAATAAATACACATACAAAATATGAATATGTATCATAATCATTATTTCTCACACCCGACGCGTTTCAGAGATTTATGGTTTCCTCCTTCTTCAGGGGTGAGAATATGATAGAGATCCTATTATAGAGAAATAATGATAGAGCGGTATGTCAAGGTACATGTTTTCGTACATATAAATGCATAACGATAAGCAATGTAAAAAGAAGGACTTACAACAATTCCGCTTACCGTTATGCATTTATATGTACGAAAATACATTTTCAATATACACTATCTAATCTTTAATCTGGGGTTAAAAATATATCATGCCTTAAAAGTCCACTCCATAGGGGATCCCCCTCTTTTTTGTATTGGATATAGAATGTGGCATAAACGTATAATTCCCCTCTATACTTTTGCTTAATATGTGCTAGCCTACAACATTTCCCTTTTTAATGTAGAAGAGACACTCTTATGTCTCTTCTGTATGAAAGTATTCTTACCATGCACACAGCTCAGTGTACAGTCTTAACATCTAAGATTAAAAAATTCCTGTGCATGGCCGGGAGTGACATCACGTCAGCCTGGCCAATCAAATCAGTCGTTTGAGGCTTACAGACCCCAGCTAAACATTATCTGTGATGGCCTGCTTTGTGTCTGTAGCTGAATGTTCAATCTGACAATTTGTTGCTGACTTGTGAACTTCGGAAAATTACAGGGGACACAGTGTTCACTTTAGTTCCCGATCACTATACTTAGTTTGGGGGTCATCAGACCTCGTTACCGTTACAGTGGACTTCATATTATTGCTTTGGACTGGCTTCCTGGTAGATAAAATGATGGCCCTTGCCTTTGCGTGTGTTGCTGGCATGACAATTCACCTGTGACAGGGTGACAACGCAGGAACACTATTGTGAGACAGTTGTCACCCTATCACAGGAAGTGCCTGAACAAGGACCTTCATTACAGCATCATCTGGGATTATTTTAATTAAAGCGGCAGATTAAAAAAATGTAAAATATATAGCATTATATAATATAACAAGTTACAACTTTTTAGCGCTTGGTTTTATATATACTTTACGGTAAACCTTTTAATAATGTACTCACGAGGCTCACTGAAGACATACTCTAGTATCGGATAGGCTGACATTAACATCACTTTTCCTTTTATATAAACTTTATAATTAAACCTGCTGTTTTTTTTTTTAAATAAGTTTCAGACATTTTTGTTTTTATTCTGGAAAAAAAAATAACATTTGGGACTAAATGGAATGATCGGTGCAAGAATTTCAATATGTTGGAGAGCAGAGGAAAGTCTATAGACAAAATGAAGGTAAATTTGGAGCTCTATTGGAGCATTTAATCGCTGTCTGCTTTACACCAGCTCTGCCTCATATGTATCACTTGGACTTTACAGACATTTGATTTAATGAGATGCATGGAATTCTGTGTATGAATAATTATGATTAACATTCATCGGCAAGATTAAAGAGGAACTCTACCGAGCACAGTTCAGACTGACCACATTATATAACGTCACTGTCATTTTAGATTAACTAGCTCTCTCCTCGTGACAAAATACTCCCTGCTTATTACATCAACGTGACTCTAACAGTCAAACGTTTGGAAGAATATATACAGTGTCTTGAAAAAGTATTCATACCCATTGAGATTTTCCACATTTTGTCATGTTACAACCAAAAGCGTAAATTTATTTTATTGGGATTTTATGTGATAGACCAACACAAAGTGGCACATAATTGTAAAGTGGAAGGACAATGATAAATGTTTTTCAAAATGTTTTACAAATAAATATCTGAAAAGTGTGGCGTGCATTTGTATTCAGCCCCCCTGAGTAAGCACTTTTGTTCAGAGTGATGTTCAGGGTTAGTTTTCCAACGCACAAATGGCGTTTTGCTTTTAGGCCAAAAAGTTCAATTTTGGTCTCATTTTACCTTCTTCCACATGTTTGCTGTGTCCCCCACATGGCTTCTCGCAAACTGCAAACAGGACTTCTTATGGCTTTCCTTCATCAAATTCTTTCTTCGTGCCACTCTTCCATAAAGGGCAGATTTGTGGAGTTCACGACTAATAGTTGTCCTGTGGACAGATTCTCCCACCTGAGCTGTGGATCTCTGCAGCTCCTCCAGAGTTACCATGGGCCTCTTGGCTGCTTCTCTGATTAATGCTCTCCTTGCCCAGCCTGTCAGTTTAGGTGGACGGCCATGTCTTGGTAGGTTTGCAGTTGTGCCATATTCTTTCCATTTCCGGATGATGGATTGAATTTACTAATTAGGTGACTTCTGAAGGCAACTGGTTCCACTAGATTTCAGTTATCAGAATAAAGGGGGACGAACACAAATGCACGCCACACTTTTTAGATATTTTTTTAGTAAAAATTTTGAAAACTATTCATCATTTTTCTTCCACTTCATAATTATTTGTCACTTTGTGTTGGTCTATCACATGACATTCCAATAAAATATATTTACCTTTTTGGTTGTAACGTGACAAAATGTGGAATATGTTAAGGGGTATAAATACTTTATCAAAGGCACTGTATATATATATATATATATATATATATATATATATATATATATAAAGGAATAGTCTGCAGCCCATCCTCCTCTTCCTCGGCATGTCAACATTTTTAGTAGTGGAGGTAGATACTGATACAGATAGGCTGCATTCTAGGTACTAGGTATCTTGGTGGGGATAACCCACTAGGATTATCCCTAACCTGAGCAATTAAAACTGACTAAGTAATGATGAATACATTGGCAGGGCAAAAGCAGGGCTGGATTTTAGCACTGGATCCTGTAGCCACATATCTTTTGGTGGCCTAAATAACAACCTCCGCTTAGGATGACTTCTTCCGTGCAGAACATGTTCTTGTCTTCTTGGTGCTAACTTAGCTTACAATATACCATTCCAGCCTTGTGCAGGTCTAAAATCTTGTCCCTGATGTCCTTTAACCACTTCACATCCCGCCCATATTTATTTGACATCTGCAGGAGGGATCTCCCATCTTGGGTGGGCGTCATATGACGTCCTGGGATTCCTAGCCCTCTGGGGGGCGTGCGCGCGCCGCGTCACTCTGGAGCCAATGCGCGTGCCCAGCAGCCGCGATGTCTGGCCGGAACCCGCGATTGCCCGATCACAGGGCAGGACCGTGGATCTGTGTGTGTCAAAATCACAGATCGTTGCCATTACAAGTAAAAAAAAAAAAAAATAATAATAAAAATGCTATAAAACTATCCCCTATTTTGTAGACACTATAACTTTTGTGCAAACCAATCAATATACTGTACGCTTATTGTGATTTTTTTTTACCAAAAATATGTAGAAGAATACGTATCGGCCTAAACTGAGGAAAAATTTTGTTTTTTAAAAAAAAATTGGGATATTTATTATAGCAAAAAGTAAAAAATATTGTGTTTTTTTTCAAACTTGTTGCTATTCTTTTGTTTATAGCGCAAAAAATAAAAACCGCAGAGATGATCAAATACCACCAAAAGAAAGCTCTATTTATTGGGAAAAAATTATTATTAAGAATTTAATTTGGGTACAGTGTTGCATGACCACGCAATTGTCATTCAGAATGCGACAGCGCTGAAAACTGAAAATTGGCCTGGGCAGGAAGGGGGTGAAAATGCTCTGTATTGAAGTGGTTAACAGCTCTTTGGTCTTGTCCATGACGGCGAGGTTTGAATGAAAGAAAGAGATTCTGTGGACAGGTGTTTTTTTATACACATAACGAGTTGTCGTTAGAAACACTTTCTTAAAGCAGTGTGGTACTCAAATTTGCAAGTTAATCTTAAAGAAATCTGTTAGTGCCAGAGATGATCAAATGCCCATTAAAAATGTTTTTTTCCGTAATTACCTTTTAATCAGAATAAGTATCTTGGCTTCCGGGCTCTCCTCCCGTGGGAGTAGGCGTGTTCCCCGGATGCGCAAAAACCCCTGGGAGCCTTGTCCGAGTCCTCCCATGAATCAGTGGGGAACGCTGTAAATCCGAAATCTCACGAGATCTCGGCATGATGCGATAGCAACTCGGAATTCTACAGCGCTGCTTGCTCTTAACATTGACCATGCGCGGGATCGAGCGGTGAATGCTGGGAGCACAGCATTCACCGCATCCCGGAAGTAAGTGCTTGTGGGTTTAAAATGCCCACAAGCAAAATGGAAACGCCCGGCAGGAGATTTTTATATGTTACCGAAACGGAGGAAATCGGCGATCGGTGGAGAAAAAAAAAGCAACACGTGAGTGCATCATTAAAGCGGAAGTAAACCCAACGATTTAATAGTTTCAAAAAGCAGTTACATTCCTGGCATGCCGGAAATGCTAACTGTCACATTGGTTGTGCTCTCAACCAAACTGTCACACCATCCAATGGCTGGTGTCATAACTGATCACATGTGCAGCATCATGGCAGTTGAAGATTAAACAGAGGCCAAGATGGCAGCTTCCTTGGCTGAAAATGATAGGAGGGATTACTTCCACTTTAATAGTGTATTGATAAAACAATGACTGAAAAAAAAAAAAAAAAGATATGTCCGCGGAATCCCGCTTTAAATTGACAGGACTGATCTGTGAGCACCTACTGTAGGCTGTGGCAGCAAGAATTACTGTTGGTTGGTAGGGGATCAAATACTTATTTTAATCACTGAACTGCAACTCAATTTATAACATTTGTGTTTTTTTCTGGATTTTTGGTTGATATTCTGTCTCTATCATTTAAAATACACCCATGATAAAAATTATAGACCCTTTATTTCTTTGCAAATGGGAATACTTACAAAATCTGCAGGAGATCAAATAATTATTTCCCCCAATGTATATATATTACACACGCACACATTATGTGAAACAATTCATTCACATTTGAGTCATTTTATTTTTGGCAGTAAGTCTGCTATTCATAATATTGTGCTGCTCTGCACATCTCTCTCCACCTGTACATACTCTACATGGCTGAACAGATGTAGCCCATTTCACACAAAACCTACTCGCTGATACTACACAACAGATGGTATTTTGCTGCAGTCAAAGGTATTTGAACAGAATCCGTTCACTAAAACATATCTTTGTTGTAAATTCTACATAAGGAACAAATGTATAACAACGGTTATGTAAGGATCTGCCTTTGTCGAGGAGAAATTTGTGTATTGTTCTTACAAGGTCATACTAGAAATAAGGTTTTGGGTGTATTTTTTAAGAACTCGTACCAGGGTATATAAAGAGGATCTGCAAAAAAGGCATAAAAAACTCTGTAATAGGTTGGAGGTAAGAATAGCCGCTGATGTGTAGGCAATGCTCTACTTTTGGCTGCACTGTTTGGCAGAAAAGTTAATGATCTCCAACAGACCATAACTATATATCTAAAGGATTTAAGAAACAAAGCTTTATACTGATATTCGGGACAGCACTAAATACTGCAGACTGCGTGATCTGAGCAAAAAAAACGAGTCCCTCCCAAATTCAATGGAAGTATAGCAGCTGGAAACTGAAGGAGATGAACTTAAAAGCTGAACTCTAGGCAGATATAATAGACACAGATTAGGGAAGCGTTGTAATCATTGTTAACCACTTTGCCTCTTTGGATGTGCTACATATGTCCAGAGAGTGAAAGGTTCAAAAGAAGCTCATAGCTTCAGGAGCAGCCATGGGCTTGTATTTGCTCTTCTCAGCCAGCTCCTGGCTATACTGTAAAAGTGAGTACTTGTACATTGTGGGTGGTGGGACACATCCCATCGCCTTCCCACGCTGCTGCCCACCATCCCCTATTCCCAGGTTCTCCCGCTCTTCCCAGGAGCCCAGGACCACAACCAGTGACTTTAACCACTTGCCTACCGGGCACTTACACCCCCTTCCTGCCCAGGCCATTTTTCAGCTTTCAGCGCTGTCGCAATTTGAATTACAATTGCCCGCTCATGCTACACTGTACCCAAACAAATTTTTTAACATTTTCTTCCCACAAATAGAGCTTTTTTTTTTTTTTTGGTGGTATTTAATCACTGCTGTTTTTTTTTATTTTTTACAAAAAAAAGACCAAAAATTTAAAAAAAATAAATATGTTTTTACATAGTTTCTGTCAGTAAATTTTGTAACTAAGTAATTTTTCTCCTTCACTGATATGCGCTGATGAGGCAGCACCGATGGGCACTGATAGGCTGAACTGGTGGGCATTGATGAGGTGGCACTTATTGGCACTGATGATGCGGCACTTATGGGCACTGATGAGGAGGCACTAATATGTCGCACTTATGGGCACTGATAGGTGGCACTGATGAGCACTGATGAGCACTGATGGGCGGCACTGATGGGCACTGTTAGGTGGCACTAATAGGTGGCACTGGTGGGCACTGATAGGCAGCACTGGTGTGCACTGATAGGCGGCACGGATAGGCGGTACTGATGGGCATTAATGGGTGGCACTGATGGGCAACACTGATGGGCATTGATTGACAGCAGCGATGGGCATTGATGGGCAGCACTTATAGGTGGCACTGATAGCCAGCACTGACTGGCTTCACTAATGGTCACTGATTGGTGGCACTTGTGGGCAGCGGTGGGCACTGATTGCTGCCACTGGTGGGCACTGATTGCTGGCACTGGTGGGCAATGGTGGGCACTGATTGATGACACAGTTGGCGCTATATTGTAATCAGCGCACTGATGATCAATGTCCTGATTACATGTGTAGATGTCCCCCTGCGAGGAGATTCAGCTGATCGACTCTCCTCGCCACACACTCTGTCAGTGTAAGGCGAGGAGCACCGTTTACCGGCATCTCCGTGTTTACATGTGACCAGCTGTGATTGGACACAGCCAATCACATGGTTAAAGAGCCGCGGGCGTGGCTCTTTACAGAGATCGGGGTTGCCACTGCGTGCCCCCGCAAGAGCGGCCGTTCTGGGATGCCGCCCAACATTCACCAGCTCAGTGATGGCGTCATGGAGGAGTGGAAGAGAACTCCAGTGGCAACCTGTGAAGCTCTGGTGAACTCCATGCCCAAGAGGGTTAAGGCAGTGCTGGAAAATAATGGTGGCCACACAAACTATTGATACTTTGGGCCCATTTTCATTGGATATTTTAACTTAGGGGTGTACTCACTTTTGTTGCCAGCGGTTTAGACATTAATGGCTGTGTGTTGAGTCATTTTGAGCGGACAGCAAATGTACACTGTTATACAATCTGTACACTCACTACTTTACATTGTAGCAAAGTGTAATTTCTTCAGTGTTGTCACATGAAAAGATAGAATAAAATATTTACAAAAATGTGAGGGGTGTACTCACTTTTGTGAGATATTGTATAAAGCTCACAAGTAACAATAGTGATTATGTTTCATTCAATAATTCCGTAGTGAAATTGTGTCCCCATCTAACCTGCAGCACTGCAGATAAATCTGATGTATGGCAGATTCCTGATTTCTACGTGCTATAAAAAAAATACATGCTCTCATGTTTGCCTTTGTTATCAGTTGAAACCAATGAAACAAAAAAAAAAAAAGAAAGTTTAGAATGTCCAAATCACAGCTGTAAGAGGATGTTCCCTCTTGACACACTCCAACATTCAGAGATTCCTTACAGTTTTTTTTTTTTTTTTTTTTTTTACAGGGGAAATAATAAATGTCAGTTGTTAATCCAGTCCTGAGAAAAAGCAGAAATCTGCGTTGAATTTTGCTGTGAGCTGTACAGCGAGTTACAAGGCCTTGTCTGCTGAGTGCGACTCTGAACTGAGCCCTGACCAGCCAATGGGAAATGTCCAGTCACAGGTGTGAGTTGTTAATTCTGTCTCCAGAGCTTCCATTTATTTCTACTCTGCAAATGTCTCCAGCAACATATCGCATCCAAAGAATCCAGATAAACACTGTGATTTATGAAACATCCAGCATGCTTAAAAAAAAGAACTATAGCAGATGTAAAAAGTTATTTTTAGATTATGTGAGTGTATATATACTATATATATATATTAGGGCTGTGAAAATGAAAGATGAATTCCTCGATTAATCTTTAATTTTTTTGATTATTAATAATTATTATTATTATTATTATTATTATTATATTATTATTATATTATTATTTTATTATAAGTTATTTTGATCGGTACTGGCCTTTCCGCCGGCTTCAGGGAGTTCCGTCGAAGATCCGGTGACGTCACGTATATCGACGTCACCGGACTCCTCCCCCTTCACCAAGTGCCTCCGTCTGCTAACGAAGGGAAGGTGACGTTGAAGTTCTGATTGAACGTACCGCATACGGGGGAGGAGCTACGCATGACGTCACCCGCTGCTGCCCTACAGAACTAACACGATTGTCGTGTTTTTATCATCTTTATGTGTATAGTTTGTGTTTGAACACAAAAATGTAGTCTAATGCCCCATACACACGGTCGGATTTTCCGCCGGGAAATGTCCTATCGGACAATGTTGTCGGAAATTCCAACCGTGTGTAGGCTCCATCGGACTTTTTCCGTCGGATTTTCCGACGGACGAAGTTTTATCTCCTGCTCTCAAATTTTCTGTCAACAAAGTCCTATCGGACTTTTTCCGATCGTGTGTAGCGAATTCCGATGGACAAAGTGCCACGCATGCTCAGATCACATTACAAGACCAAAGTTATTGGCTACTAGCCTCTATGTAGTCCCGTCGTACGCAATGAACGTCACCACGTTCAGGATGATCGGATTTTCCGACAACTTTGTCCGACCATGTGTTTGCAACACCAGTGTCGGACAAAATCCGTCGGAAAAAATCCGATGGATTTTGTGGTCGGAATTTCCGACTGTGTGTACGGGGCATTATACTTAAGCGGTGAGCACTTAGATCTTTTCTTTCTACCCATGACTTGGCACCCTTGCTGAGATCATGGGACGTGAGAGAAGTTTATGGTCCGTGTTAACCCTTTTCATACCCGCTTGCATGACCACCTGTTTGCATCAGGGTCCATGCCATAAGGTGAGAGTGATTAGTTAGACCGGAGGTGGAGGGATTGTCACGCTACTGTGGGAAAAAAAAATTACTATTAGGTCAGTGCTACAGTTTGAATTTAAAACGTATTTGTGTGAACTGTGAAGTTAAGTCATGGATTGTGGAAACTAACTAGTGTCAGGTGATTGTATATAGTGTATACCACATTTACCACTGACTAATGCAGAGTTGCAATGCAAGGAGATTAGCTAAAAGTAGTTGGATCTGTATGTGCGTTATAATTAATCGAAATTAGTCGATTAATCGATTAAAAATCAGCACCTACAATGACCAGTGAACATCAGGACTGGACCACAGTGCAATGGAAGAAGGTAGCCTGGCCTGATGAGTCACATTTTCTTTGGATGTGGATGGCTGGGTTTGTGTGCATCACTTACCAGCATGTAGTATAATGCCCCGTACACACGGTCGGACTTTCCGACGGAAAATGTGCGATCGGTGCTTGTTGTCGGAAATTCCGACCGTGTGTAGGCTCCGTCTGACTTTTTCCATTGGAACTTCCGACACACAAAATTTGAGATCTGGATCTCCAACAACAAAATCCATTGTCATAAATTCCGATCGTGTGTACACAATTCCGACGCACAAAGTGCCACACATGCTCAGAATCGAGCAGAAGAGCCGCACTGGCTACTGAACTTCATTTTTGTCGGCTCGTCGTACGTGTTGTACGTCTCCGCGTTCTTGACGTTCAGAATTTCCGACCAACTTTGTGGGACCATGTGTATGCAAGACAAGTTTGAGCCAACATCCGTTGAAAAAAAATAAGTGGATTTTCTTGTCGGAAAATCCTATCGTGTGTACGCGGCATAAGACTTCCTGTACACTTGGCCATGATGTACCACGGCTGCGGGAAAACACAAAATGTGGCCTTGTGGTTTCCCACGGCCAGCGGATAAAACGTTCCTATCCTGAATGCGATTCTTCCCCATTTAGGAGGGGAGACTGAACCTCACCAAACCGCACTAGCTCCTAAACGCTGCCAAAAACCTATGTGTACATGGACACAGGCTTTTATGGAGTTGAGTTGAGAAGCTTCGACAAAAAAATGCCAAAAGCTCCTAAACTCAAGTTTAGGAGCTGTAGTGTACATGAAGCCTAAGAAGGCAAGCCGGTGGAGGCAGTGTGATGCTTTGGGCAATGTTTCGCTGGGAAATCCTTGGGTCCTGCCATTCATGTGGATGTTACTTTGGCACATACCACCTACCTAAACTTTGTTGCTGATCAGGTACATCCCTTCATGGAAACTGCATTCCCTAATGGCAGTGGCCTCATTCAGCAGGACAATGTGCCCTTGCCACATGGCAAAAATGGTTCAAAAAAGGTTAAGCGTCTGTGGGATGTGCTGGAAAAACAAGTCCGTTCCAAGTCCCCACCTCACAACTTACAGGACTTAAAGGATCTGCTACTGACATCTTGGTGCCAAACATCACAGCACACTTTCAGAAGTCTAAAGGAGGATCTACTCAAAATTAGGTCAATGCCTTCGCCTTGGTCACATCTCTAGAGACGCTCTCCTGTGTTCTTGTTAAAGACTTGCTATGGCAGACATTCCTTCTGGCTCCAGATCCTGCTTGCTGTTCTACTACGCTCATCTCTGGCTCCCTGACGTTTTGGCTTGTCTGACTATGCATTCCGGTTCCTGAACTCTGACTATGTTTGGACTACGTTTACTCTGTTTACCTTTTTTTCATTATTATTAAACAAGTGTGATTTAACTGTACTTCTTTCTCAGTCTGATTCATGGTTTCTGACACATGTAGCTCATCTGCTGTATGCTCTTGCCAAGGTATTACTATGCTAGATTATTGTATTTTACAATGTTTAAAAATCCACATCAAATGACTTGCATCCTCATTGCACAGCATCTCCCTCGGCGCAAATTAGTACACTATGGTTAGCTATCAAATGTTGCATCATTAAAAACTTTAATGAATCACACGGGAGCAATTACCACTGCCAAAGTTATTAAAATGCAAAGTTAATGGCTCTTGATATACATTCAACCCCCTTGAGGAGAGCATCTTCCACTTCTAGTCATAACACAAGACTTGTGTAAGATTTTAAGATTACAGTGGCAAAAAAGGGGCACAACCACACAGCTGTCAGGGGACTTGACTGGCTGACTAAAGGCACACTACGAGCCCGGACCTATCAAGACAATGTGCAATTCCTTAGACGACGGTCAGTATAATGAGTCGTTTTAAAGGACTAAATGTATCAAAGAACACAAGGAAGGGCCGACCTCCTTGACAGAGGCTAGGTCAGCTGTTTCAATAATTGACACAAGAGCTAGAGATCGCCAGATTTTAAATGCTACAAAATTAATAGTAAATCAAGATTTTTTTATTTTTTTTTAATATAGCCACAGGGGGATTCGCCTGCTTAAAAGGAAGTCAACATCAAAGGACACCTGAGTGACTTCAACTTGAGCCGTTGACTGGATGACCTTTGCGTTACATATCACTGGATTTTACATGGCAAAGTTAATATTAAATTAGGTTTTCTCTTTGAGTCACAGCAGATTCATCTTGCAATAAGGAAAGTTATAGCCAAAGCTCACTTAAAGTGTAAATGTAAGCAAACAGCTAAAGACACAGCTGCAATAGATATGTGTGATCTGTGTTTCTGGTCAAAAAGTTGTGTTTTTGATCTTGGCTTCATATTGAAGACACTACCCTCCAGAACCTTTTTCACCCCCTTGACATATTTAAAGGTTTTAACCACTTCATTACTGGGCACTTTAACCACTTAATGACCGCCTCCTGCACATTTTCGTCGGCAGAATGGCACGGCTGGGCACATCAACGTACAGGTACGTTGCTCTTTAAGTGCCCAGCCGTGGGTCGCGCGCGTGCCGGCGGCGGCGGCGCACTCGCGACCCAGTCCTGAGCTCCGTGACCATGGCCGCGGGACCCGCGGACCTGATCACCGCTGGTGTAGCTGAAGAACGAGGAGAGGTATGTGTAAACAAACCTCTCCCCGTGCTTCCTAGTGAGACTGTCACTGATCGTCTGTTCCCTGTCATCGGGAAAGACGATCAGTGATGTTGAACGCCAAGCCACGCCCCCTTACAGTAAAAAAACACACACACGTCACACTTAACCCCTCCCTGCCCCCTAGTGGTTAACCCCTTCACTGCCAGTGTCATTTACACAGGAATCAGTGCATTTAAATAGCACTGATTGCTGTATAAATGACAATGGTCCTAAAAATGTGTCAAAAATGTCCGATGTTTCCGCCATAATGTCGCAGTAAATTTGTGGGGAAAAAAGGACGCCAATTTTGTTTGGGAGCCATGTCGCACGACCGCACAATTGTCAGTTAAATTGACGCAGTGCCGAAACGCAAAAAGGGGCCTGGTCCTTTGGTTGCAAATTGGTCCGGGGCTTAAGTGGTTAACCCCCTTCCTGCCCAGGCCAATTTTATAAAACGTAAAAAATGCCCTGCAAAAAGCACTGCAGAACCGGATTAAAAGCCAACTGCATAGGTGTGAAGTCCACCCAATTCATGGGGTGGCAACAATGCGGCACTGTTCCTCATTTTGGAGCAGAGATGTCTCCCTCTTGTAGGCTGCGCCTGCTTACAATACAGAGGGAGGAGAAGATATTGTGGGGATTTGGCTATCAGCATTGTCAAGGCTGAATAAGCAGAAGCCTGTATCTTGTCATTCAGCACCTGGCCCACGGCTTTCTGGATTGACAGACTGCCTCTGTTGCTGAAACCCTCTCACTGTGAGCTGCAGTGTCTGGGAGGGAGAGCGTATGAGACATAAATAAAGGAGGATCTGTCTCAGTCGGGGAGGTAAAAAAAGTGTGTTTAATTTACAAGGCTTGTGTATCATTAGGAACTGGATTTGGGAGTTGTTAAAGTGGATCTTCACTGCATCTGAGCACCATAAACCAAAAACACAATTTCATTCATTTTTAATATTAAAAGCAAATGCCCCCAGTCATCCATGTCTCTAAGTTTAAAACAAGTAAATATGATATACTTTCCTATTTATTTATTAATGCTAGCAGCATAAGTATTTAAAAAAAATCTATTATTGAAAATGTATAAAGAGAGTATTTTGTGCTCTTACTCTTACACGGTAGATAAAAGGTACCTACATCCTGAATTAGTATGGTCTAAACAGGATCACAAATGCAGGGAATAAAGGGGGGCAATAGGATTTTCCTTGTACCGTCAAAAGCGTACATCCAGATAAAATCAAATATCTGTATTACATATATATATATATATATAAATATGCAAAAACCACAAAGTTTTAAGAAAAAGACCAATTTAACCGCTTACCGGCCGCCTCATGTAGATATACGTTTACAGAATGGCACGGGCAGGCAAAACCACGTACCTGTACGTCCCCTTTAAGTTGCCTGCCCGTGGGTCGCGCGCGCGCCGCCAGCGGCGCGCTCGCGACCCGGTCGGGAGCTCCGTCGGGAGCTCCGTGACCCCGGCCGCGGGACCAGCGGACCCGATCGCCGCTGGTGTCCCGCGATCGGGTTACGGAGCTGAAGAACGGGGAGAGGTATGTGTAAAACCTCTCCCCGCGCTTCCTACTCTGCCTGTCATTGATTGGCTGTTCCCGGTCATCGGGAAAGGCGATCAATGACGTCAGACGTCAGCCCCGCCCCCCTAATGTAAAAAAACACACACGTCACAGCCCATAACCCCTCCCCTCCCCCTAGTGGTTAACTCTTTCACTACAACTGTCATTTATACAGGAATCAATGCATTTAAATAGCATTGATTTCTGTATAAATGACAATGGTCCCAAAAATGTGTCAAAAATGTCCGATGTGTCCGCCATAATGTCGCAGTCACAATAAAAATCGCTGATCGCCACCATTACTAGTAAAAAAAAAAATATTAATAAAAATGCTATAAAACTATCCCCTATTTTGTAAACGCTATAACTTTTGCGCAAACCAATCAATAATCGCTAATTGTGATTTTTTTTACCAAAAATATGTAGAAGAATACGTATCGGCCTAAACTGAGGAAAAAAATGTTTTTTTATATATTTTTTGGGGATATTTATATTATAGCAAAAAGCAAAAAATATTGCATTTTTTTCAAAATTGTCGCTCTATTTTTGTTTATAGCGCAAAAAATAAAAACCGCAGGGGCGATCAAATACCACCAAAAGAAAGCTCTATTTGTGGGAAAAAAAGGACGCCAATTTTGTTTTGGAGCCACGTTGCACGACCGCGCAATTGTCAGTTAAAGCGACGCAGTGCCGAATCGCAAAAAGGGGCCTGGTCCTTTGGCTGCCAATTGGTCCGGGGCTGAAGTGGTTAAATGGCTACACTGTATAATGGTATTGTACCCATGAACATTGGTGTAACAATGTGATCAATATACCAATATATAGTTATTGAAAATGTGTAGCAGGAAACATACCTGCTTGAATCAGTTGGACTTTACTGGTACCCATATGAGACAGAGTCACTTATTTATAAAAACTATATTGTACAACATGTTAAAAAATCAGGCATATAGCATTAGTACTTCATTTAAAGATAGCATTGCCGCATTGTGAAGTATAGATTTTTAACACAAGAGGTGTTGTGTATAGAAGTATCTAGAATGTACTTCTATACACAACACCTCTTGCGTTAAAAATCTATACTTCACAATTTAAAATGCAGAGATGAATGCATGTGCATGCGCTGGTCAACGCGTTTCGCCAATTGCATAGCTTCCTCAGAACCAGGTCACAAAGTATCAAATGCTGCTAAATATATAGAGATCAAAATGAGTTTGTCATATATAGCAACACCTTTACCTTAAACATAAACATTTAAAAACAATCAATGGTTATTGGGAGAATGAGGTTCCACTTTAAGACTGTTATACAGAAGCCTTTAATTGTTATTTGACATTTTTTTTTCTTTGAACCGGTCATGGAGGTACTGCAATACCAGGCTGATGCATGGAGTGGACAGAGCAAGCTCTTCTTCCATCTCCCTGTTCTAAAAATCCATTGAATACATGGTCCCCAGATAGGAGACGTATCAGATATTAAACTGATAAGAACAGATACTACACTTGTTCTTAGCCAAAAGGTCGAGAAGCGATAACTTAATTTAACTCCATTTTTGATTTGCCGGAAATGTGTCAAGAGAGCCACACATTACTGGATTCTAAACGCAATAAAATTGACAAGGTTTGTTTTTCTTATAATGTTTGTTTTCACTGAGTCAATGGAGATTCCTTTCACATCAAAGTGGAAAAGTATATTAGCAACTCCATTTCCCCCTGCTGTCAACTAACAAGACATTTTTATATCATAAGCCCACTCTGAATACTAATGAAGATCTCCCAAAAGGTTGGTCAACCCTTACTCCCTTCCTGCTAGTCATGTGTAGCTTAAAACCTCAACCAGCTAAAAATGAAATTTACATATTTATAAAGGTTCCCTAAAAAAAAAAGGAAAGCAAAATGTAGATGTGTATGCGTGTTCATACGCTGGTCAACGTGTTTCGCCAATTTGAGTAGCTTCCTCGGGACCAGGCCAAGAGGTATCAAATGCTGTTAAATATATAAAGATTCAAATGAGTTTGTCAGACCTTTACCTTAACCATAAACATTTAATCAATAATCAATGTTGATTGGGAGAGTAAAGTTCCACTTTAAGACTGTCATACAGAAGCCTTTAATTGTAATTTAATCCATTTTTGATTTGCCGGAGATGTGTCAAGAGAGCCACACATTACTGGACGCAATAAACGCAATAAAATTGACAAGGTTTTTTTTTCTTATAATGTTTGTCAATGAAGATTCCTTCCACATCAAAGTGGAAAAGTATATTAGCAACTCCACTTCCCCCTGCTGTCAACTAACAAGACATTTTTATATCATAAGCCCACTCGGAATACTAATGCAGATCTCCCAAAAGGTTGGTCAACCCTTACTCCCTTCTTGCTGGAGATGTGTAGCTTAAAACCCCAATCAGATAAAAAATGAAATTTACATATTTATAAAGGTTCCCTTAAAAAAAAGGAAAGCCAAAAAAAATTTGTTTTTCTTGTAGTGACTCTATATAGTTCTTTGAATGTATCTTGTGGTTACATGCGCTCCACTGCTCCGCTCCCCTTCCATGTATTGCATAGCGTGATTTCAATGTAAATGATGTTCATCACACAATCACAGCACTTCAGAAACTCTTTTCTGCTGGGATAGCTTAAATCTAAACACACTCAAGCAGCCTGCTGCACAGGACCAAGATTTCTTCTGCGGGGAAGAGGGAAAAAAAAAATAAAAAAAAATAAAAAAAAGTCAAAAATCCTTACACAACAATGCTGTGCGAAAAAAAGGGAAAGAAAAAATCTGAACAGTTTCTGCAGGAAGATGGTCTGTCTCCAAATCCGTGTGCCCTATCAGACAAATTAAAGTAAATCAAGCATGAAATGAAGCAGAAGAGCCATGAGATAAGGCTCCTTTAAGTCGTTTACAGATTAGGATAGAGAGTGGTGCATCTGGTCTGTGCCAGTGGAAGAGGCCAGTTTCCCGTCTCACAATAGCAGACTGTGTATAGGATTACCTTCCCTGTCAATGACAAGGCAAACGGCGCCTGCAAAATGTCTCTTAACTAACTTCTTAATGTTCCATCTAGGGGGCTCCTATTAGAGTATTAACTGTTACAATGGGACCGAAACACATTTCGATAAAGTTGAAAAAAATAAAAAAAAAATTCAAAAAATAAAAATAAACAGACGTTGTTTCTTGATTTATTGACTAGTTAAGTTGCTGATAACCTGGCAGGAGATGAGCTTGCAGCAGATGAGCCTCTGCCCGTTATCGGGAACAGCTTTGCGCTTCTCGAATCTGTAGATAAGTTTCCAACTGGAATTAGTGACGCAGTCAGACGCCCCGCGTGTTACTGGTTGGACTGGTACTTGAACAGAAGCTAAAGGATGCTGTCGCTCTATCTGATGGGATGTCGCTGATAGAGAGCCGAAGCCAATTTTTAATTGAAATTGGCATCCTATTCATGGATGGAGACTGGACCAGTTCTCATGTAAAGGAAGCATGCAGGCTGCACATCTTATCAGTTTGAATTCTGCTGCAGTGAACTGAGGGGCTTTATGTGGAACAAGCAAATTTACTGGTGGTTTAGGTGCAATGTGTTGTCCCTAGTTGATCTGGCATCTTTGCCTATCAACCCTGAAAATATAAAGTAGAGTGACATGCCCAATAACATCTTTATATGGTGAAAAAGAGTAACACAATATGATAGCATCTTAAAGAGAAAAAAAAATTGTAGGTGTTGCTTTTAGCAACAGGTCACATTTTAACGATCAGTTTTATTTCCTAATGCAGGTATAAAACTAACGATAAATATACACTCACCGGACACATTATTAGGTACACCTGTTCAATTGCTTGGTAACACAAATTGCTAATCTGCCAATCACATGGCAGCAATTCAATGCATTTAGGTATCTAGATGTAGTGAAGACAACTTGCTTCAAACCGAGCATAAGAATGGGGAAGAAATGGGATTTAAGTGACTTTGAACGTGGCATGGTTGTTGGTGTCAGACGGGCTGGTCTGAGTATTTCAAAAACTGCTGATCTACTGGGGTTTTCACACACAACCATCTCTAGGGTTTACAGAGAATGGTCAGAAAAAAAAGAAAATATCCAGTGAGCGTCAGTTGTGTGGTTGAAAATGCCTTGTTGATGTCAGAGGTCAGAGGAGAATGGACAGACTGGTTCCTCAAGATGATAGAAAGGCAACAACTCAAATAACCACTTGTTACAACCGAGGTATGCAGAATACCATCTCTGAATGCACAACACATCGAACCTTGAAGCAGATGGGCTACCACCGGGTACCACTCCTGTCAGCTAAGAGCAAGAAACTGAGGCTACAATTCGCACAGGCTCACCAAAATTGGACAATGGAAGTTTGGAAAAGTGTTGCCTGGTCTGCGCAGTCTCGATTACAGCTGCGATATTCAGATGGTAGGGTCAGAATTTGGCATAAAAATGAAAAGCATGGATCCATCCTGCCTTGTATTAATGATTCAGGCTGGTGGTGGTGGTGTAATGGTGTGAGGGATATTTTCTTGGTACACTTTGGGCACCAACTGAGCATTGTTTAAACCCCATGGCCTACCTGAGTATTCTTGCTGACCATGTCCATCCCTTTTTGACTACAGTGTACCCATCTTATAAAGGCTTTTATTGAGAAGGCTTTGACACTTTGTTTTGTCTTCCAGAACCAGTGTACTTTTAAAACTGTACAACACTTCTTTCTACCATTGTAAGGCCCCTTTCACACGAGGCGGACTCCAATTCCACGGAGCCCGCCTCTGTCCGCCGGCTCAGCGGGAGATCTCTCCGTTGATCTCCGCTGAGTCGGCGGATGACAAGTCCCTCTCTGCTCACTGAGCGGGGAGGGGCTTGCGAGCGCCGCTGGTCTCTATGGAGAGATCGGATGAAAACGGATAGTGTGTCCGTTTTCATCAGATCTCACCCGATCCGATCCGCCAGCGACGGATCTGGACGTAGAGCCATACGTCTGCTTTTGGCGGATCGGACCGGGTCGGATGTCAGTGGACATGTCTCCGCTGACATCCGACGCTCCATAGACTAACATGGAGCGCCCGTTCAGATCCGCCGTCAAAACTGACAGGCGGATCTGAACGGTCCGTCCGTATGAAAGGGGCCTAAGAATTACATGGCGCTGTTATCATTATCAACCATGGTAATAAACAGTGTATTTACTAATTTCTAGCATTTGTTTCTAAACTGTCAATAGTTCTCAGTGTTCTTTCAAAGTGCTGTAAATACACTTTTTTGCAGACTCCTGAACATACAGATCCCAGCCACCCACCTGGGAACCCTACTTATGACCCAGGATTGGGACCCCCCATGGCATCAAGAGCGATCACCCTCATTCTGCATGTAGACAGGTCTTTCTACATTCACCTGCCAGGGTAACCACAGCCTCAACAGATGGCTCCCCCTGCTTCCCTCTTCTCTTTTTTGGTGGATACCCTAAGCTGTACCAGGGGCCACTGGCCAGTCCTCTAGAACCGGACACTTTGGACCTCAGTTGACCACCACCTCCCAGATCCTCAAGTTAGAAACTGTAAGTTAGAGGGATAGAGTTAAGAGATTCTGTTGGGGCAATCATGTATGGAACAAGAACAAAGGACAGTGAATTTTCTCCAAAAAAAAAAAATGTTTTTTAAGGTTTAAAAGCACCTCTTTAAATGTTCTACTGTTGTCAGTAAGTGATAATTATAATTTGTTTTTTAAACATAGGTTTTATATGTGGATAGTATTGGCTTTTCACTTATTGATTTTACTGGTTTACTGGAATTAGTATTTTATTTGTTGTATAAAAAAGATCAAAAAACTTGATCTATACTTGCATTTTACATAATATGTATCGACTGCGCTTTGTGTATCATTTTTATTGTCTAACACTTTTTTTTGTCACATTTGAATATAAATGTGGTGTAAGGAAAATAAGAGAAAGGTAGAGAGGGGGGGGGGGCCACATAATAGTAAAATAGAATGAATATAGTTAATTGTCAGCAATGTAATCATGTCATGCTTTGCTAATCCATATTCTCACGTGTGGCTATATATACATTTGCAGTCTGTGATTACTAGTGTACTTTAATGCTAATCTTTGTAAAGCACAAAATCACACATCAAAGTGTAAACTCCTATACTGGTGTAGTGCCAGCAGTTTACCCAATCTTGGACCAATATCTATTGACCAAGAAAGGCCATTTTACACTTTCCCTTCCTTCAATCAGCCCATGCAAGAGTATCCCTTGCTTCGGAGGCTGAAAAATGTGTTGGATAGTATTAGTACTAATATTATTATATGACTTGTATATGTACTTATGCTTTTCTTTTAGAACACATTAAGGTTTATATGATGTATTATTGTTTATTTAAATTATCAAATGCATTATACTTCTTTGGGCAGACCTATAATTGTAGCTTCTCCATTTGCTCTTTAGCTTGGTTCACACGTGTGGCCAGGCGGCAATATAACCAGGTGGTTGAGCTGTGGTTTTAACGCCAACCCGCCTGAACAGCTGCTCAAGGCTGTACATAAAAACAAACAGATATTAGGGTGTCACAGAGGAATAAAAGTTCATTATGGGCAGTGTATCCACATGGCAAGTCCATGAACTAGTCCATAGGTAGTGTGGTAGCTCACTCGGTCTAGAGGTAAGATGCAACTCTATAGAAGAGAGAAAAATGGGGGACACAAGCACCAACTAAGTGTAGCATCAAGAGTAGTTTTAATCCCAAAACAAAGAATTACCCACAAAGGGAGTTAAAAACAGGCATGTAGTACAGAAAAGACTAGTCCTCATCGACACGGTCGGCGTTCGGAAGGATTGGAAGGTTGGTCATAAGGGCACAGGCAGCTCTCGTTGCTTCCTGGTACATCCCAAGCAGACGTGACGTCACAACCGGACGTGATGTAGGACATAGCTGGCGACGCGTACGCGGAGCATGCGCTCCTTCTTCAGACTTGAAGACCAACCTTCCAATCCATCCTGACGCTCACCCGTTGTGTCGATGAGGACTCGTCTTTTCTGCACTACATGCCTGTTTTTAACTCCCTTTGTGGGTAAGTATTTTACTTTTGATGAAAACTACTCTTGATTCTACACTTAGTTGGCGCTTGTGTCCCCCCCCCCCTTTTTTTTTTTTTATAGCTGCAGCAAAACTTTAACAGCATGTCACTTTTAGCAGGCGGTACCACCACAAAATGCGACTAATGCAGTTCTATGCAGATGCAATGCACCTGATTGCTGCACGGAAGGGTGGCCATTACGGGGTTAAATCAGGCGGTGAGGAGGTAACATATTCCCTCCTCAGTACCTGTCAAACAGCTCTGAAAATGATCCAAACACGTGAACGGGGCCTTACTGTGCAGCGTTTTCACTTTTCAGAGTTTGGTATCGTGCAAAATGTAGGTCCTGAGATGCTTTTATGCCAGAGTGGCACTAAGTGGACTATTTTCCTTTTAACCTCAAAATCTTAAATTTAAATAAGGAAGCAGCAGGGAGATGTATTTTAAATGTTTTTGCTGAAAAGCTGGGTGACCCTTTTTTGTCATTGGTGATGGGTGTGAGCTTTCTGAGGCACAGAGCCCAAGATCTGCCTGGAGCTTGCTAGGGACCTTGCAAAAACATTTGGTTCCTCGGGTTTGTCCTGTTGTCAAACTGACAAGAAACCAAACTGTCATATGAATCAGAATCAGAAATCGAAGCAGGTGGCTGACAGATTTGCAGGAGGTTTAGACAAGCATCAGGCATCATATGAAAAGCAAGTACAAGATGACAAGCCGAAATTATAACTGGACTACATGAAAATATTATCAAATCAGGATGCCAAAGCACTATCAAGGACCAATAACAACATATTGCTCCAGGCAGAGTCATAAGAAAAGCAGGAGGTCGAGGCAAGTGTCAGATAGACTAATGTTAGGAACTGGAGATCAGACAAACAGGCAGGATTCTGAAAATAAGATCAGAACATGCAAGAACCACCGGGGACCTGCTTATAGGTGACCTATGGCATCCCATTAAAACTGGTGAATTGGTGATTCAGCTTTATTAAACAAGTACAAGACGTTATTGGTTGATAAAGATAGAAGGGTTTCAGATATAGAATAAATGTCAATAAGCCATAACTGTAACATTGTTATATCATATCTACTGGATTACTGGTGGTACATCGATATGTTGCATGATTTGTATTGCACTACCTGAAAACTAGTTGAAAAGGAAAAAATGTGCTGCAGCACTTAGGCCCCTTTTCACACTGGGGCAGGAGCGGCGTCGGCGGTAAAGCAACGCTATATTTAGCGCTGCTTTACCGTCGTTTTAGCCGCGGTATTCGGCCGCTAGCGGTGAGGTTTTAACCCCCGCTAGCAGACGAAAAAGGGTTAAAACCCCCCGCAAAGCGCCGCTCCTTCACCGCTCCAAAGATGCTGCTAGCAGGACTTTTTTGACCGTCCTGCTAGCGCACCGCTCCAGTGTGAAAGCCCTCCGGCTTTCACACTGGAGTGAATGGGGTCAGATTTTTACAGGCGCTGTACAGGCGCTATTTTTAGCGCTGTAGTGCCTGAATAACGCCCCAGTGTGAAAGGGGCCTTAAAGTGATACTAAACCCACAACAGTAATATCAGTCTGTAAATGCAGTAAAGCATGCTGGTTATACTCACTGTAGAACCTAAGGGGTTTAATCCTCTGCATTGTGTTAAAAGGCTGTCTGATCCTGTCTCCTCTGATCCTCTCCTCCTTCCCCACTGACTCCAATATATTTCCTGATAATACAGAGCCAGGGGACAGGCTGCACATGCCCAGTTTGGTTTGTATTGAAAGAGATTTTTTTTTTTCTTGGGAGGATGCATGTGAACAGTACAGGGCCAATCAGCACTGTCCAGACAGAGGGTCTACTACAAGCTTTAACCAGACACTCATAAAAGTCACAAGACTGTTATATACTGCGGATGAGAAAAGGTATTTAGCAGTTTATATTTACTAAAATAATTGCATTTCCATTTTCTGTGTACTGTGGGAGACCAGATATAATGAATGCAGAGCCCTGGGTTTAGTAACACATTAAGTATGAGTGCAAATGCACTTATTGACAGTGTGGATAAAAATCGATGATTTAAAAAAAAAAAAAATCAGATTTTTTTTTTTAATAAATTAGATTTTTGTGATTTTTATTAAATTTAGTTTGATAAAATACTTTTGGAGTAAAAATATATCTAAAGATAGCATTCTATTTATGATACATTCATAATTTAGTTTATTCAGCATGAAATGGCGCTTAGTTATGTTGCATGAGGCTGTATATTCTGCAATATTTACATTTTTGGTACACTCATTCAATGAATCCAAACTCTGCAAGCGGAATAACATGCACTGCATTGATGCAATCACACAATGTCACAGTAACCATGATATTAACCAAAGTTCAGTAATATTCCTTTATCCTATTGTTTTGCAAATCTATGTACACTACAAACTGTATGATTGAAGCAAAATGCAGCTCTACCAGGCTCTAAGTGTGAGGAGGAAGGGCAAGCAGTAAAATTAAAGATTCTAACTACCAGCAAGAATGAGCCCCTACATTTAGAGAGCACCTGTCATTTCAGATCCATCATGTTATTGGGCATCCACTCACCTGCTGCCGCCACGTCCCTCACCTTGTTGTGTCACTGCTGCATCACCATTCGTCCCATTAAAGTGAATGGGACTGTCGGTGAGTCAACAGGGGGTCAGAGGAGGAGCCACTACGGGACAGAGATGACAGTTGTTCTTTAAAAATTATGATTTCAATCAAGAATTTTTATTAGTGAATTAAATGTGTTGATGTGGCAACAATGCTGCACTGTTCCTCTTCCTCCTCCTCTCCCCTCCTCCTTCCCATATGGCACATATTTTTTTTTGAGGGGGGAGAGGGTACCTGATTTTGACAGGTACCTGCTCCCCCACTTCCTGTCGGATCACCGCATCGATTCAAGCAGAAGTTCAGCCCCCTCCTTTCCCCAAAGCCTTCTGGGACACGTCACAGGTCCCAGAAAGCTGCAATACTAATGAGATGGTGCAGCATGGCTCGCATATGCGCAGTCAGCAGCCAGCTGTGAAGCTGCAAGTATTCAGAGCTGGTTGCTCACAGTTACTATGCCAGCACTGGGGACTGAAGCCTGGTGAAGAAACCAACCGGGTGAGGACATCGCTGGATCCTGGGACAGGTGAGTGTCTGTTTATTAAAAGTCAACAGCTACAGTTCATCATTATCTAGGCCTGCCCACTGCTTTCTGGATCAGCATTTCTGCCTCTGTTGCTGAAACTCCCACTTTGAGCTGCAGTGTCTGGGAGGGGGAGCGTGTGAGACACAAATGAAGGAGGATTTGGCTTAGCCAGGGAGGGGAAGATTTTTGTTCAATTTATAAGCCTTGTGCAACATGTAGGAACTGGATTTGGTGTTTGCTTAGACTGTCATACAGGAGACTTTGGTTGTACTTTTTAAACATGCCTGTACTGCGGTTCTTTTCTTTTAACCAACATTTTTTTTGCAGCTTGAGCATGGTAAGTTGATTACCCAATAGGGTTAAATGATATGTTCCATTTTAGGAACATGTTACATGTTACACCTGTATTTACACCCCTCCATCACCTCCCTCACCAACCCACCAGTGACAGCGGGCGGGGGTTCCTTATCACACCTAAAATTGGTGTGACTGTGAAGAGAGATCTGTGAATGAATAATCTACAAGTTCCATCTGCCACCGTGGTAGATTGCTTGTAGTTCCCAATGGACAACAAGAGCGCTGAGCAGTGCACTTGTAGTTCAATGACAGTTCAAGTTAAAAGCCCCTACAGAGATATGAGCAGAAGGCTGGAGGACGTGTCTGCCAGGGCCTGAGATTACACCCGCAACCCACTGATCGTTGGTGCAATGCTTTGTAGACTCCTGTGGGAAAAATAATAAATGTTATTTTTTTCCCTGCAAAAATATGTGCATTTATTTATTTTTTCCCGTAAAGGTTAGTTATAAAGCAGCACTATGACCTTATCACAACAATACCACTGCTTTAAAAAAAATGTACATTTATAAAACACAGCAATGTGCTTTACAAAATTACTTGGAGATTCAATGGCTTTGGGATGCCAAACCAGCAAAGCACTATTCTAAAAAGAAACAAAAGTCTGGGAGGTTGGCCTGTTAACGATCAAATTCAGGCGGACAGCTCTCCACCAATCTCACATTAAGCACGGAAATGTCCATAGGTCACCTCAGGCATACATTAAATGACATCAGACTGCAATGTTGACCAACACAGTGGTATATAACCAAGAGTAGATACTGATATCTGCTGTCTGTTATAGGTGGACCCCTAAATTAAGGAAAAAGGCAGCAACATAAGTCGGCCATATTTGCAATGACCTGGCAGCTGCCCATTAGTGAGAAGAGGGAGCTTCTGGTTCCCCAAGGTTTGACCACAAATCTAAATTGAAACACTGCTGAAAGTTCAATGAAAAAAAGTGGTGGGAAGCCAAATAGCTACAGCATATCCAGCTGTAATATGTTAAGAGCTACATAATAAACATATCCCATACACACAATGAAAAAAGGGAAAGTTGAAAGTACATGTAATCCAAAAGCAACTATGATAAATACAATTTTTTTCATTGGTATGCTTGTGTCCTGTAAGTTATTAGAGTAATGCCGCGTACACACAAGCAGAATTTCCGCCTGAAAAATCCTGGATGTTTTTTCCAACGGAATTCCGCTCAAGCTTGGCTTGCATACACACGGTCACACAAAATTTCGGTGAACTTTCAACCGTCAAGAACGCGGTGGCCTACAACACTACGACGAGCCGAGAAAATTAAGTTCAATGCTTCCGAGCATGTGTTGAATTGTTTCTGAGCATGCGTAGGAATTCTGCGCGTCGGAATTGGTATCGGAATTTTCGATCGGAACTTTTTCCGACCGAAAAGTTGAGAACATGCTCTCAATCTTTTGCTGGCTGGAATTCCACCAGCAAAAATCTGATGGAGCATACACATGGTCGCATTTTCGGTCTTTTGCTGGCCAAATTTCCGATTGTGTGTATGGGGCAAAAAAGTTAAAAAGTGAAAGAAGTAAAAAAAGAAATAGACAAGTAAATATATGTATACACTGCTGATTGGCATTCTCAATTCCTTGGATATCTTTTTATATCCCTTTCCTGTTTTATACAGTTCAACTACCTTTTTCCGCAGATCTTTTGACAATTCTTTTGCTTTCCCCATGAATATAGAAATGTCAGTGCAGCACTGGATGAAAGGTGCAAGGGTCTGTCAGGAGTGTCCAGAAACTCATTGACTTTTTATACACACACTTATTACAAGCAAACAGATCACAGGTGAGGAAGGTTACCTTTAATAGCCATTCAAATCCATTTGTGTCAACTTGTGTGCATGATATCAGGCCAAAATCACCAGGGTATGTAAACTTTTGATCAGGGTCATTTGGGTAGTTTCTGTAGTCATTATGATTTAAAAAAAAAAAAATAAACACAGTGGACTGATAATAAATGGCTTCAGTCAAACTAACCAAGAGTGAAAGAAAAGTTTTTGTGTTATCATTCATAATCTCAGAAAAATGGCCAAGAAATCATAAATTCTTCCAGGGTATGTAAATTTATGAGCACAACTGTATATATATATATATATATATATATATATATATATATATGTTTTTTGTTTTTTCTCTTTTTTTAAATAAAGTTTGGTCCTGTCATCACTGACAGGAAAATATCTGCACACTTTTCCTACATGACAACTCTATACGGTCTAATCACCATGACTGATTAATTGCCATTCATTTGTTAAACTGAAGCAATGAGGCCTGGGGGTTTTCTCGGTTCATTCTTGACTAAATATTCTTCCAATGATTCACTAAAAATAATGAATAATTTGCCATGTAAGTTATACTGGAGCCATGAAGTGGAATCACATTATTTTAAGCCTTAAAGTGTACACCAAATACCAGAGCCTGACGTTGCAGTGATGTCCCAAGTTCACAGTCATTTAATGGATAGTATGCTTGGAAATTCTTTCAGGCCCATAACAATGTTGTTTCTGATACTGATCTACATTTAATTTAGAACTCCGGGGAAAATCAACAATGACATATATGATGCAGTTTGTCAACAGCATTAAAGCGTAACTAAACTGCATTTGAGAAACACAAACTGAAAACGCAAGTAGATTTATTTTTAATATTCAAAGCAAACTCTCCCATCCATCCAAGTCTCCATGCTTTATTTTATTGAGAAATCACTTTGAAAAACACCCCCCTAGCATTTATAGCTTCAGCCATTTTGAGTAAGGGCAGATCATTAATGTAGCATTTACTTCCTGGATACCATCTGCCCTTAGCTCATTCATGGAGACAAGAGGGCGTGCCCCTCCTCCAGGTGAAAAAACGACCATGAAGACTCCTGGGATGTATAATATAGTATGTACAATTGCGACACAAGTCACTTTGTAATTGAATATTATTAAAAATGATCTTTCCCTTTCAATCTGTAGCTCTGTCATTTTCTGAAAATGCAATGCAATATGTCTACCTGGAAGTGTTCTGTACAAAGAATGTGTACATAACGCCCCCCAGAAACATAATATTTTGCTTGTGTGATTGGCTTACTGATTTTCCCAGAAGCCTACACTAAGATACAAGTCAGATTTCAGGCATCCTCTGCAACAAAAATTTCATTTTTTGTGAGATACTTCCAATAGGAAAGTGGGAGAAGACAGTGATTATCACTAGCGGCTATAGCAGCCACTAGCGATAATCGTAAGCGTGTCTGGTTGTACCCAAGCTGATCGATCAATCAACTTGGTACATTCAGCCTGCCTATTACCAGTTTGAACCGTGTATGGTGGGCCTCAGTGAGGACTGTACGAATATTACTTCAAACTCTAACTAATAGTCCTTTCTACCACTTTAGATGAAAATCATTTTTATGTTCATGGCTTCTGCTGAAAGACGAATAAAGCTCATAAAGGTACAGGTTATAGTTTGGTACAAAAAAAAAGAAAAAAAGAAAAAAAATATTACAATTTAGTTTATTTTTTTTATTCCTGTCTACAAAATCACTAATTAAATGTATTCACGGCTGAAACAGATAGCAGTAATTAAAATGAAGTACATCATTAACGAAATGATGAACCACAGGTCACCAAACTGATTCACAGGCTCAGGCTGGGCCGCAGCCAGAAAAGGTTAACAACCCCTGATCTTAAGTGTATACTAAAATAAATTCTAGACTTGAAATCCTCTGCATGTCACTAATGGGAGTGTATACTTATAACACACGATGGTTTGCATTGTTTTATTGATCATTTAAAGCTGAACTCCAGCTTGTGTTTTTTATTCAATTGCCTAGTGTAAGTGAAAAGAAGTATAAGTAAAAACAAAAAAAGCCTCTCTCTCTCTCTCTCTCTCTCTCTCTCTCTCTCTCTCTCTCTCCCCTCTCTCTCCCCCCCTCCTCTCTCTCTCTCTCTCTCTCTCTCTCTCCCCCTCTCTCCCCCCCCCCCCTCTCTCTCTCTCTCTCTCCCTCTCTCTCCCCCCTCTTTCTCTCTCTCTCTCTGCAATACTTACCTTTTCCCTGATACAGGGGGTCCCCGAGTTACGAACTCGTTAGGGACTGCCCGCCTGTACGGAAGTCGGAAATGTTCGTAAGTCGGCCGCGCATGCGCAGACCGACAAATACGGAGATTTCCGGACATTTCCGAAGTTCCGTCTAATGCCGTTCTGCGCATGCGCAGCAATTTACGGACATTTGCGGCATTTTCCGAGGCTCCGTATGGCCGCGCATGCGCAGAACGGCCGAAAGAGGGCGAAAACCAGCGAAAAATGGCGGAGGGTCCCCGCAGCGCCCCGTTCGTAAGTAGGGGTTGTTCGTAGGTCGGGCGTTCGTAAGTCGGGGACCCCCTGTACTGTGCCCTATAAGGTTAGTGCTCTGGGATCTAGTACCACTTCCTTTCTGGGTATAATAAGGAGTGTAAGCAATGGTAATTTAGGGATCGGCTTCCTAGGGGCACATCATCGCTCCAGCCTGGGCTCACAGAAAAACGCTAAAGAGAATGGTGCCATGTCAATACATCATTCAGAACCTACCTACCAGGAAAATGAGGAAGAGGACTTGTGATGTCACACAACTGGACCAAAGACACCTAGAAAAAAGGTATATATATATTGATTTTTCATTTTTAAGGTAGGGGGTGCTCCAAAGCGGGGATAGGGTAACACACACCAAAGTTTAGCTTTTGCTAAGGATAACTATTTTAAATTCAGCTTCTGAGAAAAAGAATCCACCAAAAAAACCTTAAAGTGGAAGTAAACCCTCCTATCGTTTTCAGCTAAGGAAGCTTCCATCTTGGCCTCTGTTCAATCTTCAACTGCCATGATGCTGCACATGTGATCAGTTATGACACCAGCCATTGGATGGTTTGACAGTTTGGTTGAAAGCATAGTCAATGTGACAGGTAGCATTTCCGGCATGCCATTTTTTTTTAACAATTTAAATGAAAGGGTTTACTTCTGCTTTAAGCAGAATTATTAAGTATAATTACTAAAAAATATTTTAAAATGTTACCACCAATCAAACAAAAATTATTGACAATATTAGTATAACATTGTTATCTAATATATTATTATTTGTATTATGATGATAATTATTATTGTCATTACTATTTACACACAAAAATGTGCAATCAAAATGAGTGGTCAATCTCCATTAACATGTATGCATTCATTATTTGAAGGTCTTAATCCAAACCGGACAATGGAAAATTAATTTTTGCATGTATTTAATTCCCTCGCAGGCATAAAGCTATATTATCTTTGTTTTCTCTCCCTTTCTTAATAATTGCAGATGCATTTCTTCCCTTCTCCTGTGAAGTTTTGCTGTTGTTGTTATTGTTGTTGTTGCTCTTGTGGAATGAGTTGTGTGTTCAAACTAAAAAAAAAACTAAAAAAAAAAAAACTAAAAAAAAATAAAAAAAAAAAGATGAAGCCAGCATTTAAATTCATCTCACAGTCCAGAATTTACTTAACGGCCAGCCTGTGCGCTGTGATAAACGGAATGATGATCCGGCAACATGTCTTTATCCATGGTTTGCTTTAATTAACACCGGCTTGTTTGTTGAAAAGATGATTAATATGCCAATGAAAATTGCATAATTGAATACCACAACACTGGCACAATCAGGCGGACACATGCAGGTTTTTTTTTATACCATTTTTTATATTTATTATTGTAACTATTGTTCTTGTTGTTCTACTGTTTCTGGAATTCCTTTTGACCAAATGTTAAGAGGAAACAGGAGCGTGCCTGGGATCCAAAGAAACAAACAAAACAGAAAAAAATAAAATAAATAATAAATAATTAGAATACAATGCGCTATACACAAGGCTTTAAATATGGGGGCTTTGGCTAATTAGACCTCAGGCTTGGTCCTGGTCAAATCATGGGCAATTAAATAAAAATACCAGCTAGGCAGACATCTTGAATTGACAGAAGTTGTCAAGTTAATTAACATGGTTGGTAGGAAATGTATGGCTGGAACCAGTGGATGGTTACACAGCCCACTTTTCTAATTATTTTAACAAGCACATTTTCTTTCAGGAGCCTTATGGAGATACTTTTTTTTTTTAAATGAAGATAAAAAGGTTGCAGTACTTCTTTTCCTATAAATGTTTTCAGCATTAGATAGTATTATTAAAGATGAGTTTTGGTAAGCACTACCTATACTGCAGGGGTAGTACATAGAATGTTTTGATCAGTACCAGGTCTTCGAGCGTCCAAGGCAAAGATGGCAAATTGTACTGCCCTCTCTCAGATTAAAGGGGAACATCAACAGAATAGTCTCTTCCATCTCTCTGTCTCTCTTTTTTAAAGTTTTGGACAGAGTCTGGAATAGTTAAAACACTTTTTTTTATAATAACAAATTCATTTGTTTACTTTTTTAACCTGCCAAGAGACGGCCACACACCAAAACTCACAGACCGGACAAGGAGGGCATTAATCAGCGAGGCAGCACAGAGACCTAAGGTAACCCTGGAGGAGATGCAGAGTTCCACAGTAGAGACTGGAGTATCTGTACATAAGACAACAATAAGCTGTATGCTCCATAGAGTTGGGCTTTATGGCAGAGTGGCCAGAAGAAAGTCATTACTTTCAGTAAAAAACAAAATGGCACGTTTTGAGTTTGCGAAAAGGCAAGTGGGAGACTCCCAAAATGTATGGAGGAAGGTGATCTGGTCTGATGAGACTAAAATTGAACTTTTTGGCCATCAAAGAAAACGCTATGTCTGGCGCAAACCCAACACATCACATCACCCAAAGAACACCCACAGTGAAACATGGTGGTGGCAGCATCATGCTGTGGGGATGTTTTTCAGCAGTCGAGACTGGAAAACTGGTCAGAGTTGAGGGGAAGATGGATGGTGCTAAATACAGGGATATTCTTGAGCAAAACCTGTATCCTTCTGTGTGTGATTTGAGGCTAGGATGGAGGTTCCCCTTCCAGCAGGACAATGACCCCAAACACACTGCTAAAGCAACACTTGATTGGTTTAAGGGGAAACATGTAAAAGTGTTGGAATGGCCTAGTCAAAGCCCAGACCTCAATCCAATAGAAAATCTGTGTCAGACTTAAAGATTGCTGTTCACAAGTGCAAACCATCTAACTTGAAGGAGCTGGAGCAGTTTTGCAAGGAGGAATGGGCAAAATCCCAGTGGTAAGATGTGGCAAGCTCATAGAGACTTAGCCAAAGAGACTTGGAGCTGTGATAGCCGCAAAAGGTGGCTCTACAAATTATTGACTTTAGGGGGGTGAATAGTTATGCACATTGACTTTTTTCTGTTATTTTGTCCTATTTGTTGTTTGCTTCACAATAAAAAAAAAATCTAAGTTGTGGTCATGTTCTGTAAATTAAATGATGCAAACGATCCATGTTAATTCCAGGTTGTGAGGTAACAAAACACGGAAAATGCCAAGGGGGTGAATACTTTTGCAAGGCACTGTACATGAGTGACCATGCTATTTACAGGTATTCTGTTTATCTAATATATGGTTGATCGATTTGTAATATGTCGTGCTTATCTCTTGTAGTAAGAGCTATGTCCAACCTCCCGATGAAGAGGGATGTTAGCAATACATCAAGTTTGTCTTAAGCCCCATACACACGCGCGGATTATCCGAGGACCAGGTCTGTCGGATCATGTTCGTCCTACTTTGTCCGATGTTGGTTTTGCGTACACACGGTCGGACAAAGTTGTTGGAAAATCCGATCATTCTGAACGTGGTGACGTTTGTTGCCTACGACGGGACTACGTAGAGGCTAGTAGCCAATAGCTTTGGTCTTGTAATGTGATCTGAGCATGCGTAGCACTTTGTCCGTCGGACTACCATACACACGATCGGATTTGGTGTGATCGGACTTTGTTGTCCAAAAATCTATCCAGCAGGAGATAGGACTTTGTCCGTCGGACAATCTGACGTACACTGTCCGATGGTGCATACACACGGTTGGATTTTTCGACAACATTGTCCGATCGGACAGAATCCATGCGAAAATCCGACCGTGTGTATGGGGCTTTAGACGGGTACTCTGTTCCCACTTCCGGGAGTCCGAGCCACGGCCACATGACATCAACGCGGGGCTCCCTCCTCCTCTCCCTGTAACCAGGCCAATAGGCTAGAGGAGCGGGGCCTCGCGCATGCACACGAGGGTTCCCGGCGTGAAGCCGTAAATTTAAAATGCCAGGGTACCCTTACCCTGGCATTTTGGCGACAGCAGTACCTGACAGCTGATGGAAACATCAGCTGTGGTGCCAACATCGCTGGACTCCAGGACAGGTAAATGTCCTATTGTTAAGCTGCTGGCTTTTTTTGAGCAGAACACCGCTTTAAGCACATGTCTTCAGTCCAGTGTTGGCACGTATGTTTTCAAAAACGAAAACACAGAAGCTGCAGGAAGAAGTCATCATTTGTGCAGGCTTTTAAAATAATGGGATGCTGATATTTGCCCTTGATGGCAGCTTTCAAAGGTAAGAAAAGCAGAAAAAGAAAAGGGAAATTAAACATAAGACATATGTATAAACTTGCTTAATTTGTCTGGATATGTAAAAGTAGCTGATGGGTCTTACAACTCACTTATCCTTTAAAGAATTATTATGACTATTTTCACCATGTTATCTGTAATCATGTGGTCATAAATGAGCACAAAAACATATCTTACATGATATATGTATATATATATATATATATAAATATAGTCCTGACTGCATGAGTGCACTCAGATCTGCACTTTACCATTCAAAATTAATTGGATGCAGGCAGGGATGTGGCTACAGTGTGGTCACCACATAGTGACAGGGATACACCCCAGGGCTGACCACACATAGGAGAATTTTCACAAGTGATGTCACCAGTTTGCTCATTACTAGCAATAAAATATTAAGTGTATTTAATTTTAATAAACATTATATAATTATATAAATAAAACAGGTAGTATGCTCCCAAAAAAAAACATTGTATATGAAAAGCTTTTATAAACCAGGGATTTTTGGCTTGACCCTTTTTACATCTTTCTAAAAAGGAGCCTGAGCCTTAAAGTGGTTTTAAAGGTTCTTTAGCATTAAGGTTAAAAACCTTCTGGGTGCAGCTCTCTCCCAGTCCCCCTTTATACTTACCTCATCTCGGTCCAGTGATGTGCACTCCCGGGTCTCTTTCTCCTCATTGGCTCACACAGCATCAGGAGCCATTGGTTCCTGCTGCTGCTGTCAATCACAGCCAGTGAGCCAATGAGGAGAGAGGGGGCGTGGCTGAGCCACGCTCATGTGTGAATGGACACACAGAGCGCAGATTGCGAGCGAGCCTACTCAAGTGCCCCCATAGCAAGCAGCTTGCTATTGGGAACACTCGGCAGGTGGGAGGAGTCACCCAAAAAGAAGACGATTCGAGATGCGCTGTACAAAACCATTGCACAGAGCAGATACGTATAACATGGTTGTTATCTAAAACAAAACAAAAAATCCTTTAGAATAACTTTAAATCTTATCTAAACCCAAAAACAAAAATATAATACATTGCCGCTTACCAATCCTTATATGTTGTGGCTGCATTATTTTTTTTTCTTTTTATTTTCACCTGTACCATACTTCCTGTCTGAGGGCGCATGCACACTGCATCTCAAAGAAGCTCAAAGAAGCAACTTCTACAGGCTTTTGAGTTTATTTGAGCTCTCATTTCTTTCTGCATTGGCACGTCCCTCCATGTTAGCCAACGGGGTTGATTTACTAAAGGCAAATCCACTCGGCACTGCAAGTGCACTTGAAAGTGCACTTGTAAGTTCACTTGCTGTAGATCGCTGTAGATCTGAGGGGAAGCTCTGAAATTAGGAGAAGCTCTGCTGATTTTATCATCCAATCGTGTGCAAGAAAAAATGCTGGTTTTTATTTTCCTTGCATTTCCCCCTCATATCTACAGCAAATGCACATCCAAGTGCACTGGCAGTGCACTTGTAGTGCAAAGTGGATTTGCCTTTCGTAAATAACCCCCAATGTGTCACACTATGGGGGGGGGGGGGGGGGGTTATTTACTAAAAGCAAATCCACTTTGCACTGAAAGTGCACTTGGAAGTGCAGTCGCTGTAGATCCGAGGGGGACATGCAAGGAAATAAAAAACAGCATTTTAGCTTGCACATGATTGGATGATAAAATCAGCAGAGCTTCCCCTCATTTCAGATCTACCCCTCAGATTTAGAGAGACTGCACTTCCAAGTGCACTTTCAGTGCAAAGTGGATTTGCCGTAAATAATCCCCCATGGCTTTTTCAGGAGTGCAGGCATATGCTCTTACAGGCAGAAAAATCCCCACCAAATTCGGGTTTTTGAAAGGAGCTTTTGAGCAGAAAAGACGCCCAAAACGTGTGAAAAAGCATGAAAAAGCCCCAAAAAAATAAAATAAGCTCAATAAAAATGCGCAAAAGAGCACAAAAATTAGGGTGGCTCCACTCTGAGTGGAGGAGCAACACAGCCACCCTTGGACAGCTGCATTGTCAACTTGTGGAGAGGTGGTGTTGGATGGACTTGTAGATTTAGATGGACTTTACATAAGTGATTTAAAAATTAAATTCTCACTCCAGCTAACACTCTTTAGCAGTTTCAGAATTTTTTATTTTTTTTTATTCCTTTGGGGATAAACATTTTAACTAAATGATCAGAAGTAGACCATTGCGAGCACCCCAGTCAGTGTTAAATGGTTTGTCTCAACCTCCCAACTTTCACTGGACAGCTTGGTCTGTCAGCGGAAGTTGGAAAATATCAGACTTACTGGCAGGATCAACAGGTAGGGACTGCCATGTTAATTCTAGAGACAGACTGCATCATATACAGTGTGTTCATTTTTTATTTTGCTTTTAGTGTCATTTTAAGAGTGTTGGTTATCTAAAATAAGATCTATGACAATGGCGTGGCACACAATAAGCTCTGCAACACTCACACTCTTTGTCATTGAATGGGGAACAACGCCTTCCCTTTTCCAAACAAATGTGCACAAACACTCCCTTAACTTGTCATCACATTTCTTAATTTATCCTCCCGCGGCACATTTCAGAATCTGCTGCTTTTGGATTCAGTTCTGTGACCTATAGGCATCGGGCCAAGATGTGACAATTGTTAATCTAATTCTGCCAGATGACAAACATCTCTTTAAGGCAAACCGGTTGCTTTTTTTCGCCCATCGCGCATAAATATATAATAGTATAATGTGTTGTAATTGCTAAAATGGATAACTGCATGATAGCCAGGACCGCTGTATAATGTTACTGGTGCATAAGTTAATAATGATGACTTTTATCTGAGATTCAAGCTGCCTATCAATGACAGAGATCTGGATCCTACCTCCCACACATCACTATCTCCCGCAATAGCTGGGAGCATGCTGTGCTATACAGAGCTAGACATTTAGATCTTCCCCTCCTTACTTCTTTTACTCATGTGAGAGATGTCCTGCAAAACGTACAGGAATTACATAAAAAGGAGATCCATGATAATGGTTTAGTATTTGGAGCCAAGGTACTGTATTTCTGCAGAAGATTAAAGCCCATCTCCGAGCAAAAAAAAGTTCTCCTATGCAGTGGGGCTGAGGCCGCACTGCACGGGTTAACGTGGTTGTAAACCCTTACAAACCACTTTGGCCTACAGGTAAGCCTAGATTAAGGCTTACCTGTAGGTCCAATAAATATCTCCTAAACCTACATGGTTTAGGAGATATTTAGAAAAAAAGAGGCATCGCTCAGGCGCACTGCGCATGCCGAGATCACGGCGATATGCCGCTTTCGCGCGCATGCGCGGCGAATGACAGAGCTGGAGCGGCGAGACCCGGAAGTCACTCCGGGCTTGATGGCGGCGGAGAAGGTCGCGGATGAGGACTGCTTCGGGGGCTTCGTTCTCAGGTAAGTTATTCATAATGAGCTAGTATGCTATGCATACTAGCTCATTATGCCTTTGCCTTGCAGGTTCCGTTTTTATTTTTTGGGAGGAGGCTTTACTTCCTCTTTAACTGTTCCTTTTTGTCCAGGGGTGAGGAGAAAGGAGACTTAAGCCTCATACACTTGATCGGATTGTTCGCCAACAAAACTGTGGAATTTTGTCCGAAGGGCGTTGGCCCAAACTTGTCTTGCATACACACAGCCACACAATTGTTGGCCAACAATTTTGAACGTAGTGACGTACTACGTTGTTTTTCAGCTCTTTAGCACCACCCTTTGGGCTTCTTCAGCTAATTTCCTGTTAGTAGAAGTTTGGTGAGTGTTGATTTGCGCTTTTCATTTCGTGCTTTTCATTTCACGCTTTTCAATTTGTTTCTGAACAGCCGTTCGTCAACCAGACACGTTGCAGTATCGGCGGATATAACGTGTTATTTATTATTGGCCTTGGAGTTATTGCTTTGACATTATTTTTTTGGTTGAATAAAAATTTGATTTGGTATAATTTCTATATTTTTGGATGCCTAGAATGCACTTTTTGGTTTTGTTCTATTGGCAGATAGCATGTCTAATTTTATTTGTTTTCTTTTTTTAATGCACAATAAAAAAAAAATTGGGGAATATAATACTTGGCCATGTGTTTTACTTCAAATGACAGTTTGGGAGTCGGCAGTTACATTTAAAAAAAATACAATGTAAAATTGACAAGGGACACCAACATAGTTGTATCTTTGATCTTAAAAACTACGGGATAATGGTGTTGTGGTAACTTGCCCAAATAATAAAAAAAAAAGCATAATAATATTATTCTTGATATCACTAGAAAAAAAAAAGCGTTTGAAAATTTGTTTGCAATAATTCCATCAGTTTCACCAGCAAAGCAGCTTCATTAAAGAAGAAGAGAATTGTGCGCTGCATTTGGAGATTTCATAATTTGCCACGAATGTTAATTCTCCATTTTGAACGCTAGTTTACAAGACCGACCGCTTCTGGCTCATCCTTGCTTCCGAGCATGCGTGTCTGTACTTTGGACTTTTGTCCGGCTCAGAAAATCCGACAACACACATTTGTCCGTGGAGAGTTTGAAAATCTGCTAGCCAACATTTGTTGGCGGAAAGTCCGACAACAACTGTCCAATGGAGCGTACACACGGTCGCATTTACCAACAACAGCCTGTCATCCAACATTTCCCGTCGGAAAATCCGATCGTGTGTATGAGTCTTTACTTACCTAATTCTCCGATCTTCCCAACACAAGACCAGTCCAGCACCTCCACGCTTCAGCCGTCTTGATTTGTGTACTGTTGTGGACTGTTCCTGATGAGGCTCCATAGACCAGGAACAGTCAACCGCTGGACCGTTGGGAAGTCCCATTTTCCGGTGGAATGAAGGATCAAGTATAGGCTTTCTCCTCACCTCTAGACAAAATGAGCAGTTGAGCCGTGCAGTGTGGACACAGCTCCACTGCATGGGAAAACATATTTTTTTGCCTGGAGATGGGCTTTAACCACTTCAGCACCGGAAGTTTTTACTCCCTTCCTGATCAGGCCATATTTTGCGATACGGCACTGCGTTGCTTTAACTGACAATTGCGCGGTTGTTCGGCGCAGTACCCAAATAAAATCGATGTCTATTTCTTTCCCACAAATAGAGCTTTCTTTTGATATTTGATCACCTCTTCGGCTTTTATTTTTTGCGCTATAAACAATAAAAGACTGACAATTTTGAAAAAAAAAAAAAAATTTTTTTACTTTGTGCTATAAAACACATCCAATAAAAAAATTTGAAAATTTTAAAACATCAATTTAGGCCAATTTGTATTCTGCTACATATTTTTAGTTAAAAAAAATCCCAAAAAGCATTTATTGATTGGTTTGCGCAAAAGTTATAGCATCTACAAACTATGGGATAGATTTATGGACTTTTCGTTTTTTTTATTGTTTTTACCAGTAATGGCAGCGATCAGCGATTTTTAGCGGGACTGCGGCATTGCGGTGGACAAATCTGACACTAAGTGACACTTTTTGGGGACCAGTGACAACAATACAGTGATCAGTGCTAAAAAAAATAGTACTGTCACTATATAAATGACACTGGCATGGAAGGGGTTAACATCAGGGGCAATCAAAGGGTTAAGTATTCTTCTAGGGAATGTTTTCTAACTGTGTGGGGGGTGGACTGACTGGAAGAAGAAAGACATCTGTGTTCCTGATTAGCAGGAACACAAGATCTCTCTCTTTCTGTCTGACAGAACGACGTTCTGCCTTGTTTTACATAGGCAGACCGCCGTTCTGCCTCTCCTACGAACGATCAGCAGGTCTCGGCGGAAAGGAATCACATACAGATACGTGATTTTGCGCTTAAGGGCTGCCCTGCTGCAGTAAGTGTGATTTTAAAAGAAAACTTCACTTACATTATAAAAAAATAAAACGATATAGCATTTATAATTGCTGTCATTTAATTTTATTAAAAATGACCTTTTCATTTTAATCTGCAGCTGCCAATGATTTTCTGTGACTGCCAAAATATTCAAATGTCAACACTTGAGACATTCTGTCACTATTTGTACACAAGCTCCCCAAAATGTCCTGCTATTGTGCTATTGTGATTGGCTCAATGCTTTTTTTCCAGCAGCTTGGCTGCTGGAAAAAGGATCTGGGGGTTTTGGTAGATCACAAGCTCAATAATAGCATGCAATGCCAAGCTGGGGTTTCCAAAGCGAGCAAAGTCCTTTCTTGTATTAGGAGAGGTATGGACTCCAGAGAGAGAAATATCATTTTGCCCCTGTACAAGACCTCATCTGGAATATGCAGTTCAGTTTTGGGCACCAATTCACAAAAAGGATATCGGGGAACTGGAGAAAGTGCAGAGAAGGGCAACCAAACTGATAAGAGGAATGGAGGAGCTCAGCTATGAGGAAAGATTAGAGGAACTGAATTTATTCTCTATTGAGAAGAGGAGATTAAGGGGGACTATGATGAACATGTACAAATTTCATAAGTGGTCCATATAGTGAACTTGGGGGGTTATTTACTAAAACTGCATGGTGCAAAATCAAGTGCAGCTCTGCATAGAAACCAATCAGCTTCCAGGTTTTATTGTCAAAGCTTAATTGGACAACCTGAAGTTAGAAGCTGATTGGCTACCATGCACAGCTGCACCAGATTCTAAGTGCACCAGTTTTAGTAAATCTCCCCCTTGGTGTTGAGATATTCCTTTTAAGGTCACCACAGAGGACAAGGGGGCACTCTTTACGTCTGGAGGAAAAAAATATTTAATCTCCAAATACGGAAAGGTTTCGTTACAGTAAGAGCTGTGAAAATGTGGAAGAGACTCCATCCAGAGGTGGTTCTGGCAAGCTCAGTCCATTGCTTTATAAAAGGCCTGGATGCTTTCCCAAATGTGCATAATATAACAGGGTACTAATATTTATAGGTAATGTTGATCCAGGGAAAATCCGATTGCCTCTCGGGGGATCAAGAAGGATTTTTTTCCCTTGCTGGAGCAAATTGGATAATGCTTTGCTTGGGTTTTTCACCTTCCTCTGGATCAACTGTGGGTATAGGATTGTGTATATGGGATTGTATTTATTTATTTCTTGGCTGAACTTGATGGACTTGTGCCTTTTTTCAACCTGACTAACTATGTAACTATGTAATTATAATATTGGGAATGATCATGTGAGTACAGGTGGCACTACACCCACTCCCACTTAGCACTACCATTTCCTTCATTGGGAATAAATTAGTAGAATGATCCGTCTCAGAATCAGGTAACTAAATGTACCCAGAATTAAACCCAGACAGGATTTTTATTTTGAATTCAAGTTTTATTTTTTGAAGTACATGTAATGCAGAGTTGTACAGTAAAGACTTATGCCTCGTACACACGGTCGGACATTCCGACCACAAAATCCGTCTGATTTTTTCTGACAGATTTTGTCCGAAACTTGTGTTGCACACAAACGGTCGGACAAAGTTGTCGGAAAATCCGATCGTTCCGAACGAGGTGACGTATAAAACGTACAACGGGACTACGTAGAGGCCAGTAGCCAATAGCTTTAGTCTCCAAATTTCTTGTGGGCATGCGTGGCACTTTGTGCGTCGGAATTCTCTACACACGATCGGAAAAAGTCAGATCAGATTTTGTTGTTGGAAAATTTAAGGTCCTGTTCTCAAATTTTACGACTTAAAAAGTCCACTAGAGCCCACACACGATCGGATTTTCCGACAACATAATCTGATCAGACTTTTTCCATCTGAATATCTAATCGCGTGTATGGGGCATTAGAGGTGACAACATTAAAGTGGTTGTAAACCCTAAAAAAAAAACTGCAAGACAAAGGCATAATGAGCTAGTAAGCATAGCATACTAGCTCATTATGAATTACTTACCTGAGATCAAAGCCCCTGCAGCCGTCCTCGTACACCACTTCGGCGGCTGACAACGCTCCCAGAGTTACTTCTGGGTATTGTGGGCTCCGGCTGTGATTGGCCGGAGCCGCGATGACGCATGCGCACGGAGCCGCCCGTAACGGCACAGTCTAAGGTCAGCTTCAGTTTTCTTCAGTGCGCATGTAAATACATGCAAATATCAGAGGATATCTCCTAGACCGTGCAGGTTTAGGAGATATCCAGTGTAGCTACAGGTAAGCCTAATTATAGGCTTACCTGTAGCAAAAAGTGGTTGTAAAGGGTTTACAACCACTTTAAATAACAAGTAGTCAGGGAGCGTGTTGTAAGGATTTTTATTTTTTCAGTGAACATAGAGATTTATTTTAGGAATATAAAATGGGTGACTGGTTCTTTTTAAAATGAAATGCTCAGTTTCCTTACTGACAGCCTGGGACTGAACACCCTCTCCCTCCTCGTGATCCGGCCAGCTCCAAAACTAATTGCATCCTGTTTTTCCTCTAATAATCTGATGTTTTCTTTAAAAGCTGTGAATTTAAAAAAGCCTGGTGTTACTGATTGCTATCTTCCACTGAATGTTTCCAAGTACATACCAGAACAAAGCACAAGAGCAGCGCTACCTTGCCAGAAAGTGACTGTGACGGGTGAATTGTGTGTGCCGTGATGACAAATTTCCATTCTCCGGTTACACATGTATGGTTGCACTCTTGCACTTATGCTTGTTCAGAATTACTTGCAGGCATTGGCGCTTATTCTAGCCAGCCTATTAATGGACCATGAATGCAAAAAATAGTATTTTGTTACTTGTGGTTAATATATGTAATGATAATATTCAGTATACAAGTTCCCTTTTATTTCATATGACTTTTCAAATTTTCAGCCTCCACTCCGGACCCCACTGTTCTCCTTCTTCTTTCTGCAGGGCTTCCAGGACGGATCAGAGCAATGCTCTGTGTCAGCTCTGCCCAATCACAATCACTCTGATCTGTCCCGGAAGCCCTACAAAAAAGGAAGGGGAGGAAGAGTAAGAATTGGGGTGTGTTGGGGAGGCTGCAGGGTGTTACCTCACCTTTTAATTGTTTTCTGAAAAAGTGAACTTACACTTTAAATTTACATGCAGGCGCAACCGATCAGCAGTGAAATGGGTGGCTTGGGGAAAATACATGACAATGCCCAGAATGCTCATGCAGTTCCTATAGGCTGGGTTCACACTTGCTGCGGCCATGGGTCACACCAGGGGGTCCGTGTGTCCCTGTTCACTGTTTCAGGTGCAAATCAGGTACACATTTTTGCCTAAATTCTCTCCTGAAATGAAGCCAAAGACGCACAGGACCCTTCAGCAATTCGGACCTCGGCCGCCTGGAGATGTGTGAACCGGCTCCATTGAAAGCCGGTCACACTCTCCTGTCATGCGAATTGGATGCAGGGAAACCCACATCCAATTTGCATCAGTGTGAACCCAGCTTTAAAGTGTTACTAAAGGTTATTTTTTTTTTAAAATAAAATAAAAAACACGTTATACTCACCTGCTCTGTGCAATGGTATTGCACAGAGAAGCCCTGATCCTCCTCTTCTTGGGTCCCCCACCAGCAATCTTAGCTCCTCGACTTCTTTGTGTGTCCCCATAGTAAGCTGTTTGCTATGGGGGCACATGGTGTCTGCTCGCTCCCAAGCCACGCCGAAAAAGACACACAGCAGGGTTTAGCTCCACCCCCACTTCCTCCTCACTGCATTTGATTGACAACAGCAGGAGCCATTTAGCATTTTCTTAATTTATGTAAAATCTTTATTCTGTTCTTCTGTTCTATGTTCTGTTAATGTTCTGTAACTCTTTTAGCTGGAGTTCAGCATTAAAGTGGTTGTAACTGTGCTATTAACAAAACCATGTGTCAACAGTTAAAGCCAGCTTAAATGGACTGTGATCAGTGCCGGGACAAGAACCCAGAACCCAGGGCAATCATGGCAAACTGTGCCCCCCCCCGTTCCCCAGATGAATGAGCATTATGTGTCAGCAAAATTCCCCACACAAAAACACCTCCTAGCAAAATACTTCTTCCCTCCATCCCCCCTTCCAACAAGAATCCTCCCAGATCACCCCCCATAGAATAATACTTACCCCCTGCAACCCCCCCAAATTCCCACTTCCAACACAAATCCCCCACCTCCCATGATACCACAGCACCAAGGGCAGCCACCCCTCATGCCCACCCCTTGTCCCGGCCCATAGCTCATTTAAACTGATAATTTAGTTTGGCTTTTAAGAGGTTGTACTTCTGGAAAGCTTGAAATGCTTACTCAATAATTTATTACCATTTGCCTGCTGACAAATCTAGGTGAAACTGATCTCTCAGCAGGTGTCTATTTAGACCAGGGGTCTCCAAACTTTCTAAACAAAGTGACAGTTTCCTGTCCTTCAGACTTTAGGAGGGCCGGTGGGAGTAGAAAAGGTCCTGAGGTCAGTGGGGAAAAAATAATGTCCTATTGTTTGTTTCAGTGAGAGTAATTGCACCCCAATTTTGGAGTAAGTGGGAGGAATTGTGTCCCATAGTTGATGTCATTGGGCCCCATCCTTGGTGTCATTGGGAGGAATTGTGCTCCAACATTGATGCCATTGGGCCCCATTGTTGGTGTCATTGGGAGGAATTGTGCCCCATTGTTGGTGTCTGTGGGAGGAATTGTGACCCAACCTTGGTGTCAGTGGGGGGAATTATGCCCCATTGTTGGTATCAGTGGATGAAATAGTGCCCAAGTGCCAGATAAAAGCAATCAAAGAGTCACATCTGGCCCCCAGCTGCAGTTTGGAGGCTACTGATCTAAACTGTTCCCTATGCCTTAGCAGTACATGACATAAACTAGGCAGTTTTCACAAATCTTGGCAATATTAAATGAGTGCCTTTCACTAGATTTTCCAACATGATGTAAAAGCCCTGCTCTACAATTGTTACCATGTCAATGAGCTGGGATCCTTCATCTTTTGTGAAAAAACTCTTAAAGTAATGCAAGTGACACTCATGTCACTGCTTTGCTATGCAGTACATTGGCCTGGCAATATAAGAAAGCCCAAAGTAGCATCATAGTAGCTTCACTACAAACAGTGTCAATCCCAGACCTCACCTTTTGTGCTGTAGTAGCAGTAGCTCATTGCTCAAAAAAGCAACCGCTGCCCAAAAAATATCCAACCTGTCCAACAGACTTTCCTTTGAACCTGACCCATCATCATATGTCTATTGATAGAACTGATAGTGATGGTCCGATGATTCAGGGCTGCCTAAGGCCATCCCTGAGGTAATCCGTGCCTTCCATTGTGGCTTGAGGCTTTTTAATAATTCACTATTCAATATTAACGTTACTGCTGCAACATTAAATGGCCTTCTTGCTAGAAAAAGAAAAAGCGCACAATTAAAAAATACTACTATTTCAGAGCTAATACTTCAACTATGTATATGTACAGGATTGTTTACAGGGAAAATAGGAGTGCAAAGGGCAGTAAATCATATCAACTGATCAGAAACCATTTTCAGTTTATGTGAAGCCCCCACAATATATCAGGTTGCCCATCTACAGTTTGTGAATCTATAGTCCTCTAAAAGAACATTTCACGACAGAAGATATGAAAGTTCACATTCTATATACACAACAGACCAGACCTTCCTTCCCACTTCATGCCTGCCATCGGTACAGCTGGAGCTCCATCACATCAGAGGACACACTCAGTATAGACTGACCAATCTCAGAGGGTTTCTCTCTTTATAAAAAAGCTTCGTGTTAGCAGCTTGAGGGGTTCAATCAGCACTGCTTTGATCTCGGCTGGAACTATAATTATTTAACATTGTTACAAGGATTTCTATAATCCATCCTACCATTAAATCCCTTTTACACCCTCATCTTCTGAAGCCTAATCTGCATCTGTACACTTGGTTTGTCTCTTGCGCGGGTTTCATCAGACTGTAGCATTCTCCAACATCCAAACTGATGATTCTCCCTTTTTTTTCTAATGAAATAATTTTCTTTTAAATTGAAAACTGAAAAGGAGGTCTTGTGCATTTGCTACCGTTTGATGGGATAGCTATATAGCCTAAGTATAATCCGACGACCTAATATGAATCCCATAAACTCATTTCTGAGTTCTTTGTTGCTATATATAGTCTAGGGCCAGATACTGTACACACAATTTATCGCTCTGGATCTGCAAATACATGCTGTAAATTCCGTCCATAGTTCCTAAAGTGGCTCACTTAACCACTTTCAGACCGGACCAATTTGCAGCCAAAGGACCAGGCCCCTATTCGGCACTGCGTCGCTTTAACTGAAAATTGCGCGGTCGTGCGACGTGGCTCCCAAACAAAATTGACGTCCTTTTTTCCCACAAATAGAGCTTTCTTTTGGTGGTATTTGATCGCCCCTGCGGTTTTTATTTTTTGCGCTATAAACAAAAATAGAGCGACAATTTTGAAAAAAATTTATTTTTTTTTTTTTGACCCCAAAAAATTTGATATTCAAAGACTGTTATGACCAAGCAGCTAAGTAGTTAGTTGAAACAAATATAGTAAATGTTAACCTGCCAAAAGATCGGCAAAGTAATGCAGACACCATATGACTTTGTAGCAAAGAGAGTAAAAGCACATTTCAGAAGAATTCTCTAGACTTGCTAGCATTGTTCTGCTTCTTGACTTCTCTTTGGTGCATGTCACCACACTGCTGGGCTCCCTCACCTTTGTAAGATCACAATAGTGTCTCTACCTGCTGTCCATCATCTTACAGATCAAGCCACCCCATGGTAAGTATGACTGCAGCTGAATGCAGCTCAACAGAAATATACACCAATCACTTTTGATGAAGTCTGCAATTGAACAAAATTATGTTTTTATGTATGTGTCTGGAGATGCTCTTGCCTGGAATTAACCACTGCATGCTGAAAGCTAAGGTGTTCTAAAGTACCAAGCTTAGATTGCAAAGTTTAGCTCTGGTCCTTCCCCTCACCATTGGTCAAGAGGGCATGTAGATACATTATGAACAACCAAGGTAGCAGTACCTGGAGCTTGATGCATGTCCTGTATTTGGTCATGTGGCATCAAATCACATGACCCAGCTAAAGTAAGGTGACCAGATTTTTTTAATTAAATCCGGGGACATATTTTTTTTTTACTAGCAATGGCGGCAATCAGTGACTCTCTGCCCATCACCGCTTTCCGCCCGCCTCACAGCCTGTCAAGTCTTACTCTTTGGCCCCCGGGTACTACTGGGTGGGGAGCAGAGGAAGATCACTCCGCCAGGGAAGGCAAGGAGATAAGCAGGCAGGCGGCTGGCCATGACTTGAGCCAAGGTAGAAGAACATGCGAGCGGAGCTGGATGGGCATGCACCTGAAACAGATCATCAGAAAGGGGCACAGATAATGGAAATAAATACACCCCCTCTAAGCTAGTAGGAGCGACGGAGCGGGGGGGGGGGGGGAATTCAGAATTTTCTTTTTTTAAATTCTGCACTGACTGTCTTTGAAATTGCCCCAGTCCCTGTTCAAATACAATCCGGGGACAAAACTGGGGACAGACTTGGTCCAGGGACAAAGTCCTCAATCCGGGGACTGTCCCTGGAAACCGGGGATGTATGGTCACCCTAAGCTAAAGGAACCCAGAATAATCAATGTGCCTTGTGTTGGCCCTGTGGCCTGTATTCTGTGATGGATTATGATGGGGATCTTTTATAACACAAAGTGGCAGTAAGGTGGCAGTGGGGAGGTGCCCAGCAAGGGGGACCAAACCAAATATTACCCCAGAGCTCTAACCTACAGTATGTAGCTATGCTGCTAAGTCCACTGTATGGACAACAGTGAGATACTTTGAGGTTGAAAAGGTGGCCAGAGCACAATTTTGCATAGCAAAGTTGGTATTTAAAATTCTTGGGAAGAAATCTAAAGCTATGTACAGAGAGTTGTAGGTGTGCACTTCATAATACTGTTGGTGGTATAGTAAATGTAAGGTATGCACAGTTTTTAGTTAAGAAAAATAATCAAATTTACATATGGCATTTTATTTATCCACTCTATGTGGCCTTTTAAATATCCACTCTGTCTAGAGGAAGATGTTGATGTTGCACCTGTTTATGCATGCAGTGTCTACAGAACATAGATAAGGCAATTTAAATTCTCAGTTCTGTAGGAAAAGGGACAAAATCTTAAAACAAGTGAATAGGGGAGGTTATTGGTGTACTTTGTTGCTCCACTGGTTCCATCACATCCTCTTACTGCTTCCCCAGTGTCCATAAAATCAAAACAATCTAAAATAATGTCAGAAGCAAACTACAGAAGTTGGGCCTCTCATTGTTAGGGAAGAGTGGAACAAGTTTGGCTAAATTCATTTTACCATAAAATTTACCACAGAGTGAAAACTCCTCAGTTTTGCTCATTAAATTGCTTAGGTGAAATTGCGAGCCAATAAAAACACACTGCACCCTTAAAAAAACAACCAAACCACCTTGAGGAAGAATTAAACTCTGGAAGCTGCGCCCAAAATTGGACAACCAGTACTGCCTGTGGTCTCCATGCAGCTGATCTTTACCCCATTATTGACATACCACGCCTTGTTCTTCACTGTGTCTCCATGTGTTGGTGGACAAATTGGTAGAACCAAGGTTTTTCTTCCTCATGTCAGGGACTTCAAGCAAGCAGTAAACAACACAATAGTGACCTCACTCAATCCCACCCCAGATCTTCTAAAACTAGTAGTCAGAGGCAGCAGTGCCTTAGATCACACGCTTCAGACATACAGTTATGAGATTGTAGGTACAGGCGTTCCTAGGCTCACTCACCAGTAAATGCACTGCTACTTTTTAGGAGGGATTCAAGACAAGGGGTACATTTTTAAGGGCAATATTTAAAAACAATTAACTTTTCTAAATATATGTTTATAATATAGGCAGTCTTTACTTTTTGAGTTCCATCCCATTTTAATTCCACCTTCTGCGTGCATTCCAATGCATTTTACCAAAAATGGGAACATTTTGGTGAGATCTGCCGATTTTAGCAAAACTTTGGGGAAAATAAAAATTTACTATTTCACTCATGCCTACTCACCAGCTGTGTGGAGGGGGGGAGATATTTTATCTTCTGCTTTACATGGCACAAGGAACACTGCCATCTGTATGGCCAGCAGGCATTATCACGTTGTCCAAGTTTATATTTGTGTCTGTAAAAAAGCTCTCAGTCTCTGCATGTATGTATTATATTTATCTCTGCTGCATGCTGCATTCATTTAAGTTTCCTTTACATTACGCTGACCTTTATCAGTGGTTTTATTTAAAAAATTCCAGATGCTGACGGTGAATAAAAAACACAATAAGTAGCAGAACATTATCCATTTCATTATTAGGAGCAAAGCACTGGAACACATGATGCTGCTTTGTTAGCAATCTCTGTTCTGTGTCCTGCACACTTTCACACAGAGATAAATCTCTGGTAGAGGATCACGTTTGTTTATTCCGTGAAAGAATCTGCAATTCCATGATGAAATATGCTTCCTTTAACAAATTATATATCATCTGCTGGCTGGTCCCTGCGAATGGAAAGGTCAGCTGGGGAGAGGTCATGAAGAAAAATGGATGCTTAGAGGAGGTTAAAAGGAATAGAGTACACCTGTGTGGGTCCAGACAACAGAGGATGGGTGGGAAATGGAGGACAGGATAAGGTACACATTCAAAATAAACAACAGGAAAGGAAAAGACATGTGTCTGGTGAGCCAAATGGCACTGGTGAGATTAAAATAACAAGATTGAAAAACAAAACAGTTTATCCTGATGTGCGACCACAGATAAGGCAATAATAACAGTCCCATAAATGTCACTGGAGATAAGTATTCTCATGTAAGACCTGTCCTTGGAATCAGTTCATCCAACGACTGATGAGACGATTTTATGTTGAGTTTGTGCTTTTGACAGCTGTACAAAAAGGGTCATTTTTGATAAACAGGGGCCATCCAAAACGGGGCATTGTTCATTGAGTTCTTGTTTGTACAAAACTGCCTCAACAATGTCTATATTCTTATAAATCAGGAGCAGGGAAATTTTTTTAAAGGGACCATAGACACAAGTTAGGCACTTTACAACTATTTTGCATAAAATATTTCAATCAAGAGTGAATGTTTGAACACTAGATTGACCTTTAATGCCGCGTACACACGACCGGACTTTCCAGCAAACTAGGTCCAGCGGTCTTCCCGGCGGACTTTCGGCGGAGTTCCGGCGGACTTTCAAAACAAACGGACTTGGCCACACACGAACTGACTAAGTCCGTTAATAAGTCCATTAGTTTTGAACGTAATGACGTAAACGGAACTAAACAAGGCAGTTCAATAGCCAGTAGCCAATAGCTTTCCTTGCGTCGTATTTGGTCCATCGGACCAGCACACAGACAAACGGATTTCACAATTTAAGTCCGTCGGAATTTAGTCCGACGGATAGATTTGAATCATGTTCTATTTCTAGGTCTGGCGGAGTATTTTCCCGAAAAACTAACGGATTAGCCCACACACGATCGGATTGAGAGAGCAAGGATGAGAAGTCGGGACCAGGATGCTACAGTAAATTTGTTTTGAGGGGAAATAGCAAAATAAGAGAGGTACTGTAAGCTGTTAATTCACTCACTCTTACGGCAGCTGACTGTTGGGGTCTGTGGCTATCCATTGAGAACTTCACCTATCTGGTCAAAAATGGTCCGTTTAGGCTACTGTTGTCTGATGGGTATGTGTACTTATAGCTACACTATATGGCCGAATATATGCGTAAACATGACCATTAAAGCTAAATGAGCTTGTTGTACATTTCACTGCCAAACCTTCCCCCTTGTGGTTATATCAGTCTCAAGTCTTTTGGGAAGGTTTTCACAACATTTTGGAGTGTATCTGTGGGAATTCATGTAATTTAGCCAAATAAATATTTTAGGATCAAATCGATAGGATCAATGGAAGCCATGTCTTCTTGAAGCTGGCTTTATGCACAGGACAAAGGCATGCTGGAGCAGAAAAGGACCCTCCCCAAACTATTACCACGAGGTTCTAAATTGTCTTTTCCTTCTGTAGCATTAACAGTACTCTTCACTGGAGACACTTGAACGTAAAGTTATTATAAAGCATAATTTTTTATAAAAATAACAAACATGCCTATACTTACCTGCTCTGTGCAATGGTTTTGTCGGGAGCAGCGTACGTGCACATACTTTAGTCCACATAATAGATGCAATGGTCAGGTTTCCATATAGTACATATCAGTAATTAAACAGATGAGTAAATAAGTACGTTGTAATGTCTGTACTTAAATATACACATATAAAATTGCACTATTATAACAAATTAAGAATTTACTTTCCATAAATTTCCTGAATGATTGCTTCTCTTCAAGTCAGAGGGGTTGATTTACTTAAGGTAAATAGGTTGTTCGCTTTGCAAGGGAATTGCAATTCATTGGTGAATGTGGTGACATTTCACTTTGCAAAGAATACCAAATCAGGTGCAAGGAAAATTAAACCAAACAGCATTTTTCTTGCACATGATTGGATGATGAAGTTCAGCTCATTCACTAAGCTTTGGGGAGAGCTCCCTTGCAAAAGGCAGTGTCCTTTGCAAATCGAAAAGTCTGTTTGCCTTTATTAATCAACCCAATAATGTCTAATAAATGTACCTATGCTGTGTGTTTAAAAAAAAAATGCTACATTCTGGTGTTTCCACCACATTCTTGTATGTGTTTGGCATGCTTACAGTGTATGTCAAGCCAAAAAAAAAAAAAAAAAAAAAACATGTGCAGTATATCTCTGAAATAAAAGCATATTTCCCCATGTTTAAACCCTTTAAGGATTCACTAATGTCCTGTTGTGAAATGATAAGACAGCTGCACTGGAATGGCAAAGAATGGTGTCAGCCCTGCACAGATGTCTTTTGCTAAACATATGGGAGGGAAAGGGGGTTAGTAGTCCATAGAAAGAACTGGGAGGGCTGATTAGATTGCTTGAGATAAGACTGCAGAGTGTTCAGTATATAGGACATCCCTGGGATTGTAATAGAATCAAAAGGCATTTGTTGGATAGATATAAACAAAATGCATTCAATGGTATAGTTAACCAACCAAAAGGGAGTAAATAAGAGTTCATTGTTAAGCCCCATACACACGGTCGGAAAATCCGACCACCAAATCCATCGGATTTGGTCCGATGGATTTAGTCCGACACTGGTGTTGCATACACACGGTCGGACAAAGTTGTCGGAAAATCCGATCATTCTGAACGCGGTGACGTTTGGTGCCTACGACGGGACTACGTAGAGGCTAGTAGCCAATAGCTTTGGTCTTGTAATGTGATCTGAGCATGCGTGGCACTTTGTCCGTCGGAATTCGCTATCGGAATTGGTGAGATCGGACTTTGTTGTCGGAAAATCTTTAGAGCAGGAGATATAACTTTGTGCGTCGGACAATCCGATGGAAAATGTCCGATGGTGCCTACACACGGTCGGAATTTCCGACAACATTGTCCGATAGGACAGAATCCATCGGAAAATCCGACCGTGTGTATGGGGCTTTAGGGTTTACATACACTTTAAGGGGTCTATTTATAAATGTTTTTACCTAAGATTCACACATCTTTCACCCAAGATTCACACATTCTTTTTTCTAATTGTGTAAATTTTGGGTAAATTATATATTTTTTTATTTTAACACATTTTAAAATGCACAAAACGAGTACTCCAATACACTAAAGCAACATCAACGTGATAAAAAGTCTGCATATTTTAACAATTAAAGTGAAACAGGCTTAATCTTCCTTTACAGGCAGAACAGTTTTTCAAAGCATAAAAAGTTTTATACTGTATTTATTTTTAAATTTAATAAAAAAAATGTATTATTGAATGTCACAATTTTTTTTTATTGCTGTTGCCCTTTAATACATGCCTCCCACAATCCCCAGGTGACCTCCTATCAAGCAGACACGTAAAAAAGCCACACATCTTTCTGCATTCCAAAAATCACATGTCACTGCTTCCTTAGAAAAAAAAAAAAACGGCCATTTAATCCTATAGAAAAAAAAAAACAGCAATTAGGCACAAAATGGCCTCCAGTCTTTAGTCCTTCAATTGCTATGTGTAATTTAACACCTAATTAAAAAAAATGCATTTTTTTCCCCTGTTCACGAATAATTATTAGCTATGGCTGTGCTTAAGCTTTGCTAATGAGTTTATAAATAATTTTAAACAACAGGCACACAGTTCTCCTCATTAAATGACAGCCATATTTTACATTCAATGCTTATAGAGTAATTGATGTTTAACATAAAACCACCTATAATTTGTTAAATACATGTCATTAGGTTCAGCGGTTTTCCCTCTGTTTTTAAACAATATAACGTCGAGCGAAACTGAAGTAATTTGCACTTTTATTTTTTATTTCCCTCAATCAGTCTGTAGCGCACAGCCTTCTCTATATTCATTTAGTTTTACTGTGGAAGTAATTATTCTTAATTTTTCTGCTTAAAGTAATTGAAGTTGTCCGTTCTGAATTATTCTGAAAGTCTCAGGATTCAGAGTTACAATTAGCACTACAATCTGCAGAACCATATGGTCTAAGTACACTGGTCAATGCCGCTCACTGGACATCTGCCACACGGGCCAGCCTGGGTCAATGCCAATGAAATATGATCATTTAAACATATTTCTTCAACATATATTTTTCTTCTCGAGTTGCCATATGATGTTAGCGTGCGGTATATATACATTATTACCCTTTGACTCTAATTTTTAATTGCAATTAATGGAATTTAGTTGGCTTTGCTTAGTCTTGGCTTTTGCTCAAGATGAATAATAATTGGGCAAAATGTTGAAAAGTCTTTGGCTGTTTTATGCGATTAAAGATTTAATAGTTTAATAGTGCATAAAGATTTAAAAAAAAAATATATATATATATATATATATATTTATACATTATTTATTACAGGTATTGACATACTGACGACAATTCATACAACGCTTAACGTATATATTGCACATTCACATCAGTCCCTGCCCTCAAGGAGCTTACAATCTAAGGTCCCTAACTCACATTCATACATACACATACTAGGGCCAATTTAGACAGGAGCCAATTAACCTACCAGCATGTTTTTGCAGTGTGGGAGGAAACTGGAGTTCCCAGAGGAAACCCACACAGGCACAGGGAGGACATGCAAACTCCAAGCAGAAAGTGCCATGATTGGGATTTGGCCTAGTGCTGTCAGCCGGAAATACATTATCAAAAGTATTGGGATGCCTGCGTTTACACGCACATGAACTTTAATGGGATCCCAGTCTTAGTCCGTAGGATTCAATATTGAGTTGGCCCACTCTTTGCAGCTATAACAGCTTTAACTCTTCTGGTAAGGTTATCCACAAGGTCTAGGAGTGTGTCTATGGGAATGTTTGACCATTCTTCCAGAAGCAAATTTGTGAGGTCAGGCACTGATGTTGGAGAAGGTCTGACTCGCGGGCTGTGCAAGCCAGTCAAGTTCCTCCACACCAAACTCTCTCATCCATGTCCTTATGGACCTTTCTTTGTGCACTGGTGCACAGTGCTGGAACAGGAAGGGCCATCCCCAAACTGTTCCCACAAAGTTGGGAGCATGAAATTGTCCAAAATGTCTTGGTATGCTGACGCCTTAAGAGTTCCCTTCACTGCTACTAAGGAGCCAAACCCAACCCCTAAAAAACATTCCCCCACACCATAATCCCCCCTCCACCAAATGATTTGGACCAGTGGACAAAGCAAGGTCCATAAAGACATGAATGAGTGAGTTTTGGGGTGGAGGAACTTGACTGACCTCAACCTGGTAGAACACCTTTGGGATGAATTAGAGCGTGAATGCAAACCAAGCCTTCTTGGCCTACATCAGTGCCTGACCTCACAAATGCGCTTCTGGAAGAATGGTCAAACATTCCCATAGAAACTTCTAAACCTTGTGAACAGCCTTCCCAGAAGAGTTGATGCTGTTATAGCTGCAAAGGGTGAGCCAACTCGATATTGAACCCTACTAAGACTGACTAAGATTGGGATGCCAGTAAAGTTCATGTGCGTGGTAAAGGCAATACTTTTGACAATATAGTGTGTGTGTGTGTGTGTGTATATATATATACATATATATCTCTGGTGGATGGCATACATGGACAGAGCCCGCTCTTTTTTATGGGTGGCCCGGTGTAAACAGACAGGCTGTCCGTTTACATCTGACTTCCCTCTGATCTGATTCGCCTAGATGGAGGGGGATGTATTCCCTTTTTTAATTTTTTTTATTGGATTGGAGGTAGGTGGGTGTAAACTGACACAAGTCCGTTTACACCTGCCAGTCCATAGGGATACATGGACCATCTGATCTGGTCCGCCTGAAAAACCGACAGGCGGATCTGATTGGATTGCCTGTGTGAAAGGGGCCTAAGGATTGTTAGGCTAACACTGCCCTAAGTGCCTTGACTGCTTGTTCGGAAAATATATAAATACTTTAGTAGGCATAGTCTTGGCACAGGTTCACTTTAAGCAAATCTGACAAAGTGCAAACATTTCTTTTCAATCTTGTTGCACATAATTACAGCATGGTCATGCGAAGTATAAAGCTCTTTAGGCTGAATGTAGAGTTCTTTTTTTATGTGTGAAGTTTCTCTTTAAATAGCATGTGCTACACACAGTATATAAAAGGGATATTGTTAACAGATGAACGATGCAATAATATAGTCTGCAAAAATTGTTTATTTTCTGCTGTGGCAAATAACAGCGATGATTGTGATTGTACATCAGTGTACATCAACAGCAGAAAAGTCATTGACACAGTGAAGGTCACCGCAAGTGGAAATCGTTACTTGAGATGTCCAGGCGTCCTGGGGATAACTATTCAATATATAACTGAAATCCATTTAACTTCTTCACCCTCTGAGCCCTTTGGCTGCTGGAATTTACTTGTCAGGGCTCTCACACTATCGCAGATGAAAGGGAAAGAAATACTGAAGCATGCCGACAAGGATTACACCTAAAAGGCAGGTTACTTTATATGAATGAACCATTTTTGCTCCAGAATCAATCCAAATCATGTCACCAGTCACATGACATGATTTGGGGTCAGTTTTAGGCTTTATGGGTGGTTCGTTTTAATAAAGGGGGTCTAATAGCCTTAGGTCCTCCAGGACAGGTGGAACATCAACAGTCTAGCCAGCAATAGAGTTTGGATTGTGAGGGGATCTCATGTATCATTCACCTCTTGCTCTGAGAGTTCTGTTGCTTTTAAGGGACTCTTAATTGTAAGTAAAAGCACAAAAACATTTCATTATGAGAATGAGTTAACAATAGAATAATAAAAAAATAACAATAGTTATTTTGATATGACTTGATTTAGGTTGAGATATTGATGCCAAGTCTTGTAAAATCAGGCATTTAAAAAAAAATGCTGCATCTGTCCCCCGCCACCCCTGAGTCATCAAAGACCGCTGTCTCCGGTTCTCCGGTGGACCGCAGTAAACTATTGGAACCATGAATGCCAACAGTACATGTTGGCATTCATGGTTCCCTCAATGAACTATAGCTCTCCAGTGCCGGCAGCACTTATGCAGCCCCAGACCATGACACTCCCACCACCATGATTGACTCTATTCAAGACACCATGATTGACTCTATTCAAGACACACTTGTCTTTGTACACCTCACCTGGTTGCTGCCACACACACTTGACACCATCTGAACCAAATACGTTTATCTTGGTCTCATCAGACCACAGGACATGGTTCCAGTAATCCACGTCCTTAGTCTACTTGTCTTCAGCAAACTGTTTGTGGGCTTTCTTGTGCATCATCCTTAGAAAAGGCTTCCTTCTGGGACGACAGCCATGCAGACCAATTTGATGCAGTGTGTGGCATATGGTCTGAGCACTGGCAGGCTGACCCCCCCCCCCCCCCCACCCCTTCAACCTCTACAGCAATGCTGGCAGCACTCATACATCTATTTCTCAAAGACAACATCTTGATATGACGCTGAGCACGTGCACTCAACTTCTTTGGTCAAGGCCTGTCCTGAGTGGAACCTGTCATTTTAAACCACTGTATGGTCTTGGCCATCGTGCTGCAGCTCAGGTTCAGATTCTTGGCAATCTTCTTATAGCCTAGGCCATCTTTATGTAGAGCAACTATTCTTCTTTTCAGATTCTCAGGGTTCTTTGCCATGAGGTGACATGTTGAACTTCCAGTGACCAGTATGAGAGAGTGAGAGCGATAACACCAAATTTAACACACCTGCACCCCATTCACACCTGAGACCTTGTAACACGAGTCACATGACACTGGGAGGGAAAATGGCTAATTGGGTCCAATTTGGACATTTTCACTTAGGGGTGTAGTCGCTTTTGTTGCCAGCGGTTTAGACATTAATGGCTGTGTGTTGAGTTATTTTGAGGGGACAGCAAATTTACACTGTTATACAAGCTGTACACTCACTACTTTACATTGTAGCAAAGTGTCATTTCTTTAGTGTTGTCACATGAAAAGATATAATAAAATATTTACAAAATTGTGAGAGGTGTACTCACCTTTGTGAGATACTGTATGTTTATAATAGTTGGCTTTTATGTCTGCTTCCTGTAATGTACAACAGGACACGCACTGGAAGAGGAAGAGCCAGCAGTGGGAAACAGTCAGGCTATGCAATGCACAGTGTTGTCAGTCTAACACAGATAACATGGTGAAAGGAGGGCAGAGTACAGGAAGGACCTCATCAGCAGCTAATCCTTGGGGGCATATCCAGGATTCAGATGTGAAGGGAGCAACTGAGAGCCTTCTGCAGGTGTAAGTGACTCTATGGGGGTTATTTACTAAAGGAAAATCCACTTTGCACTGAAAGTGCACTTGGAAGTAAAGTCGCTGTAGATCCGAGTGGGACATGCAAGGAAAATCAAAAACAGCATTTTAGCTTGCACATGATTGGATGATAAAATCAGCAGAGCTTCCCATCATTTCAGATCTACCCCTTAGATTGAGAGCGACTGCACTTCCAAGTGCACTTGCAGTGCAAAGTGGATTTTCCTTTCGTAAATAACCCCCTATGTGCCTGCAATACAAACCTTCAGCATGAGTCTGGTTTAAGATATTTTAGCTATGTATAGTTCAATTGTTGGCATATTACAGACAGGGACACTAGCAGCAATTCTTTGCTATTACATTTTTTGTGCCAGGAGTTAAGCTGTAACTACACGTTGTGCTGCATAATGAGAAATTTGCTCCATGCTATTTTGAAAAATGTCCAGGGAACCCAACTGAAATGATACATTTTATTCCAAAGGAGTGAACATTTCCCTGGAGAAAAGCTGTGGTTTTGTCTTGTGACCAACAATGACTCCAATAGCCACCAATAGACCTGTATTTCATCACTGTGCCTATCTGGGGCAGAAATTATCATGGCTCAAAAAAGCACTCAAGCAAGTAGAGGAAAAACTATCAGGAGGGCATTACAAGCTATATGCTGCACCTGCTCATGAGATTAGAGAGATTGTGCCATGGAAAGATTTAGAGCCAAACTATGTATATATATATATATATATATATATATATATAAATCAATATTCCAGTGTCTTACTAGTCCTAGGCCTAGTACTCTCCTCTACCCCTTTATACTCACCTTCTCTGCTGCCCCTTTCCTCCAGGAGTCCAACCCTGTAAGAGTTCCCTGTCCTTTGGTGTCAGAGCTGACACGTTATCGCTGATTTACTAAAGTGGTGAGCATAATCAATTCATTTATCCAATCATGAGAAACACATTTTCCTGTACTTATTTTATTTGCACATGATTGGACAACTAAAGTCAAATTTCACACACTTTATTATGGATTTGGAGCAGTATGACCTCCATCCCTTTGACTCTCATTGATAAAGATTGCAATAGACATGGAGATTTCACTTCGCCACATTATCTGAAGTGGCATGGCACCATCAGACACCGAAACCTACAAGTGCATCCTCCCTTTTGTGACAATCAGGTGCACAGTTTTGACCAGTTGCTTTAGGCCCCCTTACCACGGGTCTGCCTGTCAGTTTTTTAGGCGTGCTGGATCAGACCATCCATTGCCCTCTATGGAGCGAAGGATGTCAATGGACATGCGTCCATTGACACCCACCGTCATCCAATCCTATCCTATCTGCTAAAAAAAAAGACAGATGGGAGATCTGTACCCCATCTGTCTGGCAGATTGGATCGGATGACAGGTGGTCTGTTTCCATCTGACCACCCATAGAGGAAAGTGGGCTGTATCCGTGTTCGTTCTGCATAAGCCGAGCAGACATGGACCTGCCATCTGCCTGCTCAGCAGAGATCATTGGACAAGTTCCCTGCTGAGCAGGCGGATCTGCTGGTGGCGTCCACCTGTCTGAAAGTAGCCTTATCCACCAAGTTTGCTTCAGGAATATGAAGGTTGTAGATGGGACACCTAGACTTCCTCTAGGCCCTAGGTCGCCTTGTGGATGATCTGACTCTGTTGCTACCCCTTCCACTATTGAGTAAGTGCTTGTACTTGGTGACTGCCAAAGTGCTATAACATGGGGGTAGGGAGACAGTCCTAGAATGACTCAGAGCTTACACAGGGCTTTCTTTCTTCATTCCCATGGACAGGCTAAGCAGCAAAGGAAGGGTGAGTACAGGGGCGGACTGACCATTCGGCCACTCGTGCACTGCCCAAGGGCCCTGGGCCACTAGGGGGCCCCATCAGGGTTGCCAGCCTCAGTAAAACCAGGGACAGTATGTAAAAATCTGTGTTTTTTTTTACATCTGTCTCTGAAATGTCCCTTACTGACATCCTTTTGGTCTAAAAATTTGGTCTAAAAATCCATACGTCTGCTGCCCCACCTCTTAAGTACCTTCTCACCCAATAGAAACATGTATGTGTATACTGTGTGTACATGTATGTGTATACTGTGTGATTGTATACTGTGTGTGTGTGTGTATAGTGTGTGGCCCCATAATCTCTTATTGCCTGGTGGCCCCATAATCTCCTATTGCCCGGGGGCCCCATGAGTTGTCAGTCCGCCCCTGGGTGAGTATGTACAGCTGGGATGTGGGAATCAAAAATAACCCATTGCTTTGCCTTGCATGGACAAGTACGACTGCTTTAGGCCCCTTTCACACGAGGCGGACTCCGCTTCCACGGAGTCCGCCTCTGTCCGCCGGCTCAGCGGGGGATCTCTCCGTTGATCTCCGCTGAACCGGCGGATGACAAGTCCCTCTCTGCTCACTGAGCGGGGAGGAGCTTGCGAGCGCCACTGGTCTCTATGGAGAGATCGGGTGAAAACGGACAGTGTGTCCGTTTTAATCAGATCTCACCCGATCCGATCCGCCAGCGACGGATCTGGACGTAGAGCCATACGTCTGCTTTTGGCGGATCGGACCGGGTCGGATGTCAGCGGACATGTCTCCGCTGACATCCGACGCTCCATAGACTAACATGGAGCGCCCGTTCAGATCTGCCATCAAAACTGACAGGCGGATCTGAACGGTCCGACCGCGTGAAAGGGGCCTAAAGGGCAAAAAAAAATAATAATTCCAACACTGATGAACAACCTATACCCAACCCAACCTTTTTGAAATGTGAACTGTACTGTCATTATGCTTCACTGACAATGCCAAAGCCCCCAGACCCACAGACAAACATATATGTTCCTCTACACAGCTGAGTGACAGAATCATGACAACATAGACTTCGGCCTAGAAATCGTAAGGTCGCAAAACAGGGGCGAAACAGAATTTAAATATTTTGCTCTTCCTTTCTAGCTGGGTTCCAGTCTACAGTGATATTTAGCCTGACCTGTTCAGTGAAGTTCCAACTTCCGAGAGCACCACTGAAAGGGAAAGAAAATATAGCCTTTCTTTAATGCCGGAGAATTAATTTTCCTCTTTCGCCTTTGGTCTGCGGCCGGGCTTATTCTTTTAACCTGCTGTGTGCCAGATCTTTCAAAAAGCGGTCATGGTTACAGAGGAACCACAAAGCTCAAAGACATCCCCGCTCCACTGTTTCCGCTCTCTGCAACAGAGATTGGGAGCTTTATTCTAATAATCTGATCTCCACTTCACAACAGAAGATTTATTTAGACTGCCTCTTGTTTTATAAAGGGCTTGGAAGTCTGTAGTAATTTTTGACACTTTGTTATAATGTTTTTCTCTGACCACCCTCCCCAGCTTCATTTTCATACGGACACAAAGCGCAGTGATGAAATGATGGTTCATTATAGTGCTACAGCGCTCTTATCTTCATCCGGCAAGAGTCATTTCCTTCTAAAGATTGAAATGCAAATGTGAAAATTAATGATAAGTGCATTATCTGATAGTGAAGATAATACTGATTCACTGTCAGAGTAACACACAGTCTTTCTATGATTTCTGCTTCTCATTCACAATATTCCTCTTACTGTCAAACTATCTCTACAGCTAACTATGTTTCAGGGTGCCTTTTTTTTTTTTTTAATTTGCATCAAATGGCATTTCTGTAGATTGTCTATCTACCACATTTTCGCAATCAGAGAAGGAGAAAAAAAAATAAAATAGAACGTGGGGCTGGTAATCTTGGTGTCCTTCGGAGGTTTATCTAAATGGAACTGTACTATTAGGAACTGCTGCTTTTTTATTAGATTAGGCTGAGGCTGAGAAAACAAAATATATTGGCTAAAGGCTTTTAAAGGCCAGCTCCACCCAAAAAAAAAAGGGTTATTTCAGTTTCAGTTTTGTGTGGTTGTCAGTGAGTACAATGAGAACGAGGCTTCTGGAGCTGGTAAATTTCCGTCAATTTCAACTGCTTTCTGTCCATGGGGTAATCGCACATAAGTTTTCAAATAATCACCAGAAACAAAGCGATCTACCAACCACATGTTCAATCAAACACCAGATTTCAGTTGATTGTGAAGTTGAAACTGGGCAATACATTGACAGCTTTCATATAGGTAATATAATTTCAACTAAAGTCATCACATTTCTTACCGGGTTTAATCAAGGCAACTTTGTGGTTGATCGAAGCACCAATTATGTCTTTGATTGCTTTATGAGTTTGACAAAAAATGTAATTGAAAGTTTGATCACGTTGCAAGTATAGCGAATTAGGGTGGAGATTTCCATGGCCCAATTGCTGCAGCTATTACAGAGCCAAATGATGGTGTTACACTTTCCCAATGGATTATGGGTACCCATAGACAGCAAATGACAGCTTTGGACAGTCCCAGCTGACAGATCTCTAGGGAGAATGCTGTCAGGCAGATATGGAAACCTTGTCCAACTGATTTTTTTTACCCCCACAATAAGCTTGCATTGGGTCTTGTTTGCTGGGAATGAGCCATGCCTCCCTTCTGCCATGCCTTCCAAATGATGGTGTTACGCTTTTCCAATGGGTACCCATAGACAGCAAATGACTGTCTCTCAGTCTGTCCAATATCTCCATTGGCAGCTTTGGACAGTCCCAGCTAACAGCTCTTCAGGGAGAATGCTGTCAGGCAGATGTGGAAAACTTGTCCAACTGATTTTTTTTTGCTAGGAATGAGCCATGCCACCCTTCTGCCTATGCTTACCCTCACCTTGTAAAATGATTCATTCAGTTTAAAATAGAAATGAAAGGCAAAACATTTGTGTATATATACAAAGAACATTATAAATACATTTTTTCCCCTTTTTTATAAGTAAATCTGTACCCTCTGTTCTCAGCTGCATAAGTAGTTTAGAGAGCTGGAGGAGGAGAAACAGAAGCACACTGGTCTTCCCAGTAATTGGTTATGCAGGGAGGAAGGGTGTTTCAGGACAAGCCTGATCATTGGAGGAGAGCAGGTTGAGTTCTCAGCACAGCCAGAAAACTGACCATGCTGTTCTCTCATGCCTAGTTTGCCAGTTTTTGATAGGAAAGCAGCTGAGTTTGCCGTAATTACACTGTCTGCACTGTGCAGACAGGTTTCATTATCATTTGTAAACTAGATGAACACTACCTGTCCTAACAAAGGGTTAAAGCTAAAGCTGGGTTTCATCATTGTATGTAAAGAGAGGAGACTCAGTCTGGACAGACTGACTCCAAGATTGTTCAGAAATCCTTGCAGTCAGCCATGAGGCCTTCTCCTGAAAAACATCCAATGCCTTGTACACACGGTCGGACATTCCGACCACAAAATCCGTCTGATTTTTTCCGACGGATTTTGGCCTAAACTTGTCTTGCATACACACGGTCGCACAATGTTGTCGGAAAATGTGATCGTTTGAAACGAGGTGACGTATAAAACGTACGACGGGACTAGGTAGAGGCCAGTAGCCAATAGCTTTCGTCTCCAAATTTTTTCTGAGCACGCATGGCACTTTGTGCGTCAAAATTCTCGACACACGATTGGAAAAAGACTGATCGAATTTTGTTGTCGGAAAATTTTAGATCCAGCTCTGAAACTTTTTCCGATCGGATTTTCCGACAACATAATCCGAACGGATTTTCCGACAACATAATCCGATCAGACTTTTTCCATCAGAAATTCTGACCGTGTGTACAAGGCATAACAGGTAAGAAATATATATATATATATTTTTTTAGGTATGTTGTGTGAATGGGAAAACACAACAGACATATACTGTAATGTATATGTATAATGACATATATTGTCATTATACATTATAATGTACTGTAATTTTCTCAAATTAGACTGCAAAGTGGAAATACAATTTAAAGTGATGTTAATGGTCTTGCTGGGATGGATAAAAAAAAAATAATAAAAGAAAACTCAAAGTAATTTTAGGGAATCTGTCACTTTGCCCATTCAAGGCAAAATAAAAGGTTCTCTTGACAGGTTATTCCCACTCACTAAAAGTCACCTTTGTCACACTCTCACTTCGGAAGGATTTTCATGACCCTAACTTTGTTCATCCAGGACAGAATATTAGAAAACTCTTGGCCAGAATTTTTGTCTGTGTCTTTTTTTAAATGCCCCCCCCCCCCCCTCTTGATAACCTCTTTCACAGAATCAAATGTGATCAAAAATTGCAAAATGTTATGGTTGTCACCGACACTGAAGCAAAGGGCATAGCTTCAGGATCCACTGCCAATAGTCTGATTTCCCTTTACTTTGGGGAGACTCCTACTCATGGCTTGTTATATCTCAGGGACAGGGTGTGAAGGGCAATTTCCCTAAAGGGAACCCAAAGAGCAATAAAAGCCTAGAAGGAAAAACAATAGAGATCCTTCTTCAACATCCCAAAACACAAACAATTGCTGGAGATCTACTTTAAAAACCATGGAGTTGATTTTCTAAAACCTCTGGTGCATCTGAGCATGGTAGCCAATCAGCTTCGAACTTCAGCTTGTTCAATTAGGGCTCTTTCACACGGACGGACCGTATGTCCGTTTTTCATCCTTCCATTTTCGGATGAAAAACGGACATACATGTATCCCTATGGGATAGCGGTTGTCAACGGATGAGCATCCGTTGACACCCGCTCTCGTCCGTGTCCGCTATGCTCCGTTTCTGCAGACGGAGGAAAACCCAATTTTTTCATCCGTCTGCAGAGCGGATCGGATGACGACGGACTCTCCGGTCCGTCGTCACCCGATCTCCCATAGGGAGAGCGGCGCTCTGACAGGTCCGTCCCTGCGCTGTGTGCAGAGACGGACCTGTCATCTTCCTGCTCAGCGGAGATCGCTCCGGCGATCCCCGCTGAGCAAGCGGCTATCCACGGGGCGGATCAGCACTGATCCGCCCCGTGTGAAAGAGCCCTTAGGCTTTGACAAAAAACTGGAAAGTGATTAGTTTCTATGCAGAGCTGCACCAGTTTTTTCACCCTCCAGTTTTAGTAAATCAATCCCATATTTGAAGAAATATGACTTATATATATACACTGACTACATCTGGTAATACACATATGTGGCCAGCATATAAACACTTCCACAATCTAATTCAGATTTAAACATAAATATAACCAAACCTGTTAAAGATCCAAACACAGCTAGATGGGGGTCACATTGGGATCTGCTGATGTGTGGACACCTGCACATAATGGAAGCATATAAAAGGACTTCTGATGAGAAGCCAGGGATCAGAAAATTTCATACTGACGCAGAATTTTCTGTCCTCGGGAGAAAATCCAGAGAGCAATATGGCCAGGACAGCTGTCACCGCCCACCAATCCGGAAATCTAAAACTCATTAGTATTCAAAGAAACATTCTGATAATCAAGAAAGTCATATAGAAAACTCCTAAAATAATTATGAATAAATTACAGCATAAGATGATCTACTAAGAAAGAGTTATCAGTACAACTAATACCAGTAGCAGTATATTATTTATATATATATATATATATATATATATATATATATATATATATATATATATATATATATATATATATATATATATATAAATCTTAGCTGTTTACAGTATCCTAGAAAATGTATTAAAGTAGTATTAAACCATTGTGAAAAAAAAATGTTTCTATTGTTTCTCTATTGTACTCTAATAACTATGTTTACTAATTTCATTAATTGTTAACTATTCTGCTGGTCAATTTTCTATTACCTTTTACTATTGTCCTCCATTCTGTCCACCTAGTGCAGCGCTTCCACCAACTTCCGGTCTGGAAAGCGGGCACACAGCTACATTTCAGTGCAGTGACAGAGGGACATCTCCCATCACTGCTTGTGTATGTTTGTTTCTTTAATAAACTTTATTGCTCATGTGTCAAAGTGGGTGGAAAGAGGTGGGCAGCGCACAAGCCATCTTTCGTAGCAGCCCCCATGTGCAGCATACTGTGGCATAGCGTACATTTGTAGTTTAAAGCGGGGGAGTGTGCACATGTTGTGGTGGTTCCATAGGGCCCTATTATTGCAAGGAGCCACCACAAAAAAAAATGAATTAGATCTATCCTAACATCATCAGAAGACACTGACAGCAATATTAAGGGGTATACTATTTTACCAGTAAGTGTGGTAGAGATAAACTATTCAAAAACAAGATTTTAATAACACTTTAAGCAGCTGATCCAAGAAACAACTAAAATCAATTAGTAAGCTAGTACTGCTAACCCTTAGGCCCCTTCCACACCAGCGGACCGTTTGGGTCCGCCTTTCCGTATTTTAGGCGGGCCCGGTCTGACCCCACATTGTTCTCTTTTGGGTGGCAAATGTCAGTGGACGTGTGTCTCCTGTCACCCATTAGCATCCAGTCCGGTCAGCTAAAAACAGACGTATAGGGAATATGTTCACCCTCCATCAGGCGGATCGAATAATAATCGGGTGGAAACGGATATGCAGTCCATTTCCATCCGACCGTCCCATAAAGAACAGCAGGCTGTGTCTGTGTCCTCTCTGCATCGCTGAGTGGGCACAGACCTGTCACCCGCCAGCTCAGCGGGGATCAGCGGAGAGGTCCCCCGCTGAGCAGGCGGATCTGCTTGGATGTATTAAGCCCCATGTAAGGGACCTAATCCAGCAACACTACAGCTATGCTAAAGACAAAAATTCCAGTCAATTTACTTTACTCTGAGTAATCATGGCCAAGCAAGAGTGTGCACATGCTCATGGATGGGGCTGCTATAAAAAAGAAATTACTCAAATTTGCTTGCAGTATCACCAACAAGATTCTAACTGACTTTGAGGGTCGTAGTCTGATCAATGGCTCATACAGCTGTCTTAGTACACTGAACTATCAGGCTTTCAGTTAGTATAGGAGCCTACAGTAGGTGTGTTTGGAAATTACTCTAATGGAATACAAATTAATAAGTAAAAGGAGTTAAAAACAAGAAACATGGATGTGCTTAACCCACACATCAAACCCACCATGGCCTAAAACGTAACTTTTATTAAACATATGTAAAAAAAATTAATAATATATTAAAAATAGAGTAGGCTGAAGTCAAAAATTTGCTAAGTCTATAACCTCACTCATAGGGAAGTTCGGGTGCCATACATGAGAATTAGTCCAAAATTCTGGAGGTTTTTGACAAATCATTTCCTCCTGCAATGGGAGATATCACTGATTGTTGCTGAAAAGCAACGGTACTCTTTAAAAACATATCTCTAGAGTTCTCAGAGAGGGCGACTGTTGCTAAACAAAGGAGTGTTCAGAGGGTGGTCAATGTGTTGACCTACCCTCTTAAGCTACAGGTCTGGACTAAAGCTAAAGGGTACTGTGGTTACTGAAGGGCTTGACTGTCTACCTGAAGCCCAATGTTCCACGGACCACAGCTCCAGCCTGGTAACACCACTATACTATAGCAGCAGTAATCCTCTCTGAGACATCTAGACATATGTTTGCAGAAAGTTTGCAGGAAGTCTGGGTAAATCTCCCTAATGAGGGTACAGACAGCAGTACAATTCTAACAGAGGATCTAATTCAAGAGTAAGGCTTTAAATGTAATGTTTTGTACTATTATCCAATAAACAAGGATGATTTTGTGCATTGTGTGATTGTCACTTACCTGGCCCATCCCAACCATCAGCCACTGTCCCGGTTTGCGTCGTTTTCTCTGTCTGTGCTTCTCCGTCAGATTCTGCTGTTCCATGACTGCCTTCTTCATCTCCTGAGTTCAAGACAATATGGCAATACTGCATTAAAAAGAAGTCTACAATTTATTCTTTATTATAGCCGAACTTCAGACAAGCAGCTAAGTACACAGATGGAAAACATATACAGTATGAAATCCAAATGATTTGTATTGCTGTCCATCCGGTCCTAAAATGTACAATTCCTGCCAGAAAACACAGACAGGTGATTGACACAACTTACATTAAATAATGCAGTGGTCCCCCCCCCCTCCACTCCCAACCTTCCGACTGGACAGTCAAAGAGCAGTGAAAGACTGATGAGATCACTCCGCTCTCTTCTCCTATCAGCATGTTACTGGTTAACAGATCTGCACACAGCACGCCTGATTGACTTCTTGTCCTGCCCCTCTCCCAATCTGAGCGCTGCTGTATAGGAATATATAGAAATAAGCTAATACCATTTAAACTCAATTACTTAGGCAAGCTGCATTTAAAAATATATATTTAATGATTTATTAATGATTACAGAGCTCCATTTATGTTTATCTTTTATGTCTGGCTCAGATTGAATAACACTAACCATACAACACAAATATCTTATACAGAATAATATACCTGTAAGGATGGAGATGTCATACAGTTATATAAAGAACACAATGACATTTCCATTGGTAGCGGAGGGAGGGGGTTAAAAGAAGAAAGAGACCCAAAAAAGAGAAAATGGTCGGAGAGTCTGCATGACTAAGGGGAGGAATAGGCCAGAAAAGGGTTAAAATATGCAAGTTCAATGTGGAGGTGGGGAGGTCTTATGGGGTTGGAAGCTAAAGGTAAGGTGAGCAGGGTGGAGCTGCAAGGGTTGTTAATGTGAAGGATGCTGGGTATTCATTTTGGAAACTTCCTCCCACCCACCCTAGAATCGGGCTGCATTGTAAGTCAAGAGTTGTGGAGAGGTAAACAAAAAAAAGAACAGATGTCACAGCATCTGGTGGGTTAGGGGTTCTTTGCGGGGGTCAGTGAATATTTGAATTGTTACAAATCTAGTGGGTCCATCTGGGGTATGGTGCATCCACTTAGGTGGTTATTGGTGGTGCTCCCAGGTCCTAGGTCCCCGGGAGGAAAAACTAAGAACATGTGAGTACATAACGTCTTTGAGCTGATTGGGGCACTTCTGAGGACATGGACGATTCTAGTTATAAATTGGACACCCAAATACCCCTTCCTGGTTGCATTGTTGAAATTTTTCATTGTTCATTGTTTGGTGTTATGTTAATGTGATGTTATTTATTTCATTTTCTAAATAAAATTGCTTCTGCGACCACTTAAAACCATATCACCCAGTCCATGTTATTATTTTAAGGGTAGGTAGAAGGGCAGATGTTGCCGAATCCTTTGGTCAAGCATTTCTAAGGCAAGCCAGACATGAAGCAAATTTTGTGCTTACAGGAAAGAAATTCACTGGATTCCCCCATCAACACAGACAGTGTTGACATGGGAATCCCTCCCATTGAGCCATTGTGTTCTCCCAGGAGAGGGAGCGGGGGAAGCCGCCCTCACTGGGAGAAGACAGTGATTACTGTTAGCGGCTATACCAGCAGCTAGTGATAATCATATGTAAAATCCGACAGGCTGGTTGCACCCAAGTTGATTGATCGATCAACTTGGTACATTCTGCCTGCTCATACATGGTTCGAATCTCGCTGGTTCAGCAGGAATTCAAACTGTTTATGGCCGGCCTTAGCCAGTGCCTGATTCCTGGGCCTAAAAGCATCTCCTGGATTCTCACACACATACTATTATTGTATCCCAAATGTTTGCCAAATCATTGTGGACTTGGGTGCCAAACATCGCAGGGTGTGGTTACTTATTCAGGAAGTCTGTTGAATCCTGACTGCCTCTCCCCATTAAGATCAGAGCTGTATCTTCCAAACATTCCGATAAACTCTGAGTTCTTTGCAAATGCATGTATTATGTAGCTATTCTGCGTGAAACTTGCTTTCTATAGGAATATATCTTTGTTTGAAATCAGACTTTCTGAAAAAATACAATGATAAACTCCGAAATGTATACAATACTCATTTTTTTCTAAAGAAAAAAATATTCCTCATCCAAATGAACTATATACAGCACATAGTAAGGATTTTAGTATTTCTTTTATTTTTTTTAAATATTTATTGGATTTTACAAATTTGAACACTCAGGCCTTTTACAGATATGTCATATCAATACATTCCAACTGCACATCAAAGCATTGTGAACGTAAACATAACAAAGAAAGATCCAGATGTAGCAAATACAATGCACTACGCTTCCATATCAAGAATGTATGTATGGAAATATAATAGCCTCTAATAGATGTGAACTGCTGTTTTTAAGATATACAATTGAATGAAAAATAAAGCAACCATGACAGATAAAAAAAAAGAAATTAGTGATAGTCTGATATGGGAGACATCAATATACCAAGTAACATCTTATACAAAAGACCATCCAATAAGGGGAAACAAATATGAAGCCTAGGACAATACCCCCTTTCAGGCGCAGACAGAATTAAGTTGGCAATACACAGAGCAAATGTTGGCCTATTCCTGATGAACCAGCCGAAATTCAAGCCGTGGGTGGCCCTGTCGGCACGCTTCAATTCAACAACCTTTGATGTGAAAATTGAAGGAGAAGGAGTCGTGGAGACGAGTGGAAAAAAATCAGCCGAGCAGCAGCTCCATCCAATCGGCTGCCGTCATTGTGCAGGTATTCAGACAGCCACAGGTGTTGGCTTTTAAAATACATTAGCAGGCATGGGAGATTCCCCCTCTGTTACGTTGTGTACTGTGGATGAAGAAATTCTTAGCCCCCGTACACACGGTCAGAAATTCCCATGGAAAAAGTCTGATCGGATTATGTTGTCGGAAAATCCAATCATGTGTGGGCTCTAGCAGGCTTTTTCCGTCTGAATTTCCGCCAGAATGGAAGCTGTACAACACATTGGGAGGGATTTACTAAAACTGGAGAGTGCAAACTCTGGTACAGCTCTGAATAGAAACCAATCAGCTCTTAGCTTTTATTGCTTCATTGAAAAAGCTGAAGTTAGAAGCTGATTGGCTACTACCATGCACAGCTGCACCAAATGCTGAATGCTCCAGTTTAAGTAAATCTCCCCCATTGCTCACGATCCAAGCCTGGTTACTCTTCCTAAGCCTCGTGTTCAGGCGCTATAGATGTCTAAAGTTTCAGTAAACCTAAAATAGAAGTTAACTTATGCAAAAAAAACTAAATTACAGTACCAGTATTAAAAGTAAACTCCAACCAAAGAGCTAAATACATACATAAATCTATATACATGTAAAGCAAATGTATTTTACAGTTTCAGGTGTGCATTGCAGAAATCCATTTCATGCAATTCCTTGCTTCCCAGTCTGCCCATATCCAACCCAACTCTGGTACTGAGCCCACACCGGGCTAAGGATCCACTGTACAGCCTCTTGAAACAGTGCTCTGGTCCAGTAGTTGGCTGCTCAGGAACAGAACAATGCATTGTGGGGTAGCTGGGTAAGATTATACCTCAATTCCAGCTCCAGAGGATGACCAGGCCAGAGTGAGAGAAAACAAGCCCAACAACTTGTTGGCAGGAAAGGACACAACTCCAAAAACAGACACAGATAAAAACACATTTCTTGTAGAGCTGGGAAAGGTAAGGATGTCTGAAAATGTCCTTATTGCTGCTTGTCCTTTCGTCTCCTGGTGACAACCACATCTCTCATATCTTGTAAGAGTGTCACAGCACAGGAAGCAAAAGAAAATCTCCCCAATGGGGTCACAACCAGAGATAAAAACCTGCCAAAATTGTAACTCCTCCACACTCTGTCAAATATAAGTAAAAATATTTTTTGGCTGGAGTTGGGCATTAACTTTCTAATCCAAAGCATGCCCCTTACTTTGCAGTGAATGATCAAAGGGCAGGGTTGCTTTAAATCGAATAAAATATGAACACAGAGCATGTTAGGAGATGTGAGCTTAAAGGACAGGTCGGTGTATTGGACCAAGAAAATGACAAAGCCGGGCAGAGGAGATAATTTCCAGGCAGCAGGACGGGTCCACCAGCCATTCGCACAGGGGCTGTTCAATCAGCTCTATCAGTGATCTATCAGTGTCCTCATTCTAGACATAACCAGGAGTCAAAGACTCAGGTCAATAAGCTTATAGGCGATTTGCACAAACATCTCCTGCAGCAAGGTAAACTACAATGTCAAATTGGTTTTTCCTCTAAGTACGTCCTTTTATTTATTTATTTAAGCACCCTTACTAATAGCATTAACTTACAAAAAAACTTGGTGTTTGCTAATATCAGTAGATGGTGCCCCTTTCCAGCTATTCATGTCTCTCTGTTTAAAAAGAACTCCACTAAATGACCATGAAGCATCACACCCTATTAAGGAAAAAAAAACACGTTTACTGAGATTTTCATGCATCTAACAGTTGGCAATTTAACAGTTTGAGACTTCTCAGTTTTCCTCTATTGTTTTTATTTTTTTGGTGTTTGGTTTCAATGTTATCAGCCCAGGTAAGGTATTTTTTCAGTGTGAAAAAAATACCTCAGCCAGTTATGCGTTGATCGAAATTTGACGGGGTCAGCAGGGACTGGCCAAATTTTAATTCATGTATGGGCAGGCTTGTTGTACAGAAGTCATTCAGTTAACCAGCCTGTCAGGTTTTTCCCAATCGATCTGTGCCGCCAGCTATAGCCAGTGGCATTGATCAGTGTATTCTGAGGGTAGGGAAGGCTTCCTATTGTAAGAATACAATGACTTAGGCTTGATTCACACCTAGGCATTTTTTGTGCTTTTTGCATTTTGCAGATTTGCTCTACAGAACATGTTCCATAGGAAACCATGTTAAATGGACTGTAGTGCAAATCTGCAAAATGCAAAAAGCACTAAAAATGCATAGGTGAGAATCAGGCCTTAGTGGAAAGGATTCCCCTATCCACTTCAAGTGTGTGGATGGGGGATCAGGTCATTTTTTTTTTCGTCTACCCATTGGTTGAACAAAAAAAAAAATGACTAATGTATTATGTCTAATGGCTTTACAGTGCCAAGAACAAGTGAATTCAACAGTTCCCTAACTGTCACTATGCTCTAAAGAGTCCATAAGGGCCATTTCACACACAGGCTTTCCAATCATGTCCACCTGTTTTTCAGGCGGACCTGATTGGAAGCTCAATGCAGCTCTATGGATAGGCAGATGTAAATGGACGTGTGTCTATAGACTACATACAATACTAGTGACCGGTCCTTTACCCTTTGTCTGCCTTTTTGGGGAACTTCCAGAGTTCAGTTCCTCTTTAATTCTTGACCCAAAAGCTAAAATAACGTCTTAGCATTTAAAAAAGATACATTATGAACCTTGTTGCTGTTCTGTCTCCTATGGGACAACATACACATAGCAGTTGGTCCCATATTGCTAAGTGTTTTCTAAGTATAATTGTGAGGACCAACCTGCCCTCCCCTCCCCTCCAGCTAATTCTACAACAGCTAGGAAGGAGACGGCTGTTTAATAATGGCAGCTTAATTCTGCTCTTAGCACTTTCCATAGACTAACAATGACAAGAGGAATGCAGTGGATGGGGTTTAGCCTCTGCATTGTTCTTGCTGTTGTTTGTCTGTGGAAAGTGATCAGAGGCCAGACAAGCTGCCATTATGGAGCAGCCATCTACTTCCTTGCTGTTGTCTGGTTGGCCACAGCATGGGGAGGGGGAACCTCAAAACTAGTCTTAGAAAACAACAAGAGACATATTACTGCATGTACTTTGTCCCATAGAAGACAGAACTGTAAAAAAAAGAGCGGAAGGGGGCGGCAAGGCTGCACAAAATCATGTACCTGTACATGGTGTTGTGCACGCGGTTTTGGGGCTGCACCGCTCCTGTTGGGATTGGACACAGTGGGAGCCAATCAGCGGGTCTGGAGGCTGCGTTGACATGGATCAGCGGTGGGCCGATGTAAACAAGGCAAACCGCTAATCTGTCAGTGAGGGAAAGCGAGATCTAGTGTTTCAGCTAAGCTGAAACAAGATCTCAGCTTTCCTGCAGAGCATCTGTCCCCCATTCAGTTAGAAAGCACCTCCCTAGGACACACTTAACCCCTTGATCACCACTAGTGTTAACCTCTTCCCTGCCAGTGTAATTTATACAGGGATCAGTGCATTTTTTTTTTAGCACTGATCCCTGTATTAGTGTCACTGGTCTCCAAAAAGTGTCCCTTGGGGTCAGATTTGTCTGCCACAATGTCGCAGTCCCGCTAAAAATCACTGATCACCACCATTACTAGTAAAAAAAAAAAAAATGCCATAAATCTATCCCCTATTTTGTAGACACGATAACTTTTGCGCAAACCAATCAATATATGCATATTGCGTTAATTTTTTACCAAAAATATGAAGAAGGATACATTAGGCCTAAATGTATGAATAAATTCGTTTTTTTATATATTTTTTTGGACATGTAAATTTTTCTTTTAAATTGTTGCTCTTTTTTTGTTTATAACGCAAAAAAGAAAAATTGCAGAGATGATCAAATACCACCAAAAGAAAGCTCTATTTGTGGGGAAAAAAAGGACGTCAATTTAATTTGGTACAGCGTCGCACGACCGCACAATTGACAGTTAAAGTGACGCAGTGCCGTATCGCAAAGAAATGGCCTGGTCAGGAAGTGGGTAAAACCTTCTGGGGCTAAAGTGGTTAAGGCACAACTCCAGACAAAAGATATTGGAATCTCAGGGACCGTCCGAGTTTCGAACTATGTATGGGCAGGTTGATTGATCGACCAGCTTGGGTACAACAAGCATGTTGGATTTTTCATGCGATTATTGCCAGAGACTATAGCCGCTAGCAATAATAATCACTGTGTGTTCTCCCAGCTGGGACGGCTCACTGCAGGGGTCCAGTGCGTCCCTGTTTACTGTTTCAGGTCCAATTTCGGTCCGAATTTTGGGCTGAATTCGGACCTGAAAAGGACCAGAAGACGCATAGGACTCCTGTTTAATTCGCTGTGCAGCTGTCCCGGAGCTGTGTGAACCGACTCCATTGAGAGCCGGTCACAATCTCCTGACATGCGAATTGGATGGGGAGAAATCCGCATCCAATTCGCAATAGAGTGAACCCAGCCTCAACCTGGATATTATTTTCACGAATTCACTTTGCATATAGCCACATTTATTGTTGTGGTTATTTGATTATTAAACATTTTTGCAATGCTGTGACAATGGCAATAACAAGCAAAGGCATGATTAATTCTGTACCAACTCTATACCGGTTTTACCACCAACCATACTGTGATGTCAGGATGTTTAGGTTGCCATGCCTATCAGTTTAATTATAACAAAACATAAGGATCTCTGCATCATTAAGTGAGATATCATTTAAGATTTTGTATAAACACATTTATCTAATGCTGTAAACAAGCTCGGCTCTGGTTGCTCAGCTTAGAATCCTGTATGACACATTTATGTTGTGATTAGAGAAACAGATGAGTTAAAGCAGAAGAGTCACTGGTGGCTTGTATGATGCATAAGCTGTATGTGTGCGTGTAATAGGGATGAGCCGAACACCCCCCCCCCGTTCAGCTCGCACCAGAACCCGCGAACGGACCTAAAGTCCGTGCGAGCTTTAGAACCCTATTAGTTATAATGGATGCGAACGTTCGAAATTAAAAGTGCTAATTTTAAAGGCTAATATGCATATTAATGTCAGAAAAAGTGTTTGGGGACCTGGGTCCCGCCCCAGGGGACATGTATCAATGCAAATTTTTTTTTTAAAAACGGCCGTTTTTTCAGGAGCAGTGATTTTAATAATGCCTAAATTGAAACAATAAAAGTGTAATATTCCTTTAAATTTCGTACCTGGGGGGTGTCTATAGTATGCTTGTGAAGGGGCGCATGTTTCCCGTGTTTAGAACTGTCTCTGCGCAAAGTGTCATTTTTGAAAGTAAAAAAGCTATTTAAAATCACTTGCGGCTAATATGTATTGACGGCTCCCGTAATACAGAGAACAGTCATTCATTGAAACTCATTCATAAAAAAAAGTCATTGATAAAAAATAAAAAAAATTAAAAAAAAAAGCGTAGGGGTCCATCCAAATTCAATAACCAGACCCTTCAGGTCTGGGATGGATATTAAGGGGAACCCCAGCCAAAAAAAAAAAAAAATGGCGTAGGGTCCCCATCAAAATCCATACCAGACCCTTGAGGTCTGGTATGGATTTTAAGGGGAACCCTAGCCCAAAAAAATGGCGTGGGGTCCCCCTCAAAATCCATACCAGACCCTTATCCGAGCACGCAACCTGGCAGGCCGCAAGAAAAGAGGGGGGGACGAGAGCGGCCCCCCCTCCCGCCTGAACCGTACCAGGCCACATAACCTCAACATTGGGAGGATGCTTTGGGGGTCTAAGACCCCCAAAGCACCTTGTCCCCATGTTGATGAGGACAAGGGCCTCTTCCCCACAACCCTGGCCATTGGTTGTGGGGGTCTGCGGGCGGGGGGCTTATCGGAATCTGGAAGCCCCCTTTAACAAGGGGACCCCCAGATCCTGCCCCCCCCCTGTGTGAAATGGTAAGGGGGTACAAAAGTACCCCTACCATTTCACCAAAAAAGTGGCAAAAATGGTAAAAATGACAGGAGACAGTCTTTGACAATTCCTTTATTAAAATCTTCTTTCTTCTTTCTTCATCCTTCGGTTTCTTCATCTTCTCCTTCCGTCATCTTCTTCCATCTTCTTCTTCCATTTTCTTCTTCCTCCGATCCGCTTTTTCTTGCGCTGGTCTTCTCGTCCTTCTCGTCTGGCATCTTCTTCCGTCGGCGTCGGTGTCGGTGTCTCTGTCTCTTCTTGGGCCGCTCCGCGCAATGGGAGGCTCCCGCTGTGTGAGGCTCTGTCTGACAGGTCTTTCAAAACGGAGGGCACCTGGTGACCCCGCCCCCCTCTGACGTCATGGGGAAAGCCATCATGGAATTCCCCATGACGTCCCCGTGCGTCAGAGGGGGCGGGGTCACCAGGTGCCCTCCATTATAAAAGACCTGTCAGACGGAGCGGAGCCTCACACAGCGGGAGCCTCCCATTGCGCGGAGCGGCCCAAGAAGAGACAGAGACACCGACACCGACGCCGACGCCGACGGAAGAAGATGCCGGACGAGAAGGACGAGAAGACCAGCGCAAGAAGAAGCGGATCGGATGAAGAAGAAAATGGAAGAAGAAGATGGAAGAAGATGACGGAAGGAGAAGATGAAGAAACCGAAGGATGAAGAAAGAAGAAAGAAGATTCTAATAAAGGAATTGTCAAAGACTGTCTCCTGTCATTTTTACCATTTTTGCCACTTTTTTGGTGAAATGGTAGGGGTACTCTTGTACCCCCTTACCATTTCACACAGGGGGGGGGGCGGGATCTGGGGGTCCCCTTGTTAAAGGGGGCTTCCAGATTCCGATAAGCCCCTCGCCCGCAGACCCCCACAACCAATGGCCAGGGTTGTGGGGAAGAGGCCCTTGTCCTCATCAACATGGGGACAAGGTGCTTTGGGGGTCTTAGACCCCCAAAGCATCCTCCCAATGTTGAGGGCATGTGGCCTGGTACGGTTCAGGCGGGAGGGGGGCCGCTCTCGTCCCCCCCTCTTTTCCTGCGGCCTGCCAGGTTGCGTGCTCGGATAAGGGTCTGGTATGGATTTTGAGGGGGACCCCACGCCATTTTTTTTGGCTAGGGTTCCCCTTAAAATCCATACCAGACCTCAAGGGTCTGGTATGGATTTTGAGGGGGACCCTACGCCATTTTTTTTTTTTTTGGCTGGGGTTCCCCTTAATATCCATCCCAGACCTGAAGGGCCTGGTTATTGAATTTGGGGGGACCCCCACGCTTTTTTTTTGTTTTTTATTATTGAATGACAGCTCTCTGTGTTACAGGAGCCATCAATTCATTAGCCGCGAGTGCTTTTAAATAGCTTTTTTCCTGCAAAAATGACACTTTTTTGCAGGGAAAGTTCTAAGCACAGGAAACCTGCCCCCCTTCACAGGCCACCTATAGACACCCCCCAGATGTGATACTGCAATGCTGTTCTAACAGCACGCACACACAAATCCCCAGAAATAGAGCACATATTGTCAGCAGCACACTGACACGCTAACACTGACTGAAACAGAATATGCGAGGCCGCCGCCGCGGCGGCCTCTTATACCGTGGGCGTGTACTAAAGCCCCTGAGCTATAATTGGCTACAGGCATCCTGCCTGTAGCCAATTATGGCTCTCCTCGCTGCCGGCGCTGTGATTGGCCAAGCATGCGGGGTCACAATGCATGCTTGGCCAATCATCAGCCAGCATTGCACTGCGCGGGCCGCAATGCATTGCGGGGCCGCTCGCATCACACGAATTTGATGCGAGCGGCCCCAATAGTTCTGGGCTCGCCGAGCGAGCGAACGCCCGGTGCTCGATTCGAACATGGGTTCGAATCGAACACCGGGCCCATCCTTAGCGTGTAATTGTTCTCACACACTTCCAGTATGCAACTCCAGGCAAAAAAAATAAACACGGCATACGGCACTGAGTTACTTTAACCGCTTGCCAACCAGCCGCCGCAGTTGTACTGCTGCAACATGGCTCCGGCTGCGCAAAACGCCGTCATGTTACGTCGCTTTTATATTTGCCCACTAGAGGCCCGCGCGCCCCCCGCTCGCCCACAGAGCCGATGCGAGTGCCTGGCGGTCGCGATCACCGGGGCACACGGAGAACTGGGATCTGTTTGTGTAAACACACAGATCCCGGTTCTCTGAGGGGAGAACAGACAGATCGTCTGTTCATACAGAGTATGAACAGCGATCTGTCATCTCCCCTACACAGTCCCTCCCCCTTCAGTTAGAACACACAATAGGGAGCACATTAACCCGTTGATCGCCCCCTAGTGGTTAACCCCTTCGCTGCCAGTGAAATTTTTACAGTAATCAATGCATTTTTATAGCACTAATCGCTGTATTAAAGCCAATGGTCCCAAAATAGGTCAAAATTGTCCAACCCGTCCGTCATAATGTCGCAGTCCCGATACAAATCGCAGATCACCGACATTACTAGTAAAAACGAATGAATAATAAAAATGCCATAAAATTATCCCCTATTTTGTAGACGTTATAACTTTGGCGCAAATCAATCAATATATGCTCATTGCAATTTTTTTTTACCAAAAATATGTAGAAGAATACATAGCGGCCTAAACTGAGGATATATATTTTTGGGGGATATTTATTATAGCAAATAGTAAAAAATAATGTGTTTTTTTCAAAATTGTCGCTCTTTTTTTCTTTATAGTGCATAAAATAAAGACCGCAGAGGTGATCAAATACCACCAAAAGAAAGCTCTATTTGTGGGGAAACAAATCGACGCAGTGCCGAATCGCAAAAAGCTGATTTCGATGCAGAGCTGCACCAGACTTTCCACTCTCCAGTTTTAGTAAATCATCCCCAGTAGCTGAATCAGGCCTGGTATCAGACTCTTTCAGTCCCCATACAGCAGACCTCAAAGGAGTGGGAGAAACAGGGAGCCAATCACGTGCTGATAGGGGGAGAGAGCATAGTGCCAGTGAGATGAGCTAGTCATTCTGCTGCTTTTCCTTTCATAACCCAGTCATAGATTGGGAGTGGGACAAGACCTGTAAGTGTTACTGAATTGCATCAGAAAATAAACAGAACTCCTTTCCTGACAGAAAGGGCTGCGCAAATTTCTGGACTGGATGGACAGAAATACAAATGTTTAAAAGGTTAAAAAAAAGCTCCCTTATATGTGTTTTATCTGTGTATTTAGTTAATTGTCTGGAGTTAGGCTTTAAAGGATAAGCTCACTTTAAAAAAAAATATTATATGCACATATTTTAAAAAGATAGTAAAAAAATGTGCAATTATTTTTTTTTCTAGTTGCCTACAGAGCATTGCACTCATGATCAGCAGATCACGGGGGCAATGGCAGGCTACTGCAAACACTGCCTACAGCTTTCTGCCCATACCTCTGTAGAGGCTTTCTGTTTGAAAGCTGTATGACGTGTCAATTACTAGAGCGCTCATTAGAGCCCTCACAGTTCATTGTGAAATATGAGCCGTATGGTGCAGTGGCAGACAGGACTTGTAGTTCATTCATTCACAGAACTGTGAATGAACGAGGAAGCTATATGGCTTTTAAATTGTGACAGCGGGTGCATGGAGAAGGTCCCCCACCTGATGTCATGGGTGGGGGTGTGAACTAAATTCTGGTGTAACATATAACATGTTACTAAAGGTGAACTTATCCTTTAAAGATACCCTACCAGTCTCTAAACAAATCAGTTTCCTGCAATAGAAGAATTAGTATGACTACATGTCCTCTACCTTTGCTACCTTACCTCAGTGCATCAGTCTCTCTGTCAGTTGACACTTCCAGAAGTGTCAGTTGCCTGTGTCATCTGCTGAGTTTGTCCAACCCCTACAGCACTGCTAAGTCCTGTACTGACATAAGGGTTTAGGGTTGCCACCTCATCCCTTTAAAACTGAACACATATTAATTATACATGTTCTGTGGCTGATTAACCTCCCTGGCGGTATGATTATGTCAGGAATTTTGTACCAAAAGCGTACAATTATTTTGCATGGAAATTTGGCGTTTTATATTGTAGGCATGCAATTCTTAGGAATAACTCACCTAAATCTGTCCAAACCAGAGTCTAGTAGACATCCCGGGTATGATAAAGTTTGAAACACAAAATCATAAATTATAATATAATAAATAACTATAAAAATTATTCAATAATGTAATCAAATCAAAAACACTGAAATTTGCTCAGTTGCAGAATTGTCGCTGTCATTAGATTTAGTGTTTGATGACAAATTGTAATTCTAATTTATTATCGCTGTTTTCTAGCTGGTCTAAAACCACTTTTGACGTAAAGAGACACTTTTTGGTTGCTATGGACAATCTCCATATTCCAGGCAGAAAAAAATGTATTTATAATATAAAACTACATGCAGGGCACTGGACAGACTACTAGGGACAAAGGAGATTACAGTACTGTATGTGTATTGTGTGTTTTTAATTTTTTGAATTTGGCGCCGATCTCCACTCCCTTGCGTCGTAATGTCGCAGGGAACGGAGCTCGGCGGCACTCGGGCACTGTGTGAATCGAGCGGAGGAGCTTGCACGCACAGCAGGGAGACATTGCAGGATCCAGGGGACAAGGTAAGTAACTCTCCCTGTATCCTGCAATGCGATCCTGAGTCTGGCTTGGGTTTACCGCTTATGATACTGAAATTCCACCCAGAGGCAGACACGGGAATACCGCCAGGGGGGTTAAGGTGGTAATTAAACTCACTTGGTGCCTTATCTGCATCAAATTTGCCTCAGAACCTGTGTATTTCATGTGTTCAGGTTTAAAGGGATGAGGTGGCAACTCTATAAGGGTTAGGAGAAGGAACCAAAGCAGGAACACAACCCTGAAGGACACAGTTATCCAAAATTCTTTGGAGTGTCCAATCCTGAAAAAATGTATGGAGGGAATGTAAGAAACATGGGCCAGCACAGAGGTGGGTTTCTTTTTATGTCAATCGGAAGCTGAAAAGGGAAAATTACGGGAAAGTTGTCCACCAGGAACACAGACAAAAATAAAAATGTTGTTTTTCATTAGAAAGTGAAAATGGAAGAACCTCAGTCAAGTTCTCACAGTTGTCTGTGCCACCACAGGGGAGGACTCTGCCAACGTCCTGTCCCAATGGCAGGTCACAGAAGGAAGAGAGTGGAGAACACCTCAACCGAGACACAGAAAACTGCAAAAATGTAACAGAGGTTAAAGTCCTTGTCCAAACTATCCAAAGCTGAAACATTTTGGATGGAGATACACTTTAAAGCAAGAGCTCAATGCACTAATGATGTGTCACAAGTCGGAAAAACTACCTTTATTGCAGAAATATTCCACATCTTCACAGGTCATATTCTCCGGCTCAAACTCCGAAGTAAAACTTTCTTCTAGAGGAAAATCTTCTTTAGAGGCAATGTCATTCTCCTCAGACAAACAGTCTTCCTCTTCATCCTCTATGGCATCCTCCAATGGACCTAAAATCACAAGTTTATACCGTTAAGATCCACAAAGTGCAAGACTAGCAATGTTACCATTTTAATGGACAACAAATCTCAAATAAAATATAACAAACTCCAAATACAATACATGTATATATCAGTAGCATTTATCATAATGTAAGACAACATTTTGAAATATAATTAGATAGGGAAGCAGTCAGATAGCATATCTTTCTCCTTCAATCTAATAGAAATCAATATTAACCTACCACAGGCACTATGCCTCTCTGTGTCCTGCTATACCAACTCAAGGGGGGTACTGAACAAGAGGAGTACGGGAAGCCCTCTCATCAGCTCAGCCTCCATTATGTATGCATTTTTGTGACAAATTTTTGCTTGAAAATGTTTTAAAATACTTTCTTCTCTCTGTGAAAATGCTGCTTCCTTCTGTCACACTGCAGTGCTCTGTGCTGGTAGAGCTGAGTAACAGCCACACCCCTCATCACAACTGTTATCACAAAGACTTGATCTATAGAGGAAAAAAGGAGCCTTGAAAAACCAAGTGCTGATTACTAAGGCACTGGATCCAACTCTGGTGTCTATTGGACTGCACAGTTGTAGGCTTTTCATACACACAGCCGTACAGCAGATAGTGTGTGTTCGGAGCATACACCTCTTCGTGTATGGGTGCCTTATACAACCCCCAGCGCATAAGGACATGCACGCATCTCCTTATTCATCTCAATGGGTGGATATAAACAGCGGCAGTGGGTTTTAGGAGAGTGATTACACAGGCTCTGTAGACTGTACGTCTTCTCTAAGGTCTGGTGTATAATGCAGACTCCCTGCACAGCTGCTGTAACGGGAATTAGGTATGACTATGAAAATGGAGCTTGTTAGTACTATGCCAATCTCACTGCTTACCACTTAAGTAATAAAGAAATCATGTGCTGAAACTTGTAATATGAGCACTAGGAGCACTATGTTTCTCTCAGCAAAGGTTTATTTAAATTTTTACATCATTTGTACGATAATTCAGGCCACCTGTAGGCTTATGATGATCATTGTCCTGTCCTTCCAATCTGTCCTTGGACATTGGGGTTGATTTACTAAAGGCAAACACAAGTATGAGGTGCACAACCAATCTCATAAGACTGCATAACCATGATGTATATAAGGAGGTTTATCAATCTCCAATAATAAGTCCATAGAAACCAGCATGGGGATAGTAAATAGAAGTCCATACAAAAAGAGCAGCCACCTTGAGGAAGCAGAAACAGGTTCCGATGAACTAAAGGCAAACTACTCACTAGACATGTGCATTCGTTTTCCTCCGAATGCATTTTCATCCGAATTTCAGGTATTTTCGTTATCGTTTTAACAAACGATAACGAAAGTGCAGAATCCGAAAAACGAAAGATCCAACATAAATAAATGCTTTATTTTCGTTTCCGTTGTGACAACAGTCCGATAGAGATAGGAGATTCGACGCTGACAATAAAAATCTGTGTCTATCGAACCTGTGGTCGAATGTGCCTAACCTTAACTCTATTAGTCCAAGATTATTCTACATAGAGAGAAAAGATTTGACGTAGAGAGGAAAGATTTGACATAGAGAGGAAAGATTCGACGTAGAGAGAAAAGATTCGACGTAGAGAGAAAAGATTCGACGTAGAGAGAAGATTGCTGCTGGAATTGGGTGGAATTGCAGCTAAACTATACAGAGTCATACAGTTTAGCTGCTCAGTCAAATCTTCTTTGAACATTCGACAGACACCATAAGCCTTCAATGACAGATTCAACCTTAATTCATTTGGATTTTCGGACGAATGCAATTTTTAACGAAAAACAAAATAAATAAAAACGAATTTCGGGAGTAACTAAATAAATAATATTTCCGGACGAAAATTAAATTCCGAAACGAAATATTTCAGTGTGCACATGTCTACTGCTCACTTTGCAAGGAATTTTCCCTTAGCTTAGTGAATAAGGTGAAGTTCTGCTGAATTCCATCATCCAATAATTTGCAAGCAAAAATAAAAGTTTTTCTTTTTCTTTTCCTTGCACAAGATTCTGCATTATTTTCAAAGTGAATTTGCACCACCCTCACTAAATTGAGTGAAAATTCTCTTGCAAAAGTGAACAGCCTATTTGCCTTTCATAAAACAACCAAATTGCGACATCTGCAGAGGTCCCCTGGCCAACCATTGTAAGTGGAAAAAAAATGTAATTCTAAATGGATCGTCCCTAAAGTGTACTCTTGTTTCCTGGAGATAAGGCCAGTAACAGGTGCGTTTTTTTCACCACATAAACATGCACGTTCTACAACAACGGTCATACATGTTTATGAAAAGATTGTTCTGAAAAAGTGAAGCTTTGTTTTATGTCTGCTATAACTTTTAGTTCAATAACCCCGTTGAGAAAGATAATGGGGTCCTTTAGCATATTTAGTGGCTTGTTATCACACAAGGTGATTTTGGCTAATTAAACGGGGCAAAAAGTACCGATGTATAGATGGGTGGGGGCAATACATGACACTGATTGGAAAATTAGGATTACAAATTATTCAAAGATAAAAGATTGCTGGGAGGGGAACTTTAATACAGATTAGAGACCAGAAAGCACCCTAAAAAAATATGTAAACATTGTAAAAGATTCAGGTTCCCTGGCCTGCCTTTATACTTCCTGATTCTCTGCAATCAGCCAGGTACCAAGGCCCTGGAGTCTTTCTCCACTACAATCCACAAATCAAATAACTGGGCCACACATGGAAGACATTCATTTCCAGACAAGGTTTATTGCAATGGCAGCACACCAATCCATGTGGCTCGGCTGGAGTTGAACATTTTTGGTGTGCAGCCAATTATTTGGATGAAGTGGAACTTTTAAGTACACATAAATAAGTTCTCGACATGTCACAACATACAACAAACAGTATCAACTTAAATAAAACTCCACCTTTAGAATTAAAAAGCCATCCTGAGGCTGAAATTATGTTATCAGTCTGCTGCAGCAGGAGGAAGCATTTCCTTGGTCTCCTATTCCCCACTGATCAGACTGCAACATTGTGACGTGTATATCAGTCTCAGAAAGTAAATGAATGATGGATGATGACTGAATAAATATAAGGCCAACCTTCTGGACAGAAAAGCAATAAGGGCATTGTTGGAGGGAATACTGTGAGCTCTGTGAGGGATAATAAATAATTGTAACTTTTATACATTCACGTTACTTAAGATTCATGCATCTACCATGAAAAAAAACATCCACCCTAGCGTTATTTTGTTTGTAAAAAAAAAAATGATGATCAATTGAGGTTGAATCATAATATAGACAGCGATATCGGAGACTAAAATGAGAGCCACAGTTCTAAACTTTCACTGCAGCAAAAACAATTGGGTGCCAGTCTTGGGGCCCGTACACTAGCAAAAAATATTGGATGCACACCGATAACGTCACAAGGCTCAAGCATTGTAACTCACCCCTGCCTGCAGACTGCCCCTCTCTGACATGTTTCATTTTTGCAGGCTTAAAGCGGAACTTCATCCCAAAAAAAAATATTATTTGAACCTAACTCCAGCCACCTCCCTCTCCCACAATTAGATAACATTTTAATTTTTTTAAGTGCTTTTGACTTTTTTATGCTGCACTGCAGCACTTCCACTTTCTTGCCTTAGTCAGAAGATGTTGTGCTGGATTGTATCTGGGCACAGATATCCTGAACAGCGCTGCCCGGCCTTTTGGACCCAGCTGAGACCGTAGGCACATCTGCACTTGTGTGGGTTTTCCATGTGCATGCATTTAGACGCACATAGTTATGGAGGTCTAGTTGCTGCACATGCACAGGAAAACTTGGCACGTGACCTGCCAGGTCCTAAAGGCTGGACAGAGCCCTTCAGAACATCTGCAAATGTGCCAGACTTTCAACTATGGCAGTGCTGGTGAGGGGGTGCTGGGCCAGCATTCTGGGGACTGAAGTTTCTCTTTAACCATAGAGATCGGATATCACTATCTTTTATGACAATGTACAATGCAGCCTGTATTTTATGCCCCATCTATGGTGCGGTGTAGAGCCTGTGGTAGGTTATGGAGGTCTCTCTACCTAATGTAACAGAGAGGTCATGTGGGTGGGATTTCCTCTCTTTTCTTTTCATTTCCCCATCTAGAGGAAAAGTGTGCCACTTACATTCACATTTTAAACAAATTCTTTGGATTTATAACTATGGGGTTATTTTTTTATTTTTTTTATAAGGTAGTAGTAAGGCCACACTACTGGCATTATAAACAGGGCACTTAGATTAGATATAGAAAGGAAGAAGGTGCTCTGACTATAGATGCTTAGAAGAAGAAAGTTGGTACATTACAAAAGGTAATCAATTAAAGTTTCCATTCCACAAAGAGCAGATGGTGCAGCGAATTGTAATTTAATTGTAGTTTAATGTAATCACAACAAGGAGAGGGGAACGCTATGTGGATTTAACTCGTGATGTCATCAATGTAGTCCTGTTGCACTTTCTACTTTACTACAGTCATTTGTTCATGTATTATTAGTGCTTTAATGTAAGCTGAACTTGTTCATTTCATTTTTTTTTTTTTACTTTAAATGTGAACACCAACATTTCTACTACCTGCAAATGGAAACCATAATGATTAATCACCAACTGGTCTTTGTCATTTATAGCAGTATGAGTTTATTAATCAACACAAAATAAAGCACTGCAGTATGCAGTAACCAATGACAGCCAATCAAAATACAGTTTTCAAGACACTAGCCATCACAATCTGTTCTCTAGAGATTTTTATGTACATCACAGATATATGTACTTTTATTAAATAGGCTTGAATATATTAACTACTTAAAAAAAAAAAATAGAAAAATCTATTTTCCCTTGTAAGCCTTATATTTCTCTGCCTACCTCTAGTCTAGTTTCCTCTGAAGACAGCGATGATTGAAGGTAAGCTTAATTAAGCTTTGTTTTATGTCTGCTATCAACCAACAGGGCATATGCCCCAGGGATACTAATTTGAGGGAGTATTTTAAATAAATAATTAGAAAAACTGAAAAATCTATTAGCTAATAAATCATATGCATAAACCAAGTCTGTTGAAGTACCCTAGTTACTGAACCACGGATCGTTTTGTAAATATATATATTAAGCAGTTTGGGTGGGAAAAATTCCAGCATTATAGGGTATCTTCTATAAGGCTGGGTTCACACTTATGCAAATTAGATGCAGGTTTCCCCACATCCAATTTGCATGACAGGAGAGAGTGACCAGCTCTCAATGGAGTCGGTTCACACACCTCCGGGGGGGGGGGGGGGGAATCCGCATTTGGAAAGGGTCCTGTGTGTCTTTGGCTCCGAATTAGGTGGAAGTTCAGGCAGAAATTCGGACCTGATTTGCACCTGAATCGGTGAACAAGGACGCACCGGACCCCCTGCTGTGAAAGTGGCCTTAGGCAACACATGAGAAGGGGTACTTGGAATACACCCTGGGGGAGATTTACTGTATTAAAATGGTGCACATAGAATCTGCATAGCAACCAATCAGCTTCTAACTTCAGCTTGTTCATTTAAGCTTTGACAATACAACATAGAAGCTGATTGGTTACTATGCACAATTGTTCCAAATTCTGTGTGCACCAGTAGCAAATAAAGAGTTAAGAAACACAGCTTTAAATTACCTGATTGTGAATGACTGTTCGGTTTTAAGGTTGTAAAGGCTCGTGACTCTGGGAGTCACTGGCCCCCTAGCCCCCCCCCCCAGTTTTACTTACCTGAGCCCCTTCATCTTCTTCAGCAGGGGTGCGCCGTCCTTCTCTCCACAGAGTCCCGGCTTTGATTGGATAGATTGAAAGCAGCGCAGCCATTGGCTGCCGCTGCTGTCAATCAAATCCAATGACCCGGACCTCATGCAGTCGGCTTCTATGGAGGCCAAATGTAGGACTCAGGAGAGCACTCCACAAGCATGCTTCTCCTAGGGGGTTATCTGATGCGGGGAGGAGCTGCGAGAGCCGCCGAGGGACCCCAGAAGAGAATGTTTGGGGCCCCTCTGTGCAAAACGAGCTGCACAGTGGAGGTAAGTATAACATGTTTGTTATTAAAAAAAACAAAAACAAAGCTTTAGTATCACTTTAAAGCTTACATTAGATTTTATTAATTGTAATTGAGTTTAGATTTTATTTCATTTTCATAAAACTAACAAAAAAAATTGTTGTCCCTGAGATTCTTCAGAAAACATGCAGGATTGTTTTTTTTTGTTGTATTGGATCCTTATATTTCAAATTGCAGGCTTTTTTTTTTTTTTTTAATTAACGCAAACAAGGTGGAATTACACTTTACGTCTTATCTGCTAAAACTAGCCTGCCACACAGTCTCCTGAAGCTCTACCTGGAAACCTTCTTAGGGATATTTAACGAAGAAAACTCTAAGACAGTTCTTCACAAGCAAGGCTCTTGTACATCCCACAGAGCACTTTAATGAAGGTTTGTTAGTTCTGTGACCATTGCAAGACCACATAAGCCTTATGTAATTGAGCTTAACAGCAAGAATAAAAGTGCTATTTCTCTAGCTTCTAAAAATCTATTTTAACTGAGTTAAGTTCCTCCTGCAGCCACTCAGTCACTTTAACAGGAGTTGCATCAGGGGATCTTGTAGGATGGAAATATTTTTTTTATTAATTTTTCTCTTATCACCAGGAGAATGTTGCTTTTTTTCATTTACATTCCTAGCCTCCAGGTAGCAGAGTAGAGAATCATAGACTAGAAAATTTTGATTAATTTCTTTCCATGTGTTATGTTATTTCTTATATATAATTGATTTCTTTTGCTCGTAGCTGTACATCTATTTTATATCTGCACCTACTGCCTTCCTTCAATCAAGAAAGTTGAAGAAAATTACCTGAATTTTGTTAAGTTTATTAAAAAAAAAAAAAAAAAAAAAGCGGCGCCTCTGTGAATATTTAAATTGTTAAGTTTATTAAAAAGAGCTCTGTGAATATTTAAATTGCGTTTTGAAATGCTAACGAAAGGAAGATATTACAGAATTTTAATAGTAGGTTCAATTTGACCCACCGACTTCGGCAGAAAGGGTCAAAAATTATTCAAATTGTTTCTTTACACTCAAAGACGGAAACCTTTGATATTTTTTTTAAATGGATTAATATTCTCCTCTGTTGGGTCTTTTGACACGGTGCTGTATGACAGTATTAATTCTACTGGTGTATAAATTTTTCAAAGACCTTGCTGCTTTCATTTTCACGTACACTCTTAACTTTTTTTTTATCTTTGTTATTGTGAGAGAAGAAGCTTTTATTAAGACTTTTTGGCCTTCTTTTGAGTTGGCCAAAATGCCTGTGACATTTTATAGAAAGTGCTACCTTCTTTTAAAATCTTTTACGACACTGATCCTTTTTTTTCTTGGCGAATAAACAAGATACGAGAGTGAACCATGAGTTTTAATGTAACCGTAGGAAGAAATCTACGACTTAATGCCTACTAAAAACAAATCTTTTACACTGCCAAACCAAAGAAGAGTTGGATGTTTATGTTTTAAAGAATACTTAAAAATGTTCTGCCCCCTCCTGCTCAATAAAACCCCAACAGTTTTTCTATTTCATGAATGCTAAATACCTATTTGTTATAGTTGAGGTAGAAAACAGCGAATAATGTTTTAAGTGAACACATGACCTGGTAAGGCCAATTATTCCATCCCTTGGGACTTTGAGTGAAATCATGGCCTGGTAAGGTCAAACATTTCCATCCCTATCATGAATCAAAAAAGGAGAGAGCAAGGGGGTGGGACTTTATTTGTTATAGTCTTATAGCTGTAATCTCCTTCTTCAATTTTCCCTGACCAAGGCAGGGAAGATGTACACATCCTCCTCCTGCAGCCTCCTGGGATATCCATGTTATGCCTTCCAGGGGGCTATAGGTCCACAAACAGAGAATTTGCATAATATTTTGGTTATGGGAGATAGAAGAGAATTTGTGCATGCTTCATCTGGAGGCCAGCTGCAAGAATCCAGCCACTTCCTTTGATAAAAACGCAAGAAAGGTGGCGTGGAACAAGACTTGCACTATGAGATTCACAGCTGAGAAGAAGACAACAGTGGATTCAAAGGCCATATAAGCATGTTTATTCTTCACAATATAGGTGGACATTTAGCATAGCATATTGGGAAACACAAGGACTGCTTTAAAGTGATTCTAAACATTCCATTAAAAAAATAAACATGTTATACTTACCTGCTCCATGCAATAGTTTTGCAGAGAGCAGCCCCGATCCTCCTCCTTTGGGGTCCCTCGCCTACATTCTTGGCTCCTCCCCCCTTCCGAGTCTCCCCCCCAGCAAGCTGCTTGGTAAGAGGGATACTCATGTAGGCTTGCTCCCGAGCCCACTTCCTGCGTTCATTCATTATTTGACATAGACAGCGAAGCTTTGCCCCACCCTCTGCTCCCTCATCATAGTATTTGATTAAAAGCAGCAGGAACCAATGGCTCCCATTGCTATCCCACTGCCCTATGAGGTGGGAGAGAGCAGAGAGAGCTGGTGCTAGGGGTAACCTCAGACTCTGAACTATCCTTTCAGGCCCACATCCAATCCCTGTCCAAATCATGCCGCCTTAGACTCCGCAACATTTTCAGAATACACGCCCTAACTAATGACACCACCAAGCTTCTAATTCACTCCCTGGTTACCTCTCGCCTTGACTACTACAGCTGCCTCCTCATTAGATTACCTTTACATAGACTATCCCCCCTTCAGTCCATAATGAATGCGGCTGCAAGATTCATCCACCTTACCAACCATTCAGTGTCCCCCCCCTCTGCCAATCCCTGCACTGGCTTCCACTCACCCAACGAATACAATTCAAAGTACTAACAATAGTTTACAAAGCCATCCATAACTCTGCCCCCAGCTACATCACTAACCTAGTCCCAAAATACCAACCAAGCCACTCTCTTCGGTCCTCCCAAGACCTCCTGCTCGCTAGATCCCTTGTCACCTCCTCCCATGCTCGTCTCCAGGATTTCTTCAGAGCTTCTCCCATCCTTTGGAACTCCCTATCACAATCTGTCCGATTGTTCCCTAATCTATCCATATTTAGACGATCACTGAAAACCCTTATTTTTAAATAAGCCTATCCTGCTTCTAACTAACACTGTTTTACTTCCTCCATCAGCTCATCCTCCACAGCTACTACCTTTTGTATCAATTGACCCTTCTTTTTTAGATTGTATGTTCTAATGAGCAGGGCCCTCTGATTCCTCTTGTACCAAATTGTAATGCAACTGTAATATCTGCCTTTATTTTGTTAAGCGCTACGCAAACTGTTGGCACTATATAAATCCTGTATTATAATAATAATAATAGTTTACAGTAGTAAACGGGGCAGGGCTGACAACATTTGGAATTCCAGTGCAGCACAGGCCAAGGACACAGGATGCTAGGAGATCTTTGGATTTCTGGCAGATCAGTGGTATTTTTCTGTACTTACAGCTTTTTTAAGGGAAAAGTGTATGTATTTGAGAGATATACTAATGATCTTTTTTATTATTATTTTGTTCATACGTACAGTACATTTAACTTGCTTTGTCTGAGTCTGAGTTCGGTTTATGTCAGTGTGTCAGATGCCACCTGAAGTCTGAGGGCCGGTTCACACCACAATCGTGACATGTGTACCTGTGCGATTCTTGTGCATTTCCCTGCAGTGTGATTTTCAGCTCATTCACTGGATCGCACAAAAAAGTAGTGCAAAAAAAAACGACTTTTGAAAAAAACGACTTTTGAAAAATGCACCAGATCACATGGTACTGCATTTGGGGTGCCATCAACTATATATTGGCACCTGCAGCAAATAGCAAAGGCTTTGGACACGCACAGGCCTTTCCCATACCACTTTCTAAACCGTAGACTCAGATCCTGGGAAAAGGTATCTGAGGTCAAGCAGTGACTGTAGACCTCAGGTGACCTCTGGTGAGAACCAGACTCAGACAGTCAAGCTAAAAAAAAAAGGGCAGATCTATCTATGACCCAAGTAAGCTTGTACTGATATAACCATTTAAGACTGTCCAAATGTGACTGGTCCTCTTTAATATTCTCTGCTTCTTCTCCACTGGCAAATTTTCAGCGTGACAAACTGTATCGTCATTATTAGTTTATCAATGCCATGATGGCAAGGATAAACTCTGTTACATTACAAGACAAAAAAATGATATGAACAGTCACGAAATTAACATATCAGAGATGAACTGTACTGCCGCTGGCCATTTTATTAAGCACGGCTCCATGCTTGATTAAATCAGCCAGCAGCCCTGAAACTCATATGTGTCTTTAAGACAATATCCCGGCATTTGTAGAGAGGAAGCCGGCCCGCTGCTACAAGTACTCGACAGGGAATTTGCCTGCTATATTTTATTAAGTAGATACAACCCTTCTTTCAGCTACTGAATCAATATCGGAAAAGACATTTATATGAGTCAGATTAAAGGCCGGGCTTGAAATATTCCATTTACACACTGCAGATCGATTTTTCCTTTCTCAGCGCATGCCCTCTGTAATTGCTAAGAGCATCATAAATTGCAAAACAAGATCTATATTAAAAGAGAGAAAGAAAAAAAAAAAGGGATGCCTAGCCCATAATCTCCAGAGCAGAGATAGAATCGGCAATGTCAATAAAACAGTTGGTGCGTTACTATTACTGATCACATCACGGGATATATGTCAGGACTATCATCACAAAGACTGCCGAGTGTTCTTAATATAGGTGTATTCACATAGTAATGGGTTGATTTATACAAATTAGTGAAAAAAAGAAAAAGAAAACCGTGTTAGTCTAGGGCAGTGGTGGTCAACTCTCTAGATATGGGGGGTCACAAGTGCAGCCCCTGACATCACCAAAGAACTAGACATTATAATCAATATTGAATGTTACAGACGACTGTCAGATATAGTGAGCTGCAGGGGATAGTCAGAGATTGTGGACATCCTACAAGCATGGTTAGAGACTGGGGGTGTAGCGTCACATATGGCGACCCATCACATTTGGCTACCTGCTGGACTGCGCTTACGCGACGCCGCCATATGTGTTCCAACACTGTTTGCCACAGGGACCCTCGCAGGCTCGCTTTGCTCGCCACGCTTCGGGCACAGCCTCGTTTCGCTCGGCATAATTAGAATCTAACTCTATGTCCACTTGGATGGTGAGGCTTGAACCTGGACTCAGGGGTGTGGCCACAAAATTCTGCTCAAGCGCAGATCGCCACAGTGTTGGAACGCATATGACGTCCAAGGGTAGCCAAATGTGATGGGTCGCCATATGTGTCGCTACAGGGGCATGTTACAGGAGACAAATAGAGACTGCTAGAATGCCCTGTACCATTGGTGGTAGGTATTTTCAGGCTTTCCCTATGTCATAGTTCTCATGACTCAGAGCTGTACATGTGATGGGGAAATTTCAAATGTCCCTATTATTATTAGGAAAACGGAAACGCTGCAGCAAACGGTCCCATTGCTGGCAATAGCCACCGATTTTGCAAATTGCATGCCAAATTGGCCTTATGTGAACGTGGGCTAAAAGATGTAAGATTTCAGTTGGGCTTAAAGCACCTGTGAGCTGCTTGACGTCATTAGGCCTTCTCTTAATTAAACAGTAAAATAAACGTTTGTTGATTAGATATCACGCTTTACAGGTTGGCAGATGTGACACTATTGCTGTAGCAGACTTCTTTTTCGGACTCAATCTCATACTATCCCTGACACTCTATGCTCTCATTTGTTTGCAATGCGCAAATTAGACATGTTCCTTTTAAAAATGTTTACAGAAGACGCACACTGTGTTCAGCTATAGGTTCACAGGATTAGCAGATGCCAAGCCAGGAAAGCAAATAAGCTGGCTCACTTATACTGAGTCTGTTGTCTCAATTTTACAAGATGGAATCACAGTGACTGAAGTCAAAGAAACTGATAAGTAACTCTTGCACTAAGCACACCTTCTCTTCTTGTTGAAAGACCTAGTATCTTAATCAAATATATATATATATATATATATATATATATATTATAAGTATATATATATATATAAATATATATATATAGACATGCACCAAGGTTGACACGTCATATTAACACTTTGATTGATTCATATGATACACCATTTTAAAATATATACAAGTCATTGATTTATATCTCTCTCTGTGGGTGATCCGGCATATTTGGGAGGTTTTGGTCAGCAGGATTGTTTGGGTCCTGAACTTCACTCTGACTTCACCCTTCTACTATAAACCCGGCTCTGAGTCCTCAAAACATTGAGGCAAGAACCTTTGGTTGGGAAATCCATGCCATCCATGCGGATGCATCTATGTATATATTGATATGTATGCATATATAGGTTTTTGATGCTATCTTTTTTATCGTTTCATGTTTTCATTTAGTACGTGTACTTTTTTGTTTTTTGATTTATCTTTGTATCTATTTATGAGAAAAAAAATCCACGCATTTCCTGGGGGAGCTGCAAGGCGAAACATGTAGAATGATTGCGTGGAAAATTGTATAAAGGAAGTGATTTTTTTTTAAAGCTATTTCTTTCTGTAATAATACAAATATATTTTTTATTTAATTTATTGTGGTATATCCATTTGTAGTAACAAGCACCCATAAAGTCCCACATTTCCCAATATGTTTTTTCTTCCTTGTCTATTATAAGGGATAACGGTGGATAAAGTTTGAATGTGTGTCTTGATCACTTTAACCCCCTACCTATGCTTCTCAAGGTTTCCTGTTCAATTTTGACTGTACTACAATGAATATAATTATACTGTATATGTAATTGTATCCAAGCAGCAGTGGATTAATTATATCAAGAGTCCTGGACTGTTTTCAGTATGTGGGCCCCCTGCCAGTTTAAATGGATCATACAGAAGGATCAGTGTACACAGACATTGGTGTTTTGCTTCTGACATGGGTAAGTAAAACATTTTGGCAGGATGTGAAATGTAATGTTTAAACTTTAAATTGGATCGAATGCAGTAGTTTACTTTTTGCAAGTTACCTATATGATGGTGGCAGACAATATCGAATAATGATGATGCTAGCTACTAGGAATATGCATATGCATACTTTACTAAGAGCAATACAAAGGCAGTCATCCCCTATTACCTTCTGAAAAAAGACTAAAGACTTGCAATGCTAAAATTGAATTAGTTTGAAAAGCTCTGAAATGTAGATTATTTTTTTTTACATTTCCATTGCTCCCCATTCATTTGAAGACCCCGTTCAGCCACCTGTTCTGTCCTTACTTAAGCCCACGTTCACATTGAGCTGATTTGCAATGCGATTTGACAAAGTACTTGATCATGGATGATGCCTGAACAAAGGCATCTTCGCATGGCAAATCGGTGGTTATTGCTGGCAATAGCACCGTCCGAATCAGTGCGGCGCCACACCGATTCCCAAAAGTAGTTTCTGTACTACTTTAGTGACTTCGGGGGAGATTTGAATAGACATCTTTGCATGAACTCGCACAGATGTCTATCAAATTACCCCAGAAGCATTGCCGGTTTGAAATCATGTGAGTGTTCAGCTGAACTTGCACGATTTCTAACCCGCATCGTTGTGAACTTAGGCTTAAAAAACAGCCACTGTTCAGAAGAAAGCCACTCCATGGTTAAAGCACAGGTAAAGTGAGAACAGAAACATGGGAGTTGTCATTACTAAGATTCTTCTGACACTATTAGTTACCTGGGTATCATTGTTTTTAGACCTTTATGAGTAGCTGACCTGGGACAAGCATGATAGCATACAAACTCCTGAACTCAGAACTCCTTATCTGCATGCCCTAAGTCATTAGCTCAAAATATTTAGGATAATAGATCAGCATGACAGTTTATTTACCGGGGCAATTTTTAATTTGTTTTGCACACATTAAAATCTAAACCTTTTTGCTAGAAATTGCTGTAAATCAAATTTTGGATGAAAGCATAGACCCTGGGGAAGAGAATGATGGTAGTTACAATTGTCACAAAATGCTATGGTTCCCAAAATTCTCTTTAGGTGATGCTTTAAAAGTATATACAGAACTGCTTCGAGTTAGCCGTGAATTATGCCCTAGAATTATTGCTCTCACTCAATGTTCATGACAATACTTCATTTGTGTGGCACAATGGATGTTACATACAGGCGCTCACCCTATGCTGCACATTTTAAATGGGTTTAAACTTTATTGCTATCACAAGGGTGCAACAGCTCATTGTGATTGATGTGTATCTACATCACGTAATTCATGCCAAAGGTGTTCTATCAGGTTGAGATCAGGACTCTGTGCAGGTCAGTCAAGATCCTCCACCCCAAACCCACTCATCCATGTCTTTATGGGCCTTGCTTTGTGCAATGGTCCAAATCATTTAGTGGAGTATAGGATTATGGTGTGGGGTTGTTTTTCCAGGAGGTTGGGCTTGGCCTTAGTTCCAGTGAAGGGAACCAAGACATTTTGGATAATTTATACTCCTAACTTTGTGGGAACCAGTGCACAAAGCAAGGTCCATAAAGACATGGATGAGTGAGTTTTGGGTAGAGGAACTTGACTGGCCTGCACCGAGTCCTGACCATAACTCGATAGAACACCTTTGGGATGAATTAGAATGGAGACTGTGAGCCAGGCCTTTTCGTCCAACATCAGTGCCTGATCTCACAAATGTGCTTCTGGAAGAATGGTCAAACATTCCCATAGACACACTTCTAAAATTGTGGACAGCCTTTCCAAAAGAGTTGAGCTGTTAGAGCTGCAAAGGGTGGGCCAACTCAATATTGAACCCTACAGACTAAGACTGGGATGTCATTAAAGTTTATGTGCGTGTAAGCGCAGGTGTCAGAATACTTTTGACGATATAATGTATTTACACCCCAACTGGGAAAAAGTTATTTGTCAGAGAAAAAAACAATATCCAATTTTGATCTCCAGCTGGCTTCTGAATGTAAACAAACAGATCGAGGATTCTGGGTGATGTCATTAGCTAAATAGGTAAATGAACCAGCTGGGCATCTGTCATTTAGAAGTTGTAGAACAACCACTAACTCTAGCTAGCGCAGTGGTAGTGCTGCTGTCCCTAAATGATAGATCGGCAGCTGTTTTATTTAAAAAATGGTGGGGATGTGTAATTTTTCTGGAGTAGTGTTACTGCCACAAAATGACAGATCCCCCAATTGGCCTCTGGTCAATGACTATATTTGGTCAATGACGTCACCCTGTTTGTTTACATACAAAATTTGGTGAGGGGTCTGTTATTTGCGATGACAATAGATGGGTGAATATTCACTGTGAGTCGTCGTGTCAAAAGGTCAACATCATTGGGGGAGGGGTCATTGTGATTGATATGGATCTACATTGTTGAACAACATGATTGCCGTTACATTTACATCAAAGGACATCGTTTTGTTTGGGGGGGGGGGGGTGTTTTTTTTCACTTTTTTTCTTAGTGTGGGATTATTGATTCATGTTTTCACTTTTTTGTGATTGAATAACAAAGGGTTCTATTCGCTTAGAGGAGGGAGGGTTTGGTATCTGGATTCTAGATTCCAATAAGCCCCCCCCCCCCCCCCCCAATGAAGACCCCCCCATCTATTTTTGGCACACTTATGCCGCATACACACGGTCGGACTTTCCAGCAGAAAAAGTCTGACGGAATCTTTTCATCGGAAATTCCAATCGTGTGTGGGCTTCAACTGACTTTTTTTTTTGAAAATTCTGACGGACCTAGAAATAGAGGGGGTTACTTCTACACCAGCTTACCTCGCTCTCTTAATAGCTGTTTAAACACACTGCTCCATTACTTCTACCTTATTTCCTAGACAGACTTTAGGTCATGACACAGGAAGTAGTTTACCAGCTGAGGGTAGATGATCGAAAGGGGGGGGGGGGTGCTAATGAGACTCCTTCCTGTGTCATGACCTAAAGTTTAAACCACTCGTCTGTATGCTGTTCCGATGAACCAAAAACGGCGCATGCTCTGAAGCAAGTACGAGACGGCAGCTATTGGCTACTGGCTATTAAACTTCCTTTTTCTAGTCCCGTCGTACGTGTTGTACGTCACTGCGTTCTAGACGGTCGGACTTTGGTGTGATCGTGTGTAGGCAAGACAGTTTCAGTGGAACTCCTTTGGAACTCCGTCGGAAAAACCATCAGAGTTTATTCCGACAGAAAAAACGGTTGTGTGTATGCGGAATTAGAATAGTGTTCCACTGCGTCCCTGATTTACATTGTAAATATACTGTCGAGTTTTTTCTCATTATACAATTATTTTCTGACATGCTCTGTTGACATGGATGATCTGCTGTAACCTGCAGTAATGACCATTCTTTTTTGCTGTTGCCACCATACACATGCATATACACTAGCTGTAATAGGCCCTATTGTTATATTTTACAAACCTCCACACTGCTACCCACATACATAACAGACTTTATTAAAGTCATTGATCAGTTGTAGTCTGTAAAAGATAATTACCACTCCCAACAGCCCTCTTTCCTTATATCTATATCTTTATTTAAATCTAAGCATGTCAAATTAAACACATTCTACAGGCACACAGTTAAAAACTCATTAATAATACATTTTAATTACCGTAAAGTTAGTGTACTACAGAAATGCTGGAAGTGCATAAAAGGAGAACTTTAGTCAAAGCAAAAGACAACAGAAATCTTATACAGTATCAGGGTATCTCCAGTTGGTATATTTCTCTTTAGAATTCATTTATTGAACTTTAAAGTTCATCTTTCGTTTTTTTTTTTTTCAAAATTCCAGCTCCCCCATGTACCAATATAGCATTAATGTACTTATTTTGCAAAAATAAAACAGCTTTCCATTAATTCTACAGCAGCTTACCTCGCTCTCTTAATAGCTGTTTAACCTCTTCCTGACCGCCCACTGTCATATGATGGCGGCGAGAAACATCTGTTGTTCCGGGCCGCCGTCATATGATGGCATTTCCTTTGCGGCCACTAGGGGGGCGTGTCCGCGCGGCGCGTCGCTGGGGACCCGATGCACGTGCCCGGCGGCCGCGATGTCCGCCGGGCACCCGCGATTGCCCAGTAACTGAGCAGGATGTGGATCTGTGTGTGTAAACACACAGATCCACGTGCTGTCAGAGGAGAGGAGACCGATGGTGTGTACCGATCGGTCACCTCCCCCAGTCAGTCCCCTCCCCCCACAGTTAGAATCACTCCCATAGGGAACATATTAACCCCTTGATCACCCCCTAGTGTTAACCCCTTCCCTGCCAGTCACATTTATACAGTAATCAATGCATTTTTACAGCACGGATTGCTGTATATATGTAAATGGTCCCAAAAATGTGTCAAAAGTATCCGATCTGTCCGCCGCAATATCGAAGTCATGATAAAAATCACAGATCGTCACCATTACTAGTAAAAAAAAAATAATAATAAAAATGCTATAAATCTATCCCCTATTTTGTGGACGCTATAACTTTTGTGCAAAGCAATCAATATACGCTTATTGTGATTTTTTTTTTACCAAAAATATGTAGAAGAATACATATTGGCCTAAACTGAGGAAAAAAACTTTTTCAAACTTGTCCCTCTTCTTTTGTTTATAGTGCAAGAAATAAAAACTGCAGAGGTGATCAAATACCACCAAAAGAAAGCTCTATTTGTGGGGAAAATGTATTTGGGTACATTGTTGCATGACTGCGCAATTGTCATTCAAAATGCAACAGCGCTGAAAGCTGAAAAATGGCTTGGTCAGGAAGGGGGTGTTAGTGCCTGGTAGGCAAGTGGTTAAACACACTGCTCCATTACTTCTGCCTTATTTCCTAGACAGACTTTAGGTCATGACACAGGAAGTAGTTGACCAGCTGAGGGTAGATGATCGAAGGGGGGGGGGGGTTGCTAATGAGATCAGCTGGTCAACTCCTTCCTGTGTCATGACCTAAAGTCTGATCAGGAAGTAAGGCAGAAGTAATTGAGCAGTGTGTTTAAACAGCTATGAAGAGAGCGAGGTAAGCTGGTGTAGAATTATTGGAAAGCTGTTTTATTTTTGTAAAATAAGTACATTAATGCTATATGGGCATATACGGGAGCTGGAGATTAAGAAAAAAAAGTGACCAAAGGTGAACTTAAGATAATATTGGAGGAATTGGTACTGGACTTTATAGGCACTGAGATACACAGAGTTAAAAATTAAAATATTTTTTTATTACAAATTGATTAAAAAATAACAACCAGGCAGTCACTGGTTAAAAAACTTTGCAAAGTAGAGATTGCCTATGTGCTAATACGCCACACAACCCATACACCAATGTTTGACCATTCTTCCAGAAGTGCATTTGTAAGGTCAGGCACTGATGTGGACAAGAAGGCCTGGCTCGCATTCTCTGCTGTAATTCATCCCAAAGGTGTTCTATCGGGTTGAGGTCAGGCCAGTCAAGTTCCTCCACCCCAAACTCGCACACCACACAAAGGAAGCAATACAAAGAGAACAGGATACTTTTTCATGCAAGTACATGGTACAGCAGGCACATCTCAGGAATATGAAATGTTATGGTAACATATTCTTTTAATACTAAATTATTGGGTTAATATAACCAACATCTCTCTCTAGACACTTTTTATGAGCAACGTATTTAAGCAAAAGATGTGTTCTCGCCGTACTCCAAGTCACAAAGACCATGTAGAATGTATTAAAAAAGTAAATCCTACTTGTGCTTTTTTATTACCCTTTTATTTATAAATTGTATTTTATTTTATTTTATTTCCTTTATTTAAAGGTTTGAAATTATCTCTGGATGAAAAGTTTAGTGCAGCATAACACTTCTGCTAGTAAAAAGTACATTTAATTATTCAGGCTTATACTGAGACCTAGAAGGGGACAGCTGATGGAGAAGGAGAAATTGAGGAACTTGGTGCCAAAATGGGGATTGTCCCTCCAAAAGAGCAGAAGCTATTCTATTCTGTATTATAGGGAGGCCCAGAGAACCTAATTCTATGGCTGGTTCCCTGTTTTTCATAGTTTGGAGAGTTTCCACAGGTGTAATAATTATATTATCAAAATTATTTTAGTTGTTTGGAAGAGGTGAAAAGGCTGATGCGAATGAACTTGTGTTTGACCCATATTGTGGTGACTTGGTGGATTCTAAATACAGCTAATTCACGTGGGCAGTGAATTAGATATCTATATTATGTCTTTGATAAAGTAAATACAAAAATATGTGTTTCCCTATCTGATACAAACCAATGACTTCCTGCATAGCAACTGGTATCTGTATTTCTGGACTAATATTAAAGTGACATTAGATAATATCCTTATTCTTCAAAAAACTATCTCTACACATCCACTGCTGTATCTATTTTTCATGGAAAAAAAAGTCTTACTGTGTTTTTTTTCCCTCTTGTAACATCATCCATCAGCTCATGAACCTCTCCTTTTCCCTTCCATTCTGTTTGTTTGGAATGTGCAGTGCCTGTCGTTTGCAATAATGTGCACTGCTCTATGTACACTACAAATCTCATAGTCCACAATCCATTATGGGAGCAAGCAAAAGAGGGTGACTATGTCCCTACATACAGTAAGACCATGGAGAACAAACAAAGACATCCTCTAACAAGAATTTAAATCACAGCAGCAAAATAATTACATTGGGAGGTGTGGAGGAGAAAAGCAATAGAACATACTTTTTTGAGTTAAGAATACATACTTTAATATAATTTTTTTTAAACCAGAGTTTAGTGTCACTTTACATATGTGAGTGTAGCACCCTCCTAGGCTGTCAGGTAAATGTAGTTCTTTTTGAGCTCCTCTGTAATTAATGGAACTGTTGTGCATTGCTTTGGACTGATCATGGTCCCACAGCTTGCAGGCTTGATTGCTTTTTACTGCCTTCTGGAGGGTTCCAGAGCAAGATTTGGAGTAGGTCAAACGAGTAGCTTGAATATTTAGGGGGTCTCAGCCAATCCCTGGGATAAGAACACATAAATAGTCTGGAGCTGGAGCAGTCTGGGTCCTTGTCTAGAAAGAGAAGTTCCCAGCCTGGAGGGCTGCTGCTCTCCCAGGCAGCCCAGTCCTTGTCTAGAAAGAAAAGTTCCCAGCCTGGAGGGCTGCTGCTCTCCCAGGCAGCCCAGTCCTTGTCTAGAAAGAGAAGTTCCCAGCCTGGAGGGCTGCTGCTTTCCCAGGCAGCCCAGTCCTTGTCTAGAAAGAGAAGTTCCCAGCCTGGAGGGCTGCTGCTTTCCCAGGCAGCCCAGTCCATGTCTAGAAAGAGAAGTTCCCAGCCTGCTGGGCTTCTGCTCTCCCAGGCAGCCCCAAGAGCTCATCAAGGCCAAGCTATGCTAAAGCTGGGGGACCTATCAACTAAGAACCTCTAAAGCTAAAGAAGAGGTATTTCACCTAGAATCTGGTCTGGAGCATCCACTTAGAAAATGTCTGCCTACCACAGGAGGGAGGCATCCAAGTACCCAAGGACTTGTGAGTATAGACCTAATTGCCGAACCTGGATGACTGTGTGCCTATTAACCCCCTGGTGCAATGCTTATGGTGTCCCAGTGCTGTCCATTCCCCAAACTATAGTTGAATGGACTGTTCTGAGAAGTAGTTGCAGAGTGAAGAGTGTCCTCCTCACACGGTTTGGCTTTCTAACGTATCCCACAGCTCCATGTCCTATCCATGTTGTTCAGCAAGAAATGCAGAAAAAGGAAACCACCAGAATATTTATCGAGCCAGAAGAGTGAATGCTGGTGTGTGTCTGGTTGCTGGTGCAATAGATGGAGGGGCTACCTGTGCCAAATTAGCAGCCCTATCAGGGGTGAGCACTACACAGGCCTCCTGCCAAATTGACACTGTTACTGATCTTGATCTCTGCAACCTCCCCCCCGCATGCTGCAATTTTTTTCTTACTGGTGCATGAGCCCGTGAGTAACTGGACTACACCTCCCCCAGGTTCAGATGCAGGGCAATCCTAAAATAAAGTAGCGCCAACCAGAAGGAATTAGCTGGAGGGGTTAAGAGGAAAGATTTGAGCCACTATCTCTAAGTGAATTTAAATCCAAAATGTTCATGCGTCTCCTGAGTATTCTACGAAGAGAGGCCTCGAAAAAACAGCTACACAAAATGCACATTTAATACAATGAACATTAGCCGCAAGCTTTTCCATGTCATTTTGCAGTGACTGGATGTTACTGCATTTTAACAGAAGTTCCAATAAGCTTCCATGATGTATTTATAGTTCTGTTCCTTTACAGTACTGCAATTTCAGCCCTTGAACTGGGTCAGTCGCCACTAACAGGGATCACCAGAAGTAAACAAGGGATTTGAACAGATGGTAACCCAGAGCCTGACGTGTTGTCATGCATGTAGAATGGGTAATTAAAGCCTAATTCATCTAAAGATTCAGAGAGTTTCATGGTCCCTGGCCACTTTCCCTTGTTTCACGCACAAGTATTGAACACACTAAGTATCGGATGGGGAACTTTGTAAAAGTAAAAAGGTGAAGTAACGAAACAGACCGGAAACTATTTTAAGGCATGTCATAATAGTAACTAAATGAACACAAGCAATAGAATGTTTTGTTGCTCTTTGTATCCAGTTTGTGTGCCGCTCAAACCGCATATCCTGAATGCAACCCGTCAGAGTCCAGGGCCAGTCCAAAGCCTTATTCACGGGGAGCCACTAGTATAAGTAGTTACATGTGAACAGTGGCAGCTCTACGCACCAGAGTTTAGTCCCTGCATCTTTACAGAGTACATAGAACCATTCCAACTAAAGCTTAACTGCTGAAGTAAAATTTTAAAATATATACATGTGAAGTGCATATTTAGCTGTTTGTCTGGAGTTTAGTTTTAAAGTCCAACTCCATGTTCTGGCTCCCACCACCCTATCCTTTAACTGTTCAGAAAAGTGGGCCTCACATACAATAAAAACTTGATGTACATTGTAGAATTAAAGGACCCAAGGGTCAAAATTGCTCTTTCAAAACTCTTTCTTTGGAAGAATAGTTAATGAAACATTGCCTATTTATAAACTTATATAATTACTCATGTTTGCAATAACTGAAATAAATAGAAATATCCTGCAATTTCTACTTTCTACTACTTGTTATACTCAAAATGTTGACAGCAATTTATCCCACCGTAAGTCAAGTGTAACTTGTTATTTCTATTGGATGAGAGCTGAAAAAGGAATGTTCCTCCGGTCAGCATCACTTTGTGATTTTTTTTTTGCTACTTTATTTTGACATCACAATATTAACAAACTTATGCAAGGACAACCCAACCATCCCTGGACAAGATAGGTCGCAGAGTGGAACACAAAGCTGTAATGTTAGCCCAGTGAATTGTAACCTTGTTCTTCGGAAAGAGGATGCCCATCAAAGAATGACAGCTGGTGCCACTATATCAGTAAGTAGAACTACAGTAACCAAGGCAGGGTTTCTACTTGCCCTACCAATGGTTCCTCACAACTGTATCTGTTTGGAGGTCTCACTGACATTTATGTTGCAGAACAGTCAACTGTCCTCTTATTCTTTCTATAAAGTAAGTGCAGTAAAAGTGAAGACAGTTATTCTGCCAACCTAAGAATGTTGGGTCCATGGGACACAGGCGGCAAGTTGAGAGGGGCGACAGAGCAGGGCCGCCGCTACCTACACAATCCGCAATGAGTGAAGACTCAGCAAGAGTGTTGCTAGCTGCCTGACACAGCACTGTCCAGCACAGCCGCGGCACTCGCACTGAGTCTGCACCCGATGCTTCAGTGACAGCTAAAGCCCAGAGATCAGTATGAGAGCAAGTCTCCCCCCTTACTCCGCCCATATGATAGAGCCGGAAGCTCTGTTGCAGTGGTTTTGCACAGAGCAGCCTGGATCCTCTTCGGTCTCTATTCAGTGCTTCTAGCCCCTCCAGCTTGCTATGGGGGCACCCGAGCCGAGTCACAGCTCCCCGTGTCCATTCAGACACGGAGCCTTGACCGGACCCAACCCCCTCTCTCCTCTGATCGGCTTACTGACTTTGATTGACAGCCAGACGGGAGCCAATGGCGCCGCTGCTAAGTCTCAGCCAATCAGGAGGAGAGTCTTGGATGGCCGAGGGACTCATGGACATTGCTGGACAGAGAGGAGGCTCGGGTAAGTATTGGGGGTGCTAGGGAGGCTGCTACACACAGAAAGTGCATAGAATGCATTAAGATAAAAAACCTTCTGCCTTTACAACTCCTTTAAGAAAGCCTTTTTATTGCAAATGTTTCAATAACTTCTGCCAAATTTTTATGTAAGATTACATTTCTACTAAACACGTGAGCACAGCACAGTCCTAGAGTACGGTGAGCCTAGACTGCATGATGACCATCCCCCCAGGGGGGCATGTAATTGACAGGCTGGGCTTCCAGGAAAAGGACAAACTGACACAAGTGCTGTTCTACCCAAAGGTGACTGCCAGCAGTGGACCAAGGAGGAGGTCTGAGACCACCCTGGAGTGTTGAGAGTGTAAGTAGACATTGGCAATATTTTTTATTATATTTATGTTTGTTAATATTATTTATATTATTATTAATATTATTTTTTATAAAGGAGAGGGGGGAGCAATCCAAGAGTTAAAAGAAACAACAAAAAAAAAAGGAGTTCTGCTTTAAGCTGCAAATTTTAGGAAAAAAATTATTGTTACTAAAACCTCTGAAAAAGGAAGATTATGAAGCTGCCGCACCATGTTTAGGAAAGGTTCACTTTAAAAAAAACACCTAAAACAGGTGCTACAAACCTATATCATTATTCTCACTACTGTTTTCTAGCTCTTACCATATAAATGGAAGCCGAATGAAGGTGGAAATGAACCTAATAGTGTTCATGTGTGAATCTGCAATCTCATATAATTAGTTGCTGGAGGGCTGAGCATACACTGTATTTAGCATCAAATGCGCACACAAAATACAGCACCATTTATTTAGGGTGGTGGCACACCGGCTCTGTATTGCTTATGATCATTTTTGCAACTAAATATCTACTGATAAGCTGCTGAGTTTAAAGTGAAATGAGCTGATTCCCTTGATAGGATATACGCAGAATTATTATAATTTTTTTTTTTAACAGCTACAGTACTACTTTATTGCTTGTGCATCAATCCATATTGAATATTAGTTGTAATTAAACAATAACTCCAGCTTCTTAAAAATAAACAAATAAATACTGTGTATATATACATATATAAATATACTGTATATATATATATATATATATATATATATATATATATATATATATATAATACGTATATATAAACATTTACCTGCTACTAAGGCCATTTTGTTATATGATGTTATTATAAATCACTTTTCTCTTTCAGTCTGCAGCAATTTACAATTTTTCTGAAGTTGGAAAATAATGCACATGTTGGAAATGAGGGCAGGTCTATAAATTGCCAGCATACAGGATGTGCTAAGAAACTCCATTTCATTTTGTTAAGGTACTTTCTAATTCTTCACACCTAGAGAAGTGCAAATTGTGCTCCTTTTCTCATTGCAATACTATGGGGTTTATTTACTAAAGGCAAATGAACTGTTGCTCCAGATCTTAATAAATGAGCAGAAGCGCTGCTGGCTTCCATCATCCAATCACGTGCAAGCAAAAATGCCCCCCCCCCCTCTTCAATATGATTGGGTATTCTTTGCACAATGAAGCTTTGGGGTTGATTTACTAAAGGGAAATAGTCTGTTCACTTTGCAAAGTTCAGTTGCACTCTGCAAATACAGTTGCTCCGGGGCTTAGTAAATGAGGTAAACCTTCACTTTGCAAAGAATACCCAATCACGTGCAAGGGAAAAAAAAAAATGAATTTATGCTTGCACATGATTGGATGATAGAAGTCAGCAGAGCTTCTGCTCATTTACTAAGCTCTGGAGCAATTGCACTTGCAGAGTGCATAGTCTATTTGTCTTTAGTAAATCAACCCCGATATGTAATTTACTAAGCTCTGGCGCAACTGCACTTGCGGAGTGCAACTGCAAAGTGCACTGTCTATTTCCTTTTGTAAATCAACTCCTAGGAGATTCTTCAGCTGGTGATAAAAACAACAGACCCTCCCTTCTCATTCAGATATAAAGAACATGATAGGACAAAAAAACAAACAAATATATATATATATATATATATATATATATATATATATATATATATATATATATATATATATACACACATATATATATATATATTATACAGGATTTATATAGTGCCTACAGTTTACGCAGCACTTTAAAATATAAAAGGGAGAAGATACAGTTACAATACAATAAAATACAAAAGGGTTAGGAGGGCTTACAATCTAAATCTAATAGGGAGTATATATATATATATATATATATATATATATATATATATATATATATATATATATATATAAATATATATATATACCTACCTCCCAACTTTTTCAGATGGGAATGAGGGACACCTATCAGCAAAAGTATACAGGCATAAGACACACCCCTTACCACGCCCCCTTAAAGGAGAATTGTACAAAAAAACAAGATTGGTTAAACCCACAAGTTCTTTTTTTACCACTAATATTCCTTTATATTGGCTTTTGGAATTTTCAAATGCAGCAATTTAGGAATCAGATGAAAGGTTTAGCGCTGGGAAACACTTTTTGATAGATAAAAAGTGCATTTTATATACAACTATATAGATCAGACCAAAATGAGGGACAGATGAGTAGGAATGAGGGACAGAGGGACATTGCTCCAAATCAGGGACAGTCCCTCGAAATCAGGGACAGTTGGGAGCAATGCATATATATATATATATGTATATATATATATATATATATATATATATATATATATATATATACACACACAATATATATCTTTCTCAAGTTTTTTAGAATCCTTGCAGTTATACAGATCACCTGGAATGGATTTTTCCCCCCCCTCAATGCAGTTACACTTTAAATAGCAGGTAAACCTTGTCTACATTTTCAGACAGATCTGGAGCTGTCAACAAGCAAAGCAATAAATAATACATAAGGATAAGAGGAAGACAGCATTGCCCACCTCCTCTTAGTAGCGAAAAACAATTGCATAACACTTCTTTTACAGAAGACATGAGGGCATATTTGTGGAAATAGTATACAGAATCAAACGTTGCTGTTTTTTTTTTACTAGTAAATGTCTTCTCCAATAGTTGTACACAGGCAGTGATAAACTGGGGTCAGCCTCTTGTCTGCAGACATACACAAAGCGGTAAATACCACAGTCATTGCTTGTTAAACACAGGAGAGAGTCTAGGCTTCAGGTAAACCTGTTTCGCATGCAGGAAATACAATCTAAGGTTTGAACTGGATAGAAGGCAACATAAGGTGCTACATTATCATTTGACAACACACTGAATTCCTATAGGTGGGAAGAGTAGGGTATGCAAATTTAAGGGCTTCAGCAAATTTGGAACTTCAACAAAATCTGGAGATTTCAGCAAACATTTTGACACTTCAGCTAAATTAATTTCATTCAACAGTGAAGGCGAAATTAAGAGTTTTTTTTTAGTGGAAAACTGGGAGATCTTGGTGAAATGTTGCCATTTTGGAAAAATGCATTGAAGTCAACATAGAAAATGATATTAACCGCTTCAGCCCCGGAAGATTTGGCTGCTGAATGACCAGGACATTTTTTGCGATTCGGCACTGCGTAGTTTTAACTGACAATTGCGCGCTCATGTGGCGCTGCACCCAAACAAAATTTACGTCCTTTTTTTCCCACAAATAGAGCTTTCTTTTGGTGGTATTTGATCATCCCTGCGGTTCTTATTTTTTGCGCTATAAACAAAAAAAGATTGTACGTTTTGAAAAAAAAACACAATATTTTGTACTTTTTGCTATAATAAATATTAATTTACTGTTACTAATTTTTTCTCAGTTTAGGCTGATATATATTCTTCTACATATTTTTGGTAATAAAAATCGCATTAAGCGTATATTGATTGGTTTGCACAAAAGTTATAGCGTCTACAAAATAGGGGATAGATTTATAGCATTTTTATTATTATTTTATTTTTACTAGTAATGGCGGCGATCTACGATTTTTATCGGGACTGCGACATTATGGCGGACACATCGGACACTTTTGACACTATTTTGGGATCACTGTCATTTATACAGCGATCAGTGCTATAAAAATGCACTGATTACTGTAAAAATGTCACTGGCAGGGAAGGTGTTAACACTAGGGGGTGATCAAGGGGTTAACTGCGTTCCCTCTCTGTGTTCTAACTGAAGGGGGGATGGGACTGTCTAGGGGAGATGACAGATCGCTGTTCATACTTTGTATGAACACACGATCGGTCTCTTCTCCCCTTGAGAGAATCGGGATCTGTGTGTTTACATACACAGATCCCGGTTCTCGGTGTGTCACTAGCTATCGTGGGAGCCCGGCGGTCATTTCACCTGCCGGGTACTCACATTGGCTCCGGGGGTGAGCAGCGTGCACACGCATACGCCTCTGGCAGCGTGCGCGCCCCTAGTGGCCACAGGGCGAAGCGATGTAACATAACGTTGTTTCGCCCAGCCGTGCCATTCTGCCGCAGTAAAACTGCGGCGGCTGGTCAGCAAGTGATTAAAATTATTTTTTTGTAAGGTTTTTAATGGTGCAATAGGCTTTAAATAGCTCCCAAGGATTGGAGAAGGAACTTTCAATTACCCTGGACCTGTTCTTGTGTCAAAAACATCTCTTCATTTTCTTTCTTCACAGAAAGAAACAAAGATAATACTCACATTGACTAAATACATTGAAAAGGAAACAAACACATACAGAGAACACTAAATGAAAAAAACGAAAGTGCCATAAATACATGAAAAAAAATAGATCTTTCCTATTCAAGCTATTTTTGCTTAACCACTTCAGGACCGACCTTCTGCACTTATACTGTGGCAGGGAGGCCCCGTTGCACCAAATCACATACATGTGCTGTGCTGTCATTCGCTACAGCACAAGCTGATCAGTGGGTCCCGGCCAAATATTTATGGCCAGAACCCGGCTTCAATTTAAAGTGGGGTTGCGGTCAAAAAAAAAAAAGGGGCTTAAAAATCATAAAAAAAATAAAAAAAAAATAATTTTTTACTCACCTCCAAATGCCTGATGCTATGGGGTCCCTCGTAGTCTGCCACCATCATTGCCCGGGCTAAACGTCACTTCCCCCTCTGCGCCGCACAGTCATCTGGGACCTGTCACGTGTCAAATCACGGCGCACGGTGCCGCTCGCGCATGCGCAGTGGGTGCCCGGCTGTGAAGCCACAGCCGGGTTCCCACATTAGGAATGCCGGCGCCGCGAGCGGCTCGTGGAACTAGGGGGGAGGGCCTCGTTCCCCCGCATCGCTGGACCCTGGGACAGGTAAGTGTCCAATTTTTAAAAGTCAGCAGCTGCAGTATTTGTAGCTGCTGACTTTTAAAAAAAAATTTTTTTTTTCCCAGGACGGAGCTCCGCTTTAAATTTCTGCTTATTGTACAAGGTGACAGATTTTCTTAGGTCCCATTCACACTGTGTAACACTGCCGCGTACACACGATCGGAAATTCGGCCAGCAAAAGACCGATGAGAGCTTTTGGTCGGAAAATGCGACCGTGTGTATGCACCATCGGACTTTTGCTGGCCGAATTCCCGTCGGCAAAAGATTGAGAGCAGGTTCTCAATTTTTTCAGTGGGAAAAAGTTTTGCTTGGAAATTCCGATCGTCTGTACCAATTCCGACGCACAAAATTCCTACGCATGCTCGGAAACAATTCGACGCATGCTCGGAAGCATTGAACTTAATTTTCTCGGCTCGTCGTAGTGTTGTGCCTCACAGCGTTCTTGACGTTTGAAAGTTCAGAAAACTTTTGTGAGCCCGTGTGTATGCAAGCCAAGCTAGAGCGGAATTCCGTTGAAAAAAACATCCAAGATTTTTCCGACAGAAAATCCGCTCGTGTGTACGCGGCATTAAATTCCATTGACCCAGAATAAGTATGCAGATCATTACTCTAAATTTTGTTCATTGCTAATTATTATCAGCTCAGAAATCAGAACGCCTGACCCAAATACTTGTTCAAAGTCAGAGAGGTTGATTTGAAGAGTAAAAGATTATCAAAGTGAATGTTCACAGAGCTTTGTAAATACAGTGTTCGCTTCAAATATTAAATCGTGCAAGGAAAATGATTTTGCTTGAACACAACTGGATGATTGAGGTGAACACAGCATTGCTAAACTAAGTGAACATTCACTCTACAGAGTGAACATGCTTTATTTCTTTAGTAGGTCGACCCCAGAGATTCAAAAAGTACCGAAGTCACATGGTCATCATGAAAGCCAAATACCTAGCATTTTTAGATCAGCAACCACCATGACGGGGTTCCTTTAATTGGTGGTCTTATCAGGTTCTGATTTCCCTCAAACGCTCTCACTTTGCACCCATGTAGGGTTTAAACGCTGTGCAGTCGCCAGATTCGATAACATCTGCTACAGTTACAACAAATAACAAAAAATGAGTGTGAAGTCTGATGAATGTTTAAACAGAACATTTTTTTATGGATCAGCTAAATCTTTTCTGCTTTTTAATTAAAAGTAAAGAAAATGGAACTTAATTATCCTGTAAAGATTAGCTTGTGGGCATCTTTCTGTAAATTACTTCTAATTGAAAGCAAATCATCAAATGACATTCAAAGTACTGTCCTTTAAAACACAGCTGTTCAATTGCTGATTTTGGTGCATTACCGTACTTTCTTGATGCAATGTGGCATATATGAATATTTAACAAGTTGCGTGTTTTTTTTTTTTTTTTTCAGAGCTTATTATATCTTAATCGCATTCTATCCACACCCCACTTATAATAAACATGTAGAAAAACAAAACGTAAACACACCACCCCTCCCCCCAATTTAAAAACACTGCAAATCATTCTGCAAGCGCTATCTGCAAAGCCGTTCTTTTAAGTCAGCAACTGCAGAATATTTTTTTTTTTTTTTTTTGGGATAAAATAATATTACATCTAAGAAAAGCTTATTAAACGGAATGCTAATTACTTTTATCTTCCACCAAGTACCCCACCTTGCTGTGGTTAGTGCATTATCAGCTTGTTTACAAAATCCTTTTTGGAGATCAAAAAGAGTTGATACTTAGTTGTTTCGAAAAATGGACGGCATCAACTTTTTCTAGACTAGGGAATATGTCTTCTTATTGAGCGTTTTCAATTTTTGCAGGAGAAAGTAAGACATTTCTTGTGCTATGACAATTTTCTGTTAGGAAATGATCTAATGAAAGAAGATACAACACATAAAGGTCTATATATAAAAATGACAACGCTATTTGTCCTGTTAAAATGCATTTTTTGGGCAAAATCAAATGTTCCTAAAGTATTTTCTCCTCTGGGCGAATGTTCTTTAAGGCTCAGTTCACACTGTCTTTGCATGCGGCTCGCAGAAGGGGGTCCGGTGCGTCCCTCTTCTCCGTTTCAAGGAAGAATGAGGCCCGAAATTTTTGCCTGAATTCGGACCTGAAACTGAGCCAGATGCACAGGACCCCTGTGCAATCCGCTACGCAGCCGCCACGGCGATGTGTTAACCGGCTCCATTGAGAGCCGCTCACAATCTCTTGTCATGCGAATTGGATGTGGAGAAACCTGCATCCAATTCACACTAGTGTGAACCCAGCCTAAAGAAGAAGTATCGGGCAACGGCTTGGCCATCCATGTGAGCAGACATGCTTCACATTGGCTACAGCGGTTTTCCTAAAATGATTCTGTAGTGAGACGCTACACCTGCCTGGCAAAACCTGGAGACAACACCGCTGTGTCTGTTATTTATCTCGTTTTCACAACCTCCTCTCCGGAGCTCCACACAGAGGACCAGGAGAAAGGAAAGAAGAAGTATCACCTTTGTTACATTATTTGGTTCCCCATAGGACGCAGTACATGTAGTAATTTGTCCCATCTTCCCAGGTGCCCTGTACCGTTGGCTGCAAAGTCGGACAGGACGCTTCTCCTTGATGCAAGGTCATCCGACACCTCATCCAGCCAGTAGACGGCTGCTTTGATAGTGAGTGCCTGTATCTGGCTCCCATTAATGTAGAGTATAAGATTTCCTATCATTTGAGCCCAGTCTTGCCACAAAGAGTTAATCCAGCTCTGAGCAATCCTCTTTTATTGTTCAGTGAGATAAATCTTGACAATGAGAGAAAAACTTTGTCAAATCCTCCCCCTTGCTGTGAGTGACAGGTGATTTACATATCTCGTGCACTAACCTAAGAGACATGCATTATTTTTTTTAATTCCCTCCCACTCCTTTCTTCTGCTGCTCTGCCAGGATTGGACGTTCCACACCTCAGCATAATTGGGCATGCTGAAGTCATGTGGTTACTTTCCTGTCTTTTCACTGGATGTTTATATTGCAGGACAACAAGAGCAGACAAGCGCCTTGAGGCGATCCAGTTTGCATTTGCAGCGCTATACAAATCATTCATTCATTCATTCATAGAGATCATAGCAGAAGTTCAGTGTAAGAAATACACAGGAGAAAATGCATATTGACAAGGGGAGTGTAGAGGTGGGCGGGGAGTCTACTGACATCACGACTCCACCCACCGAGCTCCAGACAACAGACCCACCCACAGAATCTGCAGTTTTCTTCGGGTCTCATAACAGACAGAGGGGAGACATTTGACAGGTAAAGATACATGCAGGAGGCATGTATATCCTTCTAGATAACCCCTATGGCAGTAGTTTAGAAAGGATGACATTGGGTTTACATCCACTTTAAGGCAAGCAGAAGCAAGGGGAAAGCAGAGGGAGATGAGATGAGTCATGAGGGGTGTCAGTGCCCTGTTCTACATTTTAGCTAGTGTTACAGGGTGGGACAAAGTACTACCACGGGGAACTGAATAACGTAAAAAACTTAGTTATAATTCTTCAATAAACTAAAAGCAAACCTTTTTTTTTTTTGGATAAAGTAAGGGAGGGGTGTAACCCCTACCAGTTTTTTTTTTGCCCTCTGTGTCCCATTGTGAAGATGTCCCTTCACTTCCTGTCTCATAGCCAAAGCAGGAAGTGAGAGGAAATCCTTCCAAACCAAGGGAATCCCTGGTTGTCTCCAGGGTCACTGGAACTAGCGTCCCCGTTCAAATATTTCCCTCCTAATCCCATTCTGGTAACAACCCAACCAATTTGGGATTAATAGGAGAAATAGAGAAGGTGAATCTCCCTAACAGGGGCACAGACAGCAATAAAAACCTGAATGCTGTTCTAACCCCCCTCCATTCTACCCAAAACCAAATAAACTTTAACTTTAGCTATACTTTAGAGAAATATTTTCTTTTGATTGAATATTTTAAAAATATGTTGCCTCCAGTACTACCTAAATTCCACAGAGAAATCCACACAATACTGTGCACAATAGTTAATTCATTTTAATTATGTTCAATTTGACAACATTGAAAGAATCAGGGTTCGCCAAAAATTGTTATGTTTGCTTTGCATAAAAAAACGTAAATATCAGAAAATAAAATGTATTTCCACACCTCTGATGGGGACCCTGAATTAAGCGGGGACCCTGAAATAAGATGAAACTCTGATGTAAAGGGGAACTATGAAGGGTATTCTAATGTAAGGGGAACACTGATGGGGACTCTAATGGGGACCTTTAATTAAGTGGGGACCCTGAAGTATGATGGAACTCTGATGAAACTCTGATGTAAGGGGGAACCCTGATGGGTATTCTAATGAAAGGGGCCTCTGATGGGGAACTTAATGAAACAAGGGACACTAATAGCGATCCTGATAAAAAGGGGTTTGACCTTATTTTTGTTCAAACTTTATTAATGTCTCCAGTTTATTTGGAATTTATTTGTGTTGTTCTAAATCATACTATGCTGCATTAATCCATTATTTTTTTCGGCCCATGAATATTAGTAAAATATATGATGTGGCCCTTGTAGTGAAAAGTTTGGAGACCCCTGTTCTATACAAAGGTTTTTCTTGAGAACAATATAGAATGTGACAAACATTTCCAACACAGCCAATCATTTTTACAAGATGACTTTGGTGTCCCAATGTTATCAGCTATGACTAATGGTACTCCATATACTCTTCAATTAAAAAATAAATATAAAAAAAAAAAAAAACTTTCTAGTATGAAACCAGATAGATCCAATGCCTATGGTAAGTTCCTATTGAGAATCTCAATTGTCTATTAATTCTTTTTTTTTCCTTACCATGCAACATCTCATACATTGATATAGTGGTATAAAAAAATCCCACATTAAAAATATATAACCAAAAAAGGAAAAAAAATTGCTAATTAACCCTTCCAGGACCACAGATATTTTATGTTGCTTGAGAAATGTATGCATGGAGATTTTAATAATTTTAGAGGTAGGAAAATCAAAAAAATCATGTAAATGTCATGCACACATGCAGACCTATCTAGTATCCTAACGAAACTTTGTAGAATCTTGTGGTCAACAGCTGGACCTGTGTCCAGCTGACACTGGCTGCCCAACTATGACAAGAAGCCTACTGACAAAAATACACTTGTTTTTGCAAAAACAACAACGCATGAGTGTAAATTTTAGTGGCCAAGCCAACATACTGGAAAGAAGTACATATGGCCCTGAGAAGGAGAGGGGTTAAATTTTCAACAGTCAAAAAAATCAGTTGTTATTTATAGTGGTACCTTTAGTCGACAAGGTAATCTGATGATGTCTCTACTGACAAATCACCATCAGAAAGACCCGGCTTTGTTCAGCACCCCAGCACGTTCCTCTGCGCCTCTCAATCTAGAGTTCAAAGCCAATCTGACTGGTGGCGAGGATTTTTTGGCCGTCTACATGCCGATTCAGTAGAGTTATCAGTCCAAACAGACACACAATTCGGGTCCAATGTCACTTCTCCTCATTATGTTAATAGTTAATACATGCAAATGAAAACACTCCGGCAATTTGATTTCATTGAAGATAGTTTGCATATTGTCTTAGCCATAATGACAGTACACTTCCCGCCGCATGGATTTATGCAAGGGTAGTCGGTTCAGTTTTATCAGCACAAGTTCACGGTGGTTCTATTGGAATGCAGGGCCTTGTGTATTCCCTACCTCTTCACCTAATTGCCATGCAGGTACCATCGGCAGATTGTTCATGCTACTGGTGTTTTTCTTAATTAAGAAACAAATGAATTGTTTCCAAGTAGAAAGATGGAACAACAGCACAAGATGCCAGGGGTTGATGTTCAGTTTCTTAATTGAAGCTGTTCTATTGTTCTGCACTGTTGTGAGGGGGCACCGGTGTCTCGAGTTGAGGCTTTCCAGAAAACGACAAAAAGAAGACAATTTGCAGTACAAAGCTATAATCGACAGTATGTTATTTTTTCCTTCCCAGAATAAAGACAAAATTCTTAAAGCATAATGATGTGTAACATCCAGACCTATTGGTTTTAAACTTAGCGTAGAGTTAAGCCTTTCTACAGTCATCACCACTGATGATCAATTAGGAGATGCCTGAGCCATCATGGGTAATGACAGAGTGCTCCAGTTTCCGATTACAGGAGTTTGTTCTACAGTTTAACCATTGATATTGGTTCCAAGGAAAGCCTTGTATTTTCCATTTTCACTATCAGAGGAAATCTATGGCAGAGGTGCCAAGTTGTCTCAGACTCTGTTTCCTTTTGTTAATTCCACAGTTCTACCAGCCTAAGTGTTACCCATTTCTATATACAGGAAAATGATATCAAGATATCAGAAAGGAAGCTAAGATTGTTTTTATTTTAGCCTGACATTAGCTTAGATTCATAAAATGCGGCTACATCAATACTATAGGATGAATAGGTTAAAAACCTGGCTAAAGTAAAACATAAATAGAGGTGTAGGCCTGTAGGGAGCAGACATTTGACAGCCTTTATTTTCCTATTACAGGTTGGAAGATAAAAGCTAACCTCTCATTGGATGCAGCAGTGTTTTCTGAATTTGTTTTCATAATTGAATGATAAATTAGCACTATTTTATGTCCATTAAAGTCAGTGTTTCATGCCGACCAATATTGGGCAATTAGGAAATAAGTAAATTTTTTTAAGAAATTTTAATTTACTTGATATTGCAGTCAATAAAATCTCTAGTGAAGATATACCAATATCTACTAAAGATATTATGGTTTTGGTGAAGGGAAGATTATTTTTGAGATGCTTTTCTTTAAACGCTACAAAACAGGCAACAGGGGCATACCTTGGCAATGCCACCTTGTTTGGTTCAATGAACCTTAAACACAACAGATGGGAAGGTGGTGCTACTGTAGAATTAATTTAGGCTTCTGGAGCCAGCAGGGTAGGGGAGGTAAGAGAATAGCCTGTATACACCTATGTCAAAAGTAACCATACAGGGAACCTCTCCTTTACCCATGCAAGGCAGAGTAAAATGTTCACTTAGCTTTACTGCACCCCAATCAGCATATAGTCTATTGCATCAATCGTTGTATCAATTACTCAACCTTCCATACTGTGCTGCCTAAAAACCCCACCTCCTTGGGGGGAAATTTCCTTTTAAATCAGCATATAGTAACCTTTTTCTTTACTCACCCACCAAGAGTCAAGTGAAATATGCAGTACATCTGTGTATGGATGAGCATGAAATAGCACTGGTGGCTTGTGTTTGGCAAAAATTGCCCTCCGACTCCATTTTTGATGCTCCCTTGTATTATTGAGCAGCCTCAGCTATACCACTAGACTGAACAGCATCAGTTCTAGCCAGGAACCAAGCCCATTGCATATTGTTGGTTTCACACAAAAAAGAATATAGCTCTCTATAGTCAAATCATTGTCAATTTTTTTAGTATCATCACACAAATCTAACCCATCAAACCCATTGAAATAAAGACAAACTCCTCCTGTGTTCACAAAAGATGCCCCCTAAAATGAACCATAAAGAAACACAGAAATCATCTCCAATGAAACCCAGCTAGTGTTCAACCAAGTACATCTAACCAGGAAGGTCTCAGGTCATAAAACACTATAGAAAGTGATAACAATAGCTGGAATATGAGTTATTAGTCAAACAATAAAATAATTACAAATGCTAAAAAAATAACTATTGACCGCTAAAACAACGTAAAAATACAACACACACCAAACGCTCATTCCCATGAAAGGCTCAGAATGTCAACGATTGAGTCATCACTCAATAAATATACCGAAATAAAGATAAAAAAAGTACTCCTGGAAATCCTATACTGGATGAAGCTGGTCATGGAGAAAAAATAAGGATGCCCACAAACCCACACCCTCAGGTATACATCTATGACACGCAGCCATAAAAATAATATCATCTAGTGGGAGCCCAAACACCCACTTCTTTTTCCTCAACATATTCATTTTTTTGTAAATGTTTCTGGATACTTCATTGAGTCTAAACAATTAGGACTTCTAGCATTGAAGCAATCAGGTGACAAAAGAAATGTACCAGTTAATGTGTATATTTATCACACAATTCCACTTATTCTTTAGAAGGTCAAGCATTGTCAATAAGCCCTTTCTGCTCCCATCTGTAACTCTCAAGCAGAATACGTATTCACTAAGGCAGACTGTACTTTCAACTTTCCCCATCCATCACTGGCACTCATTGAAGTCAAAGGCTTCCTCTAGCCCAGCAGCCCCAACAGCTCAGTGCATGTTACACCCTCATTAATCTTCAATCTAAAGGACAGGCAGTGACTCCAGTATTCAATACATGACGCTGAAACAATAAAATGGTAATTAAGAAAATCAGTGTAAACAGTTTTACTCAAGCACATTAATGCTCTCATAAAACACTGAAAAATATGTCTGGAGAGGAGACGGTCTTCCCTTTCACCCACTGGGCTCATTACTGAGAAGTCTGGTTTTAAATTCTCCCTTTCTCTTCCCTCTGTACCGACACATGTGCTGAATTCCTGGCTCGCCACCGAGGGAGGACAGTTCATACCATAGGAGTGTTGTTAATGAGACAGACAAACTTAGCCCAAATGGTTTATCCCAATAAATCATGTCTCTTACTCAATACTTGACAGGTCTCTGATACAATCACAGCGTAGCTGCAGCTTGAGATATCATGGTAAATCCTACCATTATCGCTCCTTACCCAACTGCACAAAAGCAAAATAGTGTATATTGTTTCGGGGTGGAGCTAGGACTTGGCTTTACAGATAAAAGGAAAAATACAATGGTTTGTTTTCACGTTTGCATTAGTAACAATATACTGCTGATATTTAAAGGCTAAAGCCTCATACACAATACTATTTTTTTTTTCGTTCAACCAAAAAAACTGGCAGCTCAGGCCAGAGTTGCTGTACTAACACCATGGTGTTAGTACAGCGATCTCCCCTGCTGTGCTACTATGTTCTGACAGAAGTATGGCCCCCCCAGCCAGAACACTCTGGTCAGCGCTCTCAGCCATTGGCTGAAATCGCTGATCGGGTGCTGGTCTTCAGACCTTTTTCAATCATTACCCTTTGACAGAACGGCCAGCTTTTGTCGGACCGGCTATCGTACACACGGACCAAATGTTGGCCAGTTTCTATTGAACAGGACATTCAGTCCATATGTACTAAGTTTAAGAGCCACTGTACTAAGAATCTGATGTTAGTATAGTGATCTCCCTTACTGTGCTATTGTGTTCTGACAGGGGGCAAGAACATTCCGGTCTGCGCTCTCAGCCATTGGCTGGTCATGACCCTTCGACAGAAGCCAGCTTCTGTCAGACCAACTGCCATACATGAGGGCCGAACTGGCTGATGCCGCCCAACATTTGGCCCTAGTGTACTAGGCTTTAATCTATTCTAAACAAATATGAGGGCTGTACTGAAAGTAATGAAAAAAGAAGGCATTATTTTTTTCATAACTTAAATAGGTCGTTCAAGTTTCACATGTTCGTAGAGCAACTCTACCTCTATAGTAGTTCTTCTTCTTTTTCATTGCGGGTAAATAATGGATCCAATTAGAAGCAATGTGCCATCATTGACTTCTTGAAGAAGCAGGGGTATAGGCTGTCCAACATCCACAGTTCAAGAATGGATATGAAGATGACATCATTAACAAAATCAATGTCTTGTCATTGCTGACTATTGTCAATGGTGTCATCTCCATAAACATTTTGAAGCTTTCTGTGGATATCAAGAACTCAATAAAAGCACGTTGCTTCTGTTTGGAATACATTATTTACTGCAATGAAAAAGAAGTAGGAGTTATTATAGAGCCCTGATGTCCAACCTGCAGCCTGAGGGCTGCATGCGTCCCTTTGGTATATAATGTGCGGCCTTTGGACCTCTGCAGGTTGTAGTGAGAACAATGATTAGGGTAACATCATTAATCTCTACTAATCTCATGTTACATTCCCAGTTTCATATTGTCTTCTGCAGCAAATCTCCAGCCAAAATGTATCCTGTCCATACTCTCTGACCATCATTTCCTCTATTAGGTCTGCGGTCTCTGACAGTCCTCTCAAGCATTACATATATTGAACATTATGTGTGGCCCTTTGGTGATGTCAGGTTCCATATTTCAGGCCCTCTTTAGCTCATAAGTTGACAACCACTGCTATAGAGGAAGAGTTATTCTACCAACATGTGAAATTTGAATGATCTTTGTAAGTTCACCAAAAATGTATGCTCACTTTTGCACTTCTCTCCGTACAGCCCTAGTATTTAAGTTTTAGTGCAAGTCCGTCTCCATCTTTTTATATCGCTCAGGGACTGCAACGAAGCTCCAAGGCCCAACCACCTTCAGGTTTCCCTCTTATCACTTGGATTTTCTTTTCATTTATATTACAACGTGTACAGCTGTTGGTACAAAGCCTCACTCTTGGCTTCCTAAATGACACAGAACAGAAGCGGGGGGGGGGGATTTAGTTAAATCTAGAAATTACCAAACGGTGCTCACCAAATTCTGAAATGTTAGCTCAACCTGGATTAGCAGGAGCAATTAACAGGCTTGTCTTTTTTTTGCCAACATAAGAAAAGCTTTGCTTTGATTCACAGTTCAAAACCTAAGGTGTATTTCAACTTTTGCAGCCAAAATGGGATAACACCTACTTTATATTTGTTACATGTCCTTGTTCACATATTATGACAAAAATTATATTTAAAAATGGCAGTTTACCATTTTAAGATGCTCTATTCTGGACCCTCCAGAAAAACATTCTAGCTAGTTTCCTTTGTTTATGATGGGGCTGAGCAGCTGTGTTTGCCATAAGTAACATGTCTGTACTGTGCTGCCAGATCTCCATTATCAATTGTAATATCATTTGTCTGTTCTGTAGTCTGTTCTTGTATTGCATGTTAACGAGGACAGACTTGGGATAGGCTCACCATAACAACTTGCAGTCAGCCATGATACCTCCTCCTGAAAAATATCTAAAAGGTAAGAATTATAAAAAAAAAATATGTTTTAGACATGCTGTGTGAATGGGGACACATCACAAACATACAGTGGGGTTTTCTCAAACCTGACTGCAAAAGTCGAGATATGCTTCTGAGTTTATGTTAAGCCAACAATTTGTTTCCTAGTTTTGGAAAAAGTAGGGAAGGAATAGAACCTTTGTTTTTTACTGATATCCAGGGCTCCAATACAGAGATTTACCCTCACTTTCTCCAGCAGAAGACAGAAACAAAAACAGCATGTGCTGCCCACCCCTACTGTAACTGCATACTTACAGGTCAGGCAGATCAAATCACATATGCGTCTAGCAAAAGAAACATGTTTATGCTTATGATTTGGTAGCACATTGCCTGCCTTCCATGGCTTGCAGTAGTGTTAGAAAGTATGGTGCCCTTTTAAAGGGAACCATTGTTTACACATAAATGTGAAACTTTGCACAAAAATATTTTGTATTCTCCCTTCGGGCTAGTAGGTGGATCTTTTTTCTCCTTTGCATGTGTTTCAGTATCTCCTTTGTTTTTTTGTTTTTTTAAAAACTTGTTGTTAACAGAGCTCAATAGCTCAAGCAGACATTTACACTCTCAAGAGAATGAGTCAGAGCAATAACTAATCCTAATCACTCTGTGTTTCATTTAGGCAGCTTGCCTAAAAAATGATTGTTACTTTTTTATAAAACCTAGTTTTTAAAAAATATAAACCTTAAAAAAAAAAAATTTACCCAAAAGTATTATAGTTTCAGTTTAAACTTAACAGATATTTCCTATAGCACTACCCCAGAAACACTCAATAATGAAATAAATCAAAACAAACCCGTCACTACATTTTCCCTGTTGGCTACAAAATATGGACTGCGCTATTGCTGCCATGAACCTCTCTTTAAATAGATTTGATTGCACTTACATCATAAACCAGCTGGCCATGCATTTTGCTATCGTTTCTTACTACACATGTATCACCAAGCAAATACAGACTTCATAGCGTACCTGCCAACCGCAGAATGGCACTTCTGTTTAACACTATGGTATCTGGAGTGTTGTATTACAGTCATAAATAAGGTAAACAGCCAAAGTTAGAACACCTAAAGTGAAACTCCAGGCAAAATACACAGATGGAATACTTACACGGATACAAAGAACAATATACGTTTGTGATATACTTATCTACAATATATCTAAAGTAATATTTCTGTTATAGAATGTATTTCCCCATCTTGGTTATTGTATACCCCTGAATAAGACTAAGAAAAATTGCTTTTGAAACGCGTTGGCTGTCCACCATCTGGGGACCACATCATTGGTGATCCACAATTTATGGAAAGACCATTATAACCATTAGGTTTAAAAAGTGGAAAGTTATATGAATAGCCTGTACCTTTCTCGATCGTGTTTTTATATCATTGTCCTTTGTCAAAATAACGTTTTGTAATTTTATACTATACGACATGAGTGTCTATTTACTGCATCAGCTTGTGTTGCCACTAAAGTCCCACCTTTGAGGGTTTCTCTCCTTTTGTCTACACTTACATGGGAGTTGGTCTCCTGCCAAAGGATTTGTATTTCTGTCCATCCAGTCCTGAAATGTACACAGCTCCTTCAAACTGTACAATCCTGTATGGCGGGACAGGATATCTGGTTCTTCTCTCTTGCAGTTAAGTAAGGCCCCTTTCACACGGGCTGTTCATTTTACTCCTCCGCTTGCTCAGCGGGGACCGCTCTGTTGATCCCCGCTGAGCCGGCGGATGACAAGTCCATCTCTGCACTCTGTGCAGGGATGGACCTGTCAGAGACTCCACTCTCCCCTATGGGGGGATCGGATGATTACGGACCGCCTGTCTGTTTTCATCCGATCCGCCAGACGGATGGAAAATAGGACATCCATCCGTCTGGATTTTGCAGATCAGGGCGGATCGGATGTCAGCGGACATGTCACCGATGACATCTGACAATCCATAGTGACAATGGAGCGACCGTTCAGATCCGCCTGATCCGCCTGAAAAAACTGACAGGCGGATCTGAACGGTCCGCACATGTGAAAGGGGCCTAACACTAAAGCCCCATACACACGGTCGGATTTTCCGATGGATTCTGTCCTATCGGACAATGTTGTCGGAAATTCCGACCGTGTGTAGGCACCATCGGACAGTTTCCATCGGATTGTCCGACGGACAAAGTTCTATCTCCTGCTGGAAAAATTTTCCGACAACAAAGTCCGATCACACCAATTCCGATCGTGTGTAGCGAATTCCGACGGACAAAGTGCCACGCATGCTCAGATCACATTACAAGACCAAAGCTATTGGCTACTAGCCTCTACATAGTCCCGTCGTAGGCAACAAACGTCACCACGTTTAGAATGATCGGATTTTCCGACAACTTTGTCCGACCGTGTGTATGCAACACCAGTGTCGGACTAAATCCGTCGGACAAAATCCGATGGATTTTGTGGTCGGATTTTCTGACTGTGTGTACGGGGCATTACACTTACTTGTCCCTCCCCTAGCCTGTGATTGGTGAGTGAAAGGAGAAGCAGCAGACTGATGAGCTCATCGCTCTGTCATTTTTTGCTCTCCTCCTATCAGCATGTCCCTTGTTAGAACATTAAAACTGTCCTTGTGCTGCTTCTCCCTGGAACTACAAAAGGCTGATATCAAATCAAATTCAGAAACATACACTGTTTGCATTTAAAACATTGTAACAATATATTAACAAATACAGAGCTTCATTAATATGTGTTTTTTTATAACCTTAGAGTGCAGCTTTAATCAAATTTTTTCTGGTTCAAAATTATTTATTGGGTTTTCAAGAAAGAACAAAATGAGCACCAAATTCGCCCATTCAGGGGCTAAGAAAGAAGCATTCCATAGTACAAAAAATCATAAGGTGCCTAATAAAGCCAGAACAATATAAAGTATGAACAAGTAAATGGGAAGAACCAGTGGGATATTCCATAACATGAATCTCTAAATACCAAAAGATAGGTTTCCCATCCGTGGTACAACCCAAAACAGAGAAAAATTAGAGAAGGAAAAGTAACAGGGGGCAGAGGCCGGAGGGGTAAAAGAAAGAAAGTGAAGGAGGGAAGTAGGGAGCGGAGGGAAAAGAGGGCGGTAAGAAGGGTGGGGGGAGACATGGACTCGGGACTCAAGCGTCAGTCATAGGCGACCAATACTCAATTCTAAATACTCGATTCTTAAAGAAGTTGTAATTTCCATCTTGTTTGTGGTTCTTTTTTTGCCATTAGACCTCAAAATGTTTAATTGTTTAAAAGCTTTATAAAGGATATGTAGAAAGCTGCCCTCTCTCTTGTTATCAGTAGGCTTGGGTCTGATTCCATTCATCTCAGCAGCATGGCATGTTCCAAAGCTTTAAGACTTCAGGCACACAGGGCCTAAAAAAAGTGCTTTTATGGGCTTTTTTTGACGTTTTTCTTCTGCCTGTAAACGTCCCTGTATGTTAGCCTATGTGTCCATGCATTTATAGGCATATTAGAAGAGGAGCGTTTAACCCTTGATGACATGGTACTGGTAGCACATATATGCTACATCCAGGAGGTGGGCTTTAAACATGGGCACTGTCTACTGTATTAGTTTACATGTGTTGGTGCTGGGACTGGGATCTCACCAAGAGGCCTGGATCTCCTACTAATGATCACTCTGATGATCCTCTGATTGACTATTACAGTGCTCAGTCAATATGCAGCCCGCTCTTGTTTTTTTTTTGTCTCCTCAGCCTAGCTTATGAGAGCCTGTGAGCGGGGAGATATGACCTGCAGATGGGCACAGTGCTGGATTGATGTTGGGCCCAGGTAATTATTTAGGGAGGGGGAAGGAACTGCAACTGGAAGGTTTTTCACCTTAATGCAAAGAATACATTAGGTTAAAAAAAACTGTTGACTTTAGAACCACTTTAGTTTAATTCTACCCTGACCAGCAGCTTATACTTACCTTGACCCCGCTGCTCTGTTCAGGCACTGGGAGCAAGGAAAATAATCCTTACAGTCACTCTAATTGGGGTTTTCAAAAGGCTGGGGACTCCCTGCTTCCTGGACACACTGGGCCAATCATCAAGCACCAGTGCTGTCCCATTAGAGTAGCCTTTCTCAATCCTATAACCTCACCGTATAACCACATTTTCAGATCTAGGGGAACCCTTGCTAACCCCTGTTAAAAAAATGTATTGGTACAATGCGGCCACCATCAGATGCAAGTTCAATCAGCCACAGCTCAAGGAACCCTTAAGCCCCATACACACGGTCGGACAATCCGCGGACCAGGTCCGTCGGACCATGTCCGTCATACTTTGTCTGATGTTGGTTTTGCGTACACACGGTCAGACAAAGTTGTCGGAAAATCCGATCATTCTGAACGCGGTGACGATTGTTGCCTACGACGGGACTACGTAGAGGCTAGTAGCCAATAGCTTTGGTCTTGTAATGTGATCTGAGCATGCGTAGCACTTTGTCCGGTCGGACAACCGTACACACGATCGGATTTGGTGTGATCGGACCGTGTTGTCGGCAAATCTTTCCAGCAGGAGATAAGACTTTGTCCGTCGGACAATCCGACGTACACTGTCCGATGGTGCATACACACGGTCTGATTTTTCAACAACATTGTCCGATCGGACAGAATCCATGAAAAAGTCCGACCGTGTGTATGGGGCTTTAGAATGTTCCTTACATGGGTGTTCAGTGGAGAAAATGCCCCCCTTACAGTGGAAGTCAGAATGCCACCCTTACAGACAACTAGAACAGATCATTGGCAATATACTGTTGGCTCTGACATTGACCCCAGAGCAATGCCGCTACCATCAGATGGGAGGTCAACCAGCCACAGCTAAAGGAACCCTTATGCCCCGTACACACGGTCGGAAAATCCGACCACAAAATCCATCGGACGGACGGACGGATTTTGTCCGACACTGGTGTTGCATACACACGGTCGGACAAAGTTGTCGGAAAATCCGATCATTCTGAACGTGGTGACGTTTGTCGCCTACGACGGGACTACGTAGAGGCTAGTAGCCAATAGCTTTGGTCTTGTAATGTGATCTGAGCATAAGTGGCACTTTGTCCGTCGGAATTCGCTACACACGATCGGAAAAAGTCCGATAGGACTTTATTGTCGGAAAATTTGAGAGCAGGAGATAAAACTTTGTCCGTCGGAAAATCCGACGGAAAAAGTCCGATGGAGCCTACACACGGTCAGAATTTCCGACAACATTGTCCGATAGGACATTTTCTGTCGGAAAATCCGACCGTGTGTACGGGGCATTAGACTGTTCTTTACATTGGTATTCTGTGAAAAAAATGCCCCCCCCCTTAAAGTGGTGGTCAGAATGTCACCCTTACAGACAGCTAAAACATATCATTGGCAACATACCATTGGCTCTGACATTGACCCTGGAGAAATACAGCCACCATCAAATGGGAGGTCAACCATTCACAGCTCAAGGAACCATTAGAAACCTCTGGAGAAACTTGGGTAGAGAAAGGCTGCATTTGAGGAAGGGAAAGAGTCAGATGCTTCTCACTATCCAGAAGTTCAGAGTATTTTCTGCTCTTCCAGTGGCTAAGTGAGGAAAAGACAGAATGCTAAGTACATGCTGCTAAGGAGGGGGTCATTGAAGCATACCCGTTGCTTGTCCCTGTGGTGGCTGGTTTAGAACATCAGCACATTAGCAGCATTGCTACCATCATAAACTGAAACATACTTTCTAAGTTTCATAAGAGACCTAAACTATGGATACAATTTTCAGCAGAGCAGAACAATTGGCAGCCAATGAATAAAATAAATATTTATGATGAAAATGGGTAACTATCCTGGTGTAATAATCTTTATTAACTGTTATTATAAGTAACATATGCATCCCCCTATTGTAAAGCATTGTACACATTCTATTTTTTTTTTATACTTCCCTTTTTTTACACAAGTCTATACAACTGCAATTGCACTTCTACATAATGCACACATTAAAAGCTGAACTCTGGATATTATTTTTGGATGACATTCAGGGAATCACACATTCCTCAAAAGGTGCATAAATGAGCAGCGTTTCAAGCTCCCCCTAATAAGAAATGTCTTTGGACCGCTGTCAAGGAAAAAAAAAAAAAGAAGAAGAAAACAGATATCTTAAAATGTAAAACATCTGATTAAGATGAAAGATGAACTGTTACTGGCACCGCCAAGGAAAAAAATTCAAAACTTGGGAAAACAACACGAAGAGATTAAAAAGTCTTGCTAACTCAGTTACTTAATCAGACACAAACCTTACTTAACACTACCGCCGGTCTGCAAGAGATGTGGAAGTAGCTCACGGTGACAGCATGTCTACTACTCTCTGCCCATCTCAGTTCACCATGTGAATGGAGTCCAAGCTTTCTGACTTCTAGAGGCTCGTGTTTACATTATATAGCCGTATGTAATTGTCTTAAGACCGCACCGATTTATAGCCTGAAATCAACGTTTAATTATGTTACCATTGTCATTGGGAAGGTTGGGAAGGGAAGGAAACTCAATAGGAAAGTGGGCTGTCAGAATTATGAGAATCAGATTGTGTGACACGGCGGAGAACATCAACAGAGGAAGTCTGTGTCTTGGAAAATATACAAGGTAAATGATTGTATATTCTGATGCTGCTGGAAGAAACGTGGCTTCATCCTAATACGTACATTCAAGTTGTGCTCTGCTATTTATACCATGATTTGTGTAGGATGTGTCAATACATACTGCAGTTCTTTACAATAGGAGACACAGTAGGCCTACAGTCATAAATAAAACATAGTTTTTGTTGGTCTCCTTCTCAAAATGCTAGCTGCCTATCTGTCATGCGGATGCCCTGATTTCAGCACAAAGAGAAACTGACCTGGAACAGGTATGCATACCTCCCAACTTTCTGAAATGATAAAGAGAGACAGCGTCTGGCACACTATGTAGGCAAAGGACATGTCCCTGCCACGGCCCCGCTTACACGGACCACAAAGTTCTAAAAAGAAGTCTTTTTTTTACCTCTATTTTTCTTTTATATTGGCTTTTCAAAATAACAATAGCAGTAATGCAGTGCCTTCCTAGATAAGTGATAGCTAGGTTAGGTGAATATAGTTCTTTGGCTCTTTGAGTTTTGAGTATCTATTTGAGTTTCTCTGGTTGTGGGTATGACTTCTTACCTCTGTCTTCTGGAGGGTTATGGAAGGTAGTGGGCTGGTAGAGTCAAATATATACCCTGAATATTTATGTGACTCCAGCAAATTCCTGGGTGGGGGGGGGGGATTCAGTAGGTGGCTGAGAGGGTGCATACATAGTGTGTGGCCTAGAGCAGAGGGGTTCTTGTTCCGGTGAAGTTCCCAGCCTGAAGGACTACTGCAGTCCAGTTGCATAATTGTATTTGCTCATAGAGGTCTCAGCTGTATTAGCTGGGGGGCCTATTCTACTGATCTCTAAGTGAGCTGACTGAAGGATTTATCTGGGGATCTGGTCTGGAGAGTTCCCGGGAGACATGTCTGGCTGATATTGGAAGAAGGCATCCAAATATCCAGTGACACTTGTAAGTACAGACCCGTGCTTGAGATCCCAGTGATTGTGTGCTGTTACAATCCCTCTTGCATCAGTGTAAGCCTGTGCGTAAAGGTGTGCATTTCTCATTGCGTCCCTGGTTAGTGCATTCCAATATTTGCTGCTGCAAGGACTGTGCTAGGAAGCTTTGAGAAAGAGACAAGTGCCCCGAAGTTGCTACTTTACATTACTGGAGTGTCCCACAGTTATCCTACACCCCATCCAAGTTCAGGTTATATTAAAGCATCAGAAAAAGGATATCCCTAGAATATTTATTGAGCCAGAAGAGTGACTGAGATGGTATGCCTGGCTGCATATACAGCAGCTCGGGAAAGAACCTTGGGACAAAATCAGTAGGCCCCTTCAGAGGTGAGCACTACAGGAATATGGATAAAAAGTTTAGCGCTGTATGAGACTTTTGATGGTAATATAGTAAGTAAGCGAGAAAACTGAGGGATTTGGTTTCAAAAGAGGGATAGTCCCTCCAAATGAGTGACTGTTGGGAGTGTTGGGTATGTAGATCCTTTAAGTCAGCATTAAAGCAGACCTTTCCCTCCTTTCCTTAAAATTCATATCAGCGTGCATCTCTGTATGCTGATGTGAAATCACCTAACACTGCGTTCTTAAAAAAAAATGTTTTTTGCTTTACTTTTTGGTTTCCATTTACTGGCAAGGTTGACATATCCACACAAATGCTCCATAGGAAGGCAACATCACTATTGCCTTCAAGGAAATCTCATACCTAAACAGCGAGATCTTGTAGTGCTTTTTTTTGTTGCAACAGACGCATATAATGTTGAACAGCACATGCACAAGATGAGGCGCATGACAACATGTGCAGTATGAAGTACATTTTTTAAAATGACATCACAAGAATAGGGGCCCAGGCAGCACAGAAGCAGGTGGTGCTACCTGTCAAACTTTGCAGTCTGGGTTAGGATTGCTGCAGCAACAAGGCATCACAGCTTTGGTTTAAAGTTAGAATTCCAGGGGGCACCTAATCTGAAAGAGCCCTAAAGCAATGGAAATGTGTTGTAGAACATCGCAATGCGCCACGCATTGTGATGTGCTGTGTTGGGAAAGTAGGTTTAGGTTCAGTTTGCAGTGTACTAGGTACATTGGCAGCCAATTAAAAAAAAAATAAGCAGTCTTAAAGTGGATGTAAACCCTCACATATACCCAGTGAAGTGTACAGCCTCAGATGATACACAGAGATGAAACTATACCTCCTCCTCCCATGTATATCTGCTGTCTTCAGCTTTATATACTGTTTAGAAAGTGCACATCCTGTTAGTTTTCTCTTCCTGATTCACCTGTGGGTGTGGATTCTTGCTATTCACTGTGAGACAGCTAATTGGAGGAAAGGCACACTCCCTCCACATAGACAGAGACTTGCAGAGCTGTGCTGTGAATAGACCAGCTCTCTGCTAATCTATTAATAGCACCCACCCCGACACAAATTTCAGGCTGGTTTTATCACATTTGTCAGAGAACTTGTCAGAAGTTAACATTCTGATAACAGAAGAACGGAGCAGGAGACAGCTACGGGACACCGTGCTTTTGGGAGAGATAAGAAAACACTGCGTTATATGTGCCCAGCTCAAATTTCATGAATCAGGTTTACATCCACGCTAATGCTAAGCACATTAATGGGCAGCATTACAGGTATTAATGTCCCTGCGTTAACACACTGCAGGATACCACGTCTGTGAAGGGGCCCAATGGGTTTATTGCCAGCTGTATCTGAGGAGTGGCGTTGTGTGCTGTAAGCTGATTTACAAGTATAACTGAGCATTACATTTTAAAGTTAGTAGCCATTGTGGCTGCCTTAGCATTTTTTCTACTGAGCTCGCCATTAATGCAATTCAGGATATAAGTCATACATAGCAGTTACCCTTCATTAGATCATTGAACAAATCCCCAGAAACTGTGTCAGGATTTATATTTACAACACGCCAGAGCCCATTCCTGTGCCCCAGATATGCCATGTATGGCCGTATTCATTTTCTGACTCATTTGTTTTCTTTTTAAGATCAGAGAGAAAGTTTTCCTTATGGGGAATGCTCATTTTTCAGATTAATCAAAAGGGTGTTTCTGTAGACTGAGATTCTGCTGAACGCCGTGCTGTAGGAGCTTTAAAAATAGATAATCACTCTGGACTATTATTAGTCTTTGCATTTCAGAGTAAAAAGCTGTAAAAAGAAATACTCTCCTGTTTATGTTTTCTGTTACACATGCTAAAACACGTTTCAATTAAAACACGTTTCAATTGGTCCAAAGCACATAACGCTAATTAAAGAACTGGCCAACCACTGTATCTGATCCATATTAAACCCTAACATTTTATTTGTCATTTCAGCTGATGAGCAAACACTTAAGCCTTGTACACACGATCTAATTTTCTGCAGACAAAATCTCTGACCCTTTGTCCGAAGGGCATTGGCCAGGAACTTGTCTTGCATACAAACGGCAAGGAATTGTCGGCCACCAAACATGAACGTAGTGACATACTAGATGTACTACGTGTTTTTTCAGCTCTTTAGCACCACCCTTTGGGCTCCTTCTGCTAATTTCGTGTTAGTAGAGGTTTGGTGAGTATTGATTCACGCTTTTCATTTTGTGCTTTTCATTTCGCACTTTTCATTTCACACTTTTCAGTTCGTGCTTTTCAGTTCGTTTCTGAATGGCCGTTCGTCAACCAGACATGTTGCGGAAGTGGAAGAGATAACGTGTTATTTATTATTGGCCTTGGAGTTATTGCTTTGACCCAAGTCCAGTCCAGGAACAGGAGGAGGAGGATTTATTGGACCAAAAATTGGTTGCTTTATTAATCGTGATCAATTATGCCATATGCCTTTGCCGAGGGAGCTCCAGAAGAATAATCCAGATGATTTTCGTAATTATCTCCGTGTGATGGACCCCTGCTTTCACCAACTCTTGGCATTGTTGACCCCCTATATTAAGAAGCAGGACACATGCATGAGGCTTTTATTTTATTTTTTGGTTGAATAATGATTTGATTTGGCATATTTTCTATATTTTTGGATGCATAGAATGCACTTTTTGTTTAAGTTCTATTGGCAGATAGCACTGACTGTAAGGATGGGGGAATTTAGCAATTTTTTACCTTCCAACCATGGTGTAAGGGAAGAAAATTGCATAATCTATGGGATGCTTTAGAACATTGAGAAAAACTTGCCATCCTGCTCCTTTGTATTTTCTCATCACTGCAGCCAGAAACAAACCTGATTTGAACAAGCATTCTTAAAACAAAAATGTCAAACTAAATTCTGCTATTGTATGGCCAGAGTTACTTAGTATACCTCTTCTTTGTTTCCTAAACCTTGCGTTTCCACAAGTGTTATCTGGTCTCCTGGTCTTGGCCCCACTTTCCAGTTTAAGGGTGGCTCATTTCCCTTGCAGGGTCTTTTGCACCCTATTGTGCAAGCCCTCATGAATAAGGCTACATGCTGATGTGATGATGCTCCCAGCGCCAACAAGCACTGGCAGCCCAAGATGAGAACACACCCCTCCATCTCCTCCCATCAGGGAAATGATTGACAGCGGCTCCTGAGGCTGGGTTGTCACTTTAACAATGAAAATGTTTCCTTTCTTTAATTAACAATCCTTATTTATAATGTTTGTCAGTGTGCTGTCTTCACATTGGTAAAATTTCATCAATGAAGGTGCGTGCTGGAACAATGAATGATGGCACATGATGGTACTCCCAAGTAATATGATAAAGTGCCTTGTAATTACATTTAGAAAGTGCACACCCCAACCAGATATACATGCAAGCTGCAAAAAGGAAGACTAATGCTGCTTACAAACGGTCGGATTTTCCGACGGGAAATGTTGGATGTGAGCTTGTTGGCTGAAAGTCTGACTGTGTGTATGCTCCATCGAACATTTGTTAGCGGACTTTCCACCAACAAATGTTGGCTAGCAGGTTCTCAAATTTTCCGCCAACAAAACCTTGTTGTTGGAATTTCCAATCGTGTGTACATAAGTCCGTCGCACAAAATTTCACGCATGCTCGGAATCAAGCAGAAGAGCCGCACTTAGATATGAACAGTCCAGTAGAAGAGGTATTTGTGGTGTCTTGCACTAAAGCGACAGAAACAGGTTTTTTGGTTTATTTTTCGACAAGGTCTTTCGACTGGGCTGTTTAAATATACAGTGTATAAATACTGTATATTTTTGTGTATATCTATATATATATATCTATATATATATATATATATATATATATATATATATACAGTGTTGATATATTTTTTTATATATATATATTATTAATATTTTTTGTATATATATATATATATATTTATATATATATATTTTTTTTATATATATATATATATATATATATATATATATATATATATATTATATTTTTTTTTCACGCACAAAATAATATTAATAATGCAATACGCCATTTTTCTAGTAGTTGTCTATAAAACAGACTGCACTCTAGTATGTTGTCAACAAACTGTACCTTTAATAGTCTGCCTAGGAAAACAAATCTTCCTAGTACACATTCCAACTTGGAAGAGCTTGGTGGCTGACACTGCACAGGCACTGACCTCTTTGTCCTTCAGGTTTGCATATCAGAACCCTCTTCTATCGCAAGAAGCCAAATCATCTGATCCCAAACTAACTGTCAACTGCCTGTGATGGTGGCAAAGCAAGACATCAATCAATCAGTTTTTATCACAGGCGCCCTGTTCTTCTTTCTTGTGCTCATCTTATCACCTGACCCAGTTGCTGCCCTGACTTCTACATCTTCACAAACTTACAGAGAGGAATCTGTGCTTTCCTGTGCCATGAGATCCCTCTGATCAGGTCATGTTTCTGCCTTTTATTGTTATATTATTCATATAGTGCGTTGTTATTGTTTCATTCTGTTTTTAAGTGGATGTTTGCAAATTTATAATAGTAGAACAGAGAGATGGAAAGGTAAAGAGGAGAGGAAAGAGTATTAGACAATGGGGCAAGGACAGAAAAAAACTACAGAAACGGAGTAAGAAAAACTAAAAATATACCTCTCTCCCCTTCCAAAGGACCCACCATATCTGTCACTTTTAGACCTCACCCTTCTGCTGTGGATAAAACACTGCTCAGTTTTCTTGTATCGATGCCAAATTAGTTGATTATTTATTTTTACTTTTGAACAGAGTGGGCAAGAATTTTAAATTCTTTCATGTTTTTTTTTTTTTTTTTTGTAGCCCCATTCGGGTGACTTCCTTAACTTCCTGAGCCTGTTACATCTTTCAAGAAATGGGGGAAGTCATTGTCACCAGAACAGGTGGACACAAACAGCAATGAAAGTATTTAAATAATTCTCCCATTGCAGAAATCTCACATCACTTTCTGTCCTGACAGATGCAATTAGCAAAGTGCTGCTTCTCCTTTCACTGTCCAGTCACAGGGTTTTGTGGTGAGAAGAAGACCTGAAAGTGTTAATAAACAGCAGCCGAGAAAAAACACGTCCCCTGCCCTGCCATCCAGAGATGGACAGAAATGCAGATCCTTTGGCAGGCAAAACAGCTCCCCTATATATATGTTATCTGCCCTAAGTAGGGTATCTCTGGTCTAAATTCAGTTCAATGGTTCTGCTTTCTGTTGGTTTTCCCCTAAGTTCAGGCTATTGTTTGCTTTTGCCTGCTGTTGGGGAGTGTCCCTGGCAATAGTGTTAGAAGATCCAATAGCCTGAGTTATGAATACTTATACCTTCTTCACCAATCACTAAGAGGTTTATTGCTTGTGGTGCATGATAGGAAATGGTATAAATATTTGTGGGAACCTTGTGGAAGCTCTCTTGCCTCCCAGGCTTTACCAGGAGAAGACATGTGTTTAGCTGTTCTCCACCCGCCTGGGCCTGCTGCCTGAGGAGGACACATGTTTAAAGAAGGAAGGTCTGAGTTTGGGTCCCATAAGCTTGGGCTTCTTGGCCAGAGAAGTTACACAGGAGTATTGAAGTTGGAACCTGGATAGGAGCACCAGGGCTAAACGTCAGCTACAGGAAGAGTGTCTGGATAAGTTGGGTTCAGGCTTGAACATGGCAGAAAGTTGGATAGCTCATCCAGGGAGTTTACATACTGCTACTGCTTTACAGTCAGAAGAATACAGGGTGCTGGTTTGACTTAAAGGTCATTTTCTGTATCAAATGTAGTAGGAGTCCGCTTACTGTTATTATGGGTAGTCTGTGCTCTAATCCCTCTCTCCCTGGGTTTATTCTTCCAAAGTGACTGATGTCCAATTTTGTGTCCCGCAAAAAGTCAAGGATCTAACCCTGAGGTGAAGTGTCAGCCCACTGAGACACTTAGGGGCCCCTAACTGCCTCCAGCAGGTGAAGGGGTGGTACCTGTGTATTTAGCTGTTTGTTGGGGGTTCAGCTTTAATTGTTCAGAGACCCAGTCCCGTACCATATTTGCCATACCTATAGGGCGTATGGATACTCTGGGTGAAGAACTCCTGCTCTAGTGTCTGTTTTTCTGTGAGACAACTGTAATTAGTTCCCATGCAAACAATCTAGTTCTCTATGACACAGTACCGCATAGTAAAATACTACATATGGACTGATTATAATTATGGCCAGATGTGCCAGTATCACATAATGATCATATTCAACATAGTTAAGGGACTTTGTAGGTACTATTAAGAGTCACAACACATACATTTATAATACAATTTTGTTCACATTTTCTTTATACAAATATTAAGAAAATACACGCCATAGGTCCAGTTAACCTGACATAGATATGTACACCCTAAATGTCAAAACAAGAGGCAGCTCCTAGCTCAGATCTCTACAATGCTATATCTCAAATAACTCAACTATTATTTGTCCGATTTATAATACATAAATACATGCATCTCCAATTTGTTTGGATAGGGATATCGGTGGTGCAAGACTCATTGGGCAAACTCTACTTTAACTCTAAAAAAATAAATGCCATAAATCCAGTCTAGTCTAGTTGATGTACAACTTCTTCAGGAGTACTGTATATCGGTAGGTGCTTAATCTATAATATATAAAAACACCAATAATCTGTATGTATATGTGATATATTCCACATCATCAGAGCAAAAAGCAAAAAGAAATCTTATCAACACTTTCACAAGACATGTTCATCACTATATTTACAATATACTGTATATTGTAAATTTTAGACAAACCAACCAGAGGGAAGCTGGGAAGGACTGTCGGGCAAAACATATCAAGTTATGTATTCATGCTGTCAATATACACTATATTGTCAAAAGTATTGGGGTATTAGTCCGTAGGGTTCAATATTCAGTTGGCCCACCCTTTGCAGCTATAACAGCTTCCACTCTTCTGTCCACAAGGTTTAGGAGTGTGTTTATGGGAATGTTTGACCGTTGTTCCAGAAGCGCAATTTTGAGGTTAGGTACTGATGTTGGACAAGAACACCTGGCTTGCAGTCTCCTCTCTAATTCATCCCAAAGGTGTTCTATCAGGTTGAGGTTAGGACTGTGTGCAGGCCAGTCAAGTTCCTCCACCCCAAACTCGCTCATCCATGTCTTTATGGACCTTGCTTTGTGCACTGGTCCAAATCAATTGGTGGAGGGGGGATTATGGTGTGGGGTTGTTTTTCAGGGGTTGCCTTTGGCCTCTTAGTTCCAGTGAAGGGAACTCGTCAGCATAAGGCATCAGCATATTAAGACATTTTGAACAATTTCATGCTCCCAACTTTGTGGAAACAGTTTGGGGATGGCCCCTTCCTGTTCCAACATGACTGCGCACCAGTGTACAAACAAGGTCCATAAAGACCAGGATGAGTGAGTTTGCGGTGGAGGAAGTTGACTGGCCTTCACAGAGTTCTGAACTCAACCTGATAAAACACCTTTGGGATAAATTAGAGAGGAGACTGCAAGCCAGGCCTTCTTGTCCAAACATCAGTGCCTGATCTCACAAATGTGCTTCTGGAAGAATGGTCAAACATTCCCATAGACACACTCCTAAACCTTGTGGACAGCCTTCCCAGAAGAGTTAAAGCTGTTATAGCTGCAAGGGGTGGGCCAACTCAATATTGAACCCTACAGACTAAGACTGGGATGTCATTAAAGTTCATGTGCGTGTAAAGGTGTCCCAATACTTTTGATAATATAGTTTATGTGCAGATACTTCATTGGTAGATCCATAGAAGATTAATCATTCATAAGAGGATCAATGAGAGTTGCCGAGCTGGAGGTGTGCCTCTGTGTGTCTGTGTAAATCCAGGAAGTGAACAGGCAGCAGATTCAGCTTCCCACAGTTAAAATGGTTGCAGCCAGACTCAGTGGAGGGAGATTTCTGCAGCATATTTGGCAAGTGCAGAATCACAGTATATATAAAAGAATATGCAAAGTGGTTGGAGGGAAGCTTCGGAATGGCAAAGATGTTTTTATTACAAATTATGTGAGAAGACTGCAGTTCCTCTTTACTGTACATAACTAGGTTAACCTAGGTCTCTTGCTGAGATGACGGGTAAGCCACCTCAAGGCAGACCTATGGTAAGAAGAGAAGTACCAACCAGTCACCAGAGAGCATTACCACACAGCATGTAAATACTGTATAATGAGTGCACTTATCCTTTAACACACATTACTAAGACTATTCATATTAAGCTGATCACATTCACTTTCATATCTAAAAAAAAAATTAAAAGACTATTGATTCCCCTTAATTATCCAGAGACATTTAAGTGGGGATTAAATAAGCGTACAGGCAAAGCAACAAAAAAACTTTAATAATCTGGTGCCGATATTTTGCATGAAGGCAACGTTTTCATTTCACATGTAATATAATACAAAGTTTTATTTTTAGGAAATCGTTCCAAACACAAATGTCTGAGTTCCCTCTCTGTCACGCTGCTCTGTCCTCGTTTTGCCTCTGTATCAAGTACACCGTGATCACTTTATGTATGGTACTAATTAAGTTAGCACTATATGGTCCATCAATCAATCATCAGGCTTTTAATCAAATGAGAGGAACTGCTTCCTGATCCTTTGAAGGTAGGCAGTATTTACGGCAGGTGAGATTTATGATCGGTGACACGGAAAAGCACGTATTAAAAGGTATATAGGACAAGCTTTATAAATATTGGTAAAATCTGGGACATTGTGCTGATAAAATTAATAAAAAAATAAATAAAAGCTCAAAGTGAAAGTACTATAAATTCAAATATCCAGCTAGAAATTCAGATACAAAGAAGTTGATTTACTAAGGGCTAATAGGCTGTGCACTTTACAAGAGTATTTTCCTGTATCTTCCGTCACCCAAATATGTCCAAAAAAAGCAAAAAATGTTACTCTCCTTGCATGTACCGTATATACTCCAGTATAAGCCGACCCGAATATAAGTCGAGGAACCTAATTTTACCACAAACAACTGGGAAAACGTATTGACTCGAATATAAGCCTAGGGTGAGAAATGCGCAGCTACTGTAAGTGGAAAAGAGGGTCAACAATGCCCATTTGCAGCCTCACTGTGCCCATTTGCATGCCTCACTGTGCCCATTTGCAGCCATAGGTCCCCCAAACTTCAAACTTGGTTAAGAGTTCCTAAATGCCTCCTAGCTGCAGCCAAAATTTAAGGTCTCTGGACCCAAAGGGTCCCGAAATGACATTGCTGCAGATGGACACAGTTGACCGACTTTGGGGCCCTGCATCTCAGGGCCACTTGGTGCTAGGAACCCGAGATACGGAGCCCCAAAGTGGGGTCGGAAAATGTAATTTTCTGCTGCAGAAAAGTGCTTGACTCGAGTATAAGCCGAGGGGGGCACTTTCAGCACAAAAAAATGTGTTGAAAACCTCGAGTATATACGGTAATTGGGTCTTATTTGCCAAGTGAATTTTTACATTTAGTAAGCTATGTGAAAATTCCTTTGCAAAGTCAACAGCCTATTTTACCTTTAGTAGATCAAACCCAAAAAACATTCTGAGAACCATTCTAAATTATGCAAGCATATTTAATAAAGAAAGAGCATTGTCGTACGAGGTGCATTAACCACTTGCCGACCGCCCCCTGTATATATACGTCGGCAGAATGGCACGTACAGGCAGAACCACGTACCTGTACGTGCCATTCTTCCGGCGGGTGGGGGGTCCGATCGGACCCCCCCCGGCCGGCGGGGACGGTCGGGATCGCTTCAGGAGCGATCCGGGATGAGGGGACGGCCAGTGGTTTCTGGCCACCCCCTCGCGATCGCTCCTGGCGAATCAGATGCTTCCTCTGTCTGTGTCAATCAAAACACAGGCAGAGGAAGTGATGTCACGCTCGGTGCGCCGGTCTATGTGACCGGAACGCCGAGCTGTGAACATCTAAAGGTTAGTGCACAAACAGTACACTGACACCAGTACACATAGGCACACAAAACACCCCCCTGTCACCCCCTGATCACCCCCCAGATCACCCCCTCCCCCCCCCGTCACAGTGTCACTAATTGCAGTGATCATTTTTTTTACTGATCACTGCATTTAGTGTCAGTGTGACTGTAATAACTGTCAGGGCAGTTAGTTTTAGGTCCAAGGTAGCCCCCCACCCCCCCCTAATAAAGGTTTAACCCCTTGATTGCCCCCCAGGTAACCCTTTCACCCCCTTTTGCCAGTGTCACTAAGCGATCGTTTTTCTGATCGCTGTATTAGTGTCACTGCTGTCGCTAGGTAACCATTTTTTTTTTTTTAGGTAACCGCCATGTTTATATAGGTTCATAAATAGGTTTATAGGTCAGGTACCCCCATATTACAACCTAAATAAAGGTTTTAACCCCCTGATTGCCCCTAGAGTTAACCCTTTCACCAGTGATCACAGTATAACTGTCACTGGTGACGCTGGTTAGCCAGTTAGTTATTTCGTTATTTAGGTTCCCCGTCAGGTTTTTATATAGCGTCAGGTACCCCCATATATTACCTAATAAAGGTTTTAACCCCCTGATTGCCCCTAGTTAACCCTTTCACCCCCTTTTGCCAGTGTCACTAAGCGATCGTTTTTCTGATCGCTGCATTAGTGTCGCTAGGTAACCATTTTTTTTTTTTAGGTAACCGCCATGTTTATATAGGTTCATAAATAGGTTTATAGGTCAGGTACCCCCATATTACAACCTAAATAAAGGTTTTAACCCCCTGATTGCCCCTAGAGTTAACCCTTTCACCAGTGATCACTGTATAACTGTCACTGGTGACGCTGGTTAGCCAGTTAGTTATTTCGTTATTTAGGTTCCCCGTCAGGTTTTTATATAGCGTCAGGTACCCCCATATATTACCTAATAAAGGTTTAACCCCCTGATTGCCCCTAGTTAACCCTTTCACCCCCTTTTGCCAGTGTCACTAAGCGATCGTTTTTCTGATCGCTGCATTAGTGTCGCTAGGTAACCAGTTTTTTTTTGTATTACTGTTACGGGTGACGCTGGTTAGTTAGCTTGTTTTTTATACTGTCAGGGCACCCGCCATTTATTACCCAATAACGGTTTAACCCCCTGATCGCCCGGCGGGTGATATCAATTAGGTTTTAGGGTCAAATAAGGTCTGCGTCGCCCCAGGTTAGTGCCAGTACCGCAAACACCCACGCACAAAGCATACACCTCCCTTAGTGGCACAGTATCTGAACAGATCAATATCTGATCTGATCAGATCTATACTAGCGTCCCAGCAGTTTAGGGTTCCAAAAAAAAACGCATTGTTAGCGGGATCAGCCCAGATACCTGCTAGCACCTGCGTTTTCCCCCTCCGCCCAGCCCAGCCCACCCAAGTGCAGTATCGATCGATCACTGTCACTTACAAAACACTAAGCACACATAACTGCAGCGTTCGCAGAGTCAGGCCTGATCCCTGCGATCGCTAACATTTTTTTTGTGGTAGCGTTTTGATTCAGTCGCTTCAGTCAGGAGCTTTTTTACCTGTGAATCTCAAAAAAATAAAAAAAAAATAAAATAGTTGTCGTTTTATTGTTCTCTCTCTCACTCTATTCTCTCTCTATTGTTGCTCTTTTTTTACTCCATTCTATTCTGCAATGTTTTATTATGTTTTATTATGTTTTATTATGTTTTATCATGCTTGCTTTTCAGGTATGTAATTTTGTTTACTGTGTGTTTTAGTGTTGAGCATTTTTTTGTTTTCAGGTGCGCCATTCAGTTGCAACGCGGATTTATTTATCTTGACAGCAACAGCGTTTGCTCCCACGATACATAAAGCCGCGACTCCAACGCTGTAGGAGGTGATTTCACCACCACAGTTAAAAAAAAGAGCATATATGCCGAAGCATGGGGGCAGCAGGGGGGGGGAGCGATTGGCTCCTAATGCCACGTACATACGGTCGAAATTCCGACCGTGTGTACACGGCATAACTTTTGCGGGAGGATGCCCCCATGCATCGGCATATATAAATGGTGCATGTATGCCCATCATTAGAAGTGGGTGGATGAAGGGAGGTATTCTAATGGTGGGCATACCCACCAATCAATCTCTTTTTTTCGTTCAGCCAAGAGGCTGCATGAAAAAAAAAAGATTACAATATATGTCCAGTATGTTGCTGGACTTTGAATGGTTATACCAGAATGATGCCTGCAGGTTTAGGTATCATCTTGGTATCATTCTTTTCAGCCAGTGATCGGCTTTCATGTAAAAGCAATTCTAGCGGGTAATTAGCCTCTAGACTGCTTTTACAAGCAGTGGGAGGGAATGTCCCCCCTCCCGGATATAAACCGCGCCATTGGGAAATTGGGAAAGCATTTTATCACACCAATCTTGGTGTGGTCAGATGCTTTGAGGGCAGAGGAAAGATCTAGGGTCTAATAGACCCCAATTTTTTCAAAAAAAGAGTACCTGTCACTGCCTATTGCTATCATAGGGGATATTTACATTCCCTGAGATAACAATAAAAATCATAACAAAGAAAAAAAATGGAAGGAACAGTTTAAAAATAAAATAAAAAAGCTAAATAAATAAAAAAAAAAACAAAAAAAATAAAAAAAAGCACCCCTGCCCCCCCTTCTCTTGCGCAAAGGCGTACACAAGCGTTGGTCTGGCGTCATATGTAAACAGCAATTGCACCATGCATGTGAGGTATCACCGCGAAGGTCAGATCGAGGGCAGTAATTTTAGCAGTAGACCTCCTCCGTGAATCTAATGTGGTATCATGTAAAGGCTTTTAAAGGCTTTTAAAAATGTATGTAGTTTGTCGCCACTGCGTGTTTGTGCGCAATTTTAAAGCATGTCGTGTTTGGTATCCATGTACTCGGCCTAAGATCATATTTTTTATTTCATCAAAAATTTGAGCAATATAGTGTGTTTTAGTGCATTAAAATAAAAAAAAGTGTATTTTTTCCACAAAAAATGCGTTTGAAAAATCGCTGCGCAAATACTGTGTGGAAAAAAAAAATGCAACACCCACCATTTTAATCTGTAGGGCCTTTGCTTTAACAATATATATAGTGTTTGGGGGTTCAACGTAATTTTCTTGCAAAAAAAAAATATGTTTTCATGTAAACAAAAAGTGTCAGAAAGGGCTTTGTCTACAAGTGGTTAGAAGAGTGGGTGACGTGTGACATAGGCTTCTAAATGTTGTGCATAAAATGCCAGGACAGTTCAAACCCCCCCCAAATGACCCCATTTTGGAAAGTAGACACCCCAAGCTATTTGCTGAGAGCAATGTTGAGCCCATTAAATATTTTTTTTTTTTGTCCCAAGAGATTGAATAATGAAAAAAAAAAAATATATATATTTTTTTTTTACAAAAAGTTGTCACTAAATGATATATTGCTCAAACATGTCATGGGCATATGTGGAAATACACCCCAAAATACATTCTGTTGCTTCTCCTGAGTACGGGGATACCACATGTGTGGGACTTTTTGGGAGCCTAGCTGCGTACGGAACCCCAAAAACCAATCACCGCCTTCAGGCTTTCTAAGGGTGTAATTTTTTTATTTCACTTCTCACTGCCAATCACAGTTTCGGAGGCCATGGAATGCCCAGATGGCATAAAACCCCCAAAATGACCCCATTTTGGAAAGTAGACACCCCAAGCTATTTGCTGAGAGGTATTGTGAGTATTTTGCAGATCTCGCTTTTTGTCACAAAGTTTTGAAAATTGAAAAAAGAAAAAAAATTTTTTTTTTTCTTTACTTTCTTCATTTTCAAAAACAAATGAGAGCTGTAAAATACTCACCATGCCTCTCAACAAATAGCTTGGGGTGTCTACTTTCCAAAATGGGGGCATTTGGGGGGTTTTGTGCTATTTTGGCATTTTATGGCCTTCGAAACGGTGATAGGTAGTGAGGAGTGAAATCAAAAATTTGCACCCTTAGAAATCCTGAAGGCGGTGCTTGGGTTTCGGGGCCCCGTACGCGGCTAGGCTCCCAAAAAGTCCCACACATGTGGTATCCCCATACTCAGGAGAAGCAGCAAAATGTATTTTGGGGTGCAATTCCACATATAACTATGGCATGTGTGAGCAATATATCATTTAGTGACAACTTTTTGAAAAAAAAAAAAAATCTTTTTTATTTTTGTCTTTATTCAATCACTTGGGACTAAAAAAAAAAATATTCAATGGGCTCAACATGCCTCTCAGCAAATAGCTTGGGGTGTCTACTTTCCAAAATGGGGTCATTTGGGGGGGTTTTGTACTTCTCTGCCATTTTAGCACCTCAAGAAATGAAATAGGCAGTCATAAATTAAAAGCGGTGTAAATTCCAGAAAATGTACTCTAGTTTGTAGACGCTATAACTTTTGCGCAAACCAATAAATATACGCTTATTGGCATTTTTTTTACTAAAGACATGTGGCTGAATACATTTTGGCCCAAATGTTTGACTAAAATTGAGTTTATTAGATTTTTTTTATAACAAAAAGTAGAAAATCTCTTTTTTTTTCAAAATTTTCGCTCTTTTTCCGTTTATATCGCAAAAAATAAAAATCACAGAGGCAATCAAATACCATCAAAAGAAAGCTCTATTTGTGGGAAGAAAAGGACGCAAATTTCGTTTGGTTACAAAATTGCATGACCGCGCAATTACCAGTTAAAGTAGTGCAGTGCGAAATTGAAAAAAGACCTCTGGTCCTTTGGCTGCCAAATGGTCCGGGGCTGAAGTGGTTAACAAACCACAGCCAATCGAATTTCACAGTTTACAGCATTCAGCAAAAACTAAAAGATGAATTCTTGGATGTATTACATAATTACTTGATAGATATTGTTGGAAGAAGACACAGGTCCATCAAGTACAACCTCTGTGTGAGTTTTATGTGTTTAATCCAGAGGAAGGCAAAAACCAACCCCTACAAGCAAAGGTCAATTTGATGTAAGAGGGTAAAGAAAATTTGTTTTCTGACCCCATAATGGTGATTGGATAAAGCCTTAGATCAACCTCCTATCGGGAATTCCCATAGCCTGCTGACTGAGGAAGATATCCAATGCCACGTACACACGATCGAAATTTCGGCCAGTAAAAGACTGATGAGAGCTTTTCATCGGAAAATGCGACCGTGTGTAAGCTCCATCTGAATTTTGCTGGCCGAATTCCCGCCAGCAAAAATTTGAGAGCATGTTCTCAATTTGTCCAATGGAAAAACTTTCTATCAGAAATTCTGATCGTGTGTATGCAATTCCGACACGCAAAATTCCTACGCATGCTCGGAAACAATTCGACACATGCTCGGAAGCATTGAACTTGATTTTTTCTCGGCTCGTCGTAGTGTTGTACGTCACTGCGTTCTTGACGGTCAGAATTTGGTGTGACCGTGTGTAGGCAAGACAGCTTGAGCGGAATTCCATCAAAATTCCATCGGGAAAACCATCAGAGCTTTTTCCAACGAGAATTCCGATAGTGTGTACGCGGCATGACAGTTTTTGGAGTTTATCAGCACTATCCACTAATACTGCTACCTGGGGAAGTGTGTTGTATATTTTCACACTCTTAACAGCAAATAACCCTTTCCCAGTTTAAGAATAAACCTCTTTTTGTCCAATCTTAAATTGCGACTGAGTGTCTTCTTCTGAGATCTTTAGAGTAAACAGGTTATTATAGTTTTTATAATCATCTTTGATATATTTACATATTGTGATCAAATCCACCCTGAAGCATCTCTTCTCTAGAATGAATAAATGTAATCTTTGTAATCGTTCCTCATAACTGAGGTCCTTCAACCCCCTTACCGGTCTTTGCAGTGAGTAACTGTATATACTATATGGGGATGAAGGCCGGTGTATATCAACACAGTTCGTGTTCTCTTTTTCTATACCTAGACATGCAATAACAATTGCTTACTACCAATACTGCTTTTTCCAATATTTATGAAGATGTGGCCTTCTTCCCCATAGGAGACCAATTTTATACACAGTCAAGCTGTCACACAGCTGTGCCGGAATTATCTGCATCTTGCAACAATTTGACTCCATGTATGCATGAGTACCTTAAAGCAGATGTAAACTCTAGATGAATGATGTGTAGGAATTGATTTACTAAAACTGTAGAGTGTAAAAGCTGATGCACATCTGCAATAAAACCGATCACCTTCCAGTTTTTTTTTTTTGTCAATGCCTAATTAAACAACTTGAAGTTAGAACGACTACAAGCACTAAATTTATCCTTGCTGGAGAAGAGACGCTTGAGAAGGGACATGATACCAATTTACAAATACCACACGGGCCACACAATGAGACTGGAGGAGAAGCGGTTTAACCTTAACCACTTAAGGACGGGAAGGATTTGTCGCTTTAACTGACAATTGCGCGGTCGTGCGCCGCTGTACCCGACCAAAACTGACTTTCCCACAAATAGAGCTTTCTTTTGGTGGTATTTGATCACCTCTGCGTTTTTTTATTTTTTGAGCTATAAACAAAGAAAGACCCACAATTTTGAAAAAAAAAAAGCAATATTTTTTACTTTTTGCTATAATCAATATCCCAAAAAATTATTAAAAAAAATAGTTTCTTCCTCAGTTTAGGCCAATGTGTATTCTTCTACATATTTTTAGTAAAATCGCAATAAGCGTATATTGCCATTTTTTTGTTTTTTTTACTAGTAATTGCAGTGATCAGCGATTTTTAGCAAGACTGCGACATTGCGGAGGACAGATCGGACACTTTTGACACTTTTTTGGAACCACTGACATTTATACAGCGATCAGTGCTATAAAAATGCACTGATTACTGTATAAATGACACTGGCAGGGAAGGGGTTAACACTAGGGGGTGATCAAAGGGTCAAATGTGTTCCTAGGGAGGTGTTTCTAACTGTGGGGGGAGGAGACTGACCTGAGGAGGAGAGAGATCAATGTTCCTGATCACTAGGAACAGACAATCTCTCTCTACTCCCCTGTCAGAACGGGGATCTGTTTGTTTACATTGACAGATCCCCATTCTGGCTCTCTGTGGAGTGATCACTGGTGGCCGGCGGACATCGCAGCTGCCGTCCACGCGCATCGGCTCCCCCGCCGCGCAGTGGGTGCCATGTGCCTGCTTTAGATCTTAAAAGAGCCGCCGTACAGCTACGGCGATTTGCGGGACCTAGCCAACCTGCCGTAGTATAATGACGGCGACTGGTTAGCAAGTGGTTAAGCTGTGAATGGGGTTTTTCACTGCCGGAGCGATAAGGATGTGGAACTCTCTTCCACAATTGGTGGTGTCCACCGGGAGTATTGATATTTTTAACAGACTCTTGGTTGTGCATCTTAAAGAACACAATATACAGGGATATGGGAAATGATTATCGACACTGACACATGTAAACATTCACAGGTTGAATTGGATGGACTATTGTCTTTATTCAACCTTACCTACTATGTAACTATCATTATAACTATAATGTAACTATGAAGCTACCATGCACAGCTGCACCAGATTTTGCACTCCAGTTTTAGTATTAGTAGTTTTAGCTCCATAGTTTGCTAAAGCACTGTATATCATAAAAATTGCCATTTTAAAACAATAAAATACTGTTTTTTATCATCCTTTGTTGCCATAAAATGCATGAAGGTAAAAAAAAATGCCCTTACAACCACTTTAAATTGAAAGTAGTTTAACTGGTTAAAAATGGAAAACTCTTTTTAAAAAGCATTCCGTTTTTATGAGACTCCATGGACAAAAATACCAATGCTCTTGGAAGAATAAAATGCTAATTTTGAGCTTTTTTTTCCTACTAGTGCTTTTTTTTCTGCCAGAAAAATTCTCTCAAAAACGCAAAACAGAAGGTTTTTTTATGCCTCTAAACGCTGAGCTTAAAAAAGACTACCTAGTGTGTATGGACACATAGGATAACATTAGTTGCTTTTACAGGCAAAATGCTAAAGAAGCAGTGTTTTTTTAAGCCAGTGTGCATGGAGCCTAAATGTCGCTAGCAGGCTCATATAGAGTCAGGTTATGTGCAGTCTGTTTCGGAGTGTGTGCTGCAACACTGAAAGCTGAACCATGTCCACCCTTACCAACCCCAGTGCCCCAGACCTAAGAGGGCACTCAATGTGCCTTCATGTTCTGGCATTGTCTGAATCTAGAGAAGAGAATCAGGTACGGTATGCAATGAAAAGTGCTCAAATATTGCACTAGACCTCCATTGGATTATCAATATTAACCATAGACATGACCATCACAGTGTATGCATGGGGTCCTTATGTGCCCTATATATATGCCTCTACGCATTTCATGGGGTACACCCACTTCAGAAGGACTTTAAGGGATATACATTTCAAAGTAAAACTCTCTTGCGCCATAAATCCCGCAATAAAACAGGAAGATGACCAGCTGAAGATGTTAGTGAGGGGCAAGGAGCTTCTGAATGCTGCCCCACTAGAGTGGAGGTGAGTATAGTTCCAATTTAAAAACTTTTGTGCTTTCCAGATCATTTTTCATTAGTTTAGAAGTTCCTGGTCTATAGCAGGCTTTGCAGCGTTTGCACATGTGCACATCAGTATAACTGCTTTCTAGTCCGATGTACAGATATGTATTTTCTTTAAATGCAGATATACTGAATGGCCCCAAATGCAGCTAAACATCAAGTCCGAATGATATTATTGAGAAGTCATTCCTTGCATTTATATGCATTTAGAAATGTGCTGTAGACAAATTGGCCCAAGTAAAGCACAATATTGTATCCGAACTCAAATGTTCAGCAGGAAAGTGTTAAAAGCTCTAGTGCAAAAAAACAAATGCTTGTCCTATGGGAACTGCCCTAAAGACAAGAAAACACACAGAAAGAGCATCTGGACTCCAAACATTGTGCAGGAGTAGACAGAGACGGCACGCTGGATCCCAAAGGAGGCAATCTAGCAAACAAGCAATACAACTAACTCAACTTACTAAAAGGTTATTTTATTCCACATTTAATTATTTCATACCCCCTTATGGGAAATGGGGTTCAGATGGCCACTAATCATAAATTGGAAGTTTTAAAAATTTACCAAGAATGGAAAGAAAAAGCGGTGAGATGTTAAACAATAATTACCAATTCACGTCTGATGTCCTGGAATCACATATAACAATACAGGCATACCCCACTTTTAAGTACACAATGGGGTTTATTTACTAAAGCTGGAAAGTGCAAAATCAGGCTCACTTCTGCATAGAAACCAATGAGCTTCTAACCCCAGCTTGTTCAATTAAGCTTTGGTAATAAAACCTGGAAGCTCATTGGTTTCTATGCAGAAGTGACCCTGATTTTGCACTTAAAGGTGGGGTATGCCTGTACTACCAACTGGCCCATTCACTCCACTGTACTGCCCATTGGTACCATGCAATGCCATTTATTCTGAAGGAAAACCCCAATACACCTTGCCAGCGAATGTGCAACAAACTAACTTACATTATGGTGCACCAATCAAAAATCCCAACCTACATTACGGTGCACCATCAAAAATGCTACATGAACCTTTTTTGGTGTGCTTCGGTGTGTTTCGGTGTGTTGGGAAGCCCATTCAAATGGATGGGCTGCCTTAACATAATGCTTGTTACCATGTGGCACAACACGTGTTTACTTGCGTGTGCTATTGCACTACAAGAGTGTGAATGGGCCCTCAATTTTAATCCTCTCTTAGGAATAGATAGAAGTCTTCATGAGAAAGACTTAGTATTATTAAATACACTGTATGGCAAAACATATGTGTACACCCATTCTATATGAATGAGTTCAGGTGATTCCAGTAAGGGTAGTGTAAATACTACAGCATACAAAGATATTTTAGACAATTGTGCACTTCAACCAGTTTGGGGAAGGCCATTTTTCTGTTCCAGCATGATTGGGCACCTGTGAGCAAACCCAAATCCATAGAGACATGGCTTGATGAGTTTGGTGTGGAGGAACACAAGTGGCCTGTACATAGCCCAAACCTCAACCCAACGGAACAGCTTTGAGATGAACTGGAATGCTGATTGTAAGCTGGGTCTTCTCTTCTAACATCACTACATGACATCAGAAATGCTTGTTGGCAAATTGGATTAGCTGCTGATTCCTGCCAAGCTGGTGAGGGGCCCCACCTCACATTGTTATGAGAAAGGGCATGCACATACCTGACTTTAGGAGAAACTCTGCCATATTGTGTTACACATGCTCCAGGCCTAAGACCTACTCTTCTAACAGTCCACCTTTTTGAATTAAGAATGTCCACACAGGATGTTTTTTCTATGATTTACTGAAGAAAGACATAAGAACATCTTGTCAAAACAGCTTTACATCTTTCCCTTCTTTAATTTACAGTGCAGAGCACTTCCGTGCCACCAACAAGAACTCCTAAAGTCCAGCCATCTTCCCAAATGCTCTTTCATAAGTCCCCCAGCAGTAAGTCTTCACAAAAGGTCTCTCCCTGGGCCTAGGCCAGAAGGCTTTCTTCTCTCCAGGCTACAGACCTAAATGTTGTAGGCCAGGGGTAACCAGCTCCAATCCATTTTCTGTCCAGGGCTAACCTTTCAAGCATATAAAGGGCACAGCACTCCACCCACTAACACCACTAGGGGAGTGGTCTCTATAAAAGGGTACCTACATGCACTTTGGCTAAATGGGCACAAATCCCCACAGGCACACTCCAAAATCTTGTGGAAAGCCTTCCCAGAGGAGTAGAGGCTGGTATTTTGGCAAAGGAGGAGAGAGCAACTTCATGTTAATAACCATGGTTTTGAAAAGGGATGTATGGGAAGCTCATAAAGGTGTGATGATAAGGTATCCACAAACTTTCGGCAATATAGTGTACCTTATTTTGATTTTGCATATAGCTGTGGCTTTACTCAATACAATAACTTTGATCTATCAGTTAATTAGGATAATCTGTTGAAGGATGTATGTGCATCCTCACAAGTCAATATAGTAAAGCGGGCAATAGATGCATCGAAAATTGGCCAGTTCAGCAGGGACTGGCTAAACTTCGATCCAGGTGTGGCCGCCCCTAGCCCCTATTCAACGGAAGTCAGTAGTTAGTTTGATTTCTGTTGAATGTGCATGCTTAAAAACTTTTGTCAATCAGATGCTAATTAGTGTATTCTGACAGCGAAGCATCCACCTGGCTAAAACAAAAAAAAAATATATATATATATATAGTGTGACAGCATACAGTATACCATATACAGTATATATATATATATATATATATATATATATATATATATATATATATATATATATATCCACACACTATATTGCCAAAAGTATTGGGACACCTGACAACTTCAATTCTGTCCACAAGGTTTAGGAGTGTGTCTATGGTGTGTGTCTGAACTCACAAATGTGCTTCTGGAAGAATGGTAAAACATTTCCAAAGACACACTCCTAAACCTTGTGGATAGCCTTCCCAGAAGAATTGAAGTTGTTACAGCTGCAAAGGGTGGGCCAACTCAATATTGAACCCTACAGATTAAGACAGGGATGTTCTTAAAGTTCATGTACGTATAAAGGCAGGTGCCCCAATACTTTTGGCAATATAGTGTATATATCTATATCTATATCTATCTATCTATCTATCTATCTAGATTGATATATGTATATATAGATATATATATATATATATATATATATATATATATATACATGTATCTCTATATACAGTATATATATATATATATATATATATATATATATATATATATATATATATATATATATATATATATATATATGTATCTCTATATACAGTATATATATATATATATATATATATATATATATATATATATATATATATATATATATATATATATATATATATATATATATATATATATATATGTATATGTATATATATATATATATATATATATATATATATATATATATATATATATATATATATATATATATATATATATATATATATATATATATATATATATTTTATATATATATATATTATATATAGATAGATAGATATATAGATATATATAGATCATAGATATTTATGTCTATCTATATATACTGTGTAGCTATCTATCTATATCTATCTATCTATATATATATATATATATATATATATATATATATATATATATATATATATTTATATACAGATATCTATATGTATATAGATATACAGTATATAGATATCTATATCTATCTATATATAGATATAAAAAAGCATATATTAGAGTTCAAACAAGTAGGGCTCTCCTAACCCTCTTGTCCTGCATCTTGTAAGGCGCTGTACAAATTGTCATAAAAATCCTGTAAAATAATAGATATATAGATGTTAGTATTTTTTTTTTTTTCTTTTACTGTATTACTTTTTCTGTTAAATAAATAAATATCACAGAAAACATAAAGGAATGTGTATAAAACCTACACTCATTATTATCTATTAACTATAGATAATTATATGTTTGGAAATAAATGAACTGACAAAATCTATGCATTAACAACGTCAACTCCTTCCACATGTTCTCAGATTAATCCAGTCTTTCTCGCCATCTGATCACTTTACAAATTATAAAGCATTTTTTTTTTCTTTATTTTGCACGGTGTGATTTCTGCTTCACAAATCCAATGCTTGGCATTGTAATAAAGTAGATATAGAATTATAAAGAAATATCAGCTATACTTAAATAACGTGGAGGACGCAGTTTACAAAATTACATTCATCACCCGCAGCAATTGGGATGTTATCTGCGTGTTGTGTTGCTATTATTTGGTGGCAGTGTGCGGTGGGAGCCCGGTGTATCAGTGTGAAGGTTTTCTACAACAGCAATATGGAAACAGAGGAGTCTACAGACTGGCAAGGAGGAGCTGGACTGAAGCAGTGCTAATGTGATAGATACTGAACAGCTGCAGTTACTCCCAAAGTTCCACACAAGCACACCCTCTGTGCCAGGTAATTTAACCACAGGACCATTTTTCAAGTACATGTAAGCACCTATGGTGGAGATAGGCAATTTGCAGCCTCCGTACGATCAAGAACCCAAGTCCTGCCGAGTGCGCAATTCAACAATCTCAATGTGTCGTCTACATTTTTCATAAATAAAATTCTTCTTTTGCTTGAATGGCAATAAATTACAGATTGACAAGATAGGAGAGGGACGTTACTTAGGCTCCAGGCAGATATAAAAGATTAAAAAGAGAATTGAACTCTATGTATTAGTACATTCCTACATTTATTCTTTAAGCAAGCAGTATAAGTACTTGAATTTGACTTGGTATCAGCCTCTTCCAGTCCCTGTACATTCGATTTCAGACTGGGAAAAGGAGCCAATTAATAGTGCGGTAGTGGAAGAAGCATGCTGGTTGAAGGAGAGAGCAGAGTGGCAGGGAGATGAGCTCATCAGTATGCTGTTTCTTCTTTCACTGTCCAGTCACAGGTTGCGGGGCGGATGGGGAACTGAAAGTGTTACTTAGCTGAAGCAGAGAAAAATCTATTCTCTGCCCTGCAAGACATAGGGCAGGGTGGTCAGGAATACAAATCCCTTATATGTAATTCATTTTTGTATTTATATGTTTGACTGTAGTTCAGCTTTAAAAATCTCCAAGGATGTAGGGCAATCCCACAATCAGTCTAGATTTTTTGATCTGGGAAAAACCTCATCAAAATGGTTCTCTATAGGAAAAAAGAACAATCCTGAAATAATGCCCAAGCCTTGTAAAACACACACAGGAGGATGAAGCCTATTGGGGTTGATTTACTAAAGGCAAATAGAATGTACACTTGCAAATTGCCGTTGCTCCAGAGCTTAGTAAATGAGCAGAAGCTCTGCTGACTTCCATCATCCAATCATGTGCAAGCAAACATGCTGTTTTTTAAATTTTCCTTGCATGTGATTGGGTGTTCTTTGCAAAGAGAACCTTTACCTTATTTGCTAAGCTTTGGAGCGAATGCACTTGCAAGGTGCACTGTCTATTTGACTTTAGTAAATCAACCCCCATAGTGCCTTATGCGGTGGTGCTCTTTCAAATCAAGGCAGGTCTTCCACCAATGAGATAATGCTCAATCTATTGTGGTCTTCATTTTAAGATGACCATACACCTTGTGTTCCATATTTTTTAGTTCTACCTACACTTATATTGTGAGAGAACCTACCTGGGTAAAATTGAGTGGGTTATTTAGGTAGGGTTTGAAATACATGCTATGCTAGAAAGCACAAACAGGGCGATGTACTTAGAAGAATAAAAAAATCACCATAGCACACTTAAGCCTCGTACACACAATCGGATTGTTGGCCAACAAAACCGTGGACTTTTGTCCGAAGGGCGTTGGCCCAAACTTGTCTTGCATACACACGGCCACACAATTGTTGGCCAACAAATATGAACGTAGTGATGTACTACATTGTTTTTTTTAGCTCTTTAGCGCCATCCTTTGGGCTCCTTCTGCTAATTTCATGTTAGTAGAAGTTTGGTAAGTGTTGATTTGCTTTTCATTTCGCACTTTTCATTTCACACTTTTCAGTTCATTTTTGAATGGCCGTTTGTCAACCAGCCATGTTGCGGAATTGGAGGAGATAACGTGTTATTTATTATTGGCCTTGGAGTTATTGCTTTGACATTATTTTTTTGGTTGAATAATGATTTGATTTGGTATATTTTCTATATTTTTGGATGCATAGAATGCACTTTTTGGTTAAGTTATATTGGCAGATAGCATGTCTAATTTTATTTGTTTTCTTTTTTTAATGCTCAATAATAAAATTGTGTAGAATAATACTTGGCTATGTGTTTTACTTCAAATGACAGTTTGGGAGTCGGCAGTTACATTTAAAAAAAATACAATGTAAAATTGACAAGGGACACCAATATAGTTGTATCTTTGATCTTAAAAAACGACAGGATAATAGTGTTGTGGTAACTTTCATTATTATCCCATTAAAGAAGAAGAGAATTGTGCGCTGCATTTCGAGATTTCATAATTTGCCACGTCAAGAATGTTAATTCTCCATTACAAATACTAGTTTACAAGACCGACTGCTTCCGGCTCGTCCTTGCTTCCAAGCATGCGTGTTTGTACTTTGGACTTTTGTCCGATGGACTTGTGTACACAAGCTTGAAAAATCCGACAACAGACATTTGTCCGCAGAAAATTTTAAAACCTGCCATTCAACATTTGTCAACGGAAAATCCGACAACAATTGTCCGATGGAGCATACACACTGTCGGATTTTCCAGCCAACACCCTGTCATCACACATTTCCCGCCGGAAAGTCCGATCGTGTGTACGAGGCTTTTACAGATTAAAATCTCTGTATCCAGCCTGGGATGGATCATGAATGGAACAGCAAACAGCAAATAGGCCATCTAGCAGCAACAATGCCAGAGCGAGCCAGTAAGGCAGGCAGACTGGTGGCGTCTACAGCTGCAAGCAGGGATGGCCAGCTGCCAAAACCAGAGGATGATGTCGGGTATGGGCGGCGCCAATGCATTTCAGGCGTCTGCCCCCTTTGTCAAGCAGCCCAAATGGAAGGAGAAGCCGGAATTAAAGTTAAAACGGCTAGAGTGGGAGGGGGCAAACGAAAGACAGAAGCACTGACATTGAATGTATAATACTACTGTAAGATGAACCTGTGGAACTACCAGTATGTTATAAAAGAGGCGGAACACCAACTAGATGAAAAGGGCACTTTCTACAATAATTTTTTTTTTTTAGTATTATGTCCGCACAGTATTAAATAGAAATGAAAAAGAAATAGCAGGAATCTGCTGAATCTTCATAGTATTCCCCCCCCCCCCCCACCTCTTGGAAACCCTTAAAGTGGTTGTAAACCCTTACATATACCCAGTGAAGTGACTGGCCTCAGATGATACACAGAGATGAAACAATTATTCCTGCATACATTGTACCTGTTTATCTGCAGTATTTTCTTCTCTACAGTCATTTAAAGTCCAGAATTTATAAAGCTGGTCTGAACTGCCGGGAAAAAAAAGGGGGGCGGAGAGATGAAATCACACCCGGCAGGGCTCAGTGAGAAGAACTCTGACAGCTGATTGGAGGGAAGGAACACCCCTATTCGCACAGCATACAGGAACAAAGCTGAGTTTGTCAATCAGCTGGAGGTCCCTCCCCTTTCCCCATTTTTCACTTGGTGTCAGGAAAACTTATCAGAAGTGATTCATACTGATATCAGAGGAACCAATTTATCAGACAGAAATTACACTTAGTGCTCTTAATAGAGACAAGTACACACTATAGAGGGATATGCTTTGTTCATATTTCATGTCTGAACCACTTTATAACCAGAAGTTATACAGTTACATGATCACTTATGCCGCATACACACGGCCGGACTTGCATTTCCGACGGAAAGATTTAGAACATGTTCTATATCTAAGTCCGTCGGAAATGCCGGCAGAAAAAGTCCAGGGTATACACACGGTCAGAATGTCCGATGAAAAGCTCCCATCAGACTTTTTCTGCCGGAAAGTCCAGCCGTGTATATGCAGCATTATAATGATAAAAAAGAAATAAAAAGAGCAAAAAGGCATTTATAATGTTTATTTTTATATACACAAAGTATTAAACTGAATATATTGTTTTACAAGGTGAGGATTTACATATGCCTTTAGCTTTGCTAGGATTGTCAAGTAAAAATATAACAGATTGTAATACTTAGAAAACAAATATGTTCTGTGGGTGCCCAGTGGAGGACAATAGCAGCTAGCAGCAGAGGTCAATACGCCAAAATAAAACCAATAACTAAAAAAATGTGGGTAAAGCGCTTAAAATACTAGATTAAAAAAAAAAATACATAAATACTCAAAATGTGTGCAATAAATAAAACAAAGCACAATAATGATGTAAAAAAGTAAATAAGTGCTCAAATGTGAAAATGAATTCATAATTAATTATGGGAGGAAGTAGAGTCACTGGCAGCAGAGGAGCATTTGTTCCAAACAACTATGCTACTTACCTGCTGGCCCTGGGGGGATGCTATTCTGATTTGTGCCATAACCATAGTGATATCTACTTAAAAGGACCACATTCAATGGAGAGGTGATGCTGTCTGAGTAACCCAATAGAACGTACTTGCTGATTATAATTTATGCAGCCATACGTTCTGGTGACTGCGGAGTGCTCGTGGTGGTTAGCACACTGGAAGTTTTGGAGACCACATTATTGATCTGGATGTGATTAAAGGAGACGCATTGCACAGACTGCTTATTTTGTCCCTTATGTGAATACATTTTTTACGTTTGAGCACTTATTTACTCTTTTACATCACTAATGTGCTTTGTTTTATTTATTGCATGCATTTTGAGTATTTATGTATTTGTTCATTTTTATCTAGTCTTTTGAGTGCTGCACCCATATTTATTCATTTATAATACTTAACTTTCCTGGAGAAAATACAGCTCCAAGCATCCTTCTAGTTTCAGTCACATGAGCAAAAATACAGGTATGTAGCCACATAATCTCTGCTGAATTGAGCAGTCAGAGTTCCTATTTGCCGGTGTTCCTCTTCATCAGAGGTTAAGTGACCAAAAAACTTGGCTGTTCGTGTCACTGACTCTGGAGGGAATATAGAACAGCTTTTTCTCCAGGAAATGAAAGTACGCTATTTCAGTTCCCTTTATTACTCTTTATTTATCAATTCCAGCAAGACAGTTAACAGTGCTTTATATTAGCATTTACTAAGTACAGATCTACGAGAATCTGCAATGTACCAAACTATATGTATCCGATGATAACATTTCAGTTACTTTCAATGAAAAAGTTAAAAATATACAAAACTGTAACAAAAAGGAAATTGGGTGTCCTTAATATTCTATAAAAATAACATCCATTCCCAAACCTGGGGAATTGGGGAATTGATTTTCTAAAGTTGAAAAGTGCAAAATCTGGTGCAGATGTGCATAGAAACCAATCAGCTTCCAAGTTTTATTGTCAAAGCTTAGTTGAACAAGCTGAAATTAGAAGCTGATTGGCTACCATACACAGCTGCGCCAGATTTTGCACTCTCCAGATTTAGTAAATTAACCCCAGGATGTCTAGTGTTCCAGTTGCAGATAAACATAGAGAAACAGTAAGATAGAAACAATGATGCACTTATGTTAAACAGCTAAGAAAATATCTGCAGAAAAGATGTGTACAATTTAATTACTACAAAAGATAATACAAGACAACAGGTGATTGATGAATTCCACATGTAAGTAGACAAATCAAGTTCAAAAAGGTTAGAAATTATTTTATATGTGGTGTTTTTGTAGCTGTAGAATGGCGGTCTCCAAACTTTTTAAACAAAGGGCCAGGTCAATATCCTTCAGACTTTAGAGGGGCCGGACTGTGGCCAGTATGAGTAGAAAATGTTCTGGTGTCGGTAACAATGCCCCATCATTGGTGTCCATGGGAGGAATAGCACCCCATCATTGGTGTCCGTGGGAGGAATAGTGCCCCACCATTGGTGTCAGTGAGAGGAATAGAGCCCCATCACTGCTGTCAGTGACAGGAATTATGACCCATTGTTAATGTCGGTGGGAGGAACTGTGCCCCAAGGGCCAGATAAAGGCAAGAAAAGGTCCGCATCTGGCCCCCGGGCCACATAGATCACTGCTGTAGAGGAAGGAAGACGAATTGTGCCCACTCCACGTGGCTTATAGCCACCATACACGGCACGATTTTCTCTTTTCCAGCCTTTTGGAAGATCAATCAATTCTCAAATCCATTCTAAGAACGTGGATGGAGGACTTGTATTGTTGTATTCAGCAGTTTCGGCATCCATAGCAGCCTAAATACAATGATGCCGCACAACAGTGACTATGTCTAATTACTATTAGTTTTCAACCCGACTCCGTCGATATTTAACTTGAATTTGTTAAAGTCTGATGGTGCTTGCAGGGTCATTCAAGGCTTGAATGTCATACAATTTAAGCCCCATACACACGGTCGGATTTTCCGATGGATTCTGTCCTATCGGACAATGTTGTCGAAAATTCCGACCGTGTGTAGGCACCATCGGACATTTTCCATCGGATTGTCCGACGGACAAAGTTGTATCTCCTGCTCTAAAAATTTTCCGACAACAAAGTCCGATCACACCAATTCCGATCGTGTGTAGCGAATTCCGACGGACAAAGTGCCACGCATGCTCAGATCACATTACAAGACCAAAGCTATTGGCTACTAGCCTCTACATAGTCCCGTCGTAGGCAACAAACGTCACCACGTTCAGAATGATCGGATTTTCCGACAACATTGTCCGACCGTGTGTATGCAACACCAGTGTCGGACTAAATCCGTCGGACCAAATCCGATGGATTTGGTGGTCGGATTTTCCGACCGTGTGTATGGGGCTTTAGAAAGAATGGGCCAAAATTTGAGCCATCTATGGGGGCCTTTACTGTGTGAATGCTTAGAGTGGTGACCACAGCTACTATTGTACTAACTCAAAAATCACTCTTTTATCTTGTGCAGCCAATACCAACCACCCTGTCAGAATTAACCAGTTTCCACACTGTCATGCTTGTTCTCTGGCTTTGCCAATTATTGAGCCATTAGTCCATAACAATTATACAACCAGCTAATTTCTACCTCCGAGTCCAAGCCTTTACACTCATTCCAGGACACTAGGAAGTGTACAAGCACTACATTTTCAGAACGCACTGCACCAAACCTCATGGTACAGCAGTGGCCACAAATGTGCTGCAATTGTGAGATGCATTTGGGGCGTCATTAATAATTAATTGGCAACCACATGCAACTCTCAAGGGCAGTGCATTTACCTGCAGCATGGAAAACGCACACGGAGCATTTCTTTCCCACACAGCTTTTTGGTGTGGATCTGCCCTGAAACCTGTGAACCTGGTTAAATAGATCAGTAAATCCAGAGCTGCTAAAAAGTATATTGTAAATGTAAAGTTTTCTGTAAAATTTTAGCCTGGCCCTGCTCCTTTCTGCCAATTCAGCAGGAATTCAACACATGGGTGTCATTGTCGGCACCCAAAAATTGATGGCCGAACAAGGTCTGTATCCTATTAGATGCAGGTGCTGTTCGGATATATTCAAGCAGTTGTGGCTGTTTGAATACAATAGCCTACAGATGTTAATTTTTAATTTCAGAAATTTAGAACCACTTTAAGATGTTAGTTACAATAATGGCAAAACACCATTGTATTTATCAACTGATTTTTAGCATAAAGATCCTAAGAAAGAGTTTCTTAAATAGAACTGAAATAAAAAAAAAAAATACTAAAAATGTAGAAGTGACACAGTTATGAAGTGGAATGTAAAACTGAAAATATAAATACAATATTAACTATATTACAGTACATGATAGCAAATGATAAAAAGTACACGTTGCCTTCTAGCCTCTTATTTACACATCAGCCCACTGACAGTTCTATGTATGTAAGTCAATTCATTTTCCCCACCACCCCTCAGAAAATAATAAAGAGATCAAAATCAGTAACAACAAACCATTTTACAGTGTTTCTCCATCCAAAAAAGGTAAAAGAGTCTATGGATACCTTTCATATTAACCTGATCATTTAATAGCCTTTGCATTCACCTAGTTATTACCCATTGATCCTGCCAGTTTCCCATGTATGCAGCTAATTCTGGTGTTGGGCAGGCAAGGCAGGGGCAGTGCTGGGGCATGCAGAGGGTGAATTGTGCTTGACTAGCATTTTTTTAAACAGAAAGGGTGGGGGGGGGGCAAATTAAAAAAAAAATACATTATTTTCAGTAAATATATCTAACTACTGGACTTTCCAGGAGATAGGAAACTTCATATTATATTCGGGTCCTATCAAAGGCTTGGAAGATGTCTATAGCCATTTCTGGGCCCTGGGCAAACAATTCTTCAGCCTCCTCAAATTATAATGAAATCTTTCCAGCCACCTCCAAGCATACAGTAACTGATTGGCAGATAAGTCATTAGGACAGTTCTAGAGGGAGAGGGTGGATCAGGAGTGGTGGACTTCGCTCCTACGCAGAATGAGCATAGACTCTGGCAGTATTAATGCCACGGACAGTAATGCGGGCAGTAGGCCCGGTAAAGATATCCTTAGCTTTATGGGCAAATCCGGGGAGTTCACTAATACTGAATTACAAGAATTTTTATTTTATTAAAATGTTATGAGCAATCTATTTGCAGTTACAAACATCCCATAGCGCCTTTTTATGAATTGTGTTCTAGACTTGTGTTTGTACTTCTCTTCAAGTCATCGGTTCTAGGTGCAACCAGGAAGACGCTACTTAACACTTAAGGTACCTGCGAGTACTACGGGATTTATTAGAGCCATAAATGCTTTATTCTCTGTTGAGCTATGCATTAGAACATTCACAAGTATGTCCTTAGAAGTCCAAGAGTGATTTTATTCTACCAAATGGATTAATATTTAATACAAAAGCAGCCTTAAAAAAAATAATGCTTGAACCCCAAGTATAACTTTGTATGGCTTGTTATATTGTCGTTTTTAAGCATTAAAGTATTTCATTATGAACAGCTCATGCAGGCAAGCCTATTACAACAACACATTCTCAAAATTATAGATAACCCCTAGTACATCAGCAAAACTTATCGCACAAAAATTCGAAACTATCATTACAAGATCTCTGGTAAGCTGCCAGTGGCAATATTCTGGCAATTGTCATCCACCATTCACTGCACACTAGGGGGAACATAACATACAATCTAAGATTAAAGGTATATACTAAATTTATATACAGTATATAATTGTGCTGTGTTTACTATATTGTTCAGTTTTAGTGCCAAGAGAATATACAAATGAATAGTTTTAAAATATAACTGCTAAGCTGGTGTAAACGTACAGTGAAAGTTATAGCAGAACGGTGACTAAGAATTTTAGTTTTTAAAATTTCAGAAAGTGATATGTGTCTGTTAATGTAGATCTACACCCTACAATTAAGGATCTCTTTAAAAAGGTTTCCATGCAAAATTCAAGCAGGATTTACACATTTTCCCAATTGAATCGAAGTCAAAAATGTTGAATCTTGGATGAAAGTTGTGTGAATTATGTGAAAACATTTGTAAATAGACCCCTTAGCTTGTTGGCTATTATATCATCAACAACTGCAATGCCTTCTTGTTGAAATACTGTTTTTCTAACTTTTTGTTTCAACTTTTTTTACAATGCTGATGAACTCCTTTATCCTTCTTCATCCTCTTTCAGACACTTCAGGGTTGATTTACTAAACGCAAATGGGCTGTTCACTTTGCAAGTGAATTTTCCCAATCACATTCAGAGAAACAAAATAAAAAACAACATTTCAACATTTTAGCTTGCACTTAATTGGAGGATGGAAGTCAGCAGAGATTTACCACATTTACTAAGCTCTGGGGAAAAACTCCTGTACAAAGTGCAACTTCCCTTGTAAATTGAACAGCCTATAAAGTGACACTAAAGTCTATTTTTTTTCCTTTGAAAATAATAAACATGTCATACTAACCTGCTCTGCGTAATGGCTTTGCACAGAGAAGCCTGGCTCCTCCTCTTCTCGGGTCCCTCATCTGTGCTTCTGGCCCCTCCTTCCTGCTAAGTGCCCCCACAGTAAGAAGCTTTCTATGGGGGCACCCAAGCCGAGCCTCAGCGCCCTGTGTCCATTCAGACATGGAGCCGTGGTTTGGCCCCACCCCCTCTCTCTTCTGATTGGCAGCAGCGGGAGCCAATGGTGCCAATGCTGTGTCTCAGGCAATCAGGAGGGAGAGGCACTCGTGCACATCTCTGGAGGAAGATCGGGCTCAGATAAGTATTAGGGGGGCTGCTACACACAGATAGCTTTTTGTCTTAATGCATAGAATGCATTAAGACAAAAAACCTTCAGACTTTACAACCACTTTAATAAATCAACTCCTCCCTGTCTACATGCACCCACTCTATGTCAACGGCACATCACTGCTCTGGACCGGTGTCCTGACAAAGTGGTCAAAACAGCCGCTTGTAACCTTCAACTTGGGAGCATGTGACTGGATGACATTACCGGAGCCAGAGCTGTCTCCTCATTTCAAGAAGTATTGTATCTGAACAATGACTTTCATGGCCAGATCACTAAGTATTTTTTTTTAACAAAAACTGCAGGTTTAAAAATGTATATGATTTTTTGTGATTGGGTTTAGATATATTTTAAATCTAGCATCACACATTCATATAGAAGTCAACTTCGATTTTTTTTTAACCTTTCTAAAACATCAAAGTTATTTTTAATGTTTAAAATCAGTACTACTAATTTACTGAAAAAAATTAATAGGATAGTTTAGATGTAAATTGGTGGTCTTAAGAAATGTGTGATTTTGGTGTCAAACACTGGTCCATCTATGATGTACCATATGTATAAAAAATCTGTAGAACTGAACTTTTTTGAACATTTTTTCCCTGACCAAATTTTTTTTCCCACCATGAGAATATTAAACAAACATATCCAATAGGCATGTGCATTACCAGTACCTGGAAGTATTTTTGTAATATCTACACAACGAACTAACTTATTTTGTCACTAGAGAAAGTAATTGCTGTTTATGTTACAGTCTTTAAGGCTAAGAATACAAAAATAGTAAGAACTCAGACACTCATCATATCTCAGTGCTATCGAAAACAAATAATAAAGCATTCTCTTGTTTTAACAGTAGTTTAATAAACCAAGAAAAAAATCCCATTGCATTAAATAAACAATAAATCATTCCTTTTATAGAACATTTTGAAAAAAATAGCCCCTGAGTCCAAGGAGAGCCAAGACCTGCAACAATGTAACCAAGGGCACAGGGGTAAAGACCTGCAAATGCCTAAGGCACTCAGTAACACCCCTTGGGCATATGAGAAAGGGCATGATAACCACAAGCAATGTTAGAAATAGGAAAAGTATTTTTAATGCAATATCTATTGGCAGCAAATAATAAATTCAGTGTTGTCAAGATTCCAATTCATAATATGATTTACCTTTTAATAATTATGCTAAAGATTTTACAAGTAACAATGTATAGTGTGCATTTTGTGGGATCCACAGCATGGCCCCAGAATAGAACTAGAGCCTTCAATAGAACTATAGCCTTCAAACTCTACTATCCTTGTCCATATAACCATTAATAGGGTGTGAACATGACAGTGTCTATAATCTATATTTGTGCCAACAGTCTGTGGGTTTATTCTCCTATTTATTTTTCTTTACAATATGAAAGAGGAAGTGCATCAGTTGAAGCCCGAAAAACTGTCACCTAACAGAAAGAAACTATTACTAACACTTACAAATGCATGTAGCTGTCCTCATACTACAGCATACAACATAAACTAACATATACAACAGCCGTTCGCAATCAGGATTCCGTAGGACACTAGGGTCCTAGGGTTTCTTCAGAGCTTGCTAGGGGTTCCTTGAGCTTTGGCTGATTTACCTCCCATCTCATAGTGTATGCATAGTTTTGGGGCCAATACACAGTCAGCAGCATGATGCCAATGATCTTCTTAGCAGTCTGTAATTGAGGCATTCTGATCCCTACTGAAAGGAAGGCATACTTCCCACTGACCAGACCACAATGAATTGGTCTCTGCAAGGGGTCCCTGGGACCTAAACATTATTTTAAGGGTTCCCTTGTGGTGAAAATGTTTAGAAAGGCATATATATACAATACCATAATGTATCTATATATGGTCTGAAGCAGCGTTTGACCAATTTTACCCAGGTTAGCTTCGGAAGAGACTGGGAGGGCAGCGTCTTTCAGTTGAATTCGAGAATAAGTAAACAGCAGCCTGTCATGAATAGTCTAACCAGAATACTAAGCATCTTAAAACCACTTTAACCAAAGCTAATTTTATGTTCTGAATAGGGTTGGGAAAAGTTAGAATCTCTGTGAACTTATTTACTGTTGTCTGAATCTCTTCTGGAGATATTTTCCCTCACTTCCTGTCTTGGTGACAGCTGTTGGAGGGGTCAGGGGGAAATCTTGTATACAGTAGTAAAAACCTGACAGAGGTTTCCTATGTTTTCTAAAGAAGAGTGTTTTATTCATGTCTGTGTTACTTTTTGAGAGATCTCCTCTCACTTTTGTCTTGGTGATTACCATCATCGGGATAGACAGTAAGGGCAATCCTCCTAAACAGGGTCAAAGACATCAATAAAAACTTGATTGCAGACAGGTAAGACAGCATCAGATAAATCATTTCTGTACAAATACTTTGTATTTGTTATTTTTGTTCAACAATTTATTAAACACAAACAACATATAAATGTATTCTGAACAGAAATTATTCTCTGATGCACCTTTTTAAAAAAAAGCCTCAATCACAGTTCTAAAAGAACCTGGATACAGCTCCTGAATTCCAGAGGAACCAACTGTAGAAACAACTACACAAGTTAATTCACCCAATTAGGACTTCATTAGTATCAAGCAATCCGGGGCTCCTCATCCATACAATCAAATAGCAATAAAAAGTTGATGGTTGTCGTAACCCTTCCTCATTATATCCAACAAGAAAAGAAAGATTTGGCTGGAATTCCACCTTATGCTAGACATACACATAAGGCTAATCCATAAAATAATAATAACTACAGTATGCCTATATTACCCTAGCATCAACCTTCTTTTGCAAGGAAAACGGTAGTTACAGAATAGAAAAATTCTACCCGGCTGATCAACTAGAACATTGCCTGGACATCTCCACCACATCTCTAGAAATAACCATTGATTCCTGGTCCAGTCAATCAAGGAGACCACCATCATATCGTCTAATGTCTTTACCAAACCTTGTAGTATTAATATTATTTAAAACTAACTTTAAAAAAGGTGGCACAAAAAACACAGGGTGCTCATATCCCTGTTCAAACTTATCCTAAGCATGTATGTCTTCTGCCAACAGATTAAATTATGTATTTGGCCACACAATTAACTCACTCCTCATCCGCACTCTCACTCACAGACTGTTAAACCATAACTTTTAGCATTAACAGGAGATACAGATAACATTTGATCATATTTTTATTGATATACAAATAATTTGCATAGGCCCAGTTGTGTAGTCAGATTTAGGATTTTTTTTTTTTACACAAGATTTATATACATATTACACCTGTCTATGTTATGCACTATACTTTTAAATTTACTATGTTATGGATTTGATTTTTTTGATTATTTCCGTAGACCTAAATGTAACTTTGCCCCACTGAGTATGAAAGCAACAATAACTCCCAACTGAGTCAAACATTGTAGAAAGGACGGCTTCCTTGTCCAATAGAAAACCCGCTGAAGCATGGAAGGACAAACTCTTCCACCAAAGCTAATGTTATGGACCAATCTCAGCTGATTCTCTTCTCTGAAGTATCTGACAATGATATCATTGGCAAGAAGTAAATAATGCACCCCATTCCTATGAGACCGAGCACAGATTTATGTGTAACTAATCATACATATACTTAAGTCTACAATTGCCATAAAAGAATTAATTAAGCTAACCTTTTCTATTGGTTCTTTTTGCGCCTTGCATTGTTGTTTATTGGGAATCAGAAAGGTATTATATTTGTTACTTTTAACTTTATTTGTAAGTATAAGACTCAAAACAATAGGTTTAAAAATCAAGTTTTAAATAACCAACCAACTACCAACCAACCAACAAACTAAGGACTTACCAGTAACTAATAGCTATTTGAATGTACTTTAAATGATACCTCCAACTGACCCACGACAAAAAAAACAAAAAAAAAACTGAATTCTTTTTTCATAAAAAATATGGTAAATTGTTTTCATTCTATTTGAAAATACTTGGCTATGGCGGTGGTCGCATTACTCTTACTATTTTCAACATTATACTTATTGTGACAGCATTCCACACACTGTTTGTATAATTTAAAGCCGTGTATCATACTGTATGCCTCACTCAATAGAACAGACTGTAATTTTGGCATAACTGCCAGATTTAACGGCATTCACATGAATACGTGAATATTAGTCTAACCTCTTCGAACCAGTTCCTTTAAAGACTTTGCATTGTCCTATGTTGAGAGTGATGGCTGAACAGCGTACTTGAAAACTAGCCAGATTTCTCAAGCCTAAAATATCCTAAAAGCCAGAGAGTTCAAAATACTTGGCCCTTCTGAGTCCGAACCATACAAAATGAAGGACGTAAATAATACCATGGAAAGCAAGTGAGTAGAGTTAACTATTAGATTCAATTATATGCATGCATTCTTTTTATTTTGGTTAAAATAAAAAAATAAAAAATGGAAAAAAATTGTCGTAAGAGTCAACAATGAAAGTGTGTTATAACATCATCTTCATTTCTGTTCGCATAATTATTGAAATTATCAACATTATCAATTGCATCTGGAAAAATTCTGGTAAAAATGTAATTTTAGAGATGGTTTACTCATTTTCTACTGCACCCCTCGATAAAATAAAAAAGGTTAAAATGTAATTTGAACTATGTATATTATACCCGCAATATATTTAAAATAACTAGAAATAGTCAACAATTAGGTAAACTACTAAATTAAATTAAAATGAACAGCTTTTGGTTTTTGACCAAAAAAAAGTTTGAAAACGTAGCCAGTGATTCTTCAGTTAAAAGAAGAGCTGATAAAAGTAAAAAAATATAAAAAAATGTTTTAAAAAAGAACTGCTTACAACTGTTAGATAATTTCTCAGAGTAGTAAAAATGTAAATACAACATTGAACTCGGCAATCAAATCTCTTAAACCTTCTTTACCCTTCAGTCATTTTGAAATCACATTTTGACGGAAATAAAGCCACCGCCTTGCGGACAAGCTTCCGGCCATTAATATTTAAATCTTCCCTATCCCTAGTGATTGGAATTCAGTTTCTATTTGCAAACAAAAACTAAATCAATGCAGCTAGAGTTCAAACTAGATCCCTAAACAGTTTGCCACTCTCCATGAACAGATAAGATAAACTTTCTTTGACCCAAGAGATGAAGTTGCCATGACGATCCCAGAGTCCACTTTCTGTATTGATATTTTGCTGATGTAACAACAAATAGAACCAGATCTTAGAGCTGATAACGGTGATTAATTAATACTAATATTGATCCATACAAGCAAGAGACAAGGCTATTAACTTAAAGCCTGAAAAGTCAATTGTTACCTGTGGCAGAGATACTAACAGCTGATTCTGGAAGACAATAAACAAATGTGTTATCTTTATGCTAATACACTGTTAAAGGATGCTCCAAATTTTTAGACTTGCGCCCAATAAATTCAGCAAAACAGAGCGATTCTTCAAGGGATGTAATTAAAAAAATTACAAAATAAATAAAAAAAAAATAATAATTATCAATTTTCAAACCATCTTCTCTTCAATGGCTTGCATGCTCAAATTAAGCTTATTGTAAAAAATTGACATAAAAAAATAAAAATGCAAAAATAACATTACCAACTTAACTAATTCCCTTATTCACTAATGTTTTTTTGGAAAATGTCTTTTCACTTCTAGGTTACCTTCAGCACCTAAGTAAGATGTTCTTCTAGTCTGAGCTTATCAAACCTTGCAATTTCTGTAACTATCTTCTCCTAAGCATGACAGTGATATTTCCTAGAGATGCACTTCTCCTATTAGCATATACTTGAGCTCACAGCTAATTAATACTTAAAAAAATACATTAGGCTTCTAAAGTTTATTAGTTTTGTCCAAAATTTAGCACATTTATTAATTTGGTATCTCACAATAAGACTTTAAGTATTCCAAAAATGACTATATACATCAAAATCAACCAGTGCAAGGATTTCGAAAAACATACAGAACTAATTGGGTGCAAAAGACAGAGAAATATCAGTAAAATCTCATGGTTTTCTGACAATTTGGGCAGGTTATCAATTCTGCTTATTGCCACTTATATGTCTAATATATCCTGTTCTAGAACCTTGACAAGTGGGCTTTAAAACCATGTTGGTTTGACAGTTTTTTTTAGACATTTAATATACGCTGGTGTGTTTTTTTGCTGTTTTTTATCCTTACATTTTTAGAATAAAGTATATATATATACATAAATATATATATATATATACACATGTATATATATATATATATATATATATATATATATATATATATATATATATATATATATATATATATACACATATATACACACACCATATATATATATATATATATATATATATATATATATATATATATATGCACACACACACACACACATATATATATATATATATATATATACACATATAATTATTTCCTTGTTATCTCTCCTATAATGAACAAGGAAGTTACATTTTATATGCACAAAATCAAGTACAGTGGAAGTTCATACTTTTGTACATGTAATGTGTTTAAGCATCTTCACAGAATTTTCCTCAAATATTCCCATTTATTTGAATAAATAAATAAATACAATGGTCGGATTTTTTTTTCCCATTTTAAAATATTTAAATGTGAACTACTTACTGTTTTGGCCTATATGTTATAGGCAGTATATTATAAAAGGGCCAAGAGCAAACAGCACCACTGCATACTAGTGCCTTTGATAAACCCCAGAGACAGGCAGACTTCAAACTTTGAGATGGCAAGTGGTCACATTGATAGTGCGAATCCCTGTACTTTGCGGCCTCGTGCAGCTTTTGGACTAATCTATCATAATAATTAAGTGCAACAATATCTGCTGGTCTTTACTTTTCACCTACTTCTCTCAATTAATTTCAGGTTTACAATACTTCAGTCATGCCAATGAAACATATATACGCCATAAAATTGTAATGGAATTTACAGCCATGAATATATTATAGACTATAATATTCTACAATGGAATTAGGTCTGGTAATCGTGAAAAAACACAGGGCACATTTGCCATGAAAAAGGCAGATTTACACGTTTCCTAACACAGACAAAGCCTTTTTTTTAACGTGGCATCTATTCAACACATTCAATTATCATAATAGTTGTAAAGGGTCCAAGCTTATTTCAAAATCAAATTGTGCAGTTGTACAGTTGGCTAGTCTGTGTCTATACCATCCCGAGACATGATTTAATTTGCACTATCGCAGGTGTTTGCCACCCTAGCTCTGTTGAAAACAATGGCTACATTTTCAAGCAAATGCAGTTCTAGTCTACATAAAAAAAAAAAGTTATAGAAAATAGGCATGCCACACGAATGCCACCATTAGGAATAGCTATGTACATGAAATATCAAGTATGTACCAACGCTGTTTATGATAATTTTATATATATATATATATATATATATATATATATATATATATATATATATATATATATATATATGTAAATAAATTAATTATGCATATAATGTATATTTGTTTTCATATTATTGATAAAATATTAACATTTATTATACTCCAAATATAAAACGTATTATTTTTTCCGAAAAAAAGTTGAACATTTTTATTTATTTTTTCCATTTATGTGCATTTTCACACAGAAAAACAATCGATTACAGACATTCAAAAGAGCAAGTACATAGCAGGAAAAGCCAAAGCAAGTTAAGACAATCTTATCGTGTACAGTAATATGGTCCATGATGAGTCAGTTACACTGCTCTCAAATTACACCGCTGTATTAAGAGCATTAATGGTGCCAAATGAAAACCAAACAATGCTCAGCAAATTTCAAGTCAGTGTTATGAAAAAATAATCAATATTTAGCAGGACTAGAATTAAATTATTATTATAATAATTATTTTCTTGTATATTTTGCATAGGCGTATTTTATTATTATAATGGTGCTAGAAAACAAATCTTTATTTATTTTTAATTTTTTTATTAAAATCCTTAATAAGCGGATTTTTTTTTTTTCCCCCACTGTATGTTTATTTTAAAGCTTTGGAACGCTGGAACACATGGCTCTGGCAATCTGTTTGCAAACAAACCAAACTATGATTCCAAACTCCTCCCACTTTTCCGGGACCTCTATTATGCTATGATAAGTGCTGAATGACCTTCTAGGAGTTTACAGGCAAGTCAAGGTACAGAAAAATAGTCCCAAAATGGTTCAACAGCTTTGTCACCAAAAAAAACAAAAAAAAACAAAACAAACTGGTGTCATAAATTTTACAGTTAAATTACAGGGCGAAGGACGACCTAGGGCAATTTATTGGTATATTGGCAAGGGTTGATAAGGCTAAAAAACAACAACGGCAAGCAGCTGGCGCAGTGAGATGGGATGATAGCATCGATATGGCTCCCCCTACACAAAACACCTCGTTTGCTATCGCTGCTTTTTATCAATCACATATTACAATAATAGCTCACGAGAGAGAGGTTTTGTTTTTCTGGCCTGGGAGGGAGCTCACTTAGTGGAGACTTGCAATAAAATAAAAAAAATAGTAGAGAAAAATATATAATGAAATCAGAGTTTTTTTGTTACAAAAAACGTGGGGGCCAAATACATAATTTATCACGGCATTATCAGGATATCCAGGCAGTCTAATCAAGGAGCACTGAGTGACTTTTTTTTTGCCTTATCATCCAAAGTGGTGGAAACGGAGAAGGAATTATCAGCCTTGTGCAGATTGCTGGGCTGGAATTTTAATGGTAATAATCGGGTTTCTGATGGTATATCTTCCCAGCTTATCTTTCCCATTATCTCCCCTTATCTGGCCAGTCATCAGAGCAAATTAATGGTGCTCTTTCAGCTTCGCCTTTTTATCGCTGCCCAGAGAGCACCCAAGGGGAAAGAATAAGCAAAATATTAAAATACTGCATAAATCACAATTTTAGATAGCACAGACAAGAATGCAGGGAGGAAAAAAAAAAAAAAAAAAAAAAAAAACTTTTTTTCCAACAACCTTTTTGTCCTTTAAAATAACTGTCTCCAGAGTTTTCTTGGCAAAAGGAACTGACTTTTGTTTTGCTGTTTACTTAATGGTAGTATCCTTATTGCTTAACCTGCACAGCCTGATTTGCCTGTACAAGGTGGACATAGATGCTGTGTTGCAAGGGGATATGGCTGTTTTAGGTTAGCATAAGTGCCAGCCAGCTAATTATATTAAATGTGGGCTTAAAAAGCACTATTGTGTCACCTTAATGCATATATATAAATATATATATATATATATATATATATATATTTTTTATAATATATATATATATATATATATATATTGTGTCATTATGTATATATATATACATATATGTGTGTCATTGTGTAATATATAGATACAACAGATATAGAAGTCACAACCATCTGTCGTTTTGTCCATATGTGTGTGCATATGTGTAACACAATATTTGTACATAAACACAATCTATTCATTTATAATATTTTATATGGATTTTAATATACACAATTGCCAATATAGCCTATCGCACATACAAATAAGCATATGCAGCATATGAGTATGACATAATAGTGTCATTGCATATTTGTATAAATACACACTGCAGCTTTTTCTTAGACAATGTTCCGTCCCTTAGGCCTTAGCAAAACTTGCAATGGATCCTCAGGCCTCTGTAGTATACTTTTTCCATGTGGTTACAATATTGGACTTCCAAAATAAACACTACTGAAAAAATACAATGCACAGCTAGCATACTGTATCCCTATTACGTATTTGGTGACCCATTTACGACACTCACTACATTAAATGCCACACTACATTGTATATAAAATAAAAGACGGAGTCAGAAGGTGATTAAATAAAACATGTTACAAATAAGCATGGATGTCACATCGCTGATCAATAATGCTTTCTGAATTATCAACATGCGATACTGTGTAACTAATGCCATCAACCTTATCAAATCCACAATGCCAGATTGAGACACAACGTAAGACTCTCTCACTTAGCTACACCATAAATATATAAATATGTATCAATTAACAGTCACGCTTTTTATATATCTGACAATTGCAGGAATAACTAAAATATAAACTCAACACACTTAATTGAGTTAATTGATAAAAGGCCAATCAGCAGGTCTGCGGTTTCACTGAGCAATTCATGTTAATAGTTATTAACAATCCATTTGCTAGCCTTCCCAGGGAAATGGCACAGTTATTCACACCATACAGGTAATACACACACAAAAAAAAGTAGAAACAATTAAATTAGGCAGACAAAAAAAACAACACAGAAAAGAGCCGAACATATAAACAAAGTTTGTATCAGCATACAAAACAGGAGGGACAATAGCAACACGTAAATAATAGAACAAATTTGCTCTTTATTTATGAAGTATTAATATACATGGCCTAAAAATTTAAAGAGCAGAAACTGTAACGTCTAAAGAGGTGAGAATGAACAGAAAATGAATACATTTTACAATTACATGCAGTATAGAGATGTAAAATGGATATTACTTAAATAAGTGTTTTAGAGAGTCCATAAAAGTCATCGCAAATTAGCTATACCAGTGCAATTAGAGCAAAGAAAAATCAATAGGAAAATGCTATGAAGCAGCTCAGTGGGGTGACATGAGGATTACTTGGAAGCAAGTGTTTAGTGATGAAGATGCAGCTACGGTCATGGGAACTGTAGCTAATTAATTAATGCAGTAAGGTTTCATAGAAAGAATGATGGAAAGAAAAAGAGAAAGAAAGAGAGAGAGAGAGAAAAAGAAAGAGAGAGAAAAAAAAGAAAGAAAGAAAGAAAGAAAAAGAAAGAAAGAAAGAAAGAAAGAAAGAAAGAAAGAACGAAAGAAAGAAAGAAAGAAAGAAAGAAAGAAAGAAAAAAAAGAAAGAAAGAAAGAAAGAGAAATATAGAAAAAATAAAGAAAGAAAAACTAGCTAATAAATAAGTTTTAAAAAGTAATGGTGTAGTGGTAGATAAAGTCATATAGAATAAACTGACATCTAATCTGCATTATAAGCACAGAGCACCTACGTACGCCACGTAAACACCAAAAAGTCAAAGAAAAGTACTTGGCACTATTTTGTACCCAGCGTGAAAACGCGTGAAATTGGCACACCCAAAAAATAATGACGATTAACATAGCCACTGGAACCCAGTAAATGAACTTGGGTAAAGTTGTGTCAAAGAGGACGTCTGTATGCACTGGGGACAGGGAGTGTATAAAAGTCAGGCCATGGACTACAAATACTGCTTGGAGTTAAAGGTCTGCACAGATGCAAGTCCATCAATTAGAATGTGAGTGACCTCATCCATTGGCCTCCCCAGCTGACAGCTCAAGAGCCCTAATCAGGCAGATAGAGACTGATGGTGCCTAGGCAGAAGGAGGACGGTCCTATCTGCAAAAGGTGCAAACAATGTTATATCCTTTCCAGGGACACTTTGCTGCTGAAGTAATGCCCTTAAGCTCCTCGCTCTCTTGGATGACAGAAGACGCTAAATCATTTCATCAAACTAATTTGAATACATTTTATGTTAAATGCCCCTCTTCCGGACTGGTTTCCATTTGGTATTAATACTTTTTTGCAAAAAATAACCAAGTTAGAAAAAATAATACATACTGTAAAATAATCACTCGTGGACAAAAATTTCAAGGGACACCAATACCAAAGAAACGTCCTAATACTGTAAATGGGGGGGGGGGGGGGATTGGCCGCTATAAAATAGTGCGATCTAAATCTAATCCAAGCACCCGTCGAAACCACGGGGATTTATTGTGAAAGTGATAACATTTCCAGGGACAAACTTTGAAAGGCCGAGACGGCTCGTGGCAAACCCGGGCGAGCTAGCCTCCATACCTGTCTGCACCGTTCCGAAAATGTTTGTACTAAGTCGCCAAGTTTGGTTATCTATCTTATTATAATCCCGTCACAACGTATTTAATAAATATTATTTGAAAAATTATTAAGATTATTGTATACGTTTGGTTTACAATTTAAAAAAGCATAAAAAATAAATAAATAAAATAACATTATATAAAAACAAACAAAAAAATAAAAAACGATATGAACAAATGATCTGGATGTAACAATCTTGAAAAGGAAAATGATTATAATTTATTTTTTTTGTTTATCAAGAAGTTCACCCATGCCTAAAATCAGGGACAACTACGACAACTGTGCCAGGAAAACAGCTAACAAGCACACAGCATATTCCACCACGGTGTGCCTAAGGGCATTAGAATAGTTGAGTTGCAAGTCTGCTGGAGAACTTCACCCTAGCTGGTTGACGGTACATTATGCACACACACACACACACACATATATATATATATATATACACAGCATGGCACTCACGTTTGATTTGCCTGGGTTTGCTCTGTTTCCTTCGGGACATGCTGTCTGTACTTGGTCCAGGAACCCCAGCGGACAGATCAATTGGTTTGTCTCATAGAAGAGGCGATCGATGTCTTGCGATTGAGAGTCAGATGATGTGATGCCCGGATGGAGAAGAAGAAGAAGAGGGGAGAAGAGCAAGTAGAGGGACTGGAGCAAGAGACGAGAGGGACAAGCGAGAGGTGGGAGGGTGGCAGGGATGAGAGTGCAGAGAGAGAGAGATAGAGAGTGCAGAGAGAGGAGGGAGTGAAGGGATGGAGAGCACAGAGAAGAGAGAGGGGGACAGAGAGGTGGGAGGGGGTCCTCTCCTACAGTCCCAGGGAGGATGGTGATGCTGCTGCTGCTTGAAGCTTGAGCCCAGTCAATGCTCACATCCACTCTCCCTGACTGATTGCTGAATGGGGAGGAAATCAGAGGAGGAGCGAAAAAGCCACTTTTCCAGTAGGAGGGGAAGCAGATAAGGAATGAGCAGGGAGGGAAAAGCCCTTTACAAACTGTCATAAAAAGAATGTGTCAAGACAGTAGCCTCTAACGAGCACTGCATGTGGCTTCCAGGAGAAGCGCCCAATGTGTGTGTTCCTCCTGGAAGCCGAATGGAAACTTGAGTAGCAACATCCTTTCCTCGTCTTCCCCATCACCTGAGCTGCTGCTGCCGGAATGGGAAAAGTTTCAGCAATTTTCTCATTACAGAACATTGCGGCACATTTCCTCCACGCTGCTCGGTGACACAGATCTTATCGGGGGCTCTCTCAGGCTGCGGCTTCATCCAGATAATGGTGTTCAGTCCACCTGCGAAAAAAAAAAAGAAGAAAGATGATGGGGACGTCTAGGTGCCATCGCTGCAACTGTTAAATCCAATCGCTAAGCTATCACTTTCAATATTTTTTATTCTGCAGATTTAATTTAGGGCTCATTTAAATTTGCGCGTTGCAGGAATGCACGCTTAAACGCGTGGCAATGCATGTTACGTGCGTTGATATGTTGTGGTCTGTTCACTTTGAATAGAATAGGGCTTCTTTACACGTGTGTTTGAGGGGTGGTAAAACCCCACAGTTAAGCCATGCTTTTAACGTCCCTCCAACCTCTGCCCCCTTTTAAGCTCCATTCACAATAATGCATTTTTTTTAAATGCTTTTTGCAAAAAACGCAGGGCATTATTTCTAACATGGGATGGAACACGTTCACATCAATGCATTTTTGTGCCTCTGTGTTTTTGGAAAGGGTCCGGGACTTTTTTAACCACTTCAGCCCCCTTTATGACCAGGCAATTTTTTACGATACGGCACTGCGTTACTTTAACTGACAATTGCACGGTCGTGCGACACTGTACCCAAATAAAATGAACAAAATAAACAAATAGAGCTTTCTTTTGGTGGTATTTGATCACTTCTGCGGTTTTTATTTTTTGCGCTACAAACAAAAAAAGAGCAACAATTAAAATAAAAAAATAAAAAATAATAACAATATTTTAATTATAATAATAATAATATTTTAATAACTATAAGACCCCTTCACACTGAGGCGCTTTGCAGGCGCTATAGCGTTAAAAATAGCGCCTACAAAGCGCCCTGAAACAGCGGCTCTATTCACTCCAGTGTGAAAGCCTGAGGGCTTTCACACTGGAGCCGTTTGCTGGCAGGGCATCAGAAAAAGTCCTGCCAGCAGCTTCTTTGGAGCGCTTTAGGAATGGTAAACTCACCGCTCCTAAAGCGCCCCTGCCCATTGAAAACAATGGGGCATCGCTGCTATACAGCCGGCAAAGCGCCACTGCAGCGGTGTTTTGCAGGTGGATTTAACCCCTTTTCAGCCGCTAGCGGCCGAATAGCGCCGTTTTACTGCTGACACCTGGGGTGGCTCAGTGTGAAAGGGGTCTAACAATAAGTTATAGCGTCTACAAACTATGAGATATATTTATGGAATTTGTATTTATTTACTGTTTTACTAGTAATGGCAGCGACTGGCGACTTATAATGGGACTGCGACATTGCAGTGGACAAATCGGACACTAATGCCGTGTACACACGATCGGAATTCTCGTCTGAATAAGCTCTGATGGAATTGCATACACACGATCGGAAAATCCGATAGAAAGGTTTTCCGGCGGAAAAATTAAGAACAGGTTCTCAATCCAAAGTCCGTTGGAAATGCCGACAGAAAAAGACAGATGGGCATACACACGGTCGGAAAATCCGATGAAAAGCTCCCATCGGACTGTTTCCATCGGAAATTCCGACTGTGTGTATGCGGCATTAGTCACTGTACTAATGACACTGGCAGGGAAGGAGTTAACATCAGGGGTGATCAAAGAGTTAACAGTGTGCCTAGGGAGTGCTTACTAACTGTGGGGTAGGTGCTTGTACTATGGGAAGGCAGAGATGCTTTGCAGAAACACAGGATCCATGCCTTCCCTTCTCACAGAACGGTGATCTGCCTTGTTTACATAGGCAGCCCGCCGTTCTCTTTCTCTCCCAAACGATCGGCACATCCCAGAGGACATCGAGTCTGCCGAACCCACTGATTAGCTCCCGCTGTGTCCAATCACAGCGGGAGTGGGTCGCCGGCGGTGTGCGTGCGAGCCCCAGACCCGGAAATGCAGCATCTCGTACAAGTACAAGATTCTGCACAGAACAGCTGCCTTGCCCCGTAATATATACAGTAGATGGCTGGCAAGCGGTTAAACCCAAAACTGTGCTTTTTTTGCTTTTTTGGTTCAATAGACCTCAATGGAGAAGCTGCAGAAAAGCATGTAGTGCATTTTTACCACGATTGTGATGCAATTTTGCCTCAATTTGCATTTTTTTTTATCTGCCCAACAACAAATTTGCTAAAAAAAAAAAGCATAAAAAAATGCAAAACCCAGCATAAAGCAGCTAAATTGTGGTAAAAAACACAAAAAGCACTGCAAAAACCTTCCAAAGCAAACTGCAGGTGTAAATGAAGCCTTGGGGGTTATTTAGGAAAGGCAAATCCACATGGAAGTGCAGTCGCTGTAAATCTGAGGGGTAGATCTGAAATGAGGAGAAGCTCTGCTGATTTTATCATCCAATCATGTGCAAGCTAAAATGCTGTTTTTTATTTTTCCTTGCATGTCCCCCTCGGATCTACAAAGACTTTACTTCCAAGTGCCCTTGTAGTAGTGGATTTGCCTTTTTCGTAAATAACCCCATTGGTTATGGAGGCAGCGGCTGGGGGGTGTACACATGCTTTGCTTCGCAGCTGCGGTGGGAATTATTCCCCCTGTCGTGACCTATTGAAGTGCATCTCTGCAAGTGCTCCAACCGTGTGCAATGCATGCAATCTGACATTTATCGATAGAACGCCTTCTCACTGCCTGTCAAATGCTGTCAGACGATTTGAACACGTATGCCCTTGTACACACGGTCGGAAATTCCGACCACAAAATCTGTCGGATTTATTCCGACGGATTTTGTCCGACACTGGTGTTGCATACACGCGGTTGGACAAAGTTGTCGTAAAATCTGATCATTCTGAATGTGGTGACGTTCGTTGCGTACGATGGAACTATGGAACTACGTAGAGGCTAGTAGCCAATAGCTTTGGTCTTCTAATGTGATCTGAGCATGCGTGGCACTTTGTCCGTCGGAATTCGCTACATACAATCGGAAAAAGTGTGATCGGACTTTGTTGTCGGAAAATTTGAGAGCAGGATCTCAAATTTTTTCAGTCGGAATTTCCGACGGAAAAAGTCCGATGGAGCCCACACACGGTCGGATTTTCCGACAACGTGGTCCGATACGGGGCATTAGGGGTTTATTTACTAAAGCTGGAGAGTGCAAAATCAGACTCCCTTCTGCATAGAAACCAATCGGCTTCTAACTTCAGCTTGCTCAATTCAGCTTTGGCAATAAAACCTGGAAGCTGATTGGTTTCTATGCAGAAGTGAGTCTGATTTTGCACTCTCCAGCTTTAGTAAATAAACCCCACAGATTTGCTCTTCAAAGGGCAAAGCCCGTGTGAACGAGACCTAAAGCAGTGCAAAGCGCCATAGGGCATTGCAACAAATCAGGGGTCAAGTCCTGGGGAAAAAAGTGTGGGAACTCCCACCCAAGATCCACTCGCCCACCAACAAGAAAAAAAAATGATACACTCATATGCACGAACGCTTCAAAAGTGGTATTTTTCATCCAATTTTCGTATTGTGTGTATGAAGCTTAACTGTTAGTACATAAAAAAGAAACAATCCTCAATAAACATAAATACAGTAATTCTCTGAATAATCAGCATTCATTCAATTGTGCTTCCATGCAAATGTGAACATCATGTTCTGATCTTTATTGGGGAATTTTATTTTGTATATAGAGTGTTTATGTGGTGAGTTTACACTTTTCATTGAACAGAGTTTGGATAACACAGGGTTAAACGGAAAGGTCATAAATGAACTGCACATTATCTGGACAGAATGCTTGGGGAGATAGTGATGTGTTCCTGCTTACGAATTGTATGTTAGCTTGGGGGGCTGCAAACTCTGCAGGGCTCCAACACACACTCGCTGCTATTCCAACCCTTCACATATTTCCACATAAACTTCCCTCCTGGCATTAAACTTTGCCAGGCATTATGCTCAGCTTACCACCCCAAACTGATGTCCCTCCCTCAGCTCACCTCTCTCCCTGCATGTCCTGTGAGCAGAATAGCTGTGCTCCTCCTCTGGGTTCTCATCATATGGCACTGAAGATAGAGGAGGGGGGGATTCAGCGGGACACACAGAGCAAGTATGCAGGAGACTGGGGGGGATGAGGAGACAGAAAATCAGGAGGGGCCAGCGGGGAGGAGCGCATCACGAGAGGTCTGACTAAATACAATCTCTTAGCAGCAGGGACCTGATCTACCTGTCAGCTAGCTGTGATTGACAGGTAAATCGAAGCGGAAGCTGTCATGGGGCCCCCTACTGGCAATGCCTGAATGGTCAGGTGCGCTGCACTTACTATTGCGAGCTGTGTCGGCAGCTGCTGGTGTAGCACCTCCCACACAGCTTGCATACTTCAAAGTCTTGCAGGACACGGCTGCTAACGGGAACTGATATTTAGGAACACATCTGTTTTCAGGATGTTTTGGTGTGTTGGAGACCCACTGATTTCAATAGGCTTCCTTCAAGTGTTATTAAACCCAAAAACAAAAATATATTATGGTGCAGCTTACCAATTCTTACGTGATGGCTGCATTTTTTTTTTCCCTTTATTTTCACCTTTTTCACCCGGTGATCCTGCCAGTAAGGGCCCTTTAACACTGGTGTACTTAAAAACTTGGTATGCATTTTTCAAACCCACACATTGCGTATTAACACATATTCAGTGCTTTTCTTGGTGCATTTTCAGGATTCATGTCTCCCAGTATGCACCTGTGAAACTTGGACTCAAAAAATGCACCAATAATGATGCGTTTTTGAGGCGTCTCCTATAGAAATCAATGAGAGGTGTGTTTTTGGTGCGCTTGAAGTGGACCAAAGATGCAGCACGCAGGACTTTTTTTTTATAAGGCAGTGCAGCAATGTGGAAAGTAAGGTTAGGGTCACATCTATGCAGTTGCGGTTAATGCGGTTTTCAGGCGCGTTTTTGAACACACAATTTTGATGCGTTTTTCATGTGTTTTTTTCCTCCTTAACAAATTGTGAATAGCCAGTTGTAAAGGAGCGAGAAGCCACTGTGTCCTTAACAAACGATCATCATCTGTCTGGCTTGTCCCCCCCTTTCCTGGCTTGCTGGGCTGCACGCTCTGATAACAGCCTGGTTTGGATTGGCGGGACACCCCGTTTATTTTTCTTTGGCGGAAATTCTTTTTTTTACATTCAGCTGTCAGCAGGGAACCCCGCTGACAGCTGATGCGAGGGCTGCCTGTTTCTTAACCCCTTCCCGACTGCCGCATGCCGATATACGTTGGCAGAATGGCACGGATGCGGCATTGAGGGCACGTGCCCACTGCGTGCTCTGTGACGGTGACCACAGGTTCCGCGGACTCGATGTTCTCCGGGTGACCGTGATCGTGACACGGAGCGGAAGAACAGGGAAATGCTATTGTAAACAAGGCAGTTCCCCGTTCTGCCTAGTGACATGACAGAGATCACTGCTCCCTGTCATCAGGAGCAGTAATCGCTGTCCTGTGAGTGGAAGCCCGCCCCCCCCCACAGTTAGAATCACTCCCTAGGACACACTTAACCCCTTGATCACCCCCGAGTGTTTAACCCCTTCCCTGCCAGTGTCATTTACACAGTAATCAGTGCATTTGTATAAATGACAATGGTCCCAAATCAGTGTCAAAAGTGTCCGATGTGTCCGCCATAATGTCGCAGTCACGATAAAAATCGCAAATCGCCACCATTACTAATAAAAAAAATTCATAATAAAATTGTCATAAAACTATCCCTTATTTTGTAGACGCAAAAAATAAAAACCACAGAGGTGATCAAATACCACCAAAAGAAAGCTCTATTTGTGGGGAAAAAAGGACGTAAATTTTGTTTGGGAACCACGTTGCACGACCACACAATTGTCAGTTAAACCGATGCAGTGGCGAATCGCAAAAAGTGCTCTGGTCAGGAAGGGGGTAAATTCTTCTGGGGCTGAAGTGGTTAAAGTGATACTAAAGCTAAAATCGTTTTCTTTCCTTAATGCATTCATTGCACTAAAGGTAAAAAACATTTTCTATTCAGACGGACCTAGAAATAGAACATGTTTAAAATCTTTCCGACGGAATCAATTCCTATCAGGAAATCCGTTCCTCTGTATGCTGGTTCGACGGACCAAATACGACGCAAGGGCAGCTATTGGCTACGGGCTATTGAACTTCCTTTTCTAGTCCCGTTGTACGTCACCTCGTTCAAAAACGGACAGACGTTGGTCCGTTTATGTGTGGGCAAGTCTGTCCGTTCGGAAATCCGTCGGAGCTCCGTCGGGAAGACCGTTGGACGCGGCATAAGACAAGAAGTCTGTTAGGCCCCTTTCACACCGCGCCGTTTTTCATGCGGTGCAGCGCTAAAAATAGCGCCTGTTCACCGCATGAAAAAATCCGGCCCCTTTAACTCCAGTGTGAAAGCCGGCGGGCTTTCACACTGGAGCGGTGCGCTAGCAGGATGACAAAAAAAGTCCTGCTAGCAGCATCTTTGGAGCGGGATAGGAGCGGTGTGTTCACCGCTCCTATACCGCTCCTTCCCATTGAAAAGAATGGGAGACCGCGGTAAAACCGCGGTAATACCGCCGCAAAGCGCCGCTACGGCGGCGCTCTGCGGGGGGTGTTTAACCCTTTTTCGGCCGCTCGCGGGGGGTAAAACCGCACCGCGAGCGGCCGAAAACCGCGGTGAAAACGACGGTAAAGCAGCGCTAAATATAGCGCTGCTTTACCGTCACCGCGGCTCACCGCCCCAGTGTGAAAGGGGCCTTACTGGCCAGATCTCCAGGTGAAAATAAAGGGAAAATAAAGCCTAAAAAAGAAAACTAATGCAGTCAGATTGATAAACATATTTGTTTTTGGGTTTAATACCGCTTTAATGCAATGTATTATAATGTGCGTTCATTAATGTAAGTGCAGGGCAGCTGCTCTGCACCAGATCAGGTACATAGTACTTGATCTGACACTTCCGGATCTAAGGGCATGTGGGGCTCAGGTAAGTATTAGGGGGGCTGCTGCATCAAGAAGCCTTTTCATCTTAATGCATAGAATGCATTAGGATGCAAAAAATCTTCTGCCTTTACAACCCCTTTAACCCCTTACCTGCCAGTGTCATTATTACAGTCACAGTGCATATTTTTAGCACTGATCACTGTATTAGTGTCACTGGTCCCCAAAAAGTGTCATAAGTCTCAGTTAGGTAGTTAGGTGTTCGATTTTTCCACTGCATTATCGCAGTCCCGCTATAAGACGCTGATCGCCGCCATTACTAGTAAAAATAAAATAAATAAATAAAACTATCCCATAGTTTGTAGACGCTACAACTTTTTCACAAACCAATCAATATACGCTTATTGGGATTTTTTTTTTTTTTTTTACCAAAAATATGTAGCAGAATACATATTGACCTAAGTTGATGAAGAAATTTGATGTTTTTACATTTTTTTTAATTGGATATGTTTTATAGCAGAAAGTAAAAAATATAGTTTTTTTTTTTTTTATTTATAGCGCAAAAAATTTAAACAGCAGAGGCAATCAAATATTACCAAAAGAAAGATATATTTGTGGGAAAAAAAGGAAATACATTTTAATTGGGTACAGCGTCGCACGACCGCGCAATTTTCAGTTAAATCTATGCAGTGCCGTATCGCAGAAAATGGCCTGGTCATGAAGGGGGTAAACCTTCCGGAGATGAAGTGGCTAAAGGGATAGTTCATCTTTACCACAAAACTGCCTATGCAGATAAGGGGCATCTGTAGATAAAAACAAACTGTGCAGCTCTGACTAAAGTTGAATAATACCCTTACTGTAGGTGTAGGCCATTTACATACCTTATGAAGTCTGACTGGAATACTCCCAGGACGTTGCTAAGTGAGGCCTAGTAATCACTGCTCACCTCCACCATCACAGGAGTGAGCTCTCAAACCCTAAGCTCAGAACTACTGCATCATGGGAGAGAAAGAGAATGTGAGGGGGTTGGCATAAGAGAAAGAGCTCACCTGTGATGGTGGAGGTGAGCGGTGATGACTAGGCCTCACTTACCAACATCCTGGGAGTATTCCAGTCAGGTTACATAAGATATATAAATGGCCTACACCTAAAGTAAGGACATTATTCAACTTTAATCAGAGCTGCACAGTTTGTTTTTATCTACAGATGCCCCTTATCTGTATAGGTTTTTTGTAAAGGTGAACTATCCTTTTAACTGCCAAGTTGCTGGAGTGAGGAAGTATTTCTTTCAGTTTAGTTCCACTTTATGAACTATCTGGATTTGACATACTTGCCGGCAAAGCTACCTAAATTGGTGACAGGGATTTTTTAATCTGGTGGGGGTAGAGGGGGTGGGACAGACCCGGGAGAGCTCCGCTGGTGGACACAGAGGCTGCGCTGGTGGACACTGATGAGGTGGCACTGATGGACACTGATGGACTGCACTGGTAGGCACTGATGGACACTGATGGGCTGCACTGATGGACACTGATGGGCTGCACTGGTGAGCACTGATGAGGTGGCACTGAAGGACACTGATGGGCTGCACTGGTAGGCACTGATAGACACTGATGGGCTGCACTGGTGGACACTGATGAAGTGGCACTTATGGACACTGATGGGCTGCACTAATGGACACTGATGGGCTGCACTGATGGACACTGATGGGCTGCACTGATGGACACTGATGGGCTGCACTGGTGGGCACTGATGAGGTGACACTGAAGGACACTGATCGGCTGCACTGGTAGGCACTGATGAGGTGGCACTGATGGGCAATGATGGGCTGCACTGGTGGGCACTGATGAGGTGGCACTGATGGACACTGATAGGCTGCACTGATGGACACTGATGGGCTGCACTGGTAGGCACTAATGAGGTGGCACTGATGGACACTGATAGGCTGCACTGGTAGGCACTAATGAGGTGGCACTGATGGACACTGATAGGCTGCACTGGTAGGCACTAATGAGGTGGCACTGATGGGCACTAATGAGGTGGTACTGATGAGGTGGCACTGAAGGACACTGTCTGACACTGATAGGCTGCACTGATGGACACTGATAGGCTGCACTGATGAGGTGGCACTGATTGGCTGCATTCGTGGGCACTGATGAGGTGTCACTGATGTGCACTGATGGACACTGATAGGCTGCACCTGTGGGCACTGATGAGGTGGCACTGAAGGACACTGATTGACACTGATAGGCTGCACTAATGGACACTGATAGGCTGCACTGGTGGGCACTGTAGAGGTGGCACTTATGGGCTGCACTGGTGGGCACTGATGAGGTGGCACAGATGGACAATGATAGGCTGCATTTAATTGGCACTGGTAAGGCTGAATTTCATTGGGGGGGGGGGCATTATCTCCCTGAAATTAGTTTTTGCAGGTTGGGATGTCTGATAACATCAGCATTGTAATAATACAAATAGTTATTATTGATGACAAACTTACTTACATCTCCTTTCGTGTTGTGAGCCCTGCCTGTCTGCTGGCTTCTCTTTCAAAAACTTCCTGGATTCCCTGCATGCTTTGCAGCTTCTCCTCTGCTGTTTGATTCCAAAGACTACATATCCCAGGGTACCTTGCTACCTGCAAGCAGTGATTCCTGTACTGTTCTGTGAAATGTGTGACACAGTAATACCTTCCTCACAGTATATAGTGACAGAATTCAAGGAAGTAAATGTGTGGGAATCTTCACAAAGTACATTTTTCAAGATCATTCCGATTATTAGGAGAAGGCTAAAAATCATTGACACGTGGAAATTAATGCAAAACTTTACATTTTGCCCTTAAATACACTTTAATGACATTTAGTTTGCTAAAGCGCCATGTATAAGGAACAACAGCCATGCTTATTTCTTTTAGAAAATACTTTTTGCATCTCAGTGCTGATTTCCTGCTATCTCTTTACAGTCACTTCCTGTCTATGTACCCTCCAGTGATAGCCGCATTGCATTTTTTTGCTGAAGATAACAGATGGCAGCAGAACATGCGTGTGTAATGAGTGTTGGCACAGCCCATAGCCTCCACCTGAAGCTATAGGAACAGTTGGGAGACAAGGACAGGGTATTGTCACCCTATATCAGAAGGTGTCTGAACAAGGACCCTTATAGCAGGATCCCCAGAAATGAATTTCAGTAAAAAAAATGATGGATTGAAAATGACTTTGAACATTATATTGTATAATATCCCGATACATATTTATTTGATTATTTATTTATTGATTATTTATTGCAAGCATTCTTATAGCACTACTTAGCACTTAGCACTTTACATATATTATACATTCACATCAGTCCCTGCCCTCAAGGAGCTTACAATCTAAGGTCCCCAACTCACATTCATACATACACATACTAGAGCCAATTAACCTTCCAGCATGTCTCTGGAGTGTGGAAGGAAATCGGATTACCCGGAGGAAACCCACCCAGGCACAGGGAGACATGCAAACTCCATGCAGATAGTGTCCTAGCCAGGATTATACTAGATTTTAGTGATTGGGTTTACATATATAAGCCAAACTTTAGGCAAAACCGACCCAACATGCATCGGTCAGTGACAACACAAGGGGGATGTTGCCACCAGGTGACATCGCCAGGTGGCTCCGCCCTTTACCTATATAAGAACTGTGAAACGGCAAGCCGGGACTTGGCGGTTTGACTTAGTTGACAGCAGAGCAATTTCTTTTTGCTTTTTTGGTTCCAGCGGTGGTGGCGGGGTCGTAATTGACGATGGATCTACATCGGGGATACACTGTTTTTTTTTTTTTTAATAAAGGAATTATCAAAAACTGGGTTTTTATTACTTTTTGACACTTTTTTGGTGAATGGGTAGGGGTATTAACCCATACTCATTCATATAGGGGCGGGCTGGGATCTTTCTCTGCCCCAAAGCACCCACCCCCCCATGTTGAGGGCATGTGGCCTGCTATGTTTCAGGAGGGGAGGGGGGCGCTCGCTCATCCCCCCCTTTCCTGACCTGCCAGGCTGCATGCTCGGATAATTGATTCTTGGGTGGGACTCCACGCTATTTTTTATTTTGGCATGGGGTTGCCCTCCAAATCCATACCAGACCAGCACTTTTTTCTTTATTTTTTCAATAGCCGGGTGCCGGCAATTTCCATGGCGAGTCATTTTAAATTGAATTAGACTTGTTTTTTTTCTATGTCATTTTTGTTGCAGTATGTTTTATGAATGCTACAGATGCCCCCTTTTACAGGCAGACTAAGGGGACCCCCCAGGCACTATATTTAAAGGAATTTTTAATTTTAATTGTTGCACTTTAACCACTTCAATACCAGGCACTTAGACACCTTCCTGCCCAAGCCAATATTCAGCTTTCAGCGCTGTCGCAATTTGAATGACAATTGCGCAGTCGTACAACACTGTACCCAAACACATTTTTTATCATTTTGTTCTCACAAATAGAGATTTCTTTTGGTGGTATTTGATCACCTCTGCGATTTTTATTTTTTGCTAAACAAACTAAAAAAGACCAACATTGAAAAAACGAAATGTTTTTTCTTAGTTTCTGTCATCAAATTTTGTTTTCCCCTTCACTGACGGGCACCGATGAGGCGGCACTGATGGGAACTGATGAGGTGGCACTGATGGGCACTGATGAGTTGGCACTGATATGGTGGCACTGATGGGCACTGATGAGGAGGCACTGATATGTAGAACTGATGGGCCCTCATAGGCGGCACTGATGGGCACTGATAAGTGGCACTGGTGGGCACTGACAGACGGCTGTGATGGGCACTGACAGGCAGCTGTGATGGGCACTGACAGGCGGCACTGATTGGCGGTACTGATTGGCACTGATATGCAACACTGATGATGAGGTACTGATGAGGTACTGACAGGTGTTACTGCTGGGCACTGATTGACACTGTAATGGGCACTGATTGGCACTGTGGTGGCTCTGATTGGCACTGTGGTGGCCACTGGCAGACTTTTTTATTGGGGCACTGCTGGGCACTGATTGGCAGCTGATTAGCACATCTGATGGGGCTGTGCTGATAATCAATGTGCTTATTATCAGCACACACCCCCCTCTGACAGGGAGAGCCACCGATCACCTCTCCCTGTCGGCGTGAACCGAGGAATGCCATTTACCGCCACTTCCTGGTTCACGCGATGATCAGCTGTGATTGGTCACAGCTGATCACGTGGTAAGAAGCATCTGACAGAGGCTCCTTATCACGATCGGAGATGCGGCGTGTTAGACTGACACGCTGCACTACCGATCGCCACAATGCGCCCTGTGGGCATGCACGCTGGAATGTTATCCTGCTGGATGTCATATGACGCCAAGTCAGGATAACAGAACCACTTCCCGGCCGTCAATCTGCTATATCCCGGGCAGGAAGGGGTTAAAATCCATACCAGACCCTTCGGTCTAATATGGTCTTGGAGGGGGAATTCCATGCCGTTTTTTTTTTTTTTTTGGTGTGGATTTCCCCTCAGAGCACAAGTGGCATGCCAAAGTTGGATCAGTTAAGCCGAAGATTCGACTTTGATACGACTTCAATGATAACCAATGGGCTGAAGTAGGATAAGTCGGACCAAAGTAGCGCAGGAACCTTTTTCAAAGTCGCACCGACTTGGGTGGGACCAGTTAAGACGGCTCTCATAGGGAACCATTGATTTATACACGTCGTGTGACATGTGCTCCCAAAGTCGGAGCGTTTGTCGTACCAGTGTGAACCCGGCCTAAAGGGATGCAGACCCTGAAAATGTCCTCATTAGAGCCCTGCAGGTGCAGCAGCTGACTGGTAATTATAAAATCATTCTCATTCACCTTCATTTTGCACACAGACAAACAGCTTTTATTTTTATTTTTTTTCAGAATACAAATATCTAATATAAGGTCTTTGCAGTGATAAAGGAGGTTGCTAGCAGAAAGGTTGCTACTGTATATAAAAACCCAATGGAACCATAAATTGTGTGGCGCTTCAGGTGATTATCTTTATTTCTTTAGAATAACATAAGGTAGGAATCTGCAGCAAAGTTTGGTAAAATAAATGCAATGTGCACAGATCACCCAGAGGGGAATGTTTATTTTTTTAACCACCTGAGATCCGCGCTATAGCTGAATGACGGCTACATCTAAGATGCCGGGACTATGTCTATTAACGTCATCCCGGCCACGAGCTGCCTGCGCGCCCCCTGAAGGGCGCGCGCGGCACGCTCTGTGATCCGCGAGTCTGTGAGACTCGCTGGATCACAGATCCGAGTAAGGGGTCGATCCCGACCCCTTACCACGTGATCAGCTGTCAGCCAATGACAGCTGATCATGTGATAATAACAGAGCCGGTAATCGGCTTTTTTTCCTGCTCGCGCTGACAGCGCGAGGAGAAAAAAAAAAGCTGATCACATCAGTCCCTCTCACTGCAATATGCCCAGGGTCCATGGTGCCCACCTTTGGCTAATAAAAGTGCCGCCTACCAGTGCCCACTAGCTCCACCTGTCAGTGCCCACAGTGCCATCTGTCAGTGCCACAGTGCCATATGTCAGTGCCCACAGTGCCATATGTCAGTGCCCACAGTGCCAGTGCTGCACATCAGTGTCACCTACCAGTGCTCATCAGTGTCCCCTACCAGTGCCCATCAGTGCCACCTATCAGTGCCCATCAGTGTCACCTATCAGTGCCCATCAGTGCCCATCAGTGCCATCTATCAGTGCCCATCAGTGTCATCCATCAGTGCCCATCTGTGCCACCCATCCGTGCCACCCATCCGTGCCATCCATCCGTGCCACCCATCCGTGCCCATCAGTGCCATCTTTGCTGTGCCCATCAGTACCGACTTATCAATCCCCAACAGTGCAGCCTATCAGTGCCCACCAGTGCAGCCTATCAGTGCCCATTAGTGCAGCCTATCAGTGCCCACCAGTGACGCCTCATCAGCGCATATCAATGAAGCAGAAAAATTACATGTTTGCAAAATTTTATAAACTATTAAACATGATTTTATTTTATTTTTTAAATTTTCCATCTTTTTTTGTTTGTTTAGCAAAAAATAAAAACCCCAGCTGTGATTAAATACCACCAAAAGAAAGCTCTATTTGTGGGAAAAAAAATTGTAAAAATTTCATTCGGTACAGTGTTGTATGACCGCGCAATTGTCATTCCAAGTGCGTCAGCGCCGAAAGCTGAAAATTGGTCTGGTCACGAGGGGGGTTTAAGTGCAAAGTAATCAGGTGGTTAAAGAATAGCGGAGTTCCTCTTTAATACTGAATACATTCGCAGTTTGCGGTTTTTGTTTACTTCTATGTCGGTTTCACAGCTGCTTGATATCTTGAGTTTTAAAGTAACCCTGTATCTGGCTTTTCATCAGGCATGATACAAATAAATCACTTGTGCACGCTCTTATCATTTCCTGTCTAGACTACTGTAACACCCTCCTTTGTGCCGTCCACTGGGCAGAGTGGCGCCTATCCATTCTGTTATAGAAACCTGCAGCTGGTCTACTTCTCCACTTGTACTCTTCACAAGCTTTTCCTCCCTGTGCCAGTCTGCGACAGGCAAACTACAAATTTAAAGTTCAGATTTAAAAAGAAATTGTGAAAAAGGTTAATTTTCCCCGTTGGTTGTCACCTCCCCTGCCATCGTGTGCCCATCGCTGTTTTCCTTTATTGCTTCAAGCCTCGGGCACTTCTCTTGTGCTGCACCAGATCATTAAGATTTTCTTCTGGAGTTGGAAAAAAATCAATTGAGAAACTTAGATTTGACCTGGATTGTCCTGATGTGTAGAAGATTTTATTTTATTTCTACTTTTTTCAGCTATCCTGTATTTCCAAGGGCAACCAGTCTGAGCATACAGGTTGGAGGATCGAAGAAGTACGGGTCCGCTGCCACCTGTAAGCCAGCGAGTATACCTGTAAGCAGTGGGTTATCTATAGTGGATATAGCATTAGATATATTTTTTCAGGTGCAATGCATTTGTGATAAGCAATGTGTCAGCATAACAGTTCCAGGTATTCATTACCTCCAGCAGGGGTCCCAGCAGCCCCCCCCCCCGAAAATGCCTTTATCTGTTTTTCTTTACCAAATGACAGCACTGGTATTGTTCAGGCATCACCCAGGGTTATCATCTCCCTCCTGGACTAAGATCCATGCTCAGAAACGGCACAATCGCATAAATTCTACCACCTTTACAGTTCTTGGCTGTGTTTACAATCGTCTGACACAGATCAGCCCCTGCTGCAGCATTTCACTCTACAATGTTACAATGTTGCAGTCTGATCACTGTTGGCAAGGAGACAGAAGAAATGCTTCCTGTTTTCTGCAGCTAGGGGATGGATCCTCTGGGTTTGGGCCAAGCTATGCCCAATATCATATATACCGTATATACTCGAGTATAGGCCGACCCGAATATAAGCCGAGGCACCTAATTTTACCACAAAAAAATGGAAAAACGTATTGACTCGAGTATAAGCCTAGGGTGAGAAATGTGCAGCTACTGTAAGTGGAAAAGAGGGTCAACAATGCTCATTTGCAGCCTCGCTGTGCCCATTTGCAGCCAGTAACTCTCCCTGGATACTGCGATGCGATCCATAGTCTGGCTCGGGGTTACCGCTAATGGTGCTGAAACTCCACCCCGAGCCAGACTCGGGAATACCGCCAGGGAGGTTAAAAAGAATATCATCATGTTATATTAGTATTCTGTACCAACGGTAATTCTAAAACAAAATTCAACAATGTTGGAGCCTTCTATGTTTTTCACAAACTTCAAACTTGGCAGTTAAGGGTTCCTTGATGCCCCCTAGCTGCAGCCACAATTTGGGGTCTCTGGACCCAAAGAGTCCTGAAATACCATTGCTGCAGATGGACACAGTTGACCAAATTTGGGGCCCTGTATCTTGGGGCCACTTGGTGCTAGGAACCCCAAAAATTTGGTATGCAAACTCAGTTGAACTAGCACTACAACATATCCAAAGATGGGGTTCCTATTACCAAGTGGCCCCGACATACGGGGCCCCAAAGTCGGTTCGGAAAATGTCAAGCACTTTTCTGCAGTAGGGAATGACATTTTCCGAACCGAATTTGGGGCCCCGTATCTCTGGGCCACTTAGCGCTAGGAACCCCATATTTGTTATAGTGTTGGCTCCACTGGGTTTGCACACCAAATTTGGGGTTCCTAGCACCAAGTGGCCCCCAAGATATGGCCCGGGCATTTTTTTAGTTTGAGCAGCCCGCGCGCGGGGGGGGGGGGGGGGTTGAGGCATTTGTGGCAGAGGGTGGGGGACTATTACTCACAGAGCCAGGTACAAACTATTACTCACAGAGCCAGGTATAAATTATTACTCACAGAGCCAGGTATAAATGATTACTCACAGAGCCAGTAATAAATTATTACTCAAAGAGCCAGTAATAAATTATTACTCGCAGGGCCAGGTACAAATTATTACTCACAGAGCCAGGTATAAATTATTCCTCACAGAGCCAGGTAAAAACTATTACTCACAGAGCCAGGTATAAATTATTACTCACAGAGCCAGTAATCAATTATTACTCACAGAGCCAGTAATCAATTATTACTCACAGAGCCAGGTATACATTATTACTCACAGAGCCAAGTTCAAATTATTACTCACAGGGCCAGATTCAAATTATTACTCACAGAGCCAGGTACACATTATTACTCACAGAGCCAGGTACAAATTATTACTCACAGAGCCAGGTTCCAATTATTACTCTCAGGGTCAGTAATAAATTATTAATCGCAGAGCCAGTAATAAATTATTACTTGCAGAGCCAGTAATAAATTATTACTCGCAGGGCCAGTAATAAATTATTACTCGCAGAGCCAGTAATAAATTATTACTCGCAGAGCCAGTAATAAATTATTACTCGCAGAGCCAGGTATACATTATTATATACAGAGCCAGGTTCAAATTATTACTCACAGAGCCAGGTTCAAATTATTACTCACAGAGCCAGGTTCAAATTATTACTCACAGAGCCAGGTTCAAATTATTGCTCACAGAGCCAGGTTCAAATTATTACTCACAGAGCCAGGTACAAATTATTACTCACAGAGCCAGGTACAAATTATTACTCACAGAGCCAGGTACAAATTATTACTCACAGAGCCAGGTTCCAATTATTACTCTCAGGGTCAGTAATAAATTATTAATCGCAGAGCCAGTAATAAATTATTACTCGCAGGGCCAGTAATAAATTATTACTCGCAGAGCCAGTAATAAATTATTACTCGCAGAGCCAGTAATAAATTATTACTCGCAGAGCCAGGTATACATTATTATATACAGAGCCAGGTTCAAATTATTACTCACAGAGCCAGGTTCAAATTATTACTCACAGAGCCAGGTTCAAATTATTACTCACAGAGCCAGGTACAAATTATTACTCACAGGGCCAGGTACAAATTATTACTCACAGAGCCAGGTTCAAATTATTACTCACAGAGCCAGGTACAAATTATTACTCACAGAGCCAGGTATAAATTATTACTCACAGAGCCAGTAATCAATTATTACTCACAGAGCCAGTAATCAATTATTCCTCACAGAGCCAGTAATACATTATTACTCGCAGAGCCAGGTTCAAATTATTACTCACAGAGCCAGGTTCACATTATTACTCACAGAGCCAGGTTCACATTATTACTCACAGAGCCAGGTTCAAATTATTGCTCACAGAGCCAGGTTCAAATTATTACTCACAGAGCCAGGTACAAATTATTACTCACAGAGCCAGGTACAAATTATTACTCACAGAGCCAGGTTCAAATTATTACTCACAGAGCCAGGTACAAATTATTACTCACAGAGCCGGGTTCCAATTATTACTCTCAGGGTCAGTAATAAATTATTAATCGCAGAGCCAGTAATAAATTATTACTGGCAGAACCGGTAATAAATTATTACTCGCAGGGCCAGTAATAAATTATTACTCGCAGAGCCAGTAATAAATTATTACTCGCAGAGCCAGTAATAAATTATTACTCGCAGAGCCAGGTATACATTATTATATACAGAGCCAGGTTCAAATTATTACTCACAGAGCCAGGTTCAAATTATTACTCACAGAGCCAGGTTCAAATTATTACTCACAGAGCCAGGTACAAATTATTACTCACAGGGCCAGGTACAAATTATTACTCACAGAGCCAGGTTCAAATTATTACTCACAGAGCCAGGTACAAATTATTACTCACAGAGCCAGGTACAAATTATTACTCACAGAGCCAGGTAAAAATTATTACTCACAGAGCCAGTAATCAATTATTACTCACAGAGCCAGGTATACATTATTACTCACAGAGCCAGGTTCAAATTATTACTCACAGGGCCAGGTTCAAATTATTACTCACAGAGCCAGGTACACATTATTACTCACAGAGCCAGGTTCAAATTATTGCTCACAGAGCCAGGTTCAAATTATTACTCACAGAGCCAGGTACAAATTATTACTCACAGAGCCAGGTACAAATTATTACTCACAGAGCCAGGTTCCAATTATTACTCTCAGGGTCAGTAATAAATTATTACTCACAGAGCCAGGTTCCAATTATTACTCTCAGGGCCAGTAATAAATTATTACTTGCAGAGCCAGTAATAAATTATTACTCGCAGGGCCAGTAATAAATTATTACTCGCAGGGCCAGTAATAAATTATTACTCGCAGAGCCAGTAATAAATTATTACTCGCAGAGCCAGTAATAAAATATTACTCGCAGAGCCAGGTATACATTATTATATACAGAGCCAGGTTCAAATTATTACTCACAGAGCCAGGTTCAAATTATTACTCACAGAGCCAGGTACAAATTATTACTCACAGAGCCAGGTACAAATTATTACTCACAGAGCCAGGTTCAAATTATTATTTACAGGGCCAGTAATAAAATATTACTCGCAGAGCCAGGTATACATTATTATATACAGAGCCAGGTTCAAATTATTACTCACAGAGCCAGGTTCAAATTATTACTCACAGAGCCAGGTTCAAATTATTGCTCACAGAGCCAGGTTCAAATTATTACTCACAGAGCCAGGTACAAATTATTACTCACAGAGCCAGGTACAAATTATTACTCACAGAGCCAGGTACAAATTATTACTCACAGAGCCAGGTTCCAATTATTACTCTCAGGGTCAGTAATAAATTATTACTCACAGAGCCGGGTTCCAATTATTACTCTCAGGGTCAGTAATAAATTATTAATCGCAGAGCCAGTAATAAATTATTACTCGCAGAACCAGTAATAAATTATTACTCGCAGGGCCAGTAATAAATTATTACTCGCAGAGCCAGTAATAAATTATTACTCGCAGAGCCAGTAATAAAATATTACTCGCAGAGCCAGGTATACATTATTATATACAGAGCCAGGTTCAAATTATTACTCACAGAGCCAGGTTCAAATTATTACTCACAGAGCCAGGTACAAATTATTACTCACAGAGCCAGGTTCAAATTATTATTTACAGGGCCAGTAATAAAATATTACTCGCAGAGCCAGGTATACATTATTATATACAGAGCCAGGTTCAAATTATTACTCACAGAGCCAGGTTCAAATTATTACTCACAGAGCCAGGTACAAATTATTACTCACAGGGCCAGGTTCAAATTATTACTCACAGAGCCAGGTACAAATTATTACTCACAGAGCCAGGTACAAATTATTACTCACAGAGCCAGGTACAAATTATTACTCACAGAGCCAGGTTCAAATTATTATTTACAGGGCCAGTAATAAATTATTACTCGCAGAGCCAGTAATAAATTATTACTCGCAGAGCCAGTAATAAATTATTATTCCATTTCCCATGCAGCACTTTGTCGGCTTTCATGTTCCGCCCCTGGTCACCTGGCAACCAGGACGCAAGAAGAGGAGGAGGGTCAGAGAAGCCGAGGCCACCACCTCCCCTATATGCGGCCGCAGCACCTTGCTGGCTTTCAAGTGCGGGAGGCTTTTCTGTCCCTCCTCCTCTCAGTGTGTCCTGGTTGCCAGGTGACCGGGGGCGCGGGGCACATGCGCCGCGAACTGCGGTTTTCAGCCATAGATATCGCCCTGAGGCCGGCCCAGCAAACTTCTACATGCGGCCTGGCAGCCCATCGGCCCTCGGCCCACCGGGCAAACACCCGGTCTGCCCTATGGCCAGTCCGGGCCTGGACTCGAGTATAAGCCGAGGGGGGCACTTTCAGCACAATAAAATGTGCTGAAAAACTTGGCTTATACTCGAGTATATACGGGTATATAAGTAAATGAGGGTGGGGGTGTGTGGAATAATTATAACTCACACGGAGGCACCATCCCTAGTAGAAACAAAATTGGAAAGACATGGGGTAGGACTTTGCATGTGAGTATGAATAATAATTTATAACACAATGTTTTTTTAAAAAGATATACACATTCTTTATTTACCATCCTTAGATGGGGATAATTAAAACATTACAATCTGAATGAAGATACAATTTACTGTTAGGTTGACCCAGGTTGTGCGAATCCTGGGAATATTGAAAGTGTGGCCTATGTGTTTCGAGGGAACCCCCCTTCGTTAGGGCCTTTTAGAACAGCACAAACAGCAGGTAAATATTAAAGATGTCCTTGAGATACAAAATTGTGATGTTAGCTATATCATAAAATAATATTGGATAAAATCTTAAAGGTACGTATGTGAAAAACATAGAAAGCTTCAACATCGTTCGTTGAAGGGTGTTTTATAATTACCGTTGGTACAGAATACTAATATAACATGATGATATTCTTTTTAACCTCCCTGGCGGTATTCCCTTAGTCTGGCTCGGGGTGGAGTTTCAGCACCATTAGCGGTAACCCCGAGCCAGACTCGGGATCGCATCGCTTTATCCAGGGAGAGTTACTTACCTTTTCCCCTGGATCCTGCGATGTCTCCCCGCTGTGTGTGCAAGCCGGTTCCTCCTCTCGATTCACACAGTGCCCGAGTGCCGCTGATCTCCGTTCCCTGCGACGTTGTGATGCACGGGAGCAGAGATCGGCGCCAAATTCAAAAAAACTAAAAACACATACAGTATACTGTAGTCTTACAGATTACAGTACTGCATAAAAAAATTACACATCCCCTTTGTCCCTAGTGGTCTGTCCAGTGCCCTGCGTGTAGTTTTATATTATAAATACAGTTTTTTCTGCCTGGAATTTGGAGATTGTCCATAGCAACCGAAAAGTGTCCCTTTATGTCAAAAGTGGTTTTAGACCAGCTAGAAAACAGCGATAATATATTAGAATCACTTGCAGAATTGAGCGATATTGATTTGTGGGGAAATTTGTCATCAAACACTAAATTTAACGACAATTCTGACTGAGCAAATTTCAGTGTTTTTGATTTGATTTCATTATTGAATAATCTTTATTATTATTTGTTATAATTATTTATAGTTATTTATTATATTATAAACTTAATCATACCCGGGATGTCTACTAGACTCTGGTTTGGACAGATCTAAGTGAGTTATTCCTAAGAATTGCAGGCCTACAATATAAAACGCCAAATTTCCATGCAAAATAATTGTACCGCTTTCAGCACCTAAAATCAGAAATAATCATACCGCCAGGGAGGTTAACAAAAGTGCAGTTACATGTCATGTTTATTTATGTCCAGTGGTGTCCAGAGGGAAAGGGGGGGGGGATATATAATATAGTTGTGTAGTGGTACTCCTGTAGGGGCTGCTGAAAATTGTGGCCCACCTTTCATCCTACCCAGCCCGGCATTCACTTTCCAATCACCTTGGAGACAATGAACAGTCCAGATCTTTATTTTGTTATTTTATTGAGGGATTTGAACTTGGATAGGGATGGGAATATATGGGATGCCCAGTAGAATTATAGAACAGTCAATTTGGGACAGAACTATGTACACTCCTTGTACACATTTCTTCAAACTCCTCCTGCACAACACTTGCTTGCAGACTATCACTCCCTCGCTCCCGCACAACACTTGACTCCAGGCACAGCTAGCACATGGTTAGGCCCAACACTGACTGTCAGGCCCTAGAAGTTGCCCTTTATAGGCAGGGGCCGCGGGTCCCTTTTTGTGTAGGCAAAGACATGCTGGTAGGTTAATTGGCTGCTGTCCAAAATTGGCCCTAGTATATGAATGGGGACCTTGGATTGAGGGTAGGGACTGATGTGAGTGTTTGATGTACAGGGTTATGGACAATTGTAGACATGCACCCATACTCACTCGGGTTTGAACTGGATGGACTGGTGTCTTTATTCAACCTTGCTAACTATGTAACTATGTAAAAAGTAGAATAGAAAGTCTTTAGTGCTAGCTGTCCTATGGTGGACTACTGTTCCCAGTAATCCACCTTCAGGCTCTGCCAGCCCTTCCGGCTGCAGCTGCCCAACTCCACTGCCCGTGACATCACAGTCCTTACTGCTGGCTCTGCACCCATCCCAGACTGCCCACTCCCAGTTTTCTCCGGACTGTGCCTGTCACTTACCAACCCTCCTGGTCACACAAACGTCTGTGGTTTCCGCCTGAAGACTTGCCCGGCAGTACTAGCTCCTCTCTGACTCCTCTCTGTGCCTCCTGTCCAGATAATTCATGCGGTTTTGAAGGGATCCTTCCTGCACCCGAGGCCCAGGCCCAAGGCCACACCCCCCAGACTGGGGAGTGGCCTCAAAGGCCTCAACAGCCTAGCACTCCATCCTCAGTTCTTCCACCCGACAACTCCTCCCCAGCTGGGCTGACTCTAGGTATTTAAGGAGGCCTGCCCCCTGCCAATCCAAGTTTGGGATTGGTCAGGGCTCCTTAGAACACCCCAGGCAGCTCCATCTCTTTTCCCCTCCTCTCTTCTAGAATCCTCAAGAAGCCAGAGGGAGGAAACCGAGAAGTGATGCTGTCTGTGAGTCACCAGCCTACTCTGAGCCACTCCCAGCCCACACAGATCAAAAGAAACAGCCTAAATTTACCTGCAATCACAAAAATCCTAACTCAAGCACCTACCTGAGTAGAGGGTGCTACAGTAGTAATTTTACTACTGCTACTATCTATGACAGCTTCCTCTGTCAATGATTGTTGGAGAAGCAGTGGGTGCTGGGTCCTTAGCAACTACGTATTATAATCTCTGACGGAATTGTGTACAGACACTCGTAAAATCCGATAACAGACATTTGTCTGCGGAAAATTTTAAAGCCTGCCATCCAACATTTGTCTGGGAAAAATCCGACAACAATTGTCCGATGGAGCGTACAAACGGTTGGATTTTCCACCATCAGCCCGTCATCACACAATTCCTATCGGTAAAATCCGATCACGTGTATGCGGCTTAAGGGTCTGGTATGGAGTTTTAAGTAGATCCCACACCTTTTGCACAGGGTCCCCCTTGATATCCATACCAGATTCTCATCAAGGACAAGGGTCTGGTATGTATTTTTTGGGACTGAGACTTTTTTTTTTGCATGGGGTCCCCATTAACATCTATACCAGACATCTAAGATAAGGGTTTATACAGAGGAAGGGAATCCCTGGCCATTTGTTTACAAACAGAATAAAGAAGCCAGAAGCTCTGATTTACCATCACTTTCACTTTTGCTATAATAAATATCCCCCAAAAATATATAAAAAAACATTTTTTTTCTCAGTTTAGGCCGATACGTATTCTTCTACATATTTTTGGTAAAAAAAATCGCAATAAGTGATTATTGATTGGTTTGCGCAGAAGTTATAGCGTTTACAAGATAGGGGATAGTTTTATAGCATTTTTATTAATAATTTTTTTTTATTAGTAATGGCGGCGATCAGCGATTTTTTATTGTGACTGCGACATTACGGCGGACACATCGGACATTTTTGACACATTTTTGGGACCATTGTCATTTATACAGCAATCAATGCTATTTAAATGCATTGATTCCTGTATAAATTACACTGGCAGTGAAGGGGTTGACCACAAGGGGGCAGTGTAGGGGTTAAGTATGCCTAGGGGTGTGTTTCTTACTGTGGGGGGGCGTGGCTGTCAGCTAGTGAATGCTGATCTCTGCTCCAATCACAGGGAGCAGAGATCGGCGTCACTAGTTGCTAGGCAGAACGGGGAGATGCTGTCTATTTACGCATCTCCCCGTTATGCCTTCCCGTGAGACGTTCGCGGGTGTTCTTTGGAGACGCATTAATGTGAATGGAGCCTAAACTGCATTTTTTTTCTTTGTAAATGTCAGCTTTGCTGCAATAGGTTGTACACATTACACAGATGCACTCGCAAAGGTCAGGGCACCCCCAGACATGTTATTTAAACAAATTTTGCATTTTAAATGTTGGCCTTTAAGCATTATTATAATTGCTACGCCCTGTCAGATTTTAAAAACAAAATTTGTTGGCTTTGGTACATGCTATCTAGGGCAGTGCCCAAACCTCCACCCCCCTACAATTCCCCCGCCTAAAAAATGGCCAATACCAGGGCTTTTTTTCAGCGGGAACACGGGAAAATGCAGTTCTGGCATCTCCAATGTATGTAATGGCTAGGTTTACTGTGTTGTGCTATGGGGTCTATTGATGCTGGCTTCTGAGGGGTCTATTGTTGCTGGAGGGAATCTATTTTTGTCAAAGGGAGAGGGAATCTATTATTTGTGGGGGTGGGTCTTATGTTGTTGGGGATCAGTTGTTGCTGGTAGGGATCTACAGTTGAGGGAGGGTTCTATTGATGCTGGCTTCGGGGTGATCTGTTGTTGCTGCCAGGAGTCTATTGTAGCTAGGTAAGTATTTTGTTGTGGGTGAATCATTGTTGCTGGGGATCTATTGTTGCTGGGGAGGGGGGTCTAGTGTTGCTGGCTGCACAGAATCTATTTTACTGCTTTTCTTGTTATCATTAACAAATTCCATACAAATTACTTAGTACCACAAATGTTACTTGGTTCTGTATTGTCTAAAAGGGGCAATACTGGAAGGTGGGTATGGGTTGGAACCAAGGAATGGTGTTTGGAGGTGGGTAGGGGGTGGAGACAAGGGGTGACTCAGAAAGGGGGTGTTCCTGCACCTATTCCTTGAGAAAAAAAGCCCTGGCCAATACTATTTTCAAATCTTCAGCTTCTATTGTATTCAATGTGGCTTGGTTTTGGCAATTCAATGAAATTCAAAGAAAAATCTTGGATGTTTTTTCCAATGGAATTCTGCTCAAGCTTGGCTTGCATGGACATAAAAGTTTGCTGAACTTTCGACCGCCAAGAACGCGGTGATGTACAACACTACGACGAGCCGAGAAAATGAAGTTCAATGCTTCCGAGCATGTGACAAATTGTTTCCGAGCATGCGTAGGAATTTTGCTACAGACGATCGGAATTTCTGATCTGAACTTTTTCCAACTGAAAAATTGAGAACATGCTCTCAATCTTTTGCTGGCTGGAATTTCCGATTAGGCTACATTCATACTGGGGCGGGCACCAGCGGCAGAGCTGCGCTATTTTTAGCGCCACTTTACCGTAGTTTTAGCGACACTATTTGGCCGCTAGCGGGGCGGTTTTAACCCCCACTAGCAGCCGAAAAAGGGTTAAAACCGCCCGCAAAGCGCCGCTGCAGCAGCGCTTTGCTGGTGGGTTTGCTGCGCTCCCCCATTGCTTTCAATGGGAAGGGACGCTTTAGGAGTGGTGGATACACTGCTCCTATAGCACTGCAAAGATGTGGCTTGCAGGACTTTTTTGACCGTCCTGCAAACGCACCGCTCCAGTGCTTTCACATTGGAGTGAATTGAGTGGCTCTTTCAGGGCGCTTTGCAGGCGCTATTTTTAGCACTATAGAGCCTGCAAAGCGCCTCAGTGTGAAAGTAGCCTTAAAGAGGAGGTCCAGCCCAAAAAAATTTAAGTCAACAGCTGGGTTATTGCGACTATGTTTCATACCCTAAATATACCCTAAATATAGGCGTAACCTAAAATATGGTCCCAAAGGTGAACTATGCATTTAGCCACTTGCCATGCAGCCATCATAAATAAATGGTCGGACGGTAGTGTCCTAATGGCGGAAGGCCATTTTAAAATGAGCTCACCTTAGCAGCGCTCATGCGCACCCTTTAGTGCACTCAGCCGTACGCTATAATCACAATAATAGAAATTGGCCCTGTACCATGTGATCTCTGACCAATCGCAGCGGTCACACATTTAAGACTGCATGTTGTATTAAAATGTAAGCTAAATTAAAAAAGTAACTTCAGACAAAAGTTTTTTTCTAGTTTTGGATAAAGTGGGAAAGGCTTATGCCCCGTACACACAGTCGGAAATTCCGACCACAAAATCCGTCTGATTTTTTCGACGGATTTTGTCCGACACTGGTGTTGCATACACACGATCGGACAAAGTTGTCGGAAAATCCGATCTTCCTGAACGCGGTGACGTTTGTTGCGTACGACGGGACTACGTAGAGGCTAGTAGCCAATAGCGTTGGTCTTGTAATGTGATCTGAGCATGCGTGGCACTTTGTCCGTCGGAATTCGCTACACACGATCGGAATAAGTCCGTTAGGACTTTGTTTTCGGAAAATTTGAGAGCAGGATCTCAAACTTTTTCCGTCGGAAATTCCGACGGAAAAAGTCCGATGGAGCCCACACACGGTCGGAATTTCCGACAACATGGTCTGATAGGACATTTTCCATCGGAAAATCCGACCGTGGGTACGGGGCATTAGAACATCTGCCAGGATTTTATTGCTTAGGAGGTGGATTGATGGCCTTAAGGTGAAAATAGATGACAATTCTGCATTTATATTAATTTCAATGGTATGATGATGCTACCCCTGTGGAGCATCCAGATGGTAGGCAGGCAGCTTCCACACACCAAAATGTTATCACAACCACCTTGGGTCATGAAGGAAATATTTTATATCTGGAGTTGAACCCCCAAAGTGAAATTTTTCAAGTCTGAAATAAATGTTATTCTATATATAAATTTAACACAAAACAAACCCATTTCAGGGCTCTTCATCAGAGTTCTAAAAGTTGTGGACTTACAAATTCAAGTGTTAGTTTGTCTCACACGGCTTCTTGATTTTGAAGTAAGCTCACCATTGCATTTAGTGTTTGGAATGACCAATTAAACAGGCCATAGATGGATCAAAATTTAGCCGGTTCAGCAGAGATTGACCAAATTTTAATTTATGGGCAGGCTGGTTATACTGAAGTCGACCGATAGATCGACTTCAGTACGACCAGCCTGTTGGGCTTTTTTCACCCGATCGATATCAATGTATATAGCCACCATCAGTGAGCATTGTATTCTGCCAGTAGGCAAGGTTCCCCACGCTGCAGTACACTGAGTACTGTGCAGAGTCCAGGGAGAAGGTGAACACACGTAAGCAGTGAAAAAGAGGGCTGTACTCATAGACAGAGGGTCAGTAGCAAGTAAGTAACACAGAGGTCAGTAGCAAGTGACACAGAGTTCAGGGGCCAGCAAAAAGTGACACAGAGGTCATTAGTAAGCAGTGTTGGTCATCTTACTTTAAAAAAGTAATTAGTTAAGTTACAAATTACATCTCCGCTGGGTATCGCAGAGTATGGCTGGGTATTACCGAGTATTGCAGAGTATGGCAGAGTATGGCTGGGTATGGCTGGGTATGGCAGAGTGTTGGCAGGGTGTTGCAGAGTATTGGCAGGGTATTGCAGAGTATTGGCAGGGTATTGCAGAGTATGGCTGGGTATTACCAAGTATTTCAGAGTATTGCAGAGTATGGCTGGGTATTACAGAGTATTGCAGAGTATGGCTTAGTATGGCTGGGTATGGCTGGGTATGGCAGAGTGTTGGCAGGGTGTTGCAGAGTATTGGCAGGGTATTGCAGAGTATTGGCAGGGTATTGCAGAGTATGGCTGGGTATTACCGAGTATGGCTGGTTATGGCAGAGTATTGCAGAGTATTGGCAGTGTGTTGCAGAGTATTGGCAGGGTGTTGCAGAGTATTGGCAGGGTATTGCAGAGTATTGGCATGGTGTTGCAGAGTATTGGCAGGGTATTGCAGAGTATTGGCAGCGTATTGCAGAGTATTGGCAGCGTATTGCAGAGTAATAGCAGGGTATTGCAGAGTATTGGCAGGGTATTGCAGAGTATTGGCAAGGTATTGCAGAGTATTGTCAGGGTATTGCAGAGTATTGCAGAGTATTGGCAGGGTACTGGCTGGGTATTGGCTGGGTATTGCAGAGTATTGGCAGGGTATTGCAGGGTGTTGCAGAGTATTGTCAGGGTATTGCAGAGTATTGCAGAGTATTGGCAGGGTATTGGCTGGGTATTGCAGAGTATTGGCAGGGTATTGCAGGGTGTTGCAGAGTATTGGCAGGATATTGCAGAGTATTGGCAAGGTATTGCAGAGTATTGTCAGGGTATTGCAGAGTATTGTCAGGGTATTGCAGAGCATTGGCAGGGTATTACAGTGCTGCCATCCGATCTCTCCCCTCCACTGTACAGATCTTTGTTTGTTTGTTTACAAGTGATCGCTCCGTCATTTGACAGCCGACGGGTGCACCAAGATGGCCGCCGCTCCGGAGCTAGGCCGGAGCCGCGGCCAACGGGTGCACCAAGATTGCCGCCGCTCCGGAGCTAGGCCGAAGCGGCGGCCTTTCCTAAGGCCGAGGCCGCGGACAGGTCAGCGGATCACGGGGGTAATTGCGGTAACGCTGCCCCAGTAATGGGAACAGCGTTACTGCGAGGGTAAGAGTAATCAGCTATATTACTCGTTACCCTCTAAAGTAACGGTGTTACGTAACGCCGTTTACTTTAATTGCGTTAGTTACATCACTGTTAGTAAGTAATGCAAAGTTCAATGGGCAGGAGTAAGTGATGCACAGTTTAGGGGTCAGCAGTAAGTGACATAGAGTTCAGTAGTAAGTGATGCAGAATTCAGGGATCAGTAGTAAGTGACACAGAGTTCAGGGGCCAAAAGTAAGTGATGCAGTTAGGAGATCAGTAGTAGGTGATGTAGAGTTCAGGAGTCAGCATTAGGTGGCACAGAGGTCAGTAGTAAGTGACACAGAGCTTAGGGGTCAGGAGAATGTGATGCAGAGCTCAGGGGTCCATAGTGGGTGATGCAGCGTTTAGAGGTCAGTAGTAAATGGCTCAAAGTTCAGGGGTCAGTAGTGACTCAGAGTTCAGATGACAGTAGCTAAGGACACAGAATTTAAAGGTCAGTAGTAAGTGACGTAGTGTTTAGGGGTCAGTAGTAGGTGACCAGAGTGTGGGAATTAGTAGTAAGTGACACAGTTCAGAGGTCAGTAGCAAGTGACACAGATTTTAGAGTTCAGTAATGACTCAGGGATCAGTAGTAAATGGCAGAGTTCAGAGGTCAGTAGTAAGTGACTCAGAGATCAGGGATCAGTACTAAGTCACCTACCCCTGAAGAAATGCCCAAAACGTCCAATGTTGGGCTCTGGCCCTTCTAATGTACCTCCACAGATACTGCACTGTACATTCCCTATTCAACATTGTCTCATTCTATACTATGTAAGTCAACTCAGTATAACCATATTTCTTTACCCCCATGGCGCTGGCCGAATGTAAATATGCAGCCTCTCAGCACCTGGTCCTTAGCGCTGAGGTGCTGCATATTTGCGTGAATTACTACCTATTCACCTGTGCTGAGAGCACATGCACTGCGCGCTCCTAGCACAACTACCATAGACTAACTGAAAGCTGCCATTCGATCGTTGCAATCCAGGGTTTTGGGACCACGTGACCATTATGACAGCCAATCCTGGCGGTCACGTGATCTTAAGCCACTCCCCTGGCATCATAAACCTCTTAAAGGGCCGGTAGGCACCAGTGCGAAGAGGTTAAGCCATGTCCAGTATTTAGCGCAGTTAAAAACACACCAATTTTTGCCACATTTTGTTATTCACTCACCAAGGGGCCCAATTTATAGTCTTGCACACAGGCCCACTGCTTTCATCAAATGCCCTTATGCCTGAGTGGGTCCTTATTGACAACATTCAGAAGAGAGATATTCACTTGCGAAGTTACAGTTGTGCTCATAAGTTTACATACCCTGGCAGAATTTATGATTTCTTGGCCATTTTTCAGAGAATATGAATGATAACACAAACACATTTCTTTCACTCATGGTTAGTGTTTGGCTGAAGCCATTTATTATCAATCAACTGTGTTTACTCTTTTTAAATCATAATGACAACAGAAACTACCCAAATGACCCTGATCAAAAGTTTACATACCCTGGTGATTTTGGCCTGATAACATGCACACAAGTTGATACAAAGGGATTTTAATGTCTATTAAAGGTAACCATCCTCACCTGTGATCTGTTTGCTTGTAATTAGTGTGTGTATAAAGGATCAATGAGTTTCTGGACTCCTGACAGACCCTTGCATCTTCATTCAGTGCTGCACTGACGTTTCTGGATTCTGAGTCATGGGGAAAGCAAAAGAATTGTCAAAGGATCTGCGGGAAAAGTTAGTTGAACTGTATAAAACAGGAAAGGGCTATAAATAGATATCCAAGGAATTGAGAATGCCTTCAGCAGTGTTCAAACTCTATTCAAGAAGTGGAAAATTAGGGGTTCTGTTGGAACTAAACCATGTTCAGATAGACCAACAAAAATTTCAGCCACAACTGAAATAAACGCTGAAATAAACGCTACACTTGGAGAGGAGTCAACAAGGCCTATGATGGAAGGTGCAGAAGGGGGTCGCTGATGTTTTGGGGATGTGAGAGCTACAAAGGCATGAGAATGGGCAGCTTTACCATCAAGCAGTCATTGATGTTAAAGGGGACAATACACGGTATTAAGAACTGGGGTATGTAAACTTTTGATCAGGGTCATTTGGGTAGTTTCTGTTGCCATTATGACTTAACCACCTATTTTTCAAACTTGTTTACAAGTTAAAATCATTTTTTTTGCTATAATTACCACACCCTAGAGAACAAAATGGCGGTTGTTGCAATACTTTTTGTCACACAGTATTTGAACACCGTTTTCATATTCGGCCGCTAGTCACATATGCTTTCGCTTCTGCACGCAAGCTCTTTTTTCTTATTTATTTTACCTTTTATTTTTTATTTTTACACTGTTCTTTTAAAAAAAAAAAATTGTCACTTTTATTCCTATTACAAGAAATGTAAACAACCCTTGTAATAGAAAAAAAGCATGACAGGTCCTCTTAAATATGAGATCTGGGGTCAAACCTCAGATCTCATATATACACTAAAATGTAATAAAAAAAAAAATGTTGTTTAAAAAAAATCTAAAAAAATTAAGTCTATGGGCGGAAGTGACCTTTTGACATTGCTTCCGCCCTGCAATGGTATGGAGATGGGTGGGGGGCCATGTTCTTCTCACTCAGCTTCATACCACAGACAGGAGCAGATGCGATCGCCTCCGTGGCTGCCAGTGGCTCCGGAAAGCCCTGGAGGGCACCGGAGCGCAGCGGAAGGCCCTCTTCCACTGCCTATAAGTGATCTTGCAGCGAATCCGCCACAGAGACAACTTTTATCTGAAAGCGAACTGCCCGCTGAAGAAGAGGATACCGGGGTTATGGCAGCTAGCTGCTGCCATAACAACAATATCCCTCTTCAAACAGCTAACGTATAACGATGGCGGGCGGTTCGTAAGTGGTTAAAAAGAGTAAACACAGTTGACTGATAATAAATGGCTTCGGCCAAACACTAACCATGAGTGAAACAAACGTTTTTGTGTTATCATTCATATGCTCTGAAAAATGGCCAAGAAATCATAAATTCTGCCAGGGTATGTAAACTTATGAGCACAACTGTCAACTGTACATAGCTACATAGTTGGTAAGGTTGAATAAGTACTCCAGCCCATCCAGTTTAACCTGAGTGTGTGCGTGTGTGCGTGCGTGTGCATGTTGCTACCATTTTCAAAATCCCTATACAATGTGTTCTCTAAGAAACACATTTAAAGATTTTTTCATTTATTTACACTCCCTTCTGACACCACCAACTTTGAAAGGGAGTTCCACACATACAGTACTTACCACACTTACCGCTCTAATGCCCTGTACACACGGTCGGAAATTCCAAACACAAAATCCATCAGATTTTTTCCATGGATTTTGTCCGAAACTGGTGTTGCATACACACGGTCGGACAAAGTTGGAAAATCCTATCGTTCGGAACGTGGTGACGTTCGTTGCGTACGACGGAACTACGTAGAGGCTAGTAGCCAATAGCTTTGGTCTCGTAATTTGATCTGAGCATGCGTGGCACTTTGTCCGTCGGAATTCTCTACAAACGATCGGAAAAAGTCTGATCGGATTTTTTGGCCGGAAAACTTTAGATCATGCTCTCAAATTTTTTTCCATCTGAACTTCCGACGGAAAAAGTCTGATAGAGCCCACACACGATCGGATTTTCCGACAACATAATCCGATCTGACCTTTTCCGTCTGAATTTCCGACCGTGTGTACAGGGCAATAACAGTAAAGAACCTCTTACACAGTTTAGAATTAAACCACTTCTTATCCAACTTTACTGTGTGGCCGTGTGTCTTTTTTTAGAGACCTTAGGTTAAATAGTTCCAGCCCAATGCTAGAGTCACCATTCAAAGATTTGTTTATTTCAATCATATCCCTCTTAAGCATCTCATCTCCAGGAAGAATTATAGTTTTATCTATTGAGTAAATACTATTTTTATTGCATACCAATAATTTGCTAGCCTTGCTTGCTACGGCTTGGCATTGAATGCTATTGCTGTATCTGGATCTATTAGGACTCCCAGATCTTTTTTCATCCTTGATTACCCCAGAGGTTCTTCCCCTAGTGAGTAACTTGCATTCATATTTTTAACTCCCAAGTGCATTACTGTACACTTCTCATCTTCTATATAGCTGTCCACCAGGGCTCAAGTCCTGCGGGAATGCATGGGAACAGAGTTCCTGTACTTTTTCCACAACAGGAACTCAGTTCCCGTTAGCAGCCGTGTCCTGCAAGACTTTGAAGTATGCGAGCTGTGTGGCAGGTGCTACACCAGCAGCTGCCGACACAGCTCGCAATAGTAAGTGCCGCACACCTGACCATTCAGGCATTGCCAGTAGGAGGCCCCATGACAGCTTACGCTTCGATCTACCTGCCAATCACAGCTAGCTGACAGGTAGATCAGGTCCCTGCTGCTAAGAGATTGTATTTAGTCAGACCTCTCATGATGCGCTCCTCCCCGCCGGCCCCTCCTGATTTTCTGTCTCCTCATCTCCCCCCCCCACAGTCTCCTGCATACTTGCTCTGTGTGTCCCGCTGAATCCCCCCTCCTTTATCTTCAGTGCCATATGATGAGAGAACCTAGAGGAGTAGTACAGCTATTCTGCTCACAGGACATGCAGGGAGAGAGGTGAGCTGAGGGAGGAAGTTTATGTGGAAATATATGAAGGGTTGGAATAGCAGCGAGTGTGTGTTGGAGCCCTGCAGAGTTTGCAGCCCCCCAAGCTAACATACATCTCCTAAGCAGGAACACATCACTATGTCCCCAAGCATTCTGCCCAGATAAGGTGCAGTTAATTTATGACGTTTCCGTTTAACCCTGTGTTATCCAAACTCTGTTCAATGAAAAGTGTAAACTCACCACATAAACACTCTATATACAAAATAAAATCCCCCAATAAAGATCAGAACATGATGTTCACATTTGCATGGAAGCACTATTGAATGAATGCTGATTATTCAGAGAATTACCGTATTTATGTTTATTGAGGATTGTTTTTTTTATGTACTAACAGTTAAGCTTCATACACACAATACGAAAATTGGATGAAACATACCACTTTTGAAGCGTTCGTGCATATGAGCGTATCATTTTTTTTTTTTTGGTGGGCGAGTGGATCTTGGGTGGGAGTTCCCACACTTTTTTCCCCAGGACTTGACCCCTGCTGTCCACCCTTTATTTTAACTAGGTCTTTGTGTAAAGTTGCTATTATCCTGTTATGAAGATATTGACCTGCTTAGCTTTGTATCATAATTTAACTATTTATTCCAACTCCTATATCATTTATGAACACGTTAAACAAAATTGGTCCTAGGATAGAGCCCTGTTGTACTCCACTCACAACTCTAGATGATTCAGAAAATATGACAATTATTACCACTCTCTGGACTCGCTCCTGTAACCAGTTTTCTATCCAGGTAAAAGACCTTAATTTGTAAATTAACTTAATTTGTTAGTAACATCTAGACAGTCCACAGGCCGTCCTCTATGGAAATTACAGTTCATCACCTCATAGAATGTTAAAAGGTTAGTCAGGTAATAGGGTTTGTCATAAATCCATGTTGGTTACTACTAATGATATGAATTTTATCAGCAAATTCTTTGATATGGTCCCTTATAATTTTTTCCAATAGTTGATGTAGCGCCCTCTACTTTTGGGTAGGTGCTATAGTGGTATTTTAATAGTGCAGGATTTAGTTGCAGGTAAATTTAGCCAGGCCTGTGGTTATTTTCCATGCCTGGTTGTTTTGATTCAAAGTGGGAGTGTCAGTATAGAGTAGACATGTGCACACTGAAATATTTTGTTTCGGAACTTTGTTTTCGTCCGAAAAATACATTTATTTAGTTACTCCCAAAATTCATTTTTATTTATTTTGTTTCGTTAAAAAATACATTCGTCCAAAAAATCCGAAATAATTAAGGTTGAATCTGTCATTGAAGGCTTATGGAGTCTGTCGAATGTTCTAAGAATATTCGACGGAGCAGCTAAACTGTACGATGCCGCAATCGTACATTTCCGGTCAAATGTTCCGCTTACAAGCTTTAGTAGAATTCTAATGTTGTATGACACTAGTAATAATTATATTTATTAAGTATTACTAGTCAACCAACATTAGAATTCTTCTATAGCCTATGGGCGGAGCATTTGACCATGAATGTCCTTTTGCGGCGACTGCTTAGTCGAATCTTCATGTCGAATCTTTTCTCTCTATGTCGAATAATCTTGGACTAAAAGAGTTAGGTTAGGCACATTCGACCTTTTTTGCTATTGTCTCTATTATGTTGAATCTTTTCTCTCTACATCGAATCTTTTCTCTCTATGTAGAATAATCTTGAACTAACTACTAGTAGCTTGACTAAGCTCCGGGGGGCAGTGTGAAATGCGTTGGGGGCATGGCCAGGCTGAGGTTATCTCTTCCACCATCACACCACATGCATGGATGTGCAGCACAGGGGACTCTTTAATTGCACTTACTTTTGCATCTTTGGTTCAGGAAGTAAAGGGAAATATATCCAAGCTATATAGCCAAATTAAGTTCAATAGCCAGTGCGGCTCTTCTGCTTGATTCTGAGCATGCGTGGAATTTTGTGCGTCGGAATTGTCTACACACGCTCGGAATTTACGAGAATGGATTTTGTTGTCGGAAAAATTTGAGATCCAGATCTCAAATTTTGTTTCTTGGAAATTCCGATGGAAAATGTCCAATGGAGCCTACACATGGTCGGAATTTCCGACAACAAGCTCCCATTGAACATTTGTTTTCAGAAATTCTGACCGTGTGTACGCGACATAAATCTTCCCATTAAAAAAATAGCCGAGAACTGCCGAAAATAGCTGAGAATGGCCGAAGATAGCCGAGAGTGGCCAAAAATACCCGAAAGGGGATCAGCGTATAACACGCACCCCCGATTTTCCCGATTTTAAAGGGGAAAAAGTGCGTGTTATACGCCGATAAATAACTATTTTTCTGGAAAATTTAGGTGTGGCTTTCTTTAGACATACTGAAACCCTTAAAAATATATTCCACCCAATTTGGCCCACAGTTTTAATTAAGTTTGACATGCCTGCCTTAGACCCATGGTCAATATATAGTTAATGTTTCCTGTATGAGGATGTCAAATTTAATAAGGAACACTATGCTACAGGCTTTTCTTTGATCGGTGCCTTATGATTTGGTAGTCATTTACATTTTCCTTGAATATGTTTGTCAATGACCTAAATGTGATTTTTATAAAAACCTACTTTTGACAAACCTATTCTTTTCTTCAGCAAGTACCTTTTATTTTAAATAATAAGAGTTTGTCGACGGTATGGTGAATGACTGTTTGTCGGCAAATTAATTGTGCACTGGTAAAGCGTAGTCAACTCAATCTACAAACACAGAGCAGAATGCCAATGATAACTGATGTGATTGAAGTCTCTGGACTAAAATATTGTTTTTGCCATTGTTTTGCACAGATGGCAATGGTAATTAATATTGTGCTTTCAGCATTTGTGGAATTCCAGATGACAGAATTTGCAGATTATGTAATAAATAGCTAAGTTATGGGACATAAAAATGCTTTATGGCAAGACATCCATGCATCAAATCAAGCTTCCTGTTGGCGATGGCACTTTAAATTCTTAAATACTTTAATAAGTTCTGTTGTTGCTAAACACAAATGGGCCATCTAAAGGCACAGAAGAAGTATTTAAAACGTAATTCTCGCAAAACGCCTTTTAACGGCAATATACTATAGAAAGCATTTGTCTCATTTCATCACAGGAAGGACTGAACATTGCTACAGAGCATGTCTTAATTAGCCAGATACTACATTGAATTTTAATGAACCTACAATAATTGCTGAAAACAATTGTGCACATCAGGAATTTTAAATATGGCTATTTCTGGTAGCTTCGCCAAACTAGAAAAAAAAAAAAATCGTCATCGAATAAATGTAATTTTTTAACAGATGGTCTTGAAAGTTCATTAAACGAGTATAGAATAAAAATGTGGTCAGTCTAAGTATGTGTTTGGGGATAGTATACAACTGTAAAGTAAAATGGTCTTATGAAACAGTAATTGACATAAAATGTATGCATAGCCACTTAAATGTATACTAAGATGAGCCCACGAGGAAGCTAAAGAGACTCAAGGGGTGTACTCGGCGATGCAGCATAAGGCTTCTGGATCGCTGTATGTTGCTTTGTTTAATAAACCTCCTGATTGATCTTACCTTCCATGTGGATTATTTTGTGTATATGTTTGATAGAATACAGTTTGGCAAGCTTGTTGAGTCCGTGGTGTAAGAGGTAGTGCATAGGGGCTGGATCCTTGTTTGGCAGCAGAATGGGCCTGGGGAAGTATTAGAACTACTGTTAAGTTTCTTTTTTTGCTGCATTTTTTTGACCTAATGACAACCGTGACTGAAACAAAAGGTAAATAAATGTTCAAATGAAAAATCTCATCAGTTCATTCGATAATGTCAATAGAGACTTGACAAATGTATTTCAAATGTACATCAAAATTTCATTTTGGTATGAATGGAATTCATAGAGCTGGAGAGTGTAAAATCTGGTTCAAATCTGCACAAACCAATTAGCTTCCAAGTTTTATAGCCAAAGCAAAATTGAACAAGCTGAAATTAGAAGCTGATTGGCTACCATGCATAGCTGCACCAGATTCCGAGTCTACCAGTTTTAGTAAATCTCCCCCACTGTTAGAATTTAGTTTTGTTAAAAAAAATTTTTTTTCTTCCTGCTCCTTCGAATTTTACTGTCACTATGGTCCAAAACAAACACCATTTGACTAGTGTATAGCCAGTTTAATAGAGCAATTCCTTGTACTTACGAGAGATTTCCTGTCACTTACTCTTGCATGACCCAAGAAGATTGGTGTGCCGCTCAGGCTCGTGTAGTAATTACAGGAGCCGTGTGGATGGTGTTTAAGTCCGCTGCTGCAGGAGTGCCAGCAAGGGAGTGGAGATCGTCCCAGCTCCTGTAACCACTAGAGAGAGGAAGGATAGAGTCCCCAGTGCCGCACATTCATGCGTGTGGTGGACCAGTCCATGCCCGCAACGTGTTTTGATACGCTCCCCAGCGCTTAGTCATGGGGAGGGGGACTCCCTCCCTATGACTAAGCTCTGGGGGGTGGCGCGAAATGCGTTGGGGGCATGGCCAGGCTGAGGTTATCTCTTTCACCATCACACCACATGCTGTGGAGTGATGGTGGCAGTGATGGACACTGGTAGGTGGCACTGATGGGCACTGGTAGGTGGTATTGATAGGCAGCACTGGTGATGAGGCACTGATTGGTGACATTTATAGGTGGCACTGTGGGCACTGATAGGTGACACTGTGGGCACTGATGGGTGGTACTGTGGGCAGTGGTAGGTGGCACTGGTGGGCACTGGTAGGTGGTGCTGGTGGGCACTGGTAGGTGGCACAGGTGGGCACAGAAGACTCTGCAGAGGCTCTCCACGATCGGGACTGATGTCCCTGTCACAGCCGCCAGTGATCAGCTTTTTTTTTCTCCTCACGTGCAGCGTGAGGAGAAAATATTGACGATTACCCTCTCTGTTTACATCACATGGTCAGCTGTCATTGGCTGACAGCTGATCACGTGGTGAGGGGACGGAATCGACTCCTTACTCCGATCTGTGATCAGCCGAGTCTCATAGACTCGCTGATCACAGAGTACACCACGCGTGCCCTGCAGGGGGCGTGCAGGCCGCTCGAGCACGGGAGCACGTCTATGGTCGCCCTCCCAGCAAAATAGGTCAGCGCTATAGCCGTCTTTTGGCTATAGCGCGGGCGGGAAGAGGTTAAAAAGCAACCCTTAGACTACTTATTGAGCCAGAAGTGTGGATGCTTTGGAGTGCCTAACTGCCAATACACTGTTGGGGAAGATAACCTGTAACAAGACGGAGGGACCAGCCAAAGGGTCAGTGCTATATATATATATTGCTTATTCTTAGCTTTATGTACCTTCGATTTTCACCATTTTGCAAAAAATCACAACTTAAAATTTTAATTACAGTTTTAGATTTAGTAGGCATTTTGTAAGTTTTGCTGTGTTTGTGTTAATAATGATTTTAGTGTATTTTTTGTGAAAATATTGTTTCAATAAACATTTGCTCTTCTTTTGATCTTTTTGATCTTCTTTTCATTCTACTAGTCCTATGCCTTCAGAAAATGTATTATTGGTGGGGTCTTTTATAAACTCTGAAAGCTGTAAGAGAAACATAAAAAATAACCTGACCAATTGAGTTTAAAAGGGGAGTGCAGGGCCTGGCAGAGAAAAGTTAAAGCTGCCTGGTGTCCTTCATTGAAAATGTGGCCTAGTAAAAGGGCTTAAAGTGGTTGTAAACCTGTACATACTGTATAACTAGTGAAGTGACCAGCATTAGGTGATACACAGTGATGAAACAAATCCCCCTGCATAAGCTGTAGCTGTATATCTGCAGCCATATCTTCTGTAGATCATTTGAAAACACAAAGATGAAAGGATTCTAGAAGTTCTAGGAGCAGGGGATGGGGATTCAAAGCCAACAGCTCTCCCATTCGGAAGGAACACACGCCCTGTCACACAGTACAGGGAACAAGCACAGCTGTGGATATAAGTCACAGGCTGAGTGCTGCAGCTAGTTCCCCCTTTACCTTTTTAATACTTGGTTTTGGGAAAAGCTGCTAGAAGTGACTTATGCTAATAACAGAAGAACAAGGCAGCAAAGAGAAAAAACATTCAGAGATTTGGAGAGAGACAAGTACACAGTATAGAAGGATCTTCTTTTTTCATATTTCATGTCTGAGGCTTACAACCACTTATACCATAACACTTATAACCATACCGGGACATAGTAATATGACGCCAGCAGGAACACCCTCCCATCCCGGGTGGACGTCATATGACGTCCTTTCATTCTCGCTGTGATGGGGGATGAGGTATGTTCCTCGGCTCTTTACCACGTGAATGACTGTGTCCACTCACAGCTGGTCACATGCACTGTCCTCGTGCATGGCGCTCGTGCGCGCCCCTAGGGGCGCACAGAGTGGCAATCGGGAACGAGGCTTGTCACCCTGACACAGCCCATAACCGATCGCGGTAAAAAGCCAATGAAATTGGCTCTTTACCACGTGACCAGCTGTATCCAATCACAGCCAGTCACAGAATGTAAACAAACTGCGATAACAAGCTGTTACTGGGTTCTCCTCCTCACACACCGATCGCGCGTGAGGAGGAGATTTCAGTAACAGCTCATTACTGCCCTACAGTGTACACCCAATCACACTGATTACCCCCCCCCCCCCCCCCCAGTAATAAAGAGGACCTGTCACCAGCCCATCAAAGTACCTGTCACCAGCCCATGTGAGTATCTGTCACCAGCCCATCAGAGTACCCGAGTACCTATCACCAGCCCATCAGAGTACCAAAGTACCTGTCACCAGCCCATCAGAGAACCCGAGCACCTATCTGCAGCCCTTCAGATTACCTGAGTACCTGTCACCAGCCCATTAGAGTACCTGTCACCAGCGCATCAGAGTACCCAAGTACCTGTCACAACCCATCAGAGTACCCGAGTACCTGTCACCAGTTCATCAGAGTACCCGAGTACCTATCTGCAGCCCTTCAGATTACCCGAGTACCTGTCACCAGCCCATCAGAGTACCTGTCACCAGCGCATCAGAGTACCCGAGTACCTGTCACCAGCTCATCAGAGTGCCCGAGTACCTGTCACCAGCCCATCAGAGTACCCAAGTACCTGTCACCAGCCCATCAGAGTACTCGTGTACCTATCTGCAGCCCACCAGAGTTCCCAGAGTACCTGTCTCCAGCCCATCAAAGTACCCAAGTACCTGTCACCAGCCCATCAGAATAATCAAGTACCTTTCACCAGCCCATCAGAGTATCCGAGTACCTATCTGCAGCCCATTAGAGTACCCGAGTACCTATCTGCAGCCCATGCCTCATAGAATATACCTTGGGGTGTTTGCTTTCCAAAATGGGGTCATTTTGTGGGTAATTCCACTGTCCTGGTGCTCCAGGGCCTTCAAAAGTGTGATTGGTAGGAATGAAATTAGATATGTAATTTATGCTCCGGTAACACCTGACGGTGCTCCCTACATGTTGGACCTCTATATGTGGCCAGGCTGTCTAAAAGTCTCACACATGTGGTAACGCCATACTCAGGACGAGTAGCAAAATGTATTTTGGGGTGTAATTTTTACTATGTACATGGTTTGTGTTAGAAATATCTTATAAATTGACCACTTTGTGTAATAAAAATAAGTTTTCATTTTCTTTCCACGTTTTCCGAAGGCTTGTGGAAAAAAAATTGAACCACTCAAAAGACTCATAAGGCCACATAGAATATACGTTGGGGTGTTTGCTTTCTAAAATGGGGTAATTGTGTGGGTAATTCAATTGTCCTGGTGCTCCGGGGCCTTCAAAAATGTAATAGGTTGTTAGGAAATTTTATGTGTAATTTATGCTCCTGGAACGCCTGACGGTGCTCCCTACATGTTAGACCTCTCTATGTGGCCAGGCTGTGTAAAAGTCTCACACATGTGGTATGGCCATACTCAGGACGAGTAGCAAAATGTATTTTGGGGTGTCATTTTTGCTATGTACATGCTATGTGTTAGAAATATCTTAAAAATTGACCACTTTGTGAAAAAAAAATACGTTTTAATTTTCTTTCCACGTGTTTCGAAGACTTGTGGAAATAAATGAACTGTTCAAAAGACTCATAATGCCTCATAGAATATACATTGGGATGTTTGCTTTCCAAAATGGGTCATTTTGTGGGTAATTCAATTGTCCTGGTGCTCCAGGGCATTCAAAAATGTAATAGGTCGTTAGGAAATTTTATGTGTTATTTATGCTCCTAGAACGCCTGACGGTGCTCCCTGCATGTTGGACCTCTCTATGTAGCCAGGCTGGTAAAAAGTCACACACATGTGGTATTGCCATACTCAGGAGGAGTAGCGGAATGTATTTTGGGGTGTAATTGGAAGTATGCATATGCTGTGTGTGAGAAATAACCTGTTATTATGATAAAAATATTATAATTTCTTAATTTTCCCAAGAATTGTGGGGAAAAAATTACAACTTCAAAAAAACTCGCCATGCCTCTTACTAAATACCATGGATTGTCTATTTTTCAAAAAGGGGTCATTTTGGGGGTATTTGTACTGTCCTGATGTTTCAGGGCCTCAAGAAATGAAATAGGCCGTCAGTACATCAGGTGTGATAAATTTTCAATGATTGGCACCATAGCTTGTAGACTATAACTTTTACACAGACCAAATAATACACACTTATTTGGTTATTTTACCAAAGATATGTAGCAGTATAAATTTTGGGCTACCTCCAGTCTGTGCTCCAGCCTTAACACCCGTGTATTGTTCATGTATATGATCGCTTGTAAGCATTTTAGTTACAGCTTTTTCATGCATGACTGTCATGTTTGCTTGACCAGAACAGGGACAAGAAACAATAATCAAAAAAATGTTTAACATTAAACTTAAAAATAAACACAGAAGAAAACAGTTCAAAAATATATGTCCATAGTAAATCCTATGGGTGAATCTGATGAACACAAATAAAAAATGTGAATTAATACTTCTGTGATCAAAAATAAGAGTGCAAAAACTCCTAAATCTCATCTGAACACATATAAAAGTGTAAAATCATCTTATTTATCAAAATTCATATAAATACATATAGTGCAAAGAAAGTCCAAATTGAAATTAAATAATTTTCAATAGCAATTTGGACTTTATTTGCATTATATGTATTTATAATGAAACTTTAATTTTGATATATAATAAATTATAGAATAATTCAATTTTGATATATAAGATCATTTTACACTTTTATATGTGTTCACATGAGATTTAGGGGTTTCTGCACTCTTATTTTTGATCACAAAAGTATTAATTCACAAAAAAAGAGACAGCAGAGAGAAACCACAATTGGAGCTTTGGATAGAGGCAAGTACACTCTAGAAGGAAATGGTTTGTTAATTTTTTATGTCAGAGGTTTACAACCAATTTAACATTTTATAGCCTAGATCAGCCTTTTTCAACCAGAGTGCCCAGAAACCCTGGGGTGCCTTGAGGCTTCTTCAGGGTTGCCTTGGCAAAATGCCTAAAAATTGCCCAAAACTGTATACAAGCCAGCGTGTGAATGAAGGCTGCCTTTTAGTTACACTAAGTTACAGGTTTTCATTGTGCACCATTACAACCTTCTACAGTAGCTGCCGATGTCCTAACGACCAATGGCATCATCAGTTGATAAGAAGGATGTCAGTCGCCTTCATAGCATCCTTGTTTGACCCTCCCCTGCCCCTCTCCATCAGCGTGGGGTCATATTCGTTGAGTGAGGGAGAGAAACAAAGGGAGAAAAGAAACATTGGAATATTAGTCAGTACTAGTTTGCAAAAGTGTATTTGCTTTGAAAGAATAAATCACCTCTAACGTTGGGTGTCCTACTTGGACCATAATTTTAAAAGGGCGCCTTGATTGAAAAAAAAGTGGAGAACCACTGGCCTAGATGATATTGGATTTAACTATACTTTAACTGTTAAAGTGTTGTGGTATGATACTGGACTAATTTGTATTGGCATCAAGAATACCTTTATCACAGAGATGCCAGCAAAGTAGCACCAGCAGTGAAAGAAGAAGTGAGATATAGAGAGACATAGTCAATACGGAAAGGCAAACTCCATCCATGTGGTTCCTCTCAACATATGTATAAAGCAACAACAATAAAACCAAACAGAGATTCTAACCCTTCCCCGATGTACTAAAAATGTGTTCTTACTGCTTCTTTGGAAGCATTCCTCTCACTTTTTATGTCAGTGACCACAGGGAGAAGAAAGGGAACTCTCAAGTGGGACACAGATAGCAGATTCTCCACTCCATTTTAAACTGAAGGTTTTTTATGAAACAAGTATTGAAACTTTTTTCTACATTTTTTAAAAAACTGTTTTACATGGAAAGCAAGATTATGGTGATGTTTAACAGACTGAAACTTCATAGAAATTACAATACCATTGTCGAATAATCTACAGCAGGGATATTATGCAATTAGCGGACCTCCAGCTCTTTCAGAACTACAAGTCCCATGAAGCATAGCAAGACACTGACAGCCTCAAGCATGACACCCAGAGGCAGAGGCATGATGGGACTTGTAGTTTTGCAACAGCTGGAGGTCCGCTAATTGCATATCCATGATCTACAGTAACAAATTACACCTCTGACTGCAAAGGCCTAGTAGACATGGGAGCCGTCAAAAAATTTGTTTCGTTTTGTTCCGTTCCGTTTCAAATAAAAAAAAAAAATCGTAATTCATATACGAAATTTAATTCGGATTCGTACGAAATCCGAATTTCGTACGAATCGTTACGAATCGTTAATATCGTTACGAATCATTACGAATCGTTACGAATGTCGACACTCTACGAATAATAATGAATTATCCGAAAACGTATTAACGTTACATAACACAAGTCTATTGTCTATTGTTCACCAATCACTCAGAAGAAGTACGAAATACAAAATTTCATTTACGAATACGAAATTTCATATTTTGTACTTCCTCTGAGTGATTGGTAGACAATAGACTTGTGTTATGTAACGCTAATACGTTTTCGGATAATTCGTTGTTATTCGTCGAGTGTCGATATTCGTTATACTGAATCTCGAATTCATTCAAATCATTCGTTATATCCGCTATAATTTCTTTCATATTAGTTGAAATTCGTCATTTGGTAGTTTGGTAGTTTGGATTTGGATAATTTGGATCCGAAATTCGTAAACGAAATTTCGTATTTCGTACAGAATTCGTATTCGTAAAAATGTACAAATTTCGAAAAATTCGTACGAATTTCCGATTCGTACGAAACTAATCGCACATGTCTAAGGCCTAGATTCTTTTATAGTATTACACAGTAAGATTGGTTGTATCACCCTGATACAAAAGCTGAGACGACATATGCCTGTCCTCAATTGCAGCGGAATGTGTTGCAGTCACTAGAATGACCTGGTGAGAAGTGACAAATGCATGGTTCACTGTAACCTCTTCTCACTTGATAGAGATCTGCCAGCCAACAACCTGGGAATCAGTTTCTTTCAGTGGCAGAAGCACTTATTTTCACCCCAAAGCATAATCCTAGGAAGCACACTATGGAGTAGCTTTACTAGATTTACTAAAACTGGAGAGTTTAAAATCTGGTGCAGCTCTGCATGGTAGCCAATCAACTACTAAATTCAGCTTGTTCAGTTAAGCTTTGTGAAAAAAAAAATGGAAGCTGAATAATTTCTATGCACAGTTGCACCAGATTTTGCACTCTCCAGTTTTAGTAAACTCAACCCCTATATGGCTAAAAGTTTGTAGACTCACTTTCAAACTATTGAGGTCATGTGTTTCTGGTAAATGGTACACCATGCAAAGACATTTTAGAAAATGTTTCACTTCTAACCTTGTGGCAACAGTTTGGAGAAGGCCCTTTTCTGTTCCAGCAAAACTGTGCCCCTGTGAACAAATACATGGTTTGGGAGTTTGGTGTGGAGAAACTCAGGTGGCCTGCACAGAGATCTCAACCCTACCAAACAGCTTAAGGATAAACTGAAAAGCTGATTATAAGCAAGGTCTTCCTAACCAGTAACCACCACCAGTACTTGACTTCACAAATGTTCTTTTGGCGTAATAGGCACACGTTTCCACAGGCACCCTCCAGCATCATGTGTAAAGCTTTACCAGAAGAGTGGAGGCTGTTCTAGCCATAAGGTGTTAGGCAAGAATATATTGATTCTCATATATTGATTTTGGTTTGGGATGCCCATCATGCTCATATAGGTGTACGTAATGATCAGGTGTTCAGAAACGTTTGGCCAAAAAGCACAACTAGAAATATTTTGGCCCTATAGAAAAATCCTGTGGCCTAGGATCCAGGCACACAGCTGTAATCAGGATAATGTGTTAGCTCATCTCGGAGTGGGATTAGATTGCTTATGATCAGCCTGACATTATTGTGGACACTGACAGACTCAGGAGAATAGTAAGGTATTTATTTAATTTCAGAAACGTTGTGTCCAAATGATTTTTTCTTTTAGATGTTCCCTTTAAGAAGTAACAGATTTCACATGTTTGCTACTGGAAATATTTTGTAGTATTACATTATTCAATCTACCTTTGACAGATCTGTGCTACAACTTTGCATCTATCACACTATAGCAGTATCATTATAGTGCCTTAATTGCACAAAAATTTGCAGTGTGGAAATATTGTAAAATACTAACACGCTATGAAATAGATGAAAACCTACCAGATAAATGGATGGAAATGAGATGCAAAGGTATAATTTTAAGAAAAATAGCCAGTCTTTCATTGTGAAACCTTATGGAAATGCCAATGCAGGCTATGATAAAAGCAGAAAAATTACAATATGATAACTATCACTGAACGTAATGATTATAATGCAGGAACAATGTGCAAATTTCCATTAGTCTATGTAAAAATGTAAAGGAAAATGAAATAAAGAGGAAGAAAATGAAAATTATCACACATGAAGCATGAATGTGTAAAACATTGTCCAACCTTTACTATAGCTGGCCATAAAGACAGAAATCTGACCGGACATTCATGATCAGACTCTTCCATTGGTCCCTTGTTTTCACTGGTGCCTGGAAGAGACCAGGATACTGCTACCTTTAAGCATAGAAAGGTTTTTTAATATTGTGTTTTCCTTAACAGCTTTGGAAAATGGATGTCTATTTGGCAGTGTGTCCCCCTATTAGCTATCGAATTGTCTGGTGTTTTGCTATAAAGGCAAAGCAACATCTTTACTTTAATGCTAGCCTCACCAGAGGCACCTACAATCCCAGTTCTAGAAATGTTGGGACGCTGTTTAAAATCTATATAAAAAACAATGCAATGATTTGTAAAATCTCATAAACCCCTATTTTATTCACAATAGAAAGTGGTAAACTTATCAAATGTTTTAACCGAGAAAATTTTTAATTTTAAGAACAAAATAAGGTCATTTTGAAAATTGATGTCAGGAACACGTCTCAAAAATGTTGGGGACAGTCAATAAAAAACTGGTCTGGGGGATGTGACGCCCATGGTTGCCAAAAAGAATTTCAAATTTCGATTTGTCAGACCACGGGACAATTTATCCCTTTTCAACAGACCATTTTAAATGAGTTTTGGCACAGAGAAGAAGCCGGCATTTCTAGATCATGTTCAGATATGGCTTCTTCTTTGTATGATAGAAGTTTAACTTGCATTTTTGAATGGCATGGCAAACTTTGTGCAAGAACAGTGATTTTTGGAAGTATTCCTGAGCCCATGCAGTGATGTCCATCACACAATCAGGCCTGTTTTCAATGCAGTGCCGTCTGAGGGCCTGAAGATCATGAGCATCCAATATTGCGTTTCGGCCTTGTGCACAGAAATTTCTCCTGATTCTCACAATCTCTTGATGATATTATATACTGTAGATGATGATATATTTATAGTCTTTGTAGTTTTATACTGAGTATTATTATTCATAAATTGTTTGACAATTTTTAGATGCAGCCTTTCACAGATTGGTGAACCTCTGCCCATCTGACTCTAAGATAGCCTTTTATAGCCAATCATATTACTGACTTGTTGCCAATTAACCTAATTACTGTAGTTGCAAAAATGTTCTTCAAGCTATTTCTTGTTAGTACCACTTACTTTGATAACTTTTTGTTGACTGTCCCAACTTTTTTGAGACATCTTGCTGCCATCTATTTCAAAATGACCTTATATTTTTCTTGAAATGGTACATTTTCTCAGTTTAAACTTTTGATTTTTTTTCTAATTCCTATTGTGAATAAAATATGAGTTTATGAGATTTGCAAATAGTTACATATGTTTTCATGTAGATTTTATCCCTGGAATTGGGTTGTAATTCCCTATACTTTGCTTTCCTGACATTCCATTTAGAGCCAGGAGCAAAGAAAATGTTTGGCACTTTAGATATAGGGGAGCATGTGAGCCACTTCTCTTCTCCCCACATATTATAATTGATGCTTACCAGTTGATCATTCAGACACCAGCACTGTCATGTAGGGACTAAGAGAAATTTTTTGGCGTTAAGTTCCAACTAGGATCAACTTCAATCACAGGTCTTCTTCTCCTTGCTCTTGAAGAACAAAGTTAGGTATAAGCTGTTGTGAGGACCAGTGTTGTCATTGTAATATTCACATAGCGCTTACCCCCACAGGAGCCAATGGTGATGGTGGGTTTTCTGCTCTGCCATGACTCAGTAAACTGCTCAGTCCCAACTGACACACATAGCTGTGGTTTGAAACTTGATTACACCTGTGTGACTTAAACATTAATATAACTCCACCCTGTATCAACACACAGAAAGTAAGACACAAACAACCGAATGGTAGACTAATTAAATGTATTATATCAAGGCAGTTAAACAGTACATCAATAAGGAAACAAACAACAGAATACTTTCAAAGCAGGAGCACTAGGTAGAGTGAACATTGGCCTATAACAGGGTGATTTAACAGAATTGCAGCAATGTTAAATCAAGTTTTACCTGATGCAACGAGTAATAAGCAGAGTCAGAAAACACAGTAATACTGTTCTTGACTGCACACTATGCTTACAGCCCTTTAATGTGTGGATTTACATGTAGAAACCAGGGTGAACAATAACTGCGCTAATTATATAAAAAAAGTGGAAGGAACAAGCAGCCAACACAATTTGCGATCAACAAACAAAAATAATATAAAAAACCAAGATGTGGCGCTATAATGAAGAAAGACTAAATAGATAAAGTCTATGTATATAAAGCAATAGTCCAAAAATAATGATAACAGTCCATCAATCAAACATAAATGGTGCTGTGTGAAGACAAAATCTTCTATCAAAAATAGTGGTGCATATATATATCCTTCCTGAGGAAAGAAGGTGGTGCATAAATCCAACTAAGAGTGTTTGTATCTGCTTACCAGATAGAAGCAGAAAGAAGGCGATGTAAATCACGTGAAGTCATGAGGGAAATGAATGAAGGTCTGATGAACCCAAAAGGTGTGATCGAATCCAGTACTCATCGATGGAATAAAGGAGACCAAAAATCCTCAGCCAAACGATTTCCTCAGCCAAATCAGGTGTAAACTAGAAAAAAGACTCTCCCACAGGTTGGAGGAAGAGAGTAACGACAATAGTGAAGCCCGCCAGCTGAAGTTTAACAATTTTATTGGTAATCTACTTAAATCAAAGTCAAAACATCAGGGCATGGATAAAAAACAATTCCGCATACTTGCATCAGCCCGCCTGACATGTTTCATCCTACACGGATATCATCAGAGGCGTGGCCAATGCAGCAAGTAGGCGGATATAAATAGCAAATACCTGGGTTCAATCACTCATATGATAGGATGGTCGAACGAATAATTTAGGTGGAAGTGTAGCTGTGAATACAGGTGATCCTGATGGCCAGCTGGCATTGATGAATCAGGGAGAGGAGTCATGTCAAGTATCTCTCACACTGGTGTATTCCAGACAAAAAACAACAACAGCACTGACATTATTTGTGGATTTACATGTGCCTAATAAAGGGGGAACCTGGAAGGAGACTAGAAGTACAAGGCACCTGATTTGTCAATAGTAGCCATCTTTCGGTGGGACCCTTCTGTTGGTGGTGCACTGTCCCTTTAAGAATGTGGGTGGTGAGTGGCAGATGAGCTGCTAGGTAAAAGCAGTCCCTATTATGATAGTTTTGTTTAACAAGAGTTTAGAATGTGTTGTTCAGCTCACCACTCCTGGTGGGCAGCAGGTCCGGTCACAGGCACTTGGCAGTTAGCTGTTTCTGAAGTCTCAGTCCTCCCATGCAAATCTCCTTGATTAGGTCCTCATTGGCGGTAGGCATGCACAGTCTCTGGTCTATGAATTTAAGTGGCTGGGTTTAGGGGATGTAGAAGTCTTTAGCTGTCCTTTATCAATTAAGGCTGATTTTATAATGACCAGTGCCTCATAAGTTCCTATTAGGAAGAGTCATGTGCAACTTTCTTGCACAGCATAACATTCACATAAATAACAGGCTTAGGATCTCCCTTTCTCCCCACCCTGCTAACTGCAGCTAGGTAGCTCAAGGAACTGTCTATCACAGTCTCTTCATGTTAGGAAGCTAGCATTATTGTACATGCAAGAGGTCCTTACAACCACTATTACATGATTTTACCTATAAAACACTGTCCACTTACATAGGTTTCCGAAATTTACATTTGTACACAGAAACTGGTTCTGAAGGATGTGGGTAAGGGTTGCTGGCATAGAGAACTGGTGGTGGAGAGCATGAAGCAGCATTTTCACCAAGAGAAAAGGATATTTGACGTAATTTCTTTTTTTTTTGTTTACAAACTATTTTATTGGGTGCAAAAGGTGGTACAAAAGAGTACAAAAATATGTCGAAACATTGACAGTAATAATAGGTTTTACATATGTAACATTGTAAGATACAAATAATTAGGTAAGTATTCTTAGTTGTGGTACAAAAGTTTTAATTATTTGACGTAATTTCTAAACCAAAATCAATCTCAAATCATAATATGTAGGGGCCCAGGACTTTATAGAGATAAAAAGGTGTTGGACTTTAATTGGTCTTTAACTGCATTCTAAAGTTTAATTTTGTGATTGATTATTGTGTGCCTGTGTGAAATGTTGGTGCTTTAAAACTAAAGTCTAATAAAAATAGTAATAACAATATAGCATTTTCAATCCTGTTTGAAGTTCTTGTTTAAATATTTTTTTAAGGCAGGGATCTTCCCGGCACTTACTTTGCACGCAAATGCGTGCTCCGACGCAGGCACGTGCACACGCACGGCTGTGCACGCCAATGAGACTGGCGCCAAAAGACTCCCTATTAAAACCTCACAGCTGCACAGAGACTTTGCTGTCTGATCGGCAGCTTGTACCTGTGAAATCCTGTTTCTGAGATCCCGATCTGTTTTCTGTGTTTGACCTGGCTTGCTTAACTATGTTGCTCTCTGTTATCCTGACCCTGGCTTGCCTTGTGACTATGCTTACCTCCCTATTGCTTGATATCCTGTTGCCGAACCTTGCCTGCCTCCTGACTATTCTCTGCCTGATGTCATATCTGCTTGATCATTTGTTACCGAACCCGGCTTGTTTGACCACGCATTCAGTGTCTCCACAGCTCTGCACTTACCTGCTTCCTGTTCCTGCTTCCTGTCTGCGTTAGCTGAGCTGTCTACACCTGCTGTTAACCTGCTGGTCTACTCAGAGAAGACATCCGCTGCAAGTCGATCCAGGCACCCATACACCAACTGGCTATGGTGACCACTGTTCCCAACATCGGTGGCCCTTGAACCGTGGTTGTACGCAAGGCCTTACCGCTGCACGTCAGGCTCATCCGTCAGGCAAATCTGTCAGGCTCATCCGTCAGGTACGTGACAAGGTCTACTAAAGTAATCTTTCTTGAGGTTTTATTAAACAATCGTATGCATAAAGGTGATTATTTTACTGTCCTATTTTACATGATAGGGTTTCAGAAAGACATAGTAGTGCTTTTACGTAGACTTGCTGTGACAGACTTCATTTTCAGTTCTTTCTTTTTTAGAGTTAAAATCAACTTTATCATTTAGTATTCATGCTGAGCCTCTAGCATTGTGTAAAACATTTATGCAGCTGATCCTTGTTGTGGCAGAATATATTTCAGCCCAATTCTCTCATAACTATATTTACAGAGACAATTTTCAGAGAAAATTAGTTCTATAAAATTAGGGGTAATCATAGCCAGGTGTACAAAGTACAATGTCCCCGCTTGAAACCGGGTGTTTGTCAGTTGTCATAAAAGAGACTTTATTAAACACAGCTTGAAATATATTGTTTTAAAGTAGATGGCAATGCTTTATACTCCAACTCACACAATCAATTTTCCAAGATTTAGCGTTGCTATAAGTTGATGTCACACATAAATACCTTATTTTATTATGTTTCAATGTTTTCACATGACCGCTAAAGCTCCCATATCCCTTCTGATATGTGGCCAGGGGAAGGAACTAAAGACACATTGACATCACAGCAAGAAGCCTTCTCCTCCCATGATCAACTATAGTGAGGCTTGGAGGAAGGAAGAAGCTTTTCATGCTGGCCAGCACTAGGTATTGTGGGCACAGTGATTTTAGCAGTGGCCAACAAACATTGTCAGCCCTCTGCCAGAAATCTTGCAGGATCGACGGGTAATTTCATATGGATGCACATGCAAGTAAAATAAATAGCTAATACCATTGAACAATGAACATGCATTGTACTCTTATGTTGATTTTTTAATTAGCCTCAAGATACACTCCAGTTGGCTTTGCACCAACGGCTAATTTGGATCTTGTGACATTAATCATGAATTATGACACCACAGACATGAATCAGTCGTTTAAAGTGAATGTGTCACTAGGAAAAACAATTTGAACAGACAATATTTGCCCAATTTGTGTGTGTGTGTGTGGGGGGGGGGGGGGGTTGTTTTTTCTTACTGCACTTTGGCTTTATTAAAGACTCACAAACCTTGTTTACAATTACACACTTGAAGTTCAAAATGAAACTTGTTACATCCCATATCCCATAATGTAATCAGGTTGATTTACTAGTAGGCTGCTCACTTTACACTAGCGCTTAGCTTAGTAAAGGAAGCTGTGTTCACTTTTAATATCCAATCATGAGCAAGGGAAGTTAAAGTGATTGTAAAGGCTCACTTTTTTTCTTATCAAAAATAATAAGCATGTTATACATACCTGCTCTGTTGCAGTGGATTTGCACAGAGCAGTCTGGATCCTTCTCTTCTCGGGTCCCTCTTCTGTGATCCTGGCCCCTCCTTCTGGTACAATGCCCCCACAGCAAGCAGCTTGCTATGGGGGCACCCGAGCCGAGCCACAGCTCCCTGTGTCTATTCAGACACAGAGCCCTGACCTGTCCCGCCCCCTCTCTCCCCTGATTGGCTATCTGACTTTGATTGACAGCAGCAGGTGCCAATGGCGCTGCTGCTGTGTCTCAGCCAATCAGGAAGGAGAACCTTGGATGGCTGAGACACTCGTGGACATCGTTGGACAGAGAGGGACCTCAGGTAAGTGTTGGGGGCTGCTGCACACAGAAGACTTTTTATCTTAATCATAGGCGTGCGCAGAGGGTGTGCCAGGTGTGCCAATAGTGTAATCACTATGTGCTGTGCCGATTCCCCCTACTGCCTGGTCTTGCCCCTATATTGGCCCCCTTGCCCTGCAGTGCTGTTGGCTTCCCTCCTCTCCTTTCCCCCAACTGCTGCAGTAGATGTTTCAGGATGTAGAGTGGGGGAAGGGGCTAGTTAATATGTAATTTACCAGCTCCTTCCTTTTCTAATTTTTTTTTTTTTAAATCTTTATTTATAAGTTTTTAAATGCATACAAAACAATTACATCGTGAAAATAAGAAAAGAAAATACATTTAACGTTTTCACCCCAGCCCCCCCTCCCCTATCCCCGCCCTGCAAAATGCTTTATGGGTACTACCAATTAGTTTCGTGTGTAGCTAGTATAGTCGCGTAGGAGTATCATGTTTCATATATGGTACTCCTAAGAGTCCCGTCCCTCGACCTCTATCTTATTATTTCTTCAGCAAATCTCCATGAGTCTTTAAAGATTTCCCATCCCTCCCATTTTCCCAGCCCTTCCTCGGCTTCCTTTTCTAAATAAACACAGTGAACACACTCGTTGACTGGGTTCATTCATAACTGTGTTTACTATGAGTCAGTTTTCTGAATGAACAGGAAGCCGCTCAGCACAGACACTTCCCATTCATTCACTGTCCAGTGCAGCTGAGGCTGCAGAAAAGGGCATGTGTGTTTGAGCTTTGGGGTGCACACACTAATGCTGTAGGCTGTGCACACCTATGATCTTAATGCATAGAATGCATTATGATAAAAAAAACTTCTGCCTTTACAACCCCTTTAATTCAGATATAAAAGACACAAATCATTGTACATCTGTAGTCATGCATCATTAAATGTATTTTTTAAATTTAAGCAGTATAAGTTCCTGCATTTGAACTGGTTTCAGCCTCTTGCAGTACCTGTAAAGCAGGGCTGGAGTGCCAGAGGAAGACGCAGGACAACAAACCAATCAGTTCCTATGCTTACAAGAAGCATACTGATAGGACGGGAAAGAAGAGTGACAGACAGCTGAGCTCATCACTATACTGCTTCTCTTTCCCAGTCCAGTCACAGGCTGGGGTTGGTCCAGAACAACATGGGCTCAGAGGAATTGGGTTGAATGATGCTGGCCATCAGACTGAGGGCATCTAGCTGCAGAGAAGAAATACAGAGGGGAATATTTCTGGACTGAAGGTGAATATTGCAGAAAAAGCTGATTTTGTAAATTTACCTTTAATTTTTATCTTTTTTTGTTTACTAGAGTTCTGTTTAAAAAAATGGGCCCTTTCCTTGCACATGATTGGATGATTAAATTAAACATGTCTTTACATTGTTCACTAAAACAACATAAATGTGTTTGTTTTTTACAAACAATTTTTATTTGAATAAAAATAGAGTATACAGAAAATATAGACATTATTCCTACAGTAAAGTACAAAAACATTTGGTAGAAAAGTGAAATCAGGTTGGCCCTGCTTAAACTATTACTATTGTTAGTTAGTACTATAGTTCAGGATTCATGACAAAAAAGGGGAGAAAAAAAAGGGGCCGGTGTCCTGTCATATTGTGTCCCCCATTGGATAGTGTCCGCTGTGTACTGTGCATACCGTGCCCGAAGCGTGGCGAGCGAAGCGAGCCCGCGAGGGGCCCTCTAACTTTGTGCAGCCCTATGTCCACTTGGATGGTGGGGCTTGCACCTCGACTCACGGCACAGGCGCCGCTCATCTTCGGAGATTTTTCGAAACTCCTTCTGCTCCGTACTGCGCATGCGCATTACGGGGCGGACACTTTATGATAGCCGGACTATCGGTGACAGAACACCGGCCCAAGACATAGTTCTGCCTGGGCACAAGAATGAAATGCCCCCCCCCCCAAAAAAAAAAAAACCTCACGCCCACCAAAAGGCCCCACATTCATTATTTTATATCATAATATCTAAAATGTAATTTATCAGAAAATCTGATTAAAAATGCCATAAATCTATCCCCTATTTTGTAGACCCTATACATTTTACACAAACCAATATATGGTTATTGTGATTTTTTTTAACCAAAAATATCAAAAATATGTGGCAGAATACATATTGGCCTAAACTGACAGACATTTTTTTATAGCCAATATCTATAGGAGGGGTTTCTACTAGAGTTGAGCGGACACCTGGATGTTCGGGTTTGGCGGGTTCGGCCGAACTTCGGAAAAAAGTCTGGGTTCGGGACCGAACTTGACCCGAACTTGACCCCGAACTCCGAACCCCATTGAAGTCAATGGGGACCCGGACTTTTGAACACTAAAATGGCTGTAAAAAGGTCATGGAAAGGGCTAGAGGGCTGCAAATGGCAACAAAATGTTAAGAGCATGGCAAGTGATCTGCAAACAAATGTGGATAGGGAAATAACTTAAAATAACATAAAAAAAATAAAAAAAAATGCTGGAGGCCCCCTTCTCAGCAGAAGAGGTACAGGAAGTCATTAAGAACCTCAGAAACTCAACGGCACGATGCCGCACATATGGTGGGAATACCCCAGAATACGCACTTTCTGGAAAAAAATATTCAATTTAATGGATAAGATAGTGGGAAAATAAAATACTTGGAAATTAAAAAAAAATTTAAAAATTATAATCTTGACCTAGGAGGACGAAATTCAAATGGAGTAGGAGGTTGAGGTGGCGGTGGATGTGGCGGTGTAGGTGGAAGCGGCGGTGGAGGAGGACGAGGTAGCCAACACTGGTTCAAAAATGCAACAATGGCTGGGTAAGGCTAGTGGTGAATAATGTGTCGAATTCTGTCCCCCGTCGCATAGTGTCCGCCCTGTACTGCGCTTGCTCAGTACGTAGGACAAGGGGATTTTGAAACTCTCCGAAGACGATGCGCGGTGACTCCAGGTTCAAGCCACATCATCCGAGGTTGAAGCCTAGCCAAGCGAGCCCGTGAGGGGCCCTGTTACTATGTGCTACCGTATGTCCACTTGGATGGTCAGGCTTGAACCTGCACTCACTGCGCAGGCGACGTTCATCTTTGGAGATTTTGTGAATCTCCTTGTCCTCCGTACTGCGCAAGCACTGCACCTGCGCAGTAAGTGGCCGGACACTATCCGATAGCAAGACAGTTTTCGTCAGAACACCGGTATATGTGTCTATTCTGCACAAGGTACGGCCAAGTCCTGTGGGATCCATGCCTGGTTCATTTTAATGAACGTGAGCTTGTCCACATTGGCTCTGGACAGGCGGCTGCGCTTGTCTGTGATAACGCCCCCTGCCGTGCTAAATACACGTTCAGATAATACACTGGCGGCAGGGCAGGCCAGCACCTCCAAGGCTAAAAGGGCAAGCTCAGGCCATGTGCCCAATTTGGAGACCCAGAAGTTGAAGGGGACAGACCCGTCATGCAGTACGTGTACGCGTGTGCACACATACTGCTCCACCATGTTGGTGAAATTCTGCCTCCTGCTAAGACGTTCCATCTCAGCTGGTGGTGCTGGTTGTTGTGGCGTGCCGACAAAGCTTTTCCACATTCCGGCTATGCTAACCCTGCCTTGCGAGGTGCTGGCGGTGCCCCGGCTGCGTTGGTGACCTCTTCCTCCTCCTCTGCCTTCGCCTTGTGCTTCCACCGTACCCCCGCTTCCAAGTGGGAATGCCACCAGCAGCGCGTCTACCAGCGTGCGCTTGTACTCGCGCATCTTACGATCACACTCCAGTGAGGTAATTAAGGATGGCACGTTGTCCTTGTAACGGGGATCCAGCAGGGTGGCGACCCAATAATCAGCACCAGTTAAAATGTGGGCAACTCGGCGGTCGTTGCGGAGACACTGCAGCATGTAATCGCTCATGTGTGCCAGGCTGCCCAGAGGCAAGGAAAAGCTGTCCTCTGTGGGAGGTGTATCGTCTGTGTCCTCTGTATCCCCCCAGCCACGCACCAGTGATGGACATGAGCTGGTCTGGGTGCCACCCTGCTGTGAACATGGTTCCTCCTCCTCCTCCATCTCCTCCTCATCCTCCACCTCGTCATCCTCCAGAACTGTGGCCTTGCTGCCAGACAATTGTGTACCTGGCGCTTGTTGGTGCAGGAACCCACCCTCGTAGCCACTTGTAAATGACTGCCCTGAAAGCCTTGAAAATGAACCCTCTTCCTCCTCCTCCTCCTCATCCTGTGCCACATCCTCTTCCATCATCGCCTTAAGATTTTTTTCAAGGAGGCATAGAACTGGGATAGTAACGCTGAGAACGGCGTCATCGGCACTGGCCATGTTGGTGGAGTACTCGAAACAGCGCAACAAGGCACACAGGTCTCGCATGGAGGCCCAGTTATTGGCGGTGAAGTGGTTGCCGTTCCGCAGAGCGACTCACGCGTGCGTGCTGCAGCTGAAACTCCACTATCGCCTGCTGCTGCTCGCACAGTCTGGCAAGCATGTGCAAGGTGGAGTTCCACCTTGTGGGCACGTCATATATGAGACGGTGAGCGGGAAGGCCGAAGTTACGCTGCAGCGCTGACAGGCGAGCAGCAGCAGGGTGAGAACGCCGAAAGTGCGCACAGACGGCCCGCACTTTCTGCAGCAGCTCTGGCATATCGGGGTAAGGGTAATTCTTAAGGAACCTCTGGACCACCAAGTTCAGCACATGCGCCAGGCAAGGGATGTGCGTCAAACCGGCAAGGCCCAGAGCTGCTACGAGATTTCGCCCATTATCGCACACCACCAGGCCGGGCTTGAGGCTCACTGCCACCAACCACTCATCGGTCTGTTGTTCCATGTCCCTCCACAACTCCTGCGCGGTGTGGGGTTTTTCCCCCAAACAGGAAAGTTTTAAAACTGCCTGCTGTCGTTTAGCCCTGGCTGTGCTGAAGTTGGTGGTGAAGGTGTTACGCTGACCGGATGAGGAGGCGGTAGAGGATGAGGAGGCGGAGTAGGAGGAGTTAGCAACAGGAGGCAAACTGAAATGCCCTGCAATCCTCGGTGGTGGAAGGACATGCGCCAAACTGCTATCCGCCTCAGGCCCAGCCGCCACTACATTTACCCAGTGTGCTGTTAGGGAGATATAACGTCCCTGACCGTGCTTACTGGTCCACGCATCAGTAGTTAGGTGGACCTTGCCACAGATGGCGTTGCGCAGTGCACACCTGATTTTGTCCCCCACTTGGTTGTGCAGGGAAGGGATAGCTCGTCTGGAAAAGTAGTGGCGGCTGGGCACGACGTGCTGTGGGACAGCCAATGACATCAGCCTTTTAAAACTCTGCGTCTCCACCAGACGGAATGACAGCATTTCAAAGGCGAGCAATTTTGAAATGCTGGCATTCAGGGCCAGGGATCGCGGGTGGCTAGGGAGGTACTTCCTCTTCCGCTCCAGTGTTTGGGAAATAGCTTCCATGGGACATTGTGGAGATGGTTGGTGACCCAGGTGGTAGTGTTGCTGGCAGATCCTCTGCTTGCGGGTTGGCAGGTGTCACTGTCACTACAGAGGTGGATGAAGAGGCCGAGACTGCAGCAGAAGAGGAAGCAGGAGGAGCCAGAGACCTTTCTTGGTTTTTGCGGCGTCTACTCCACTGCATCTCGTGCTTTGCACTTAGATGCCTGGTCATGCAGGTTGTGCTCAGGTTGAGAACGTTTATGTCTCGCTTCAAGCTCTGATTGCACAGCGTGCAAACCACTCGTGTCTTGTCATCAGGACATTGTCTGAAGAATTGCCACGCTAGGGAACTCCTTGGACCTGGCTTTGGTGTGCTCGGTCACTTGCTGCATTGGGCAGTAGCAGACGTACTGTCTAGGGGACGGACGCTCCACTTTTGCACCCTGCTCCCTCTTCTGCTGTGCTGGTGGCTCTGTGCGACCACCGCCTCTTCCTCTGAACTACACTGGTCACCTGCATGACGTTGATTCCATGTGGGGTCAAGGACCTCATCGTCCTCCACATCATCTTCCACCCAAAATTCACCCCTGCCCTCCTTGTCGGTCTGCACAATGGCGAAAGCAGCAGCAGTTGGCACCTGTGTTTCGTCATCATCCGAGATGTGCTGCGTTGGTCCTCCCATGTACTCATCATGAAACATAAGTGGTTGGGCATCGGTGCACACAATCTCTTCCACTTCTGGGGCAGGGCTAGGTGGATGGCCCTGGGAAACCCTGCTAACAGAGTCATCAAAAAGCAGAAGAGACTGCTGCATGATTTGGGGCTCAGACTGATTGGCTGATTTGCAAGGGGGTGAGGTGAGAGACTGATGGACATCGGCTGCAGGTGCCAACTCTGAACTTTCATCAGGAGACTGGGTGGGAGACAATGTGAAGGAACCGGAGGCACTGTCAGCAGCAACCCAATCTACTATCGCCTGTACTTGTCCTGGCCTCGACATTCGTACAGCCTCATTAGGCGCACCAAAATACTGCTGCAGGCTCTGTCGCCTACTCGCACCTGAGGAAGGTGTTTCACTAGTGCGTGTAGCTGGCACAGATCGACCACGTCCTCTCCCTGCAACAGGAGCGCCACCAGCAGCACCACGACCCGGACCACGTCCCCTTTTTGATGATCTCATATTTTCAAAATGTATGATCTCGCCCTAAATGGGTGTTTTTGTATATAGCAGAATACACGTACAGTGTCTAAAGCGTTTATGAAAACGCAGAAAATGCTATTGGGAAAAAAAAAACACTGCAAAATTAATTTTTTTTGCAATGTTTTTGCAATATCAGACTACACGGACAGTATGTAAAGCGTTTATGAAAACGCAGAAAATGCTATTGGGAAGAAAAAAAAACACTGCAAAATTATATTTTTTTGCAATGTTTTTGCAATATCAGAATACACGGTTAGTGTCTACAGCGTGTATGTATGAACACGCAGAAAATGCTATTGGGAAGAAAAAAAACACCACAAAATTATATTTTTTTGCAATGTTTTTGCAATATCAGACTACACGGACAGTATGTAAAGTGTTTATGAAAACGCAGAAAATGCTATTGGGAAGAAAAAAAAACACTGCAAAATTATATTTTTTTGCAATGTTTTTGCAATATCAGAATACACGGTTAGTGTCTACAGCGTGTATGTATGAACACGCAGAAAATGCTATTGGGAAGAAAAAAAACACTGCAAAATTATATTTTTTTGCAATGTTTTTGCAATATCAGACTACACGGACAGTATGTAAAGCGTTTATGAAAACGCAGAAAATGCTATTGGGAAGAAAAAAAAACACTGCAAAATTATATTTTTTTGCAATGTTTTTGCAATATCAGAATACACGGTTAGTGTCTACAGCGTGTATGTATGAACACGCAGAAAATGCTATTGGGAAAAAAAATAAATAGCAAAATTCAATTTTTATGCAATGTTTTTCCAATAGCAGAATACACACAGACTGTGGTGTATCTCTTAGTATATGCAGTGCAGTAATGTTGCACTGAGCTTTTAGGTAAAACTTTTAGATTTTGTCTGGCACTGGCCTCATGGCACTGTTAAAAGACTGTGCACTGCACCCCAGCCAGGGTACAATTGATTTAGGAATCTCTTCAATAATTATCTCTGCCTCTTTCTTTTGCTTAATAATTAAGAAACTCCCTACTCTAGCTATCTAGATCGCTCACTGATCTAACTAATTAGAACAAAATTCAAGGAATATGGACTGACTGACTAACTGACTTTAGCACACTAACTCCTAAAATCATCTATCTCTCTGCAGCACAGGAACCTGACTAAAGCCCCATACACACGGTCGGACTTTTTCATGGATTCTGTCCGATCGGACAATGTTGTTGAAAAATCAGACCGTGTGTATGCACCATCGGACAGTGTACGTCGGATTGTCCGACGGACAAAGTCTTATCTCCTGCTGGATAGATTTGCCGACAACCCGGTCCGATCACACCAAATCCGATCGTGTGTACGGTTGTCCGACCGGACAAAGTGCTACGCATGCTCAGATCACATTACAAGACCAAAGCTATTGGCTACTAGCCTCTACGTAGTCCCGTCGTAGGCAACAAACGTCACCACGTTCAGAATGATCGGATTTTCCGACAACTTTGTCCGACCGTGTGTACGCAAAACCAACATCAGACAAAGTATGACGGACAGGTACCGACCGACCTGGTCCGCGGATTGTCCGACCGTGTGTATGGGGCTTTACAGTGTCTGTCTAGAGCAGAATGATGCTGTGTGCTGTGTGTGGGCTATATATAGAGGCTGGGTTACATGCTGCACTGCCCAATCACAGCCATGCCATTAGTAGGCATGGCTGTGATGGCTTCTAAGGGCAAACCAGTGAAACGATCGTCGATTGGCTGCCCTAAAGCTGTTAAAAAGGCGCCAATACAGCGCCGAACACCGGACCCGAACCCGAACTTACAGGCAATAGTTCGGGTTCGGGTCCGGGTCCCGGACACCCAAAAGTCCGGTACGGACCCGAACTTTACAGTTCGGGTTCGCTCAACCCTAGTTTCTACCATTCCTGCTAAGTTTCAGTTTATACAGTATGTCTTATTTTCAGTTTGATGTGTATTATATGTGAAGTTGCGTATCAAAGACCGGTATTGTTGCAATATTGAAGCCTATTGAGATTTCCATACATTAGAAGATTCCACCATTATTGTTAAGTTATTGATCAGTAAGTTAGCGCTGCACTTTTTTTCTTGTGGTGTGGGAACACATAACAGTGCTTAGCGGCAGGCCTTTTACTGAGACTTTTTTATTTTACCTCCAGTAGTTTATTGTAAATAGAAGTGTGGTGATTACCTATTATACTAAAGATCGGCATGTGGAATTAATAAACATCAACAGATGTGCCTGGCTCCTGAGTTCATCGTCCCATCCCTGCACTCAGTGCACTGATTGGCACTGATTGGCAGCACTGACAGGCAGCAATGATTGGCACTGATAGGCAGCACTGATTGGCACTAATAGAAAGCACTGATTGGCACTGATAGGCAGCACTAATGGGCCCTGATTGGCACTGATAGATGGCACTGATTGGAAGCAACGAATGGCACTGATAGATTGCACTAATGGCACTGATAGGCTGCACTGATTGGCACTAATAGGCAGCACTGATAGGCAGCAATGATTGGCACTGATAGGCTGCACTGATAGGCAGCACTGATTGGCAGCATTTAGTGGCACTGATTGGCAGCACTGATGGGCACTAATTGGCAGCAGTGATAGGCAGCACTGAAAATCAGTACTGATGGGCACTGATAGGTGGCACTCATGGGCATTTATTGGCAGCACTGATGGCCATTGATAGGCAGCACTGATTGGTGGCACTGATTGGTGGCACTGATTGGCACTGGTAGGTGGCACTGATTGGAAACACTGATTGGCACTGATAGGTGGCATTGGTTGGCACTGATATTAGGCGGCACTGATTGGCACTGACAGGTGGCACTGATTGGAAGCACTGATTGGCACTGACAGGTGGCACTGATTGGAAACACTGATTAGCACTGATTGGCACTAACAGGTGGCACTGATTGGAGGCGTTGATTGGCACTGACAGGTGGCACTGATTGGAAACACTGATTGGCACTGACAGGTGGCACTCATTGGCACTGACAGGTGGGGCTGATTGGAAAAACTGATTGGCACTGATAGGTGGTACTGATTGGCACTGACAGGTGGCACAGATTGGAAACACTGATTGGCACTGACAGGTGGCACTCATTGGCACTCATTGGCACTGACAGGTGGCGCTGATTGGAAAAACTGATTGGCACTGATAGGTGGCACTGATTGGAAGCGTTGATTGGCACTGACAGGTGGCACTGATTGCAAACACTGATTGGCACTGACAGGTGGCACTCATTGTCACTCATTGGCACTGACAGGTGGCGCTGATTGGAAAAACTGATTGGCACTGATTGGAACTGGCAGGTTGAACTGATTGGCACCGGCATGTGGCACTGATTGGCACTGGCAGGTGGCACTGATTGGCCATGATTGGCCACTGACAGGTGGCACTGATTTGCACTGACAGGTGGCACTGATTGGCACTGATTGACACTGACAGTTGACATTGATTGGCACTGGCAGGTGGCACTGATTGGCACTGACAGGTGGCACTGATTGGCACTGGTAGGTGACAGTGATTGGCAATGGCAGGTGGCACTGATTGGCACTGGCAGGTGGCACTGATTGACACTGATTGGTACAAGCAGGTGGCACTGATTGGCAATGGCAGGTGGCACTGATTGGCACTGAATGGCACTGACAGAAGGCACTGTTTGGCACTGGCAGTTGGCACTGATTGACACTGACAGGTGGCACTGATTGGAAACACTGATTGGCACTGACAGGTGGCACTGATTAGAAACTGATTGGCACTGGCAGGTGGCACTGATTGGCACTGACATGTGGCACATATTGGCATTGACAGAGGAGAGAAAGTTTCATACTGAGCCGATATTGACACTTAGTGAAACTGTATGTGAAACTGTCATGTAATGTAACTGCATCCAGAGAAAGACCAGCTGTCAAAATTCAGCGGTGATGTCGGGGGTGGGCGGGACCCAGCAGCTATCAAAACACCAGCCAATGATTACATAGCAGCCCTCCCAGACTCCATCCCATTGGCTGGTGTTTGATAGCTGCTGGGTCACGCCCACGCCCGACATCAACGCTCAATTTTGACAGCTGGTCTCTCTCTGCATTCAGTTACATTACATGTCAGTTTCAAACACTCAGCGGCTCTAGCAAGCATCAATATCGGCTCAGTGTGAAACTGTCTAACAGATAGCACGGACTGCACACTCATTGGATGCAGCCTTTCACATCAGTCTTGGGAGATAGATGGCACAGGTGACCGTACAAGTACAACTTGTTACTGCCGGCTGCCACCCCTCTTAAAATGCCGTCTGGGACCATGGGCCCACTGGGTCCCATGGTAGGGCCGGTCCTGCTTGTAAGGTTTGAGTAGGTATTTAACCACCCCCCATTCACGCTATAGCCGAAAGACGGCTGCAGCGCAGACCTAATTTGTCGGGAGGGCGTTCATAGACGTCCTCCCGTGCTCGAGCAGCCTGCGCGCCCCCGGCGCGCTCTGTGATCAGCGAGTCTATGAGACTCGGCTGATCACAGATCGGATCCTGACCCCTTACCACATGATCAGCTGAAAGGCCAATGACAGCTGATCATGTGATGTAAACAGAGCCGGTAATCGGCTATCTAGTAGTGTGAGGAGAAAAAAAAATCCGTTCACCGGCGGCTTTGAGAGGGACATCAGTTCCTATCTACAGAGGCTTCTGTGCCACCTACCAGTGCCCACTAGCACTACCTACCAGTGCCCACCAGCGCCATCTACCAGTGCCCACAGTACCACCCATCAATGCCCACAGTGTCACTTATCAGTTCTCACAAAGTCACCTATGAGTGCCAACAGTGCCACCTATAAAAGTCACCACCAAAGTGCCTCATCACCAGTGCAGCCCATCAGTGCCCATCAGTGCAGCCCATCAGTGCCCATCAGTGCAGCCTCATCAGTGAATATCAACGAAGGAAAAAAATTACCTGTTTGCAAAATGTTATAACAAACTATGAAATACGTTTTTTTTTTTTTTCAAAAATTTCTGTCTTTTTTTGTTTGTTTAGCAAAAAATAAAAACCCAAGTGGTGATTTAAAACCACCAAAAGAAAACTCTATTTGTGTGAAAAAAAATGAGGGGGGGGAGCCATGTTTGCCATGTTTGTAAGCATGTGGAGAGGGGAGGGAGGGGGGGGTGCTGTTTCTTGCTCCCCTCCAAAAATTGTTGCGTTTGTTTTTGACCTCAGCGGGGTCGTATATAGGCTTTGAGGGGGGGCAGCCTATTGTGGGCTACAGGTAGGGTCTGGTGTGCCTGATTATAATTGTTCGATGGTAAGGGGTCATACCGTTGTGTATGATCTTACTGAACTTAACCAGGAGCGTTATTTAGTTTGGGGAATTCTGAGGTTGTTTGGAAATGTGTCCAGCATGCCCATTTTGAACAACATTTTGTAGGTGTAACCTGACCTATGTGTATCAGTTCCTCCATTTCAGTTATTTTGTGTAATCTATGGAGCTGTTCCTTAACCACATGCCGACCGGGCCATAGCCGAAAGACGGCTACAGCGCGGTCGGCTTATCCTGGGTGGACGTCCTACGGACGTCCTCCCAGAAACTTGCTCCCGCGCGCCCCCTGGGGCGCGCACTCGGGAACATCCGTGACCGCCGGGTCCCGAGGACCCGGCGCATCACGGATCACTGTAAACGGCCGCTGATAGCGGCCGTTTACCACGTGATCGCTCCGTCAAATGACGGAGCGATCACATGTACACAAACCGGCGTCACGTCATGGCGCCGGCTCCTCCCTCCCCTCTCTGTACCGATCGGTACAGTGAGAGGGGAGAAGCGCGCAGGGGGGAGATGGGACCAGCGCTGTGGGCTGGATGTGTAGTGCCCACAGCGCTGGTCAGTGACAGCTACACTGCCACCACTGTGCAACACTCTGCCACCACTGTGCAATACTCTGCAACCACTGTGCAATGCTCTGCCCCCACTGTGCAATACTCTGCCACCACTGTGCAATACTCTGCCACCACTGTGCAATGCTCTGCCACCACTGTGCAATGCTCTGCCACCACTGTGCAACGCTCTGCCACCACTGTGCAATACTCTGCCCACACTATGCAATACTCTGCAACCACTGTGCAACGCTCTGCAACCACTGTGCAACGCTCTGCAACCACTGTGCAATGATCTGCCCCCACTGTGCAATGCTCTGCCCCCACTGTGCAACGCTCTGCAACCACTGTGCAACGCTCTGCAACCACTCTGCAACGCTCTGCCACCACTGCAATGCTCTGCCACCACTGTGCAATACTGTGCAACACTGCAATACTCTGCCAGTACTCGCCAATACTCTGCCAATACTCGCCAATACTCTGCCAATACTCTGCCAATAATCGCCAATACTCGCCAATACTCGCCAATACTCTGCCAATACTCTGCCAATAATTGCCAATACTCGCCAATACTCTGCCAATACTCGCCAATACTCGCCAATACTCGCCAATACTCTGCCAATACTCTGCAATAAATTTTAATAGAAACAAAGAATTTTTATTTATTTTTTTAAAACCCAGCGGTGATTAAATACCACCAAAAGAAAGCTCTATTTGTGTGAAAAAAAAGGACACAAAATTCATTTTGTAATTGTCATTCAAAGTGTGAGAGCACCGAAAGCTGAAAATTGGTCTGGTTAGGAAGGGGGTTTAAGTGCCCAGTGGTCAAGTGGTTAATTGAGGGGGTTGAGGGGACAACATAAATACCTATGTAGCACCCTGATGTTTAGGCAGGGTTGCTAGCAAATTTACCTGCCAAGTGTAGCTGCCTTGGCCAATTGATAGGAGATCAATTGATTCCACCCTAATTCTGGAATTTCTGCACTTCTCTCTTCTGTCACTAGATGGCCGGGTTTCTGGTGGCATTAGATAAGACAAGGGCATTGCAAGGACAGATTAGGAATGAATGGGGTGTCTCAGCCAATGGGCAGGGATTTTCTTGGGCCCCTTGGCCTGATGATTGGGGTTCTGTGCCACCTGGATGGCTGTCTGGATGGACATGTGTTGTATTGCCCCGGGCTGCTGAGCCAGAGCCCGAGGCCTATCCCGGGGACATCTGGCTGCTAGGCTGTCTGAGGGCCTATCCAGAAGCAAGAGAGCAGCACAGGGTTGGGACTGCGGCTTGCAGTCCAACCAGAAGTGACGGTTCTGCCGGCCAGAGAACCTGTCGTGGTCAGAGGTAGAGGGGAAGCTGTCACCACTAAGGGGCCATCCACCTTATTACCAGGGACCACCGTGAGTAGCTGAAGCAAGTACCGGAGCAGCATTCTCACTAACCGAGGATGGGAAACTTCAGCAGGTGTCAAGCCAGGGACCCAGCCAGCAGAGGTGCTGCTTGCAGAGCAGCCTTTTGTGCCAAGCCAGGAACCGAGCAGGCCAGTGGGGTGACACTTGAGGAGCATCTGTGAGTGCCAAGCTAGGGACCCAGCAGGGACGCGGGGGTGAAGCTTGAGGAAGATACTGTGTGCAAAGGTTGGAAGAGCTCAGGCGATCCAGTGGCAGCGGATCAGCAAGTCTAGTGAGAGAGACTGGGAGCTCAGTTGAAGTGAAGATCTACAAGAGGAGATTGTAGAAGTAAAGGAGTTTGTTACAACTTGTTTTAGAAACTGTTATAAGACTGTTGCCATAGGAGACAGCGATCCTACATATGCAGATGTGGTGTCTTGCTGATGCCTTTCCCTACATGGCTGTCTACCTATAGAAGTCTCGGAGTCTGCCAAATTAGCATTACAACTACTAAAGGTGTCCTGGCCCTAACCCTCTCTCCCCCAGTTCTGTTCAAGAGAAAATAAATCTCTTTGCATTCAAGAAGTGTCAGGTGCCCATTAATCTACCTTACATTGCACCCACCATGCCTCGTAACCCACTGAAGGATGTCAGCTGTCCCTAATTCTGGAGGCCTGGGACTTGGCTACACCTATTACAAAAAAAACTAAAAAAACTATATAAACACTTTTCTAATTCCACAGTGCCTACTCCCTATTGTGTGCTTTGGTCTCTTTCAGATGGGTGGTCGGGGAGCAGTAAAAACAGGTGGCTGAGCTGCATTTTATTAAACCCCAACCCAAATACATATTCAATTTTAAGAATTCTAGCTGCCACAATGTTTTATCAAAACTTGACACATAACATAACTACAGCTCAGTCTTCAGCCTGTTTTGTTAAGCCATGCTGTCAGTCTGAATCCTCTAAAACCCATGTGTCGAATACAAGGCCCATGGGCCGAATACAGTCCGCCAGGCCATTTCATGTGGCCCTCGCACCTTTCCTGCAGGTGTAGCACCCCCCTCATCTCCGCACCTACCTTGTCTCAGCAGTAGACAACAGAGATGAGGGCAGATCTTGTGCTTCTCCATGCACGCTCGTCTTTGCCCCCCACAATCTTAGCAGTTGGCATTGAGGAGGACAAAACTCCTCCTACATATCCTGAGCCTCTCTATGCAGCTGCAGCATCTCCTCATCTCCGCCTCCCCTGGTCTCAGCATTCAGTAGACTCAGGCAGCTGACTGCAGCCCTCCTCTGGTCCTCCTCCAGAGCCTGCACGTTCTGCTTCTCAGCTCCGCCCCCAGCTTCTTCCCAGCAGAAGCACAAGGTAAGGGGGATGCATTGTAATGTAAGGGAGGGTGGGGGGGACTCTTGACTTCTGATGGTGCGGGGGCTCTTGACATCTGATGTAAGGGGGGGTGGGGGTGTTCTGGACATCTAGTCTTACAGATACAACCAGGCTTTTGAGGGCAACCATAATGCTGATGCAGCCAACATTGAAATTGAGTTTGACACTCCTGCCCTAGTGGAAAGGTTGATAATAGACTCACGCAGTATGACTTTAATAAAACAGTAGCCTATAACAACCAGCCAGCCTTCCCCCTATTGAGTAAAATATGGATTTTGCAGACATGCCACAGATATTTGCATCTTGACAACTGTTGAAGTCCAAAGGAGTACAGTGATACCTCTGTTTGCGAGTAACACAGTATACAAGCGTTTCGCAAGACGAGCTATATTTTTAAAAAAATCCTGAGGCCGAGCAGGACTCAAGCTGCTGGTGTATGTATTACCATATGTGGCCAGAGGTCCGGGGGGGGGGGGTGTGTCTCCAAGCGCCACCACGCCACCGCACCTCTGGCCACATACAGTACTAGAATATGTAAAATACTGCGCTGTCCGCAAAAAATAGACAAAAAATGAAAAACTAACGCTGCTGCAATCATATATGTGAGATACCCACACTTAAACAACAAAATAGATACAAATGACTGCGCTGCTAGTGGTGTGAAATTAACCCACCAAAAAAGTATTAAATACGTGAGCATGTATGTAAACACCAGAAAATAGTATATTATAAATGCATAAAAAGTATACAAGTGAGTCAAAAAGTGGTATAACCTGAAAAAAAGGGCCAGTGCACATTAAATTGACAACAATCGGTGTAAACACATTTTCCACTTATAATCACTCAGATGAATGTGCTTAAATTGATCATAATAAACATAAAAATGATGTGAGCACACCATAACGAATCAATTTCATGTTCAGATAATGTCCATATAAGTATGTAAAAATCCCGCTGGTGACAGCATACGTATTGCACCCGAAGAAAAAACGTGGCCAGACAGAAAAGACCTCCACCATCAAAAGTACTGTCTCTTACCAGACGGCAAGATCTCCTGTCACAGAGATCCTGAGAGCCTTTGGCTTGTTCCCCCAGCCACGGGTCTCTGGGGCAGGTAAAATGATGTCCTCTGGATACTAAAGCAGACTCTCTCAGTAGTCACAATCAGGCATCATGCGGCTGTAATCGAGGCATCACACCAAGTGGCTCATTGTGCCAAACAATGTTGACATCCTACAGAACTTCTGACTGTCACAAACTTCTCTATGATCATCAATGTGTGTCAACTGGAGCCTGGGAGGCTGGCAAAAGTCTGGTTGACTTGATTTCTAAACCCAAATGCTGGATTATTTTTCCACCTTCATCGCTTGCTACCAAAGCCCGCAGCAGCAGCAGACCACCGGCAGTTGAGTGTGGAGGGTGTGTTGGGTGAAGTTGTTATTGCCCAAGGGCGAGGATCTACCTATTCCCACACTGCTTTCTATTTTAATTGTGATTACTTTTATTCTTTTTAAAAAAAAATTTGTTATGGTGGTTTTTGTTCAATAAAACCTTCCATGCTGATCTGCACTATTGGAGTCCCCCTCCTTTTTTCTTCCCTCCACATGTTTTCAAAATACTTGAGACATACTTCATGAGAGCTTTCACCATATCAAAAAGTGGTGTTTTGACATCAGCCCCATGCTCTGGTCATCTGTTGGATTAACCACCTGGAATTCGTGGTCCCTGTTTTGTGGTCGTGTTCCATCTTCCGTTTGGGTTGTCCAAGGTTTGGTAGTCCGCACCTCTCAGTGAAAGCTTCACGGATTCCACCAGTCCATTCCAGAGACGTCCAACCTGCCGGTTTTCGGATTCTACATGCTTGTTTGACTCCCTGTCGCTGACAAGGGGTCCACTTGCTCTGGTAAGCACACATCTTTTTCTATATTCATTCCAGAAAGTGTATGGAAAGAGGATCAAGTTCAAGTCATTTCCGTGTCTTTTTAATATCATCATCACCATATTCCACTGGGACACTGATATTGATTGATTTTACATTGGACATTTGTTGTTCACTTTTATACAGGGAGTAATCCCGATATATACTTTTGTGATTTGAGTCACTTTTTGGGCACTATATATTAGTTTTATGCTCACTCACATTTAGCGATACATTCTTATCCATCTTGTATACAGTGGTGTGAAAAAGTGTTTGCCCCCTTCCTCATTTCCTGTTCCTTTGCATGTTTGTCACGCTTAAGTGTTTCGGAACATCAAACCAATTTAAACAATAGTCAAGGACAACACAAGTAAACACAAAATGCAATTTGTAAATGAAGGTGTTTATTATTAAAGGTGAAAAAAATCCAAACCATCATGGCCCTGTGTGAAAAAGTGATTGCCCCCTAAACCTAATAACTGGTTGGGCCACCCTTAGCAGCAACAACTGCAACCAAGCGTTTGCGATAATGTGCAATGAGGCTTTTACAGCGTCCTGGAGGAATTTTGGCCCACTCATCTTTGCAGAATTGTCCTAATTCAGTTACATTAGAGGGTTTTCGAGCATGAACAGCCTTTTTAAGGTCATACCACAACATCTCAATAGGATTCAGGTCAGGACTTTGGCTAGGCCACTCCAAAGTCTTCATTTTGTTTTTCTTCAGCCATTCGGTGGTGGACTTGCTGGTGTGTTTAGGATCATTGTCCTGCTGCAGAACCCAAGTTCGTTTCAGCTTGAGTACACGAACAGATGGTCGGACATTCTCCTTCAGGATCTCTTGGTAGACACTAGAATTCATAGTTCCTTTTATCACGGCAAGTCTTCCAGGCCCTGAAGCAGCAAAACAGCCCCAGACCATCACACTACCACCACCATATTTTACTGTTGGTATAATGTTCTTTTTCTGAAATGCAGTGTTCCTTCTACGCCAGATATACTTGGACACACACCTTCCAAAGAGTTCCACTTTTGTCTCATCGGTCCACAGAATGTTGTCCCAAAAGTCTTGCGGATCATCAAGATGTGTTGTGGAGAAATTGAGACGAGCTTTGATGTTCTTTTTGCTCAGCAGTGGTTTTCTCCTTGGAACTCTGCCATGCAGGCCATTTTTGCCCAGTCTTTTCCTGATGGTGGAGGCATGAACGCTGACCTTAACTGAGGCAAGTGAGGCCTGCAGTTCCTTGGACGTTGTTGTGGGGGGTCTTTTGTGACCTCTTGGATGAGTCGTCGCTGCGCTCTTGGGGTAATTTTGGGCGGCCGGCCACTCCTGGGAAGGTTCACCACTGTTCCATGTCTTCGCCATTTGTGGATAATGGCTCTCACTGTGGTTCGCTGGATTCCCAAAGCTTTGGAAATGGCTTTATAACCCTTTCCAGACTTATAGATCTCAATTACTTTCTTTCTCAATTGTTCCTGAATTTCTTTGGGTCTCGGCATGATGTGTAGCTTTTAAGGATCTTCTGGTGGACCTTACTGTGTCAAGCAGCTCCTATTTAAGTGATGCCTTGATTGTGAACAGGTGTGGCAATAATCAGGCCTGGGTGTGGCTAGAGAAATTGAACTCAGGTGTGGACAACCACAGTTATAGTATGTTTTAACAAGGGGGCAATCACTTTTTCACACAGGGCCATGATGGTTTGGATTTTTTTTCACCTTTAATAATAAACACCTTCATTTACAAATTGCATTTTGTGTTTACTTGTGTTGTCCTTGACTATTACTTAAATTGGTTTGATGTTCCGAAACACTTAAGTGTGACAAACATGCAAAGGAACAGGAAATGAGGAAGGGGGCAAACACTTTTTCACACCACTGTATATATGTCGGCAGAATGGAACGGCTGGGCAAAGTAACGTACCTGTACGTTACTTTGAATTTCCCACCATGTGCGATGTCTGCCGGGTGCCCGTGATCGTGTCACGGAGCTGAAGAACGGGAGATGCCGATGTAAACACAGCATCTCCCCATCCTGCCTAGTGACAGGACACTGATCGTCTGCTCCCTGTCATCGGGAGCAGCGATCAGTGTCATGTCACCGCTAGCCCATCCCCCCCACAGTTAGAATCACTCCCTAGGACACATTTAACACCTCCCCCGCCCCTAGTGGTTAACCCCTTCACTGCCAGTGACATTTTTACAGGAATCAATGCAATTTTATAGCATTAATCGCTGTATTAATGCCAATGGTCCCAAAAATGTGTCAAAAGTGTCCGATGTGTCCGCCATAATGTCACAGTCATGATAAAAATCACTGATCGCCGCCATTACTAGTAAAAAAAATTATTAATAAAAATGCTCTAAAACTATCCCCTATTTTGTAGACGCTATAACTTTTGCGCAAACCAATCAATAAACGCTTATTACGATTTTTGTTACCAAAAATATGTAGAAGAATACGTATCGGCCTAAACTGAGGGAAAGAAATATTTTATATATTTTTTGAGGATATTTATTATAGCAAAACGTAAAAAAAAAAAATGTTTTTTTTTCAAAATTGTCGCTTATTTTTGTTTATAGCGCCAAAAATTAGAACTGCAGGAGTGATCAAATACCACCAAAAGAAATCTTTATTTGTGGGAAAAAAAGGACGTCAATTTTGTTTGGGAGCCACGTCGCACGACTACGCAATTGTCAGTTAAAGCGACGCAGTGCCGAATCGCAAAAAAGTGCTCTGGTCTTTGGCCAGCCAAATGGTCAGGGTCTGAAACGATTAAATATACCATTCAAAGAGTTCTGTTATGTATGTTACACATCCTCCAACCGTCCCAGATCCTGTGGGACTGTCCCAGGATTTTTTTTAAATTCAGAAGTCCCACAAATCTAGGACATGATAACCTCCTGGGTGCTCATTATAATGACAGGTGAGCAGTAATTGTAGTGTAACTTCTAAAGGAAGGCTGTCGGCTGTACCCCTACCCCCCCCCCCCCCCCATTCTTTCCCATCTGCTCTCCTGTCATCTCCACATAACCTGCTTCCTTATTGCATATATGCAGTCTGGTTAGTCGCTTTGCACCTTCCCCTCTTTAGTGCTGGGTCATTATTGATGCTCTGCAGTGTCTGCATTCTCTTTTATAAGTGTCTAATAGCAACTTCGAGGATGAAACAATGAACCCTTTACCTTATTAATGTCTACAAGGCAAAGATAACTGTTGTAACCACTTGACCTCTGGAAAATTTACGCCCATTCAGACCCAGGCCATTACTTGCGATACGGCACTGCATTACTTTAACTGACAATTGCGCGGTCATGCAACACTCTATCCAAATAACATTTATGTACTTTTTTCCCCACAAATAGAGCTTTCTTTTGGTGGTATTTGATCACCTCTGCGGTTTTTATTTTTTTGCACTATAAACAAAAAAAGACCGACAATTTAAAAAATAAAAAAAAAACAATATTTTTTTACTTTCTGCTGTAAAACTTATCCAATAAAAAATAAAATAAAAAAATAAAAGGTATTTATACATTTAGGCCAATGTGCATTCTGCTATATATTTTTGGTATAAAAAAATCCCAATTAGCGTAAATTGATTTGTTTGCACAAAAGCTATAGCATCTACAAGCTATGAGATGTTTATTTATTTATTTGTTTATTAGTAATGGCCACGATCGTCGACTTATAGCGGGACTGCGATATTGCGGCGGACATTTGGATACTAATTGACACTTTTTGGGGACCAGTGACACTAATACAGTGATCAGTGCTAAAAAATATGCACTGTCACTGTACTAATGACACTGGCTGGGAAGGGGTTAAACATCAGGGGCGATCAAAGGGTTTAATGTGTGCCTAGCCAGTGTTTTATTACAGTGTGGGACATGCCTTTACTAGGGGAACGCATCGATCCTTGTCACTGCTTTGCAGAGACACAGGATCCATGCCTTCCCTCCTGTCAGAACGATAATCTGCCTTGTTTACATAGGCAGACCAACATCTGCTGGATCATCGGTGGGTGCCGGCTGACACCGCGGTACCTGCCGCTGTGTGTGATCACAGTGGGAGCAAGCCACCTATCCGGAAGTGCCAGATCACGTATACATACTTGATCCAGCTCACAGGTGCCATCCTGTTGCAGTAAAACTGCTATGTGGCAGACCTGAAGTGGTTAACCTTACTCTGTTAATCCTGCCAGAATCTAGTGAGCTGATAACGTTGTTTGATCCTTTTCTGTGATGATTGCTATCAATTACATCACATTCAGGGGGAACTACAAAACACCTCCCCCTATGTTTTAGAGCTGGGTGACAACACTATGGATAGATACAGTGCTGTGAGTGAGTATTGTCAATTTTAGAGTAGTAAGAAGAGCCGGCAACACTGTAATCCTTGAAGTGTCGTTTATTGGTATATCAGAGTGACACTAAAACAATAAACTGACGCGTTTCGGCAATAGCCGTAGCCATAGCAGCTACGACTAAGGCTATTGCCGAAAACGCATCAGTTTATTGTTTTAGTGTCACTCTGATGTACCAATAAACGACACTTCAAGGATTACAGTGTTGCCGGATCTTCTTACTACTGTTGCATTGGACTGTGTTGGGACACATTGAGCCTCGACACCTGTGAGTGGACCTGGTGTATGGATTGAGTTGTCCCTGCAGAGAGCGCTGTTACCTCTCTTCTTTTCCATATTGTCAATTTTAGGACAGGAAGTATGTGATTGGCAAGATCATCAGGTGAAAATATAAAAGAAAAAAGTCTGAACATTAATGCAGCCACCACATCTAAAGACTAGTAAGCTGCACTATATTACATTTTTATTCTAGGATTTACATATGATATGAAGTATATAATTAAAAGTGGGCTAAAACCTATAATACTAATCCACAGTGCAAGATAAAACAACCACATATAATATATTGTTCATATATATATATATATATATATGATTGCTGAAAAAACTCTGACAAACTCTGTATCAAAAATCCTTATACTGTGAAAATGAAAAAAAATAAATTGAAAAAAGTGCAGATAGAAATTCACCACCACCTCAGTGTGAACTGCCTGCTCACCTTCTATCACAATCGGCACGTACCTGACAGATGAGTCCAATTGGGCAGGAGGAGGTCTCCCGTACGGATCCGACTGACGGCCCCTGGAGGTGGGTACAGGAGGCACGGAAGTCAGGAAGGGTAAGGGAGCCTGATGTAGGGGTCCGGAAGTTGGTGATGGCGGTCCGCTGTTGATGAGGTGAAGTGCAGGTAAGCAGGGTTCACAAATAGTAAGGTAAGGTTCCGGTATGTAGAGTTCACTGACAGCAAGGTGAAATAACGGTAGGTAAACTCACGTCACTCAGCGGGTAAGGGATGGTGATGGGGTTCCCAATACAGGTGGTGAAACTCACTGTAAGCCGGATATAATACAGGATAAGCAGATACAGGTCCCTTGAGCAGGAGATATAAGAAGTCCAAATCCAAGCAGAAGTCGGCAACGTTCAAACAGCACAGTACAAAGGAGTTGGCAGGAGAATGGTCGGTCAAGCAGAGGTCTGGGGCAGGCGGAAATCCGGATAGTCCAAAGGGTTAAGCCGAGGTCTTTACAGGTAAGCAGGGTATAACACAGGAACAAACAGATCACTGGGAGATCACAGGAACAAGGTAGTGGCTGGTGCAGAGTATCAGGTATACTGAAGATCAGGCAGCACTAGCCAGCAGGCACTGCTTGATTAAATAGTCTCATTGGCGCCAACAGTCCATACAGGTGTATGTGAATCACAGGGCGCGCGCCCCTGGACGCCAGCGCGCGCGCGCACGCAAGCCCGCGCTCACGGGAACGCGCACACCACCACGCGTTGGCGCGCGTCTGTGCGCGCCAATCAAACGCCTGGAACCACGGTTTTCCTGACAGTGCCCCCTCCTTAAGGGCAGCCTCCGGATGCCCAGTTGTGCCAATTTGGAAGCATGAGAGTCTTTGAAAGTTCGTAGTAACTCACTGGCATGTAAATTTTCCTCAGGCTCCCATGAATTGTCCTCGGGCCCATACCCTTTCCATTTGATAAGAAACTGGATCTGATCACGTCTTTTCCTACAATCTAAGATTGCTTCCACCTCAAATTCCTCTTCGTTGTTGATAATGACAGGTTTGGGGGGACCAGTCCTACGGTCAATAAATGAATTCGGAATCACAGGTTTCAAGAGAGTAACATGGAAAACTGGGTGGATCCTTAGGGAAGTGGGTAGATCAAGTTCATAGGCGACATTGTTAATTTTCCTTTTTACAGGAAAGGGCCCCAAAAATTTTGGACCCAGTTTCCTGGAAGGGCATGCCAACTTCAAATTGATGGTGGACAACCAGACCTGGTTACCGGGTTCTAGGATGAGTTCCCCACGTCTCTTTTCATCAAAGGTTTTTTTGTAAGTTTCCTGGGCTTTAGTCATGGTCTCCTGCAGTACTTTATTGTTAGTGGAGAAAAAGTCCAAGGTTTTGGATACTGCGGGCACTGAACATTCAGGTATTGATTGTGGTAGAAAAGATGGATGGTAGCCGTAGTTGGCAAAAAACGGTGTCTGATTGATGGACGAGTGTAAGGAGTTGTTATATGAGAATTCGGCAATGGGAAGCAGAGGAGCCCAGTCATCTTGAGAGAAGGTAGAAAAACAGCGTAAATATTGTTCTAAGGTTTGATTAGTTCTCTCAGTCTGACCATTTGTCTGTGGATGATATGCCGAGGAGAATGCCAGTTCAATTTCCAAAGATCCACAGAGGGCCTTCCAGAATCTGGAGGTGAACTGGACACCACGATCTGAAACAATATTTCTTGGGATACCATGTAATCTTACCACTTCTTTGATAAATGTTTTGGCTGTTTCCATGGCTGACGGGGTGCCCTTCATGGGCAGGAAGTGGGCCATCTTTGACAGTCTGTCCACTACGACAAAGATAGAAGAAAACCCTTCCGATGGGGGAAGTTCAACAATAAAGTCTATTGAGACCATACTCCATGGCCTTTCTGGGACTGGTAGAGGTTTTAATAGACCCCAGGCTCTTGTTCGGCTAGTCTTGTTTCGCGCACAAACATTGCATGACTCAACATATCTTTTACAATCCCGGGTCAGATGAGGCCACCAGAAAGTACGTTGCAGCAGATTGGTTGTTTTTTGAGTACCGAAGTGTCCTGCTAGTTTGTGGTCGTGGCATAATTCTAGTACACGTACCCTTAATTCTTCTGGTACTACGATTTTATCTTCATGCCAGAGCAGACCGTCCTTAGCGGACATCCCATCCAAAGGACGCATCCCCACAGTGGCTTGTTTGATCTGAGAAATGAGATCCCCCTGTAAGAGCAAGAAGTTCCCAGAAGGTAGAATGGTGTCGGGAAGTGGGGCCTGTTCGGTGTCCAAAACATTCGGGAAAGAGCATCTGGTTTTGTGTTCTTGGAACCCGGTCGAAAGGTTATGTGGAATTGAAACCGTGAGAAGAATAGAGCCCACCTGGCCTGCCGAGGTCTTAATCTTTTGGCTGTCCTCAGGTACTCCAAGTTTTTATGATCGGTGTACACCAGAACAGGATGTGCAGCCCCTTCGAGTAGATAGCGCCATTCCTCCAATGCCACCTTGATGGCAAGAAGCTCCCTGTCGCCCACATCGTAGTTTCGTTCTGACGAGGTCAGTTTACGAGAGAAGAAACCCACAGGATAAAGAAGGGCCTTGGCACCCTGTCGCTGGGACAACACGGCACCTACTGCAACCTCAGAGGCGTCAACCTCTAATACGAAAGGCAAAGCTGGGTTTGGGTGTTTGAGAATGGAGGCCGAAGTAAAAAGTCTCTTGAGCTCTTCAAAGGCCAGTTGTGCTTTGGGAGTCCAGTGAAATCGAGTCCCCTGTTTGGTGAGTTCGGTAATAGGGGAAATGATGGAGGAGAAACCTTTAATAAACTTCCTGTAGAAATTGGCAAAGCCAATGAAGCGTTGTATTCCTTTTTTGTCCATGGGTGCTGGCCAATCCAGGATAGCGGATACCTTTTCAGGGTCCATTTTTATTCCATCAGCAGAAATAATTAATCCCAGGAATTGCACAGTGTGAATTTCAAAACTGCACTTTTCTAGTTTGGCGTATAATCCATGCTGTCTCAGGCGGGTAAGGACATTTCGGACATGCCTACGGTGATCATTCAGGGATGTGGAAAAAACTAAAATGTCATCTAAGTAAACAATAACGTACAGGTCCAGATAATCGTGGAAAATATTATTGACGAAATGTTGGAACGTTGCAGGAGCGTTACACAGGCCGAAAGGCATGACGAGATACTCATAATGTCCAAATCGAGTGCGAAAAGCCGTTTTCCACTCGTCCCCTTTTCGGATGCGGATTAAGTTGTAAGCCCCGCGAAGGTCCAATTTTGTAAAGATTTTGGCTGTCCCTAATCTTTGGAAGAGTTCTGGCACCAGCGGTAGAGGGTATCTGTTTTTAATGGTAATTTTATTTAATTCCCGGTAGTCAATGCAAGGGCGTAGGGAGTGGTCCTTCTTCTCAACAAAGAAGATGCCTGCGCCGGCCGGGGATGTGGAGGGGCGGATGAAGCCTTTCGCTAGATTCTCATCTATGTAGTCTTTTAGAGTGCCCAATTCTTGTTCCGTTAATGGAAAAATCCTTCCAAAGGGGACTTCTGTTCCAGGTAGTAATTCTATGGGGCAATCATAAGGCCTGTGGGGAGGAAGAGTTTCTGCCCCCTTCTTGCTGAATACATCCACAAAGTCCCGGTAGGGTTCAGGAATGGACTGGTGAAGTTCAGCATCAGTCCCCAAACAGAGAAGAGGAGCCAGTTTGACGGAAGTTTGACATTGACAATTCTGCCGGCAATATTCAGAAGAGAACTGGACTTCTCCTGTGGCCCAGTTGATATTGGGGTTGTGGGCCCGCAACCAGGGCATTCCAAGTATGATTGGAAAAAGTGGAGATGATATGACGTCCAGACATAGGAATTCTTGATGTTGAGAGTCTATAGTTGTTAATAGAGGTGTGGTTTCTTGGGTTACCGGACCGGAACTAAGGGTGGATCCATCGGCCAGATGTACTGAAAGACCTCGGGTCTTGGATTGGAGAGGAATGCCATGGCTGGTTGCGAAAGCTTGATCAATGAAACAGCTGCATGCTCCTGAGTCAATGATGACCGATACTGGAATGCTCCGGTCGGAGAGCTGTAAAGTAATGGAGATCGCCAGGTGAGTACCAGTTGGAAGCAAGACAGGTGCACACAAGGAAGAAGAGGGCAGGCACTTACGTGTCTTGTTGGGGCACATTCTTGCATAATGTCCAGGTTCACCACAGTATAGACACAGGTTGTGGGCCCGTCTGCGCATCTTCTCTTCAGGAGTCAAAGAAGGTCTGAGCAACCCGATCTGCATTGGTTCCGGAGCTCCTGTCGTTAGAGTAGATGAAGCTGAAGGAGCCACACCGGGTGGCCCGGTGACCTTGGGGACCATCCAGAAGGGACGGGAAGGTCCGGAGGATCTTTCGGCCCGTCTTTCCCTGAGACGGCGGTCAATTTGCACCGATAAGTTGATAAGTTCATCTAAAGTTGGAGGAACCCCCACTCGAGCCAGTTCATCTTTCAGAGGGTCTGATAATCCTTTGCGAAATTGATGGCGTAACGCTGCATCATTCCATTCTGTATCAGAGCTCCAACGTTTGAACTCGACGGCATAGTCCTCGGCCGTTCTGCGACCTTGCTGTAAGGACTGTAATGCGACTTCGGCCGTAACGGTGGGTTGAGGGTCCTCATATAGTTGTGACATAGCAGTGAAGAGACTACTAAAGGACTCCAAGGATGCGGCTTTCTGCTCCAGCAGGCGGTGGGCCCAGGTCTGGGGTTCCCCTGTCAGGAGGGAGATGATGAAGCCCACCTTAGTAGCTTCCAGAGAGAAAGTCCGTGGCTGTAGGGCAAAATAAAGCTCACATGCGTTGCGGAAGGCACGGAACTTACTTCGTTCCCCAGAAAACTTCTCGGGTAGGGGTACTTTGGGTTCTGGGGGTAACATAATTACAGAAGGTGGCTGGGGAAGTCCCGTGGAAGACGTTCCTTGAGAGTTAGCGGACAAAGTCTGAACCTGTTCCATCAAACGAGTGTAACCTTCCTGTAGGCCTTTTACTGCTTGGGTGAGACCTGCTAGATGTCTGCCTAGTTCCTCCATGGGGGAGACCCCCTGCCCGGACTCGGTCATGGCTGCCTGATACTATCACAATCGGCACGTACCTGACAGATGAGTCCAATTGGGCAGGAGGAGGTCTCCCGTACGGATCCGACTGACGGCCCCTGGAGGTGGGTACAGGAGGCACGGAAGTCAGGAAGGGTAAGGGAGCCTGATGTAGGGGTCCGGAAGTTGGTGATGGCGGTCCGCTGTTGATGAGGTGAAGTGCAGGTAAGCAGGGTTCACAAATAGTAAGGTAAGGTTCCGGTATGTAGAGTTCACTGACAGCAAGGTGAAATAACGGTAGGTAAACTCACGTCACTCAGCGGGTAAGGGATGGTGATGGGGTTCCCAATACAGGTGGTGAAACTCACTGTAAGCCGGATATAATACAGGATAAGCAGATACAGGTCCCTTGAGCAGGAGATATAAGAAGTCCAAATCCAAGCAGAAGTCGGCAACGTTCAAACAGCACAGTACAAAGGAGTTGGCAGGAGAATGGTCGGTCAAGCAGAGGTCTGGGGCAGGCGGAAATCCGGATAGTCCAAAGGGTTAAGCCGAGGTCTTTACAGGTAAGCAGGGTATAACACAGGAACAAACAGATCACTGGGAGATCACAGGAACAAGGTAGTGGCTGGTGCAGAGTATCAGGTATACTGAAGATCAGGCAGCACTAGCCAGCAGGTGCTGCTTGATTAAATAGTCTCATTGGCGCCAACAGTCCATACAGGTGTATGTGAATCACAGGGCGCGCGCCCCTGGACGCCAGCGCGCGCGCGCACGCAAGCCCGCGCTCACGGGAACGCGCACACCACCACACGTCGGCGCGCGGCTGTGCGCGCCAATCAAACGCCTGGAACCACGATTTTCCTGACACCTTCCAGGAATTTTCAGACAAAAAATCCTTATAATGGTCAGCCTTTATGTGTTCCGATCCTGGGTAATGGTACAAGCTATTTTCCTGGACTTCTCCAAAGTGTCTTGACTTCTCCAGGGTAAGCTGATTCTCAAAAATAATTAATACAACATCATCGCGCAAGATTGCTAATTGCTAAACTGATTGCTTCCACTTATTATAAAATAAACACATTTAAGTCAATATATAGAGCATATTGAACGATCAGCATAAGAATGTAGCTCTCCTCCTCACTGCACATCCAGCGTGTTCAGCTTAACAAACACCCGGAAGTGTCGTCACCGGCTTCTCCCGACGCGTTGCGTCACAGGTCACGTGACTTTCCCTTGAGTCACAGGTCGCGTGGTTGTTTTATGTATGAGGTTGTTTTATCTTGCACTATGGATTAGTATTATAGGTTTTAGCGCACTATTAATTATATACTTCATTCAATTACATGTGGTGTTTGAGCACATTAGAATAGCTGCAGCTGAACTTTAGTTATTGGTATTCATTTTTATTAATTTTTCTTCATATTAGCGCTCGAGTTCCCTATTATTTATTTTTACATATTATATAATGCAAGCAGCCATGGACCCTCTGTGAGGGTTGAGCTGTGGCACCAACCAGCAAGCATAGCTCTGTAGCTCTTTTTTCCCTCTGAAGTCTGATATCATGCTTGGTCTGTGCATTGAATGCATTACCATTTGGATTCTTTATAGAGGCAAATAATGACTAGAATGCACGCATTAATGGATGTCAGTATTGTAGACATTAGTGCAAGCCAATCTGACACTCTTAAAGGGCCAGTCCTCTGTCAACTGCATGTTTTCAAACAATAGCCCACTTTATAATTGACTCATTGGAGTTCCTCTTTAAAGGTTATATTGCTCTGATGGAAAAAAAAAAAATCTAATATGTGATAAAAGAAGAGATTAATGAAGCATGTAATATTCCTTACAGGCAGACTTTCCTATCATGTACTATCAAAGCCCGCAAGGCATTGAAAGTTACAAATGTTATCAAGCATTAGCAGGCATTTAAAGAACATCTCCTGAATTTTTCCAGCACACAAAAAAGTATTTCAAGTCATGTAAATGAATGGTAATTTTTTTTTTTTTTTTTTACTTTAAAATAGGGCTCAATAGAGTACAGTGTCCTGGACCCGATTCTGCAAACATGGAGAAGCTTTCGATTTGCTCAATCTGTCTCCTTCTCTTAGATGGCCATGATTGCAACAAGGAAAATTAATCCATTTAAAAATCTGAAAGCTTAAATATAAGAATTTCCAATACCCCCCTTCCCCCCATACTCTCTCTTTCTCCCTTTTTTTTTTTTTTTAAGAATATCAATAAGTTCCAATTGAAGAGTGGATTCTTTTGCAATTCAGGCATGTGCCGGCGATAACAGGCGAGTTGGCATGAAGAGAGGCAGAGATGGATTAATTATGCAGAGAACATGGAAATTCTGCTTATCATCGGCAAGCAAAGGAGCCCAGCTCACATAATCAGCAAACGAAGGGAGAAAAAAAAAATAACAATGCAATGGCACCTTCCAGCCCATCATCACATTTTTTTACCCCCCTTGTAATTAAAAAATAACATACAATTATAGCCCTATCTGCAGTGCAAGGCAAGGAGTGGGTGTCCACAATATAATTGCAGCGGGATAATAAAGCAAAAAAAAAAAAAAAAACAAGGACTGTCCGTTTCTGCATTGCTACATGTCCCTGTCTATAATTTTTTTCCATCTCTGTCTCTTATTTTGTCTCCTCCAGCCTCAACACTTTTTATTGGCCAAGGCAACCATGAGATTAATATCTCAGGTGACGTTCTGCATTAGTATCTCCAAAAATAACATTTCTGATTTATCGCTTACAAGCTTGGAACAGTAGAAATATTTGGCTTTTCTTAGGTAGATCTACTGTGGTCAAGAGCAATCAGTGTTCTGCTCTGAATATGGTTTTAGCTATTGCTATAAAATATATTTTTGCTATTTATTTATATGAATCAATACTAAAACTTTAAGACGCATCTTTGGCATTTGTTAAAATAAACTATATGGTTTGGTTTCAATTTTATATAAAAAAATAAAAATCCACTTATTTTTTTAGATGTGTGCAATGAATACAACAATTAATTAGCAAAGTGATTTATATAAAAAAAATTATAAAAAATAACTTTTCATTGATGTCTTTGTTGTTGAATGTGAGTTTAATCCATGCAGCTTGGTTACTTGTTAAGAAAAAAATGTCATAATGAATGCCTTTTAAATTACAGATGATCAAACATTGCATTTGACCTAATTTACAAATGTGCTCTTTAAAAAAAAAAAGGGGAAAAATTCAGTTAACGAGAGGAAAAAAAAAAGTTAGAGTGTTCAAATCACTTTCTGCTCCAGTTGTTTAGACAAAAGTTGTGCGCGCTTATCATTTTTTCCCAAATTGGTAATTGCTACATTTTCAAATGTGTGCTGTGACAATTTATATGTAAAATATGCTGGAGTGTTTTAAACTGATGCTTCTTATTTTTTTTTATCCTCGCCCTTTCTAGACAATTCTCAGAAACCTGCTTTATGTAATTATATGTAAAATGTTATTTATCACTGATTCAGCTATTAGCATTTGTATTGCTTAGAAGTATGTATATTATTACATTATCACATAAGAGGAAAAAGGAAGGAAAAATCAGAATATATTTCATAAAAAGACAAAATAGATAGAATATTTATAAAAAGATAGTCATAAACTCAGTACATTTTATATATTTCTTAATTATTTCTCACAAAAAAATCAAAAATGCTACAGTAAAATAAGGTGATTGGACTTGATGATTTTATGACTTTTATGACTTTTAAGTTGCTAAGTTTCCCTGAGATGTGTCTTTGTCAGGGTCTGTATTGCTTCTGCATCAGCAAATCAGATTCAAACCTGGGCTAGAAATTACAGTTGGAGAATGAAAGTGTGCATCTTATTGGTTCTTGTGATTTAATGTAGATATTTGTTTATTTACTTTGATAAATGAATAAGTTACATTATTTAATGACTTCAGAAATGAGATTGATATGTGATATACTATATATCACAAGTCAATCTAATTTCTGAAGTCATTAAATAATTTAACTTATTAATTTATCAAAGTAAATGAACAAATGTCTGCATTAAATCACAAGAACCAATAAGGTGCACACTTTCATTCTCCAACTTAAAAGTGGGGTATGCCTGTAATTATACATTGCTCTTCTTTTAAACGCAAGGCAACATGATGTTTTGACGTATTTCTAGGCAATCTTTAAGCACTGGGGAGTCTTGTTGGAAATGTATCTGCTAGCAAAATAATTCTTTAAAACTAATTACAATCCTTGAATCAAACATATCCAACAAGGTGGTCTATTACTCAAAGAATGAAGACCTCATGCTTCTCTGCTTGTGCTAAATCCACAAATGGTCCATTCATGCGTGACCTGATTATAGTACCAAAGACTAAAGCCCCATACACACGGTCAGACTTTTTCATGGATTCTGTCCGATCGGACAATGTTGTTGAAAAATCAGACCGTGTGTATGCACCATCGGACAGTGTACGTCGGATTGTCCGACGGACAAAGTCTTATCTCCTGCTGGAAAGATTTGCCGACAACACGGTCCGATCACACCAAATCCGATCGTGTGTACGGTTGTCCGACCGGACAAAGTGCTACGCATGCTCAGATCACATTACAAGACCAAAGCTATTGGCTACTAGCCTCTACGTAGTCCCGTCGTAGGCAACAAACGTCACTGCGTTCAGAATGATCGGATTTTCCGACAACTTTGTCCGACCAACATCAGACAAAGTATGACGGACAGGATCCGACCGACCTGGTCCGCGGATTGTCCGACCGTGTGTATGGGGCTTAAAACATCTTACAGAAGCAGATATGATCACACAATGAAAGCTAGTTCTTTGAAAGTGTGCAATAATTTTTCTATGTATTGGGCATAATCCATACTATGAGAGGACCTAAAAAAAATGGTGCCACCACTTTGTGGAATCCTGATGAAGAGCCTCAACCTTTTCGTGCTAGGCACTATTCCATTCTCCTGGTGCAGAGGGCTTTAGATCACATTTGTAGAGGAAGATGTATGAATTTTATTTCCTTCCCAGAGGAGGGATGAATATGGTTTTGTCTGTGGCTCCTTTGTGACACCAACAGCATTTTAGGGCTACACAGAATCTCTTTATCCAGGTGACAGATTATGAAAAGATCATGCAAAGACCTGAAATGCCGTTGGAGATATGTGGTGCCAATAAAGTTTCAAATACCTCCTACCAGAGCCATGGATTATTTTTCTTCCTGGGGAGGAAGTTCAGTTTTGGACAACCACAGGAGAATAATCATAATTTGGGCTTAATCACTGTGTACGTGGTACCATATGTCACAGTCCTTGTACCCACAAAATATGCTTTAATTACTATGCCAAAAACAAGAGTCTAAAAAATACATACACCTCTGGAGGGGGTGCTTTCAAGGTGTCATGGGAAGACCTCTACCGGGGACAGCAAGGTTCAATAAACAGCGTTTTAATAAGGGATAAATAAGGGTGGCCAAAAGCCTTGTGTCAACTGATGCTTTGCAGTACTAACTGGAGGTCATCAGTTTAATAAACACTGTTCCAACTCTCTCAGCTGCCTGACGCCAAGTTGCTAGTCTGGGAAAGGTGTCAAGAAGGTGGACCACAGACCCTAGATTCCTTTCTCTTGGTGTCTCTGATGATCAGCAGAAGGCAGAGCAGGATATGAGGGAGCCTTTCTGATGGGTCTACTTGTCCTCTCTCTCCTCCACTTCTCCATCTGTCCCCCTGGACATTTTATTTTTATCCCCAGTCCTCTCCCTGTTTCTGATTTCCTTGGATCATTGGCACTTTTTCCTTCCTCTCTCCCCATGGGTTTGTTGGTTGGACTCACCCTAGCTGCTAATGCAGCCAGTCAGTGTCCTCCCTCTCCTCTCTCTCAGCAGCTTATTAATCCCTTGGCCAGGCCGAAGAAGTAAATATGCTGTCGCTGTGAGGTTGCTTGGGCTTTGTGGCTCTTAGCTTAATGGAGCCACCAGCCAGGATACACTAGCCTAGTTGCTGCACCTGACCCCAAAGACAGACACTCTGGTAGTGATTTTGGCCCCCATATCTATGCCTCTGCTTCCTACACATCTCTTGGCATCTATTTTTTTGCACCTGCATTGTCACTGCTGTTGTGCATCCATTGTCCTTCTATGTGATTACTTACGGCATGGATTTTTTTTTTCATGTTTCCATGTGACACACTCCTGTCTTTAAAAAAGTGTTTTTTTTTTTTTTATTTAATGTTTGTGGGCAGGGTTATTCTCCCTGTATTGTATGTAATGATGCTAAAGTTCTGCCCACAGACTTGAGCTTCAGCAGAGGAGGAGGGCATCGGAGCCAGTGGTAGAGCCTGCCCTGTATATAACCCTTGAAGTGCAGGGGGGCAAGGCATTGGTGAATTTTGAATATTCCTGCAGTTGAGCTTTAAGGAATAAGATGAGTCCTATTTTAATGAAAGGCCCATTTGTGAACATGTTAGTACTGGGTCTGGTAGCTTATGTCCTAAAATAGGTTATAGTTAATCCCTCTGAAAATCTATGAATACATACCAGCCTTTATTTTGAACCGAATTTGTCCCTCATTTATAAGGACAATTCCAGAATAACCGCGTTCAAATAGACACAAAAAATACAACTTCATAACTAATGCAGGTCATAGATATGCCAGTCGCGGCAAATTTGGGAACTCTCCACCAGGCCAGTGAAAAAAAATATTGATATGAAATAAAGTTATGGTATTGGTGTTTTACCAGTTTCAAATGACTGTACAATTAAAACCTAGCAGTAAATTGGAAAAATATGGCTGGCAACTGCCACGATGATGGTTTTGATAAATTTTCATTGCAATTTAGATACTTGGTTTGCTCAGAATTGAGAAATGTTTGAAACCATTGGTGATAGATTACTGTAGAACATTCAGTTTGGAATAATCACTTTTATTCTTGTCCCAGGCCTATTAATACTTTGGTTTGTCCTTAACCTCCCTGGCGGTATGATTCTGGCTGGAATTTTGTGCTGAAAGCGGTACAATTATTTTGCATGGAAATTTGACGTTTTTATATTGTAGGCATGCAATTCTTATGAATAACTTACTTAAATTTGTCCGAACCAGAGTCTAGTAGACATCCCGGGTATGATAAAGTTTGAAACACAAAATAATAAATTATAATATAATAAAAATATATATATAAATGATTCAATATTGTAATCAAATCAAAAACACTGAAATTTGCTCAGTTGCAGAATAGTCGCTGTCATTAAATTTATTGTTTGATGATAAATTGTGATTCTAATTTTTTATCGGTGTTTTCTAGCTGGTCTAAAACCACTTTTGACATAAAGGGACACTTTTTGGTTGCTATGGACAATCTCCAGTTTCCAGGCAGAAAAAAACTTTTTATTATATAAAATGACATGCAGGGCAATGGGCAGACCACTAGGGACAAAGGGGATGTGTATTTTTTGTATACAGTACTGTAATCTGTAAGATTACAGTACTGTATGTGTTTTGTGTTTTTAAACTTTTTTGAATTTGGCGCCGATCTCCGCTCCCGTGCGTCGTAACGTCGCAGGGAACGGAGATCAGTGGCACTCGGCACTGTGTGATTCGAGCGAGCGGACGGCTCGTTCACACAGCGGGGAGACATCGCAGGATCCAGGGGAAAAGGTAAGTAACTTCCCCCCCTGTATCCTGCAATGCAGCCCGAGTCTGGCTCGGGGTTACCGCTCCTGGCAGAAAAAACTGAACCCGAGCCAGACTCGGGAACACCGCCAAGGAGGTTAAAGGATACAGAAGCAATGCCATATACTGCAGGCTTAACATATATTCACCTTCTTGGTCAAAAGCCAGTATCCTGCATATACATATATTTAAACTTTGATTCCAAAGATCATGAGCATGCAAGGTTTGTAGTTTTTATCACTTGTTTATACTGTTGGAGCAGGGTAAACTCCATCTTTCTTAAAGGGTTAGTTCACCTTTTCATATAAAATGAAAAAGTAGAAGTAACACCCTACATCCCCCAACTGACCCCCAGTCCCCGCTGTACTTTTTTTTTTGAAATCCCTGCACTTATTCCCCTTCTTTCTGCAGGGCTTCTTTGATGGATCAGAGAAATTCCAATTGGTGAAATCAGTCACATTTTGACACTGACCAATCGGAATCACTCTGATCCATCCTGGAAGCCCTGCATAAAGAAGGCAGTGGTTAGCACTTACCCTTTGCAGCATTTTCTGCATGGAATTTGAATGTTCTCCTTGTGTTGTGTGGGTTTTCAGCAGTTACTTCAATTATATCCACACTCCAAAGACAAGCTGGTAAGTTAATTAGCTCCTGTCTAAAAATTGTCTCTTGTATGATCAGGGCTTTTTTTCAGCTGGAACTTGGTGGAACTCAGTTCCACCACCTCTGACTTAGTGCTGAGCAGGGAGCACAGGGCCTATCACTTGTAAACTCCCACAAATCTGGTCTCCTGAGTGGCTCCTCCTGAGTGCAGGATGGGGACATGGGAGATGTGGGTGCCTGTGGTGCAGTAAAGATGCTGACACCTGCACTGGATCATCTCCCTGCAAGTGAGAGAGGCTGAGCAATTTACAGTGTGCAGGGAGGTCCTGGTATTTAATGCCCCTTTAAGACCCTCCCACTGTTAGTGAAATATGACCACACCCAGTATTTGATGCTGTTTGGAGGGTGTGTGTGATATTCTATTGCGCATTCTCAAAATGGCTGCCTCCACCTCTGCTCCAACAACAAATAAAAGTGCTTTAAGTTCGCAGAGCGAAAGGTGTTATAGAAATATAACAAAAAAGAAACTGAATAAAATATCAAGATCCAGCGGGAAGAGAGGATTTATCTAGTTTTTAGCTATAGAAATATCAATTAATTAATTAATTAATTAACCATGGTGAAATTGTAAAGAAAGCACTTTTTTTTCAGCCATGTATAAATATCGAATAACATTCCAGTGTGCAGAGCTACCACAAAAAACTGTGAGAATTTTCCTGAAGTATGACATTTGGGATCTAAGTACAGTGTTTTTGCAGCTAATTTTTTAAGCAATATTACAAAATATAGTGCAATTTTCCAGTATGAATACACAAATACATTCAGCCTCTGGTATCTGCAAATATATAACACAAAACCTTTTGGGGAAGGTATAACACCGGCCATGAGGCACATACCTCTCTGAGATGACTGCCAAAATCAGGGTTGCCAACAGTACAATTTTTTATTTTGAACCATAACTCTGTTTTTGGCAAATTTATCAAGTTTTCAGGTCTGTGTCCAGTTCCTATATGTCTGCAGACCTGAACATGGACAGATAATTGGAAAGGGTGATACTAAACTACACATTCGGTACTAATCATTCCCCTCCTACCATGCCAAATAAACATCATCTCCTGTGCCATTAACCTATTCCCACATTGTATATGGCAGCTATTTTGAAATAATTTAGAGTCACAGTAAAGTTGTAAAGTGGTGAAACACAGTTTTACTTATTCACAGCGCAAAAAGTGGCAGCCATTCTAAAAATGTAAACTTTTCTAAGAATTGAGCCATACGAATTATTGTGCCGTACTGTCAAGTTTTGATGACACCTATTACATGAGTGCTTGTTTTTATACCCCCACCTACTCCCACTATGAATCTCCCATGAAATAGTGAAATATGAACGTATGAGAATATTAGTAAATACTGACTGGTGCCTACCCACCTTTTTTTTTTGCCTATACTCTTTACTCTGCCCGCCTAACCCCCCTGCCCTCCCCCTATTCTACTCGCACTTCACTCTACGCCCCCCCTCCTCTTCTGATTGTGTTATCTTGCTTTACATTTGTGCTCCACAAGCCTAACTATGTACGAGATGTTATTCCACCATCTGTTGTTTGTATTATGTATCCAATCAAAACTTTCTAATAAAGAACCATTTGAATTGAAAAAAAAGAACTATTGTGCCATTTTTATAAAGCTCAACTGCTAGCTTACAAATGTTGGAACTCTAGCTTACCATTGTTGGAACTAAAAACACAAAGCACAACAAAGTGCTCAGTTTAAATCATCTAAAAACATTCCAGGTGCAATAAAACAAAAGGCGTTCAATGTCTTACAATTTGTTTTCTTTCTGAAGTAGCTACAGTCTGAGTAGAAAAGCCTGTCCCCTGCCAGTAGCTGCAGAGTGGGACCCATGCTCTCTGTGGGGAAGCAGTGGTCTTAGTGCAGAGGACCAGTACTTCTACGGAGTCAAACCTATATCTCTGCAATCAGCAAAGCTCATTCTTCCCCCTGATTGGAGCATTGTGGCTCTAACTCAGCTGGGGCACAGCGGACCCCTGCCAAAAATCATTGCTTCCACGCAGAGGGTAAGGGTTCTACTCTGCAACATATTGGCAGTACACAGGTTTTCTACTCAATCTGCGGCTAATTTTTTAACTATAAGACTTTGCACACCTTTTGCATACCTGAGATGTATTCATCTCATTTAAACTAGAGGTTCAATTGGGTTTTAAGTGCTCACTAACACCTCAAACCAAAAAAAAATGGTATATCTAACAATAGAAATCCCCAAAATGTATTATGGATTCCATGTACAGTCTTAAAGTGGTATTAAAGCTTATTTTTTTATAATAAATACGTTATTTATTCTCTGTGCAGTGCCTCATCGGCTCTCCTGGCTCCACCCCCTCGAGCAGTGCCCCCAGAGAAAGACGCTTTCCCTGGGGGCATCTCTGCGTGCTCACCCCCGAGCCGCTGCTCTATGCATCCATAAGGCACATAAAGCCCCCCCCGCTCTCTCCTCATTGGCTCACTGGTTGTGATTGACAGCAGTAGGAGCCAATGGGCTCTCATTGCTATCTCAGCCAATGAGACAGGAGAGTCCCGGGACAGCCGTAGCTATCATGAACATTGCTGGATTGGAGGGAGCTTAGGTAAGTTTTGGGGGGGGCCTGCATACCGAAGGTTTTTTACCTTCGTGCATAACCTTTAGAACTACTTTAACTCTAATGCCCCGTACACACGGTCTGATTTTTCAATGGGAATTGTTGGATGTGAGCTTGTTGTCGGAAAGTCCGACTGTGTGTACACAAGTCCGGCGCACAAAATTTCACGCATGTTCGGAATCAAGCAGAAGGAGCATTTTTTGGAGCAGAATTGCACGTTTTTGCAGCTTTGTCAGGCATTTTTCAATTAAAAGGTGTGGAGTGCAAAAGTGACGAAGAGCTGCTGTTTGAGAAGAAAACATGCAACAAAATACTTGAAAATACCCCCAAAAAAAGCTTATGTCTCGCTTTTCCGGCATTTCCATTATAGTCTATGGGGACAAAAACGCTCAATTCTGCCTGAAAAGTAACTCATGTACTTTTTTGAGCGACAAGAGTTTTGCTACATGCAACAGAACGCTCAGATGTGAACAAGGGCTATTGAAAACAATGGGTTTTTTGCTTGTTGAGCATTTTTGAACTTTGAGCTACAAACTACAAAATGCTCAAGTGAGAACAAGGCCTTATGCCGCGTACACACGATCGGAAATCCCGCCAGCAAAAGTCCGATGAGAGCTTTTGGCCGAAAAATGCGACCGTGTGTATGCTCCATCGGACTTTTCCTGGCGGAATTCCAGCCAGCAAAAGATTGAGAGCAGGTTCTCTATTTTTCGGTCGGAAAAAGTTCCTATCCGAAAATGCGTTAGTCTGTAGCAATTCCGACGCGCAAAATTCCTACGCATGCTCGGAAAAAATATGACGCATGCTCGGAAGCATTAAACTTAATTTTCTCGGCTCGTTGTATTGTTGTACGTCACCGCATTCTTGGCGGTCGAAAGTTCCGAGAACTTTTGTGTGACCGTGTGTATGCAAGCCAAGCTTGAACGGAATTTCGTTGGAAAAACCATCCAAGATTATTCCAACGGAAAATCCGCTCGTGTGTACGCGGTATTAGGTTCAGCACCCTTTGTCCAACCTTCTAATGCCCGTACACATGGACGGAATTTCCGACGGAAAATGTCCTATCGGACCTTGTTGTCAGAAAATCCAAACCGTGTGTGGGCGCCATCGGACTTTTTCTGTCGGAAAAAATTTGAGATCCTGCTCTCAAAAACAAAGTCCGATCAGACTTTTTCCGATCGTGTAGCGAATTCCGACGCATGCTCAGATCAAATTACAAGACCAAAGCTATTGGCTACTAGCCTCTACGTAGTTCCGTTGTACGCAACTAACGTCACCACGTTCAGAATGATCGGATTTTCCGACAACTTTGTCCGACCGTGTATATGCAACACCAGTGTCGGACGAAATCCGTCGGAAAAATCCGACGGATTTTGTGGTCGTAAATTTCCGACCGTGTGTACGGGGCATAACACTGCCAGGGAGCTTTGTATAGAGTTTGGGAAAGTTGAAGCTTTTTCTAGATTCGTATTGCTTCCTGTATTTTATTAAAGATGAGTTCTCATCACTACCTGAGTGGTCAGCTATGTATTAAGTGAAATAAAACTTACCCAGCAGGGCACAATAATAATAAAATAAATAATTGCATTGCTATCCATTGGCATGATAACCCCTCTCTTCCTGTGTGGTCATTGAGACTCCCCAGTGGGGCCACAAAGAGAGATTCTATCCCTTCCCTACTCCGTCCGAAACTAAGGAACACATTATGGCTAGAGTTATACTTTAAACTTTAGAGATGCACTTAACATATTGCTTTTAAGTAGACTGACCCTTTAAATAAGGACCTGTAATGGATTTGTAAATGGTCGCTCGTATCACACTTGTTTTCCTCATTTTAAAATAAATGTGTTGACTAAAATGTTTTAAGACATTGAGATATTTAAAATGAATGCCACAATGATTATCAACAATGAAAGTGAATTTGTGAAACAGGTAAGATGGTATCACTGGATAGTCTGCTTTTCTTTGGGGCCGGTGCATCAAAACAGCAAGTTATTTAAACTCTTTGATGAAACAAGTCTATAGAATACCACCGAGCCGTGTGAGATTCTATCTAAGGACAGATAATATCTCCTGTTTGATGAATATACCTTATGGTTCTTTTCAAAGACTTGGCTTGTTTGTATCTTAATGCTAAGCTCTGAAATATGATGCATAATTTATGATGTGCATATTCTTACATTCAGCTTAAACAGTTTCCCTATAAGAAGGCAATGCTGAAATTCTTATCTTTATTCAAATAAATTGTGTTCCATAGCTTGGTTCATAAATAAAACAAAAGAATAGAAAAGAGCATTGTACATTATTTTAGCCATCATCATCAAGAGCTAAACATTGGATAAAATCCTTCTTTGAATTTAAAGTTACATAAACTCACTAATAATGTTGTATCATGAATACAAATCAAAAAGGAAAAATGCCAGCTTTGGGGGATCATTTGTACATTCTGGTTTGATTTTTGTATTGTTCTCCAAAAAGTGTTTTTGTTCTGTTCTCGCTGCAAACTTTGTAGGAAGACTACAGTTAAAGCGGTTCGGCACACATTTCATTTAGTAAATCTCTTTGCCTTCCAAATCAGGCAAAGAGTACTAAATGAAATGTGTTTTTTTTTTTTTTTTTCACTTACCTTGTAATTGATGACTTCCTGTCCTCAGTCTCTGCGGGGGTGGGCGGGGTCTGTGCGGGGATCCTCGTCACGCCGCACTGTCTCCTGGGATCTGGTGTCATTGATCCCAGGAGACAGTGAGGCCATCTTCCGAAATCTCGCGAGATTTCGGTCACATCTCGCGAGATGTGCCGACATCTCGCGAGATTTCGGAGAATGTGAGCTGCACTTTGCCGTTACTGCGCACGCGCGAGCTCGGCGCAGTAACGGCGGTGCATGCTGGGCCATCTAAAGTGCCTGTGGGGTTTCACATGCCCACAGGCAAGATGGCCCCCAGCAGAGAAGAAGAATATAAAGAATCTTATCGGAGGAAAACGGAGGGCGATCGAGATGGAAGATGGAACAGGTGAGTCCCCCAATTTAGGTAAACATCCTTTGTATAGCCCCCCCCAAAAAAATAAAAATAAACACAGTGCAGAACCGCTTTAAGCAAAAGAAAATGTAACCTGCAAAAAATGTATTTACTGAAGGCTTTACATAGGTCATACATTAATGCATGAACACAAGACAATGGACACCTATGGCTCTACAACAACAATACATATACAGGCCACGTGACCTAGTGCTGCCTGCCAATGCAACACAGCATAACCTGTGAAGAAAAATGATCAACCATATTTAATTGGTCTGACTTTGTTACACAATTAACCACTTACCCACTGGGCACTTAAACCCCCTTCCTAACCAGACCAATTTTCAGCTTTCGGTGCTCTCACACTTACTCAGTCATACAATACTGTACCCAAATTAATTTTTTGCCCTTTTTTTCACACAAATAGAGCTTTCTTTCGGTGGTATTTATTCACCGCTGTTTTTTTTTATTTTTTGCGCTGAAAATCAAAAAAGACTGAAAATTCGGTAACAAAAAAAAAAATTCTTTGTTTCTATTAAAATGTATTGGCGAGTATTGGCGAGTATTGGCAGAGTATTGGCGAGTATTGGCAGAGTATTGGCAGAGTATTGGCAGAGTATTGGCAGAGTATTGCAGTGTTGCACAGTATTGGCAGAGTATTGCACAGTATTGGTAGAGTATTGCACAGTGGTGGCAGAGTATTGCACAGTATTGGTAGAGTATTGCACAGTGCTGGCAGAGTAGCTGTCATTGACCAGCGCTGTGGGCACTACACATCCAGCCCACAGCGCTGCTGCCATCTCTTCCCCTCTCCGCTTCTCCCCTCTCACTGTACCGATCGGTACAGAGAGGGGAGGGAGGAACCGGCATCATGACGTGATGCCGGTTTGTTTACATGTGATCGCTCCGTCGTTTAAAGGAGGGATCATGTGGTGATAGGGGGCGCTATCAGCGGCCGTTTACCGTGATCAATGATGCGCCAGGTACTCCGGACCCGGCGGTCACGAATGTTCCTGAGTGTGCGCCTTCTCCAAACTGAAGCCCTTTGCTTGCCTTTATCCGGCCCTTGGGGCACGGTTCATCTCACTGACTGGAGACACTGTTCTGCCCACTGACACCAACAATGGAGCATAATTCCTGCTACTGACACCAACAATCGGGAACTATTCCTTCCCCAAATATCAAAGATGGGACACTCTTTACTTCTGCTGATTCCTAAAAAAAAAAATATTCCTGCTGGCCACAGTCTGGCCCCTCAAAAGGCTAAAGGACAGTAAATTGGCCCTCTTTTTTAGAAAGTTTGGAGATTCCCGGATTAAAAGAAAGAAGGTGGAGGACTTTGAATACACTCTGCAGAGCTCAATGAGAAAAGTTCTGAGAGCTGATTGGAGGGAAGGGACACACCCCCCTTCACAGTGCACATGAATAGAGCTGAGGCTGTCAATCAGCTGGAGATTCATCCCCTGTCACCTTTTTTCTCTTGGTGTCAGGAAAACTTGTCAGAAGTGACTGACGCTAATAGCAGAGGAATGAAACAGAAGACAGAAATGACACTTAGGGGTTGATTTACTAATGGCAAAAAGACTTTGCACCTTCGAAAGTTGCTTCAAAGCTTAGTAAATGAGGTAAAGCTTTGCTTTACAAAGAACAACCAATCACATGCAAGGGAAATAAAAAAACACTGAATTTTTGCTGCACAAACTATAGAGGGATAGTAAAATCTGTTATACCACTTGTACCTACAGGCAAGCCTATAATAAGGCTTATCTGTAGGCACTGTGAATCTCTCCTAAACTTGCACTGTTTAGGAGATATTCAGAGTGCACGCAGCTTATGAAATCACCGGTGCATGCACTCTAAAGGTCTGGCATACAGTGTCGGACCTTCAGAGCTCACGCTGTAAATGGTGGCTCCAACGCGCATGCAGGTGAGCGACGTCATCGCGCCCCCGGCCACTCATGTACCAATGGCTGTGAACCCCAGAAGGAAGACCAGGGGAAGGTGGACACCCTCTTAGCAGTGACAGTGCAGAGCTGGAGGGCTTAATTTTGAGAGAAGTCTCCCACAATGTGCTAGTATGCATTGCATACTAGCACATTATGAAATTGCCTTGCAGGGGAAAATTTTTCTTCAACTGTGGTTTACTATCGCTTTAAAGCGCATTGAACTTTAAATTTAAATGCTATATAAAAACATAAATCCAAAGGTGTGCAAAGTCCCACAGTTCATATTATTTAGAAAGCAGCCACAGCCTTATTAGAAAATCCTGATCACTGCCTGCGTGCTGCAGTGGTCTCTTTGTTTGCTGAGTTTGGGGAGGAGGAACTTGACTGGCCTACACGGTGTCCTGACCTCAACTCGATAGAACACCTTTGGGATGAATTAGAGCAGAGACTGTGAGCCAGGCCTTCTCCTCCAACATCAGTGCCTGACCTCACAAATAGGCTTTTGGAAGAATGGTCAAACATTCCCATAGACACACTCCTAAACCTTGTGGACAGCCTTCCCAGAAGAGTTGAAGCTGTTATAACTGCAAAGGGTGGGCCAACTCAATATTGAACCCTACGGACTAAGACTGGGATGCCATTAACCTCCCTGGCGATTATGTCAGATTTTTGCATCTCAAAGCGGTACAATTATTTGCATAGAAATTTGGTGTTTTATATTGTAGGCCTGTAATTCTTAGCAATAACACACTTAAAAAGACAAGGGGTAACTAGGTCGAATAACGCAGGTGCTGAGTCTGCGTGTGGTGGACCTATAACCCACAAGAAATAGGGAAAGGGGATTGGACTATATCGGTACTATTAGGTAGTGTAGACAAGGATTGGAGTAAGAATATTTAAGAAAAAACAATAAATTTTAATAGACAAAACAGATTACATAATCAACACTAAAACAGTATTGAGTTGCATAAAAACAAACAAGCACATTAATCCCTCCTTTACAATCATCAAACTTGACTAAAGAATGCAGGCCTAGGCCCGTAAGCTTGACGTCTGTTTGAGCGTAGGGAGGAGATGTCTCGACCGGTTTCGCAGCATAGGCTGCTTCTTCAGGAGATAGCTCTAAAATAGATATTATTGTTCAATATATAGTATATATAGACAGCATTGATACATGGGGATTTACAATATGAAGAAGAAAAGGATGCGTCAGCTCACCAGTGCACATGGAGAGTAGTATCCAACGAGCCCAGAAATGCCTTACCCGGCAGATATGGGGGCTTGACTACATGGACTAGACAATGACAATAAAGGAGGAAGTGTAATGTAAGTATAATATAATTATTAACAGATTCGACATCACCACCCGTGATGGTTTTGGGAATAATTTGTGCATGAAAAAGGTCCCAAGAGAGTAGCATATAGGGGAGGGGGGGGGAGGGGGGGGAGGGGGAAGGGGGGAGGTGTGTTCAGGAGGGAGTGGGGGTGTGAGACCAGGGGCACCAGGAAGGGAGGGGAGGTGGTGAAGAGGGGGTTGGAGAAAAGAGATGGAAAGGGGGAGGAGGGAAAAATGGAGGTCAAAGGGGGAGGGAGAGGAAAAGGGGGAAAAACAAAGGGGGGGCGGAATTGGGGGAAAAAGGGAGGGGGGGGGGACCTGGAGAGGAAAGGGGTGGGGGGTGGGAGGAAAAAGGGGGGGAGAGGGAAGTGCGGGTGGGGAGGGGAAAGGGGGATTAGGTGTGTGGTATGGGGGCGGGGGGAGGGGGGGGAAGGGGGATAGGTGAGTGGGTAGGGGAAGGGGGGTGGGGGGGGATGGGGGAGGGGGGAGGGGGGGTTTTGAGCGATGAGAAGAGGGAGGGGAGAAAAACAGGAAGAGAGAAGGGGGGGGGGGGGAGAAAACCCCCCAGGAAGAAAAGGGGGGGTGAAAGGAAGGTAAGTGAATGGTGTGGGAAGGGGAAGGGGGGAGGAAAGGACTGTGCAGATCATGCCAGGGAATGGTAGTAAGATTGGTAAAACACTTACACAAGGTATGTCAATGTCAGGCTAGGATGACGGAACGTGGGGAATATCAGCTGATTGTGTTCGTAATAAAGGTAGGATTGGCATCTGTAGTATGAGCCAGAAGCCGTTGAGGGGTTATAGTGTCCAGCATTTACGGTCTAGACAGAAAATTATTGTAATGATCCCAATCAGTAGGGGAAAAGAGTAAAACAATCAATGAGTTTAGCTGAAAGGTTACATACCCTCAGGTTGGATTCCCACACGTCGTTCCGCATCCCAGATTGTTCCATGTGCCTATTGACGGTGAACGAGCACCGTCATATAGGCGCCCCAATCAGTGACGTCATGCGCCCGCCACAGGTGTGGCGCGCGCCGGCGTCACTAATCAGCCCATCTACAGATCCATCCGGATCCGACGGGACCCCCGGCAGGCCGTGCAGTGCAGGGCAACACACCGCCATGTTGACTGAAGGCGGTGTGGCCCGGCATGATGACGTTGTATCCGAAGCGTCGGACTCGCGCATGCGCAAATGGGATAACCAGTGCGCATGCGTCCAGCGGTCCGGGATGTGGTAACCATGGCGTCCAAGCATAAACAGAGCCATGGAACAGGCACTTGACAGGCTAAAAAGCATCACAGGGATGATGCCCATCAATGGGGCAGCTACAATTGTGTAGATGCACATAGGCACGTGTCGGGTGGGGGCCGGTGTGGATGGAAGTGCTCCAAAAAAGGCCCAAATTAAAAATAATAAGGGCCATAGGTAAGAGGGTATGTAATCCCTCCAAGATGGGCACATATCTGCCGGGGAGGCCCTATTTAAAGGGAAACCGGGCTCTAATGGTTAATCTCCTAGGCACTGTATCGGTGAGGTGGCACAGCCTGTACAGCAAATGAATATTATAAACATAACATAAGGTTAAAAACATGCACATACAGGCAATATAAGACATAATCGTATTATACAGTATTGTGTGGACTTTTGTTAGTAAAAGTCCATGGGAATCCTTTTTGTAACATAAAAGGCAGACAAAAATCACTATGTCAGTAAGCATTGGGGTGCCAATGGTGTTAGACGGCATAACAGATACCATCTTGGCTACACTTGTGAGGCCCGGCTAGTTGTGGCCAAGCTTCACAAAAAAGGCTTGTACGATATCGTCTCATTCAAGCCGGGGGGTTTGGTAGCGTTGAGTTTTTCTATCCATAGGGTTTCCCTTTGTAAAATAAGGCGGTCCCAATCGCCCCCTCTAGGATCTTGGGGTATCACCTCCAATACCCGGAAGTCTACCACTGACGTGTCATAGCGGTGATGCAGGCCGATATGCCGTCCGATTGTGGTCAATTTGCCACTTCCGGAATAGTAGAGGTGGTCCCCAATCCTCTGCCTAAATTCTCTGATGGTTTTGCCCACGTAAAACGATTTGCACTTGCATTGCATGAGGTAAATCACCCCTCTGGTGCCGCAATCAGCATGGCAACGAGGAATAAAGATTTCCCCATTGGGTAGTGCAAACCGCTTTGATTCACTAACCCATGGACAACGAGGGCATTGACCACATTTAAAGGTCCCATAGGGTTTACTTTTGGGGGATTTGGCAGATACATAGTGGCTACTAGTTAGACAGTCACGGAGAGAGCGAGCTCTTCGGAATACCAGATCAGGTTTGGAACGTACATGCTTATTGAGGGTCTGGTGGTCTGTAAGTAGGTGCCAGTTTTTGGTAAGTATATCTCTCAATAAATGATGATGCGCAGAGTAGCGAGTGATAAATCTAACTGGTTCTATAATTGGCAAGGGTTTAGGACGTTTAATTAGAAGAGAACTTCTGGGTCTTTGGTAGGCCTTGTTAAAGGCCTTTCTAAGGTTCGAAGAGGAGTAACCTCTTGCTAATAAGCGCTCGCGTAGGGCGTCTGCCTGTATCTTGAAATCTTCCTCCCTAGCACAGTTCCTGCGTAAACGCAGGTATTGCGCGAATGGTATACTTCGCACCAGAGATTTAGGATGGGCGCTAGTAGCAAATAATAAAGTGTTACCCGCAGTGGGTTTCCGATAAAGGTTGGTCCCTAAATATCCATCAGGTTGTTTGATGATGGACAGATCCAGAAATGGGATCTGACCATCATCAACAGTGTAGGTAAAGGATAAGTTAAAAGTGTTGTGGCCCAGTAAGTCAATGAATTCTATAAGTTTATCCTTGGTGCCCGTCCAAACAAGGAACAGGTCATCAATATATCGATACCATAATAACACTTCTAGTAAATATTCCGCATAGGTCTCATCAGATTGTACCGATCGTTCCCAACCCCCTAAATAGAGGTTGGCATAAGCCGGGGCACATGAAGTCCCCATGGCGACTCCTTGAGTCTGCAAAAATAATTGTTCATCGAAAGTAAAATAATTTTTGGTTAAAATAAATTTCAGAAGGGTCAATATGAATTCATTGAGAGGCCAAGTTTTGGTGTCTTGTTCAAAAAGAAAGGATCCAGCCATCAGGACCCCCTGCTCGTGGGGAATACTCGAATACAAAGCTTCGACGTCAATCGCCACGAGCAGGGAGCCCGGAGGGATCTGGATCCCCTCAATCTGTTGTAATAAATCAGTGGTGTCTTGGATGTAGGAGGGAAGACTGCGGACGTGGGGCATTAAGAATGCGTCCACGAATTTGCTAGCGTTGTCTGTGAGAGAGCCAATCCCTGATACGATAGGTCTCCCCGGGGGTATACGAACATTTTTATGGGTTTTGGGGAGTGATGAGACCTATGCGGAATATTTACTAGAAGTGTTATTATGGTATCGATATATTGATGACCTGTTCCTTGTTTGGACGGGCACCAAGGATAAACTTATAGAATTCATTGACTTACTGGGCCACAACACTTTTAACTTATCCTTTACCTACACTGTTGATGATGGTCAGATCCCATTTCTGGATCTGTCCATCATCAAACAACCTGATGGATATTTAGGGACCAACCTTTATCGGAAACCCACTGCGGGTAACACTTTATTATTTGCTACTAGCGCCCATCCTAAATCTCTGGTGCGAAGTATACCATTCGCGCAATACCTGCGTTTACGCAGGAACTGTGCTAGGGAGGAAGATTTCAAGATACAGGCAGACGCCCTACGCGAGCGCTTATTAGCAAGAGGTTACTCCTCTTCGAACCTTAGAAAGGCCTTTAACAAGGCCTACCAAAGACCCAGAAGTTCTCTTCTAATTAAACGTCCTAAACCCTTGCCAATTATAGAACCAGTTAGATTTATCACTCGCTACTCTGCGCATCATCATTTATTGAGAGATATACTTACCAAAAACTGGCACCTACTTACAGACCACCAGACCCTCAATAAGCATGTACGTTCCAAACCTGATCTGGTATTCCGAAGAGCTCGCTCTCTCCGTGACTGTCTAACTAGTAGCCACTATGTATCTGCCAAATCCCCCAAAAGTAAACCCTATGGGACCTTTAAATGTGGTCAATGCCCTCGTTGTCCATGGGTTAGTGAATCAAAGCGGTTTGCACTACCCAATGGGGAAATCTTTATTCCTCGTTGCCATGCTGATTGCGGCACCAGAGGGGTGATTTACCTCATGCAATGCAAGTGCAAATCGTTTTACGTGGGCAAAACCATCAGAGAATTTAGGCAGAGGATTGGGGACCACCTCTACTATTCCGGAAGTGGCAAATTGACCACAATCGGACGGCATATCGGCCTGCATCACCGCTATGACACGTCAGTGGTAGACTTCCGGGTATTGGAGGTGATACCCCAAGATCCTAGAGGGGGCGATTGGGACCGCCTTATTTTACAAAGGGAAACCCTATGGATAGAAAAACTCAACGCTACCAAACCCCCCGGCTTGAATGAGACGATATCGTACAAGCCTTTTTTGTGAAGCTTGGCCACAACTAGCCGGGCCTCACAAGTGTAGCCAAGATGGTATCTGTTATGCCGTCTAACACCATTGGCACCCCAATGCTTACTGACATAGTGATTTTTGTCTGCCTTTTATGTTACAAAAAGGATTCCCATGGACTTTTACTAACAAAAGTCCACACAATACTGTATAATACGATTATGTCTTATATTGCCTGTATGTGCATGTTTTTAACCTTATGTTATGTTTATAATATTCATTTGCTGTACAGGCTGTGCCACCTCACCGATACAGTGCCTAGGAGATTAACCATTAGAGCCCGGTTTCCCTTTAAATAGGGCCTCCCCGGCAGATATGTGCCCATCTTGGAGGGATTACATACCCTCTTACCTATGGCCCTTATTATTTTTAATTTGGGCCTTTTTTGGAGCACTTCCATCCACACCGGCCCCCACCCGACACGTGCCTATGTGCATCTACACAATTGTAGCTGCCCCATTGATGGGCATCATCCCTGTGATGCTTTTTAGCCTGTCAAGTGCCTGTTCCATGGCTCTGTTTATGCTTGGACGCCATGGTTACCACATCCCGGACCGCTGGACGCATGCGCACTGGTTATCCCATTTGCGCATGCGCGAGTCCGACGCTTCGGATACAACGTCATCATGCCGGGCCACACCGCCTTCAGTCAACATGGCGGTGTGTTGCCCTGCACTGCACGGCCTGCCGGGGGTCCCGTCGGATCCGGATGGATCTGTAGATGGGCTGATTAGTGACGCCGGCGCGCGCCACACCTGTGGCGGGCGCATGACGTCACTGATTGGGGCGCCTATATGACGGTGCTTGTTCACCGTCAATAGGCACATGGAACAATCCGGGATGCGGAACGACGTGTGGGAATCCAACCTGAGGGTATGTAACCTTTCAGCTAAACTCATTGATTGTTTTACTCTTTTCCCCTACTGATTGGGATCATTACAATAATTTTCTGTCTAGACCGTAAATGCTGGACACTATAACCCCTCAACGGCTTCTGGCTCATACTACAGATGCCAATCCTACCTTTATTACGAACACAATCAGCTGATATTCCCCACGTTCCGTCATCCTAGCCTGACATTGACATACCTTGTGTAAGTGTTTTACCAATCTTACTACCATTCCCTGGCATGATCTGCACAGTCCTTTCCTCCCCCCTTCCCCTTCCCACACCATTCACTTACCTTCCTTTCACCCCCCCTTTTCTTCCTGGGGGGTTTTCTCCCCCCCCCCCTTCTCTCTTCCTGTTTTTCTCCCCTCCCTCTTCTCATCGCTCAAAACCCCCCCTCCCCCCTCCCCCATCCCCCCCCCCCCCCCTTCCCCAACCCACTCACCTATCCCCCTTCCCCCCCTCCCCCCCGCCCCCATACCACACACCTAATCCCCCTTTCCCCTCCCCACCCGCACTTCCCTCTCCCCCCCTTTTTCCCTCCCACCCCCCACCCCTTTCCTCTCCAGGTCCCCCCCCCCCTCCCTTTTTCCCCCAATTCCGCCCCCCCTTTGTTTTTCCCCCTTTTCCTCTCCCTCCCCCTTTGACCTCCATTTTTCCCTCCTCCCCCTTTCCATCTCTTTTCTCCAACCCCCTCTTCACCACCTCCCCTCCCTTCCTGGTGCCCCTGGTCTCACACCCCCACTCCCTCCTGAACACACCTCCCCCCCCCCTTCCCCCTCCCCCCCTCCTCCCCCCCCCCCTATATGCTACTCTCTTGGGACCTTTTTCATGCACAAATTATTCCCAAAACCATCACGGGTGGTGATGTCGAATCTGTTAATAATTATATTATACTTACATTACACTTCCTCCTTTATTGTCATTGTCTAGTCCATGTAGTCAAGCCCCCATATCTGCCGGGTAAGGCATTTCTGGGCTCGTTGGATACTACTCTCCATGTGCACTGGTGAGCTGACGCATCCTTTTCTTCTTCATATTGTAAATCCCCATGTATCAATGCTGTCTATATATACTATATATTGAACAATAATATCTATTTTAGAGCTATCTCCTGAAGAAGCAGCCTATGCTGCGAAACCGGTCGAGACATCTCCTCCCTACGCTCAAACAGACGTCAAGCTTACGGGCCTAGGCCTGCATTCTTTAGTCAAGTTTGATGATTGTAAAGGAGGGATTAATGTGCTTGTTTGTTTTTATGCAACTCAATACTGTTTTAGTGTTGATTATGTAATCTGTTTTGTCTATTAAAATTTATTGTTTTTTCTTAAATATTCTTACTCCAATCCTTGTCTACACTACCTAATAGTACCGATATAGTCCAATCCCCTTTCCCTATTTCTTGTGGGTTATAGGTCCACCACACGCAGACTCAGCACCTGCGTTATTCGACCTAGTTACCCCTTGTCTTTTCAAGCATGATGGATGATGGTACTCATTTAAACTAATTATACCTCGATAAACTTAGACTATACTCACACCATTGAAATAACACACTTAAATCTGTCCAAACCAGAGTCTAGTAGACATCCCGGGTATGATACAGTTTGAAACACAAAATCACAATTTATAATATAATAAATAAATATAAAAAATAATAATATAATAATTCTAAAATTAATTTCCCCACGATTCACTATCGCTCAATTCTGCAAGTGTTCTAATTTATTATCGCTGTTTTCTAGCTGGTCTAAAACCACTTTTGACGTAAAGGGACACTTTTTGGTTGCTATGGACAATCTCCAGTTTCCAGGCAGAAAGAACAGAATATATAATATAAAACTGCATGCAGGGCATTGGACAAAGCACTGGGGACAAAAGGGATGTGAAATAATTTCATACAGTAATGTAATCTGTAAGATTACACTGTACTGCAGGGGTGCCCAACCAGCGGCCCGGGGGCCACATGTGGCCCGCGGAGCCCTCTGATGCTGCCCGTGACCTCCTGCTCTGAGATAGAATAGAAAGAATACTGTTATTAAAGGTCAGTTTATTACTAAAATCACAGTGTATATATGGGCATATCTTTTCTGCAGTGGTTACTGGGCTGCTTTCAAACTGATACGCAGGTGCAGAGCAGTTTACCTGCGGGTTACCTGCACTGAGCCATAGACTTCTGTTATTACCTGCGAGTTTGGTGAGCTTTCTGAAAGTGCACCAAACCTGCAGAATATAATAGTCTATTGCAAACTGCAGGAAAGCCAAAGGTACACTGTGTTACACACGTGGTGCGGGTAGACTGCAGTGCATCAGTGTGAAAGCAGCCTTGGACCCCTTTCACATGGTCAGTCCGACAGTCTGATCAATTGGACCCTCCATTCACCTCTAAGTAGTGGCAGACATAAACCGACTTGTGTTCTACCTCCAATACGATCCGCTAAAAAGTTTTGTGGGCTGCGTCCGTGTCCGCCTTTCCAAATGCAAAGTGGACACGGACATGCCATCCACCCGCTCCGCTCATTGTGGCCCGTGACCGGTTACCAAGTCGCTTAAGTGGCCCTCTCTCTTCAAAACGTTGGTCACCCCTGCTGTACTGTATGTATTATGATTTTTAAATGTTTTGAATTTGCCGCCGGGCTCCACCCCGTGCGCCACGACGCTCGCAGGGAACGGAGCCCGGCACACAGAGACTTCGGGCAGAGGACATAGCCCACGGACACAGCGGGGGGACATCGCAGGATCCTGGGGACAAGGTAAGTATACCGCACCAGGATCCTGCAATGCAATCCCGAGTGTGGCTCGGGGGTTACCGCTAATGGTGCTGAAATTTAACCCCCGAGCCACACTCTGGAAAACCGCCAGGGAGGGTAAAGTGTGTGTGTTCATGTGTGTGTGTAAAGGCAGGCGTACCAATACTTTAGGCAATATAGTGTTCATAAGAATATGTATATAGAAGATGCATTTAATCTGCCAGTGTGCACCCAACAGTTGGACAACCCTGCCATAATTCATCCTAGATAAATCCTATGAATAAAATTAGTGGGAAAAGCAGAGGTTGGCTATAATCAACCTGTGAAAGGGAGCCAGCAGATCCTGCCTTAGGCACATGACAGCATCTAAGCACAGATAGAGCTGAACGCGAGTATAAAGAGTATTTTCATTTCCAAAGCAGCAGACGCCATCTATTAGGATCCACCTATAGTGCAGCGCTATCAATAGAGCATCTCTAACAAGGCACTTAAGTTCCTTTCCACACAACAAAGTGTGCTAACACCAGACCTTTTGTAAGACGAATTAAAGGTCATAAAATGCCAGTATGTAAATGCTTCCACAGATTTCCAGAATGCTGACTATATTTGACGTCACTGTCAGTTCTCATCAAGAATGCCGGACTCCAGCAAGAATCAGCGCTACACTGCGTGGGTCTTAATCCGACCAGACAAGACTGTCAGGTGTAGTCAGCGCTCTACCCAGAGTCTGAATCTAAAAGGGAGGATGGCAAAATGTGCTTGTTCTACTGATAGAAACTGACAGTGACGTCAGACCTACTCAGGATCCCTTCAATTAAAGTACTTTTTTTTTCCCCCTTTATATTATTAATGCACTAAAACATCTAAATCAGATAACATGATCTGCTGAATAGTATAGTGCCTTGAATGTAAGAGTTCTAAGAAAAGGAAGTAGGTTTCATTTAAAGTGGTTGTAAAGGCTGAAGGTTTTTTAAGTTTATAAATATTTTTTGCATGAAGGTAAAAAAAACTTTTTTGTGCAGCAGCCCCCCCCCCCCACACTACTTACCTGAGGCCCATCTTGATCCTGCAATGTGTACGAGAGTAGCAGCTCTCCCACGTCTCCCAGGAGCTCTTGCTACTCTCAATCACAGCCAGTGAGCCAATGAGGAGAGAGCATGGCCAGGCTGCTCTCCGTGTGTGAATGGACACACAGATGGAGGCACTGGGTAGGAGGGAGGGGCCAGAAATGCCAGCGGGGGACCTAAGAAGAGGAGGATCAGGGCTGCTCAGTGCAAAATCACTGCACAGGGCAGGTAAGTATAACATGTTTATTATAAAAAAAAAAAAAAACTGCCTTCAATATCCCTTTAACCGATTCCGGACCAGCCCTCGATGCACAGCGTGGGTGCTGATGTTCGTGGCCGACGCTCGCGATGACCGCCGGCCACGAGTGATCGTGACCAAGAGAGACAGAACAAGGACGAGTGTGTGTAAACACACACTTCCCTGTTCTGTTCTGACAGGAGTAACAGATTGTGTGTTCCTATTAGCTAGGAACCACGATCCGTCGCTTCCTCCAGTCAGTCCCCTCCCCCTTCAGTTAGAATCACCTCCCAGGGAACATAGTTAACCCCTTCACTGCCAGTGAAATTTTTACAGTAATCAATGCATTTTTAATTGCACTGATCGCTGTATTAATGCCAATGGTTCCAAAAATGTATCAAAATTGTCCAATGTGTCCGCCATAATGTCGCAGTCACGATAAAATTTGCAGATCGCCGCCATTACTAGTAAAAAAAGAATAATAATAAAAATGCTATAAATTTATCCCCTATTTTGTAGACGCTATAACTTTTGCGCAAACCAATCAATATACGCTTATTGCGAATTTATTTTACCAAAAAAATTTAGAAGAATACGTATCGGCCTAAACTGAGGAAAAATATATATTTTTTATATATTTTTGGGGGATATTTATTATAGCAAAAAGTAAAAAATAATGCGTTTTTTTCAAAATTGTTGCATTTTTTTGTTTATAGCTCAAAAAAATTAAAACCGCAGAGGTGATCAAATACCACCAAAAGAACGCTCTATTTGTTAGAAAAAAAGGACGTCAATTTTGTTTGGGTACAACGTCACACCACAGCGCAATTGTCAGTTAAATTGACTCAGTGCCGAATCGCAAAAAGTGCTCTGGTCAGGAAGGGGGTAAAATCTTCCGGGGCTGAAGCGGTTAAGGAAATAAAAACAGCAATAATATTGAGTGTGGATGGCAGAGTGGCTTGGTGGTTATCACTTATGCCTTGCAGCACCGAGGTCCTTAGTTCAAATGTCTACCTCCATTGCATTTGCATGGTCTGCCTATGTTTGTGCAGGTTTACTCCCACACACCAAGGACATACCAGTAGGTAAATTCCCTTCTACTTAAACCTCGTTCTTCAGTCATTGATGGAAGATCTAGTACAGCTTTGTGAATGGAGGAGGGTGGCGGAAAGGGCAGACATAGTCGGCAGTCTTGATGAGTGCCTATTTCAGGTCAAGTGGATGTATTATCCTCCCCATCACAGATTAGTCTTGGAGGGGCAAGGGACTGAAGATTTCAACCAAGAGAGCAACCACAAGCCCAAGGGACACTTCTAATTGAAAGTAAGTACTGTGACTTGTGCAGATAAAAAGCAAGAAATAAATAAACTTGGACTTTAAATTGGCATTAGAATGTGTGTACAGATTGGCTATGCACATATACAATATAGAATATCAGCTCTTTCCTAATTATATTTGCAGCAGATCAGTCAATCAATGATACAACTTTATAGATCTCAGTTTCTAAGTGCAAATTCCATATTTGCTTATACACAACTCCTGTCTTGCGGACAACAATGATCTTCTGGTAAAAAATAAGTTCTGTCTCCAGAGTGAGAATGTCTTTAGTCAAATAAAAAATCTGCTGCACCTACTATATATTGTGTGGACTCATACTTTTTCATGCACACTAATAAAAATAAAAACAAAAAATACTGTATTTATCGGCGTATAACATGCACTTTTTTATGGGCGTGTGTTCTACGCCGATCCCCCGCCGATTGTCAGCCTCCTGGCCTTTCTCGCGGCTTTTGTCCACTCTCGCTGGCTTTCGACCGCTTTCGAACGTTCTCGGCTGTTCTCACCGGCCGAGAGCTGCCAAGAACGGCTGAAAGCGTCTGAAAGCCGTGAGAATGACCGAAAGCGACCAAAAGTCGGCGAGAGCGGCCGAAAGCTATCGAGCGCCGCCGAGATACACAGGACATCTGGCTCTGTATCTCGGCGGCGCCATTTTTAAACGTAAATGACAAGGTTGCAGATGGGCACTGACAAGGCTGCAGATGGGCGCTGACAAGGCTGCAGATGGGCGCTGACAAGGCTGCATTGATGGGCATTTAAATGTAAGTTTTTTTCCTTAAACTTCCCTCCTAAAAGTTTTTTTCCTTAAAATTCCCTCCTAATCTTGGGGTGCGTGTTATACGTCGGCACGTGTTATACACCGATAAATACGGTACATGCAAAAAAAACTGAAATGTCTGGTACATTGCTTCAAGAGCAGTGGCAGCTGGTGAAGTTTTAGGATGGGGGGCGCAAGACCTCGCCCCTCCACATTTGGCCCATCCCACTTATCATAAGCCACACCCCTTATATAATCCACATCATATACCAGGCTGCACATTATACACAGGGCTCTGCACATCATATACCAGGCTGCACATTATCAGCTGCTGCTCTCCATTGAAATCAATGGAGCAGCGCTGTAATACCGCCGGCCAAAGCCGATATTGCGGCGTATTGCGGGCGGTTTTAACCCTTTCTCGGCCGCTAGCGGGGGGTAAAAGCGCCCGGCTAGTGACCGAAATGCACCCCAAATCCGACGGTAAAACGTTAAAACGCTATAGTCAGCTCGGTGTTAAAGGGGTCTTATGTCAAACTTTATGAAGTTGATAAGCAAGGTGGGGGGGGCGCCGATGAATAAAAGATTAATCAGGTATCAGGTACATAAGCTGGGGGGGGTTTAGTGCCACCGACTAACAAAAGTTTACATAAGCTTCCATCAGCTTACCTGCTGATGCTCTCAGGATGTTGGACTGAACAATGGAGTGCTGCCAACGTCACTTCCTTGAGTGACGTCGGAAGTGCCGCTCAGTCAGACTCCTAACTGAAGTCCATGCACTCGCCCGGCCAGTCCATAGCGCCAGAAGCTTTTTTTTTTTGACTGCCCCCTATGGGCGGGCCGCCACTGTAAGAGACTTGGTCACTTTGTCCTTTCAAGGTAGAGTGATATAAGAGTCAATTCATAAAGCAATACTATGGCCACACCGCTGCAATAAAAATGAAAAAAACATGTGCTTTAGAAATGTGCGTAATGCTTCACTTTGGGACTTTGAAGCCAGTGGAGTGCTGCTCTTCTTATTGTAAGAGAAGGAATAAAATAAATCATATGTAATGCTTTATCACATGACCTGTCAAAGTCACATGGCTGGCTTTTCTCTAATCTCAGACCTCTCTATGCTCTGTTAAACCCCTGGCAAAGCACCTTGTCCCCATGTTGATAAGGACAAGGGCCTTTTCCCTACAACCCTGGCCCAGTGGTTGTTAGGGTCTGTAGGTGGAGGGCTTATTGAAGTCCTTTATTTAAAAAGTAAAAGCCCAGAAAGAGTCCCTCACTGTAAATCCATCGTAAATCATGATGACTGCCATATGCCGCTTTGCCAACAGAAAAAAACAGATGGACCTGGAGCACACAACTAATCCCAAGGCTACCCCTCGCTAAATGACTTCATCAGATATATACTGTAAGGCAGTGGTCATTAACCCGGTCCTCAAGGCCCACTAACAGGCCAGGTTTTATGTATTACATTGGGGGGATGCAGACTAGAATACTGCAATCACTGAGCAGCAAATTAGATCAATTATCTTGCAAACCTGGCCTGTTAGTGGGCCCTGAGGACAGGGTTGACGAGCACTGCTGTAAGGGAAGGAGCAAGGTTAGGGACGATATCATTGATCAAATAATGTCATGGTCATATTTAGTCAATGTATTGCCACCACTATCCATGCCTCTTTGCTTACGTGACCAGGAAGTAAAGTGGGTCCCATCACCTGCCCCTTCCTTAGCAACTATTGACAGTCAAAAACGGTCATATATTGAAGTAGTAGAAATACAGCTTCTGCATATGATGTTCAGCTATCATTGAATAGGAGGGAGAATGGGCAAAAGTTTAGGCGATCCTCCAAACACCTAACAGTCAAAGTTCAATCCAAACCTTGGTTCGGACCAAACAGTTGGCATATCTCTGTTCATGACATATGCTTTTCTGCTCACAGACTACAAACATAGAGCTAATACTTTGTATTAGGCCACCTTAAAGAAGAGCTTCATTAAATAATTGAGAAATACTTGACAACCAGCAGCTGTTGAGACACTGAAAATGTATACTCAGATTACGAGTCAGAGTATTTAACATACAACATCCCTGGGTTGGCAACCTATGGACCGCGATCTACCGGTTGATCGCATCCAGGTGACTGGTAGATCGGTCCTGGGTTTGCCAACCTGCTGTCACTGAGCATGGATGAAGGTGGCAGCTGGCTGCAGAAAGAGAGACACGGGGAAGGAGGGAGTAGGTGGCCGTGGAGGAATCAGGCGGCCGAGAAGGCATCAGCCTTCCGCATGAGCCAATGCCTTGTCTATAGTGCAGACTGAAATGTCAGACGGAGTGATACCAATAGCACTCCGCCTCTACTTCTTTGTAGTGGGATGCACAGTAGCTTGAAGCGCTGCAAGAAGGTAAGGTCAGTTTGCATAATAGTAAAAGCTATGTGGGAACAAAAGCATCCATATAGGCACAATAGGATAAAGATGCTATTGTGACCATATAGCTGCATCTATATGGGTACAATACTATCTATATGGGTACAATAGTATCTATATGGGTACAATAGTGTCTATATGGACACAACAGAATCTATATGGACACAATACAGAGTATGCCTCATCATTGGTGTCAGTAGGAGAAATAATGCCCCATTATTGATGTCTGTTGGAGGAATAAGGTTCCTCATTCTGTGTCAGTGGGAGGAATTATGCTCCCTTTTTGGGGTCAGTGGGAGGAATAAGGTACCTCCTTTGGTGTCAGTGGAAACAATAGTGCCTTATTGCTGGTGTCAGTGGTATTAGTGTTCATAAAAAATAATACCAGTGTGTAGCGCCCTAGATAGTTACACATATACTGTATGTGGCTGCCCATTTAAAAAGTGAAAAACAACGCCTCTATACAATGCCTGTGATAAAAAGAATGGCGCTCACATAACATATACTCGTGAATTGCAGCGGAATACAAGATTGTATCAATCAACTATAGTGAATAAATACATAGTGTTGCGGTAGGACCCTGTGCTACCTGGAGGATTGCTGGTTTACTCCAGATTTTGGAGAGAACGGCACGCTGATTGCACAGCTGTGTGCTGGAGTATTTAGTTTTAACCTGGCTATGGCTCAGGGTTCCACCCAACAGACAGGAAGTCTGTGCATGGGAGTCAGATGGACTCTCATTCCTCTGAGAGGAGTCAGAGGCTGCAGGGGGCAGCCAGAGTATGCATGTCTGCAGGAGGCAGACGTACTTGATGACAGAGCAGCAAGGCACTGATCAGTTACTGAGTAAGCAAGGAGAGAGCTTAACTCTAGGAAACTCTTTTGGGTCTGAGGAGCAGACATAAGGCCTAGGCTAAAGGCCTGAATCAGCCGTATGGCAAGAATGTAAGCCAGGAGGCTAAAGTATTGAGTGTGCAAGATACAGTAATGGTGGAACCCCCCCCCCCCCCCGCCCTGCATGGGTACTGATGTCTTTGTGAACTTTTCTGTGCTTTTAAATAAAAGTGGGCTATCAGGCACTTAAAAATACAGTTTTGTACTGGCATACTCACTGGAAAACGCACCTACCGCTTGAGTCTGATAACCCCAATCTTACAATAGACAAAATAATAGTGATACAATGATATACCAAAACAACAAACAAACAAAATAAAAATAAAAAAATAAAAAAACATCCATCCTTTTTATCATGATATGTTATTATTATTGTTCAGTAGGCATGCTTGATAAATGAAAAAGCAAAGGAGTACAAAAAGAAGTTAACAATTTAATGATTGAAGCCAAAGCCTCCGACAGTTGACCATGTGAAATTACAGAATTCCCTTAGTAAAACATGTGTACCTGAACATTTTATGGTTCTTATGAAGAATCTCTATAGTGATCATAGAGGAATTCACAGTCATGACAGAAAATGGAAGCTGGAGGAAGATGATAGAGGTTTCTAGATTGGTAGAAGAAACATCAATGATCTTTAATGATGATGACTCTACACCCACTCAGAGCTTACATTTAAAGGTCCTCAAGAGTCACATAAAATAAAAAGTAGTACTTCAACTAGATCATATCAAGAAAGCTAATATTATTACAACCGAAAAAGAAGACTGGAAGACTGACTGGGGGCAGTGCTGTGTTTTGGCCTAGGCCGACAAGGCCCAGGCCTAGGGCGGCACTTTTCGGGGGGCGTCTTTTTTGCCCCCCCCCCCCCCCACAAGAAAAAAAATGTGTATACACCGCTCCCAAACAGCCTCAAAGATGCTGATTGCAGGACCTTTTTTCCCATCCCACAAGCACACCGCCTCAGTGTGAAAGGGGTCTTAATGGATCCTTCAACAACTCAATTTCAACCTTTCAATAGAGACCTAGATGGGTAAATGCCATCTGTCTTTTGTTAACATTATAAGAACTGCTAACTCCTTGGAAAAGACAATTATGCTGGAAAATGCTGGAAAAAGTTGAGGGGGGAACAGGTACAGAAATCATGAACCTGCTATTAGGAAAAGACTGAAGACCCAAATAGAAGGAAAGTTTTGGAGAAACGCTATCCATGCTGTCACAAGGAGTCACTATTGTATTGATGGGCATTGAATTATAAAAGTGATAATAGTAATAATAGTAAATTACTTACCAGTATACGGTTTAGACTTCATCTGCTACATTGCTATCTTAGATGATGTCACTATCAAAACTATAGAGGCACAGGATCACTCCCCCTAATAGTGCCAGCATTAGACATGTGCGGTTCCTTTCATTCAGAATTGAAATTCAGAAGAATTTTTCGTTATTCTGAAATTAGGATGTATCCAAATTTCTGAGTTATAATAGTTTTTGAAGACATGAAGGTTTTAGGAATGCCGGGACAGTTGCTGATGCTGATCCCTTTGCATCCAAACCTAAGGAATTTTTGGGGGGTATATGGACTATCTCGGTACTTGGTAGTAAAACACAGAAAAATGAATAATAAAAATTACAAAAAGTTTAATAAAGACAAAAAGAGACATGTACAATCGATTATTTAAAATCATATACACCACAATTAAACAAACTACAGATGGGATTTCTGTTGAAGAGGGGTATAGAAAGTTTCCTCTACCGGTTTAGCGTCGAACCGCTTCTTCAGGAGGGTGGTCTATTAAGTAGATGATATATTTGAAAGTAACAAAACAAACAAAGCAGAAAATATAATGTGATAACAATGAATTTACAATTGATTATGAATGAGGAGGCCAGCTCACCCATACAGACGGAGGCAGCAGATCACAGGACCCATCAATTCCCCCAGCGGCGGATGCGCGGGATTGTATAGGACAGACTCTGATGTTAAAAATAATACTCAAGTTAACATTAATATAATCTAATTGGGTACACACAAAAGTGTGACAAGGTGGTGAGAAACCCGAAAGGTGAAGAAAAGGAGGGAAGGGGGGAGGGAATGAGTGAAAGGGGAAAAAAGGAGGGGACTGGGAAGGTGAAGTGTGTGAGTGATGAGTGGATGTGATTGATAGAGGAGTGAGTGTGGGGATAGAGAGAAGACAGAAAAGGAAAGGTGGGATGGAAAAGGGGGAGGGGCGAAGGGAAAGAGGAAGAGGGGGGGAAGGGGGAGTGTGACCGTGGGAAAGAAAAGGAAAAAACATAAGGACCAAGGGGGAAGGAAGGGAGGGTGAGGGAAAAAGGAAAAAATAGGGGAGAAAAAAGGGGAGGAAAAGACACAGGGGGTGCCATGAAGAAGGAGGGAGGGGGAAAAAACAAAGAGGGGGGAAGATGGGAGGAGGGGAGGGAGAGGGGGAAAGGTAAAGGAAAAAAGTGTGAAGGAAGGTGTGTAGTTAAAATACAGGATAAGGGTAGAGGTGAAAAAGGAGGAGGAAGAGAGGGCAACCTTGTGAAAAAGATAAGGGAAAGAGAAGGTATTAAGTCAATAGGAATAGATTCATAATCACCGACGTATCCACCAAGATATAAAACCTAGTATGGGTATAACACACTCACCAGGTGGTCCGAATGGCCGGCGTGCATGCATGGGTTGATTATACAGAAGGACGGTACAGGTACATTGGTAATATTGTAGGCGTAGCTATCCTAGAAAATACAGGAGCCACTTCCTTAACCAGGATACACAAGAGAGCCTGGAAAGCCTTAGGATCTAAAAGGGTATAGTAAATATGGTAATGTCAAAGTAGATCAAAGAGGGAAAGGGAACACAAGCCAGGGACACAGGGCACTGAAAGGTCCTGGTCCCTGCGAACTTGATAGGAGAGACACTAACCTGTGTTTACAGCCGTCTGTGGTAACAACCCAGCATGAGGAGTGCCAGTACTGTTCACAAGTGGTCGATGAAAGACCACTATATGAGCTCCCCAACCCTTCCGGCGTCAGCGCACGTCTGAGGTCACAGGGTCAGCTCGCCCACACAGCGCTGGCGCACGAATCCGCGCTATCACGCATGCGTGCGCCGGGAGAAGGCCGCAAATCAAATGGCCACGGGGTCAACCCGTCCACACAGCGTGGGCGCATGATGCCGCGCTAACCACACATGCGCGCAAGGGAGACATCCATAGACCAGATTCCCGCGGGTTCAACCCGCCCGCACCGCGCAGGCGCACAAACCAATAGTAACGAATTTAAACAAATCTGAAATAACAAAACATAATTTCGGATGGAATTCGAATAGTTCTCTAATCAAATTCAAATTGTTTTCGAAATTCGAAACAAATTCGAATTTACGAAGAGAATAAAATAAAATAGAAAATAATAGAATAGAAAATAAAGGAATAGAAAATAATAGAGTAAAGCAGAAAAAAGTAGAATAGAAAATAAAGGGATAGAATAGAAAATAAAAGAATAGACTAGAATAGAATAACGGAACAAAATAAAAAATAAAACAACAGAATAAAATAAAATATAACCATTTTCTGAAATTCGAATTTCAAATAAAATAAATTAGAATTAGAATACAATAGAAAAAATAGAATAGAAAAAAAGAATAGAATAGAAAAAAAGAGAACAGAAAAAAAGAATAGAATAAAATAAAATAGAAAGAATATAACCTTCTTCAAAAATTTGAATATCGAATAGAATACATAAAAATTAGAATAGAATATAAAAGAATAGTATAGAAAATAAAATAATAGCAAAGAAGAGAACAGGACAATAGAAAAGCATAGAATAGAATAGTAAGAATATAACAATATAACTGTTTTCCAAAACTCAAATTTAGAATATAATAAATTCAAATTCGAATAGAAAAGAATAGATTATAATAGAAAAGAAAAGAATAAAACAGAAATTAAAAGAATAGAATAGAAAAAACAATAGAACAGAATGGAATAGAAAGAATACAACCATTTTCCTAAATTCGAAATTCGAATAGAATAAATTTGATTTTGGATAGAATTAGATTCAAATGGAATTCGAATTCGAATCTAATTGAATTTTCAAAATTCTGAAAATTCTAATCGATTTGAATTAGAATAAGCAAAGCAAATTCCGAAAACGAATAAACAAATTAAATTAATTTACTGAAACAAATTTATGTAAATACCGAATCAAAACTAAACAACCTGCAACCAACACCCGATGCCACTCTGCATAAAAGGGCAACAATGTCCAGTGATTTGGCTCCCCATGCAGGGCCTTCTTATTCTCACTGCCTCAGTGGTCTTGGCCTTAAGCCAGCCCTGCCTGGTGTGAATGAAGAACAGCCTGCTGCAATGTGTTATGGTGTAACTCTTGTGCTTTGATTTTCTAATAACGTCAGCTCCAGAACATGCAATGACATTTTTTTTTCAAATAAAAGTTGTTCCTATTTAACTCTTCAGTTAACCCTTGATTGCCATAATTAGCTGCATATTTTCATTTGCTCACTTTCAAAGAATCACATTAAAACAAGTATTATGCAAAATGTGTAAAAAAAAAAAAAAAAGCTTCTATTTCATTTTTGTATAAATGTGTCTTGCTTTGTACTAGAAACATAATTTTAATATTATTATAAGTGGGATAAATTGCAAAAGAAAATGTGTTCTTTTTATCCACATTAACACTATAGTTGTTTTAAAACTATCACTAGTCAAACGGGAAGAAAAGCATCTTTTTTCATAGTTTTGCTACTTTTAGCCCAGAATATACAGAAAATAGTATAATGTATGGAAGATAATTCTGCCAAAGAAAGCCTCATTTGTCCCAAAAAACATGATGTCCTCTTTCACACTGTTCGATGCATTGAAGTTCATTGGAGCACACTTTGTAATGTACTTTATTTTATGTGTTAAAGCGGAGTTCCACCCTAAAGTGGAACTTCCGCTTATCGGATTCCTCCCCCCCCTCCGGTGCTACAATTGGCACCTTTTAGGGGGGAGGGGGGTGCAGATACCTGTATAATACAGGTATCTGCACCCACTTCCGGGACGAGATAGCCGGAGCTGTCCCGCCCATATCCAAAGATGCCCCATTGTGTCTTGGGAAACACAGTTCCCAGGACACAACGGGGACCAATAGAGACGCGCAGCGCGACTCGCGCATGCGCAGTAGGGAACCGGGCAGTGAAGCCGTTGCGTCTTCACTTCCTGATTCCCTGACAGAGGATGGCGGCGGGGCAGCCGAGAGACGAGCGGGCGCTCGTCACATTCTGCCGACACCGCTGGAACCTGGAACAGGTAACATTTATTAAAAGTCAGCAGCTGCAGTATTTGTAGCTGCTGACTTTTAATATTTTTGGTGTGGGTGGCCATCCTCTTTAACATGCATTACATGCATTCAGTTAATGGCAGGTGTAGCATTTTTTCAACCCATTACACCAAGATGATTCAGAACTGAATGTTGTGGTGCACTGAAATTCATGAGTGTTGGGGTGTGATGGCAAGGTGCATTGCAGTTTATTTCCAAAATGAATGGTACCACAATGAACCACAACATGTGTTTCTCTGCACTTTAATGCAATGCATAGGTGTGAAAGCAGTTTATATGGTTCTTTTGTCATTGTACTGGCTAAGTTATTGCCAAATAAAGAAGTCAATAGGTTCGATGTAAAAATGATTCTGGACCATAAGGTGCATATGGGCATGGGAATTCAAGCCCAGCTCCAGCCAAATCTTTTTGTTATAGTTTTGAATAGTTGGGAAACATTAAAACATCAATTAGCTCCTGCCTCATCAGCTCTTTGAGTGCAGAGCTTGTGCCATGTTGGAAAGTCATACATTTTCACTTCTTCTCTCCACCACTACCCAAATACATTGATGGCATACATTTTCACTTTTTCTCTACCACTACCCAACTGCATTGATGGCGTACGTTTTTACTTCTTCTCCACCACTACCCAACTACATTGATGGCATATGTTTTCACTTCTTCTCTACCACTACCCAACTATATTGATGGCATACATTTTTACTTCTTCACCACCACTGCCCAACCACATTGATGGCACTGTGCCTAAGTTCCCCTGGATTTCTTGCTATATACACAGGCTCTACTAATTTCTGAAACATGAAGCCAATGCTCAAGAACACTATGAACTTTCATGGCCCCCCTGGGCCAGTTTGTTACCTACTGAAAAGTTTCCACCAAGACAGCAGTGGTTAAACCCTGTGAGCTCAAAGGGCATACCACTTCCTACTCGTGGCCCAACTCACCCCTTCTGAAACAGAAACTCCCAATTCCCCTTAAATAAAGCATACATTAAGTTAGATGATGTCTTACTGTACTTTATTTCAAGAGGCCTGGAGGGAATAAAAGCTTATAACTGCCAAATTCTTGCCTTGTCTCAAAGAGTACATTTCCCACTGGTTTCCCCTTGGATCTACAAGTGAGCACCATGGTCATCAACCATGTTCTATTATTGATGCTGCCTTTGATTGGGGGCTTCACCAATACTTCACCAACACTATTCTACACTTTCACAATAGATGAACTGTAAATGCAACCTCCTGTGCTGAAATTTGGTGCTCAGAGAGTGCTAGATCCTCCAACTATGACGCTCACAGGCCTTGCCACCCTCTCAGGAGTGTGGGTGTCCCTTCATGTGTTGCTCTACAAAACAACAAAAAAAATGGTGCACCAGCCCAGCGTATTACTTTAAGATACCATTTATTGATAAATAAAGACAATATACTCATAAACAAGCTGAATCAATAGGCTTATCATTACATCAAGTTACGACAATCGCCAGATCAACAACGCAGGTCTCTAAGGAAGAGAGCTTGCCCCTCCAAAGCGTAAGCCACACTGGATGTTGGAGGGTTCTTCCTGTGCTATAGGATATGCATTGTTGATCTGGTGATTGTGGAAGTTTGCTGTAATGATAAGCCTATTTATTCAACAAATTTTTAGTATATCATTTGTCTTTATTTATCAATAAATGGTATATTAACCACTTCAGCCCCGGACCAATTGGCAGCCAAAGGACCAGGCCCCTTTTTGCGATTCGGCACTGCGTCGATTTAACTGACAATTGCGCGACGTGGCTCCCAAACAAAATTGGCGTCCTTTTTTCCCCACAAATAGAGCTTTCTTTTGGTGGTATATGATTGCCCCTGCGGTTTTTATTTTTTGCGCTATAAACAAAAATAGAGCGACAATTTTGAAAAAAATGCAATATTTTTTACTTTTTGCTATAATAACTATCCCCAAAAAATATATAAAAAAAGCTTTTTTTTTTCCTCAGTTTAGGCCGATATGTATTCTTCTACATATTTTTGGTAAAAAAAATCGCAATTAGCGATTATTGATTGGTTTGCGCAAAAGTTATAGCGTTTACAAAATAGGGGATAGTTTTATAGCATTTTTATTAATATTTTTTTTTTTTTTACTAGTAATGGCGGCGATCATCGATTTTTATTGTGACTGCGACATTATGGCGGACACATCGGACATTTTTGACACATTTTTGGGACCATTGTCGTTTATACAGAAATCAGTGCTATTTAAATAGCACTGATTCCTATGTAAATGACAGTGGCAGTGAAGGAGTTAACCACTAGGGGGTGGGGAGGAGTTAGTGTGACGTGTTGTGTTTTTTTTTACAGTAGGGGGGCGTGGCTGTACATCTGACATCATTGATCAACTTTCCCGATGACCGGGAACAGCCGATCAATGACAGGCAGAGTAGGAAGCGCGGGGAGAGGTTTGTTTACACATACCTCTCCCCGTTCTTCAGCTCTGTGACCCGATCGCGGGACACCAGCGGCGATCGGGTCCGCTGGTCCCGCGGCCGCGGTCACGGAGCTCCCGACCGGGTCGCGCTGGTGGCGCGCGCGCGACCCCACGGCTAGGCAATTAAAGAGGACTTATATATAAGTCCTTTTGCCTGCCTGTGCCATTCTGTAGACGTATATCTACATGAGGCGGTCGAGAAGCGGTTAATCATTAGTTGTGCTATCTTGACATTTCAGGGCCTCCGAAATGTGACAGGTAGTAAGGAAGTGAAATAAGCAATTTACGCACTTAGAAATCCTGAAGGCGGTGATTGGTTTTCAGGGTCCTGCCAAAAAGTTTCACACATGTGGTATCCCCGTACTCAGAAGTAACAGAATATATTTTGGGGTGTAATTCCACATCTACCCATGGCATGTGGGAGCAATATATAATATGACAACTTTAGGGTGGGGGGATCGCAATTTTCCAGAAACTTGTGGCAAAACATAAAATATTCCATGGACTCAACATGCCTCTCAGCAAATATCTTGGGGTGTCTACTTTACAAAAAGGGTTGTATGAACTGTCCTGGCCTTTTATGCCCAATATTAAAAGCTTATGCCACACATCACCCACTCTTCTAATGCCTTGAAGACCAAGCCTTTTATGACACTTTTTGTTTACATGAAAAATTACTTTAAACACCCAAACATTATATATATTTTTTTAAAGCAGAACCCCTACAACAAAAATGGTGGGTGTTGCAATTTTTTTTGTCACACAGTATTTGCGCAGCGATTTTGTTGGATTTAATGCACAAAACACAATATATTGCCCAACTGTTTGGTAAAATATAAAAGATGATCTTATGTTAAGTACAGGGGGTCCCCAACTTACGAACGCCCAACCTACGAACAACCCCTACTTACGAACGGGGCGCTGTGGGGACCCTCCGCCATTTTTCGCTCTTTTTCAGTGTCTTTCGGCCGTTCTGCGCATGCGCGGCCATACGGAGCTTCGGAAAATGCCGGAAATGTCCGTAATTTGCCGCGCATGCGCAGAACGGCAATAGACGGAACATCGGAAATCTCCGGAAATCTCCGTATTTGTCGGTCTGCGCATGCGCGGCTGACTTACGAACATTTCCGACTTCCGTACAGGCAGCCAGTCCCTAACGAGTTCGTAACTCGGGGACCCCCTGTACAGAGATACCAAACATGACATGCTTTAAAATTGTGCACAAACTACGTAAATTTTTTAAAAGCCTTTAAAAGCCTTTACAGGTTACCACATTAGATTTATAAAGGAGGTTTACTGCAATAATTACTGCCCTTGATCTGATGTTTGTGGTGATACCTCAGATGCTTGGTGCAATTGCTGTTTTCATACCACACGAGACCGATGCTTACGCTTGCCTTTGCGTTCAAAAACGTGCTTTCATTTTTTTTTTTTTTTTTTTACACTGTCCCTTTCAATTTTTTATTTATTTTTTTATCACTTTTATTGTTATCACAGGGTATGTAAATATCCCCTATGACAGCAATAGGTAGTGACAGGTACTCTTTTTTGAAAAATTTGGGGTCTCTAGATCTCTCCTCTGCCCTTAAAGCATCTGACCACACCAAGATCGTTGTGATAAGATGCTTTCCCAATTAAAAAATGGCGCTGTTTATATCCAGTGAAACCGAAGTATTCCGGGATCTTAGGCCATATAGATGATTGGAGCCCATCTGGTCTCCGATCAGCTCTATGGTCAGCTGGCGGAACCACCGGCTGCATTGTCAGGTTCCCTGTTGGGACAGAAGAGCCAAAAAAAGACGTGGATGGTTGTGGGAGGGGGGGGGAGTCCCCTTCCACTCATTGTAAAGGCAGTCTAGCAGCTAATTAGCCACTAGGATTGCTTTTACATGAAAGCCGACCGCCGACTGAAAAAATTATACCAAGACGATGCTTAAACTTGCAGGCATCATCTCGGTATAACCACTCAAAGTCCTTGGGCATATATTGTAAAAAAGCACCTGGTTGTCTGGGACTGTTTGAACTGCTACAAAAAAATTGAGCTGCTAGCGCTAGCAGAGATCAGACCTGACTCTGCTAATGCTGCAGTTTTGTGTGCTGTGTATTGTAAGTGGCAGTGATCTACCGATACTGCACTTCTTGGGGAGGGGGGGCAGAGGGGCTAAACTCAGGTGCTGGCAGGTGTCTGGGCTGATCTTGCTAACGCTGAGTTTTGGGAACACTATACTACACTATTGGGGATGCTAGTATAGTTCTGATCTGATCAAAGTTATTGATCCAATCAGACACTATACTAGTAATGGAGGTGTTTAATGTGTGTGTGTGTGTATTACTGGTGATCAAAGGGTTAAAATGTATTACTGAATATGTGGTGGGAAATCTGATGCTATCATGGATTGATGCTAACTGACGCTGACGCTATCTGGATTCACCCATAACACTAATACAGTGATCATAAAAAAAGATTTGCACACTGTACTAATGAAACTGTGACAGGGAAGTGAAGGGGTTAACTGGGGTTGATCAGGGGATTCATTTATTAGAGAATATATGGCGGGTACCCTAAACATATCTGGGACTGAATGTAACTGCCGCTGACACTAACTGGCATCACCCGTGACACTAATACAGTGATCAGTAAAAATCTGTACACTGCACTTAGCCCCCGTACACACGGTCGGAAATTCCGACCACAAAATCCGTCCGATTTTTTTCCGACGGATTTTGTCCGAAACTGGTGTTGCATAGACACGGTCGGACAAAGTTGTCGGAAAATCCGATCGTACCGAACGTGGTGACGTTCGTTGCGTACAACAAAACTACATAGAGACTAGTAGCCATAAGCTTTGGTCTTGTAATTTAATCTGAGCATGCGTGGCACTTTGTCCGTCGGAATTCTCTACACACGATCGGAAAAAGTCAGATCGGATTATGTTGTCGGAAAATTTAAAATCCGCTAGAGCCCACACACGACTTTCTCCATCGGAATATCCGACCGTGTGTACGGGGCATTAGTGACACTGTGACAGGGAGTGAAATGGTTAACTGGGGGGCGATCAAGGGGTTAAATGTGCCTAACTATGTGTAGTGCTTGTACTCACTGTCTGATGTGATCTCCTCTCACGCTGGAACTGAAATCGGCTCAAGGACAGTCGATCACTTCATTTCCTGGGCCTGTGTTTACATTACACAGGCACAGGACGTTCTAGGATTTGTCAGAACCGATCAGCAGGTCAAGGCCATAAATCATTGACCTGGACCTGTAGATTGATCGGTTCTGAATCAAATCTGATCACCACCAGGGGTCACCGTACGTGCGCCTGCCCTACCTGTGGGTGCCAGCTACGTACAGGTATGTCGACTCGCACAGCCGTGCCAACCTTGCAACTAGTTAAAGCCCATTGCACAGTTTATCTTTAACCTCTAGCCGACCGCCCACTGTCTATTGACGGCGGAGCGGTGCGGCTCTTGTGGCGGGACGCCGTCATATGACGGCGTCTACATTTTGGCCACTAGGGGGCACCTGCGATTGCCCAGTAACTGAGCAGGACGTGGATCTGTGTGTGTAAACACACAGATCCACGTCCTGTCACTGGAGAGGAGACCGATGGTGTGTCCCTTGTACATAGGGACACCGATCGGTCCCCTCCCCCAGTCAGTCCCCTCCCCCCACAGTTAGAATCACTAACATAGGGAACACATTAACCCCTGCAGCGCCCCCTAGTGTTAACCCCTTCCCTGACAGTCACATTTATACAGTAATCAATGCATTTTTATAGCAATGTCGCAGTCATGATAAAAATCGCAGATCTCCGCCATTACTAGTAAAAAAAAAAAATAATAATAAAAATGCTATAAATCTATCCCCTATTTTGTAGACGCTATAACTTTTGCGCAAACCAATCAATATACGCTTATTGCGATTTTTTTTTTACCAAAAATATGTAGAAGAATACGTATCGGCCTAAACTGAGGAAAAAATTTGTTTAAAAAATTGGATATTTATTATAATAAAAAGTAAAAAATATTATGTTTTTTCAAACTTGTCGCTCTTCTTTTGTTTATAGCGCAAGAAATAAAAACCGCAGAGGTGATCAAATACCACCAAAATAAAGCTCTATCTGTGGGGGAAAAATGATAAAAATGTTATTTGGGTACAGCGTTTCATGACCGCGCAATTGTCATTCAAAATGCGACAGCGCTGAAAGCTGAAAAATGGCCTGGTCAGGAAGGAGGTGTTCGTGCCTGGTAGGCAAGTGGTTAAATAAGTATGCTTTAAAGCTTTCTTTTACCACCTAAGTCGGCTATCCATGTCCTTCACTGCAACATTTCTAGGAGTCATGACTGGGGGATTCAGGTCACCTCTTTCTACTGCTGCAGTCTTCAGTTGACCACACACCACATCCAATAGGAAGGTAGTAACATCCTTCACCACTGCAGGAAAGAAGATGAAAGACTTGGGACCTGACGGGTCAATTGACCATGGATAAAGGTAAGTATTTCTGGCATTTAGAATAGTTTTTTTAAACTAACAAAGAAATTAATAGTGGGCAAGCAGGACAGGAGTTCCGTTTTATCATTTAGCTCCTGTTATGAAATTGTATCTGTTGGCACATACTGTACATGCAAAGTGATATATGCGAAACTGGCAGCACTGGCAGTATCAGCACCATATATAATTATAGCTCCGTGTCACGCTTATTATGCATTAGGTATTACACAGATGTTTTAAATCTACTTTAATTTAATAGACTTATGTCAAGCTTCTGCTTCACTGTGATAGATACATTTAAAAACATAAAAATGATTATGTATTTCATCTGCTGGGCCAACTTTTTGACCCCAGTTAATTTCGCCAGGAAGCTTAAAACGCTGTGTCATTATTGACATCAGAGCATAATTGTTTCCAAATAATCAGGTGCCGTTCTAAGACATGTAAGGATCACTTATTCATGTTAGATGTAATTACTGTAATGTGGGTTTTCACTGTCTCTAGTATCAATCACCCACGCGCTTTTTCTCAGTTGATAAAGTTAAAATGGTTAAAATTATGAGAAATCAACTACACTAAAGAAGGTTTTTTTTTTTTCTTTTAATTCTGGTTAGATTACAGGCTGGGTAAAGCTTAAAGAATTAAATTATCTACCTTTCATGTTAAAGATGGGAAAGAGGACTTGTCTTGATACACTCAAAATTGTAGGCTTTACATGCATATGCACTCTGAGCTTTCAGCTATACTGAACTTCACAGCCAACAAGCGGACCCCGCGTTACGGGACAAATAGACCATTGTGCAGCACGTCTCTGACATACATGGAAAGTATCTGAGAAAGCTAAAGGAAGCTAAGAAGCTTTCCCTGTATGAAGAAAACAAAGGATGGTGGCACTCCCATACACAGTGCAATAGTGATTTATTTCAAAATGTAAAATCAAAAGCATACAATGGTATAACGTGTTTCACACGACTAGCGTGCTTTGTCAGAACCAGTTGGTTCTGATAAAGCACGCTAGTCGAGTGAAACATGTTACCTGCTTCCCCCTACCTATATATCATTGTATGCTGTTGATTTTACATTTTTGGAATAAATCACTATTGCATCGTGTATGGGAGTGCCGCCATCCTTTGTTTTCTTCATACATGCTTCTGCTGCAGTGACATGGCGTGCACCCCTAGTCCCCTACCTATGAGCTTTCTCACTCGCCTAAACCCACCTGGAGCAGCTGCACTTGTTTAGCTAAGAAGCTTCCCTTGTTTTAATTCTTTACTGTCCTATGCTATCCTTACGAAGGGGTGTTGCATTGTATAAAGTACTCAGTACTCCTCCATTTTTTGCACAGCGTTGTGGCACCAACATGGATACACATGAAGGGCACTGGTAATTCTTAGAGCACTAAGCTGAACAGCAAAGTTATAAAAATGTTGTCTCTATTTTCCTTATGAGAATGATTCATTTTACTTTAACTTTTAAATAGATTTTCATGTAAAATTCAAGATAATTTACTCTTTAGTCTATAGTGTGAAGATATCAGAGAGAGAGAGAGAAAGAAAGAAAGAAAGAAAGATTGTGTACTGTATACAGTGCCTTGAAAAAGTATTCATACCCCTTGACATTTTCCTAATTTTGTCATATTACAACCAAAAACTTCAATGTATTTTATTGGGATTTTATGTGATAGACCAACACAAAGTGGCACATAATTATGAAGTGGAAGGAAAATGATAAATGGTTTTAAAATGTTTTACAAATAAATGTGTGAAAAGTGTGGCGTGCATTTGTATTCAGCCCCCCTGAGTCAATACTTTGTGGAATCAGCTTTCACTGCAATTACAGCTGCAAGTCTTTTTAGGGATGTCTCTACCAGCTTTGCACATTTAGAGAATGACATTTGTGCCCATTCTTCTTTGCAAAATAGCTCAAGCTCTGTCAGATTGGATAGAGAGCGTCTGTGAACAGCAATTTTCAAGTCTTGCCACAGATTCTCAATTGGATTTAGGTCTGGATTTTGACTGGGCCATTCTAATGCCGCGTACAAACGACCGTTTTTTTCCGTCGGAATAAACTCTGTTTTTTTATTATTATCATGTTTTAACCTTTTGCAAATAAATTTACATTTGTTTATATAATTATTATTTAAAGACTCTTGCCTTTCAAAGTCCCACAAGAGGAAAACTTCCCATTGTGGAATAACACTGAAACGATCTTGCCTACACACGATCACACCAAAGTCTGACCGTCTAGAATGCGGTGACGTACAACATGTACGATGGGACTAGAAAAAGGAAGTTCAATAGCCAGCAGCCAATAACTGCTGTCTAGTACTTGCTTCAGAGCATGCGTCATTTTTGGTCCATCGGAACAGCATACAGACAAGCGGTTTTCCCAATAGGAATTGATTTCGTCGGAAAGATTTAAAACATTTTCGAAAAAATAAGTCAGATGAGGCCCACACATGATCGGAATATCCGATGAAATTACTTTTTCTGCCGGAAAGTCCGACAGAAAAGCATTACAGATGAATATGCTTTGATCTAAACCATTCCATTGTAGCTCTGGCTGTATATTTAGGGTCGTTGTCCTACTGGAAGGTGAACCTCCGCCCCAGTCTCAATTCTTTTGCAGACTCTAATGCCGCGTACACACGGCCGGACTTTCGACGGACTGAACTCCGGAGGACTTTTCAATGGAGTTCCGACGGAGTTCTGACGAAACGGACTTGCGTAAACACGATCACACCAAAGTCCAACAGATTCAAACGTGATGACCTACGACCGGACTAGAATAAGGAAGTTCGTAGCCAGTAGCCAATAGCTGCCCTAGCGTCGTTGTTTGTCCGTCGGACTAGCATACAGACAAACTGATTTTTCGTCCGGTCTCGAGTCCATCGTAAAAATGTGAAACATGTTCTATTTCTAAAGTCTGTCTGACTTTTGGACAGCAAAAGTCCGATGAAGCCCACACACGATCGAATTGTCCGACGGATTCGTTCCGTCGGACCTTTGCTGTTGAAAAGTCCGGTCGTGTGTACGCGGCATAACAGGTTTTCTTCTAAGATTGCCCCGTATTTGGCTCCAACCATCTTCTCATCAACTCTGACCAGCTTCACTTTCCCTGCTGAAGAAAAGCATCCCCACAACATGATGCTGCCACCACCATGTTTAACGGTGGGGATGTGGTGTTCAGGGTGATGTGCTGTGTTAGTTTTCCGTCACACATAGCGTTTTGCTTTTAGGCCAAAGAGTTACATTTTGGTCTCATCTGACCAGAGCATCTTCTTCCACATGTTTACAATTCCCACTCATGGCTTCTCACAAACTGCAAACATAACTTCTTATGGCTTTGTTTCTCTTCCATAAAGGCCAGGATTGTGGAGTGCACGACTAATAGTTGTCCTGTGGACAGATTCTCCCACCTGAGCTGTGGATCTCTGCAGCTCCTCCAGAGTTACCATGGGCCTCTTGGCTGCTTCTCTGATTAATGCTCTCCTTGCCCGGCCTGTCAGTTTAGGTGGACAGCCATGTCTTGGTAGGTCTGCAGTTGTGTCATACGCTTTCAATTTTTGGATGATGGATTGAACAGTGCCCGTGAGATGTTCAAAGCTTGGGGTATTTTTTTTTTATAACCTAACTCTGCTTTAATCTTCTCCACAACTTTATCCTTGACCTGTCTGGTGTCTTCCTTGGCCTTCATGATGCTGTTTGTTCACTAAGGCTCTCTAACAAACCTCTGAGGGCTTCACAGAAAAGCTGTATTTATACTGAGATTTAATTGCACACAGGGGACTTCTGATGGCAATTGGTTCCACTAGATTTTAGTTAGGGGTATCAGAGTGAAAGGGGCTGGATACAAATGCACACCACAATTTTCAGATATGTATTTGTAAAAAAAAATTAAAACCTTTATCATTTTCCTTCCACTTCACAAGTTAGTCTATCACAAAAAATCCCAATAAAATACATTTACATTTTTGGCTGTAACATGACAAAATGTGGAAAATGTCAAGGGGTATGTATACTTTTTCAAGGCACTGTGTTGTTCTATTTTGTATATACTTTATATACACAGGTTGTATAATAAAAGTATTTATAATGGGGTTGATTTACTAAAACTGTGCAGTGAATCTTGAATTTTTAAACGTCCAAAAAATTAACAAGATTGACCATTTCTCTCCATAAGGTGGGTTCACACCACAAAAATGCATTCCAGATCCGTTCCAGATGTGTTTCTGCATGCGTGTTTTTGATGTGTTCAGGTGCATTTTTGATGTGCTTCTGGATGCTTTTTTCCTGTTTTTTTTTTCCACTGTACTAGTGTCCAGTGTGTTTTTGATGCATTCCAGTGCATTTTTTATGCGTTTTACTGCGTTCCAGTATAGTTCAGTGCAGGAAAAATGCAGCATGTTCTACTTTTTTTTCTGGAACTGACCGCACTGGTGTGAACTATGCAATTTGAAACCATATAACCAACTTGCCATGCGTTTTTGATGCAGAAGAAAAACATACTGGACTGCTAGGGATGGGCGAATGGTTCGGCCCAAACTTTTGTTGTTCAGATGTTCGGCGAACAGCCAAACAAACAGGTCGTTTGATCGTTTGTTCCCCCCCTGAACTGACTACAATGCATTGAGGCGCTGAACAGTACATTGCAAGTCCTGATTGGCTGAAGCAGTGAAAACTTCAGACAATCAGGGCACAGAACACTGTCATCATAACTTTATCCAATCATGGCTCATTTCCATCCCACAGTATTAAAGTATTCTTTCAATGGCAGCCATTTTCAGTGTGATTTTGGCATGGAGAGAGATAGAACAGGGCTCTGTTCGGTGCTTTTAGTTAGTGTGCTATACTGTGCTATTTTACTTCAATTGTCAGTGTAGAATATTAGTTTAGTGTCAGTCTAGGGATAGTGTGAGTGTAGTGAGGAGGACCATCATTCAGCTTTGCATAGTGTGCAGCTAGAGTAGGGACAGCTCAGATAGTTTTACTGTAGTGTAGTGAGACCGTGTCATTCATACATACATTAGTGTAGAGTAGGGACAGCTCAGATAGTTTCAGTGTAGAGTAGTGTAGAGTAGTGAGAACATGTCAGTAATCTTGACATTAGTGTATAGCTAGAGTAGGGACAGTTCAGATAGCGTCAGTGTAGTGATGGTGACGGTATTTGATTGTGTTACTGCCAGTTTAACGCCATTTACTTCTGTGTGCGTTACTGCCAGTTCATGCCATCATATAGTTTTGTGTGCGTTAAACTGGCAGTAACATCAAGGCCTATGGGCCTTGGCTTTCTGCTTCACACATTGCTTTTTTACTCTGATCACAGTTTTTTATTCCTACCGATGTATGTTGGTTTTTATAATAAAAAAAACACTTTTTGACCTACACCATATGGAGGCATTTTTTCTTCCTATACCACCCGGATGAGATTTCCTTGGCCATCCAGTCTGGCTTTCAATGCCTGAGTTCCAGCTTTGGTGTTTTCCACGCCTGAGTTTCGGCTCTGCGATACCTGTACACCCCTTGGAGTTGTGTTTGGAGGTCTTTGGTCCCTTTGGAGATCTGGAGATCTGCCGATCGTGACACCCCTGCTTGAGTGACTCGTCGCTGACACTTGAGTTTACCATTTCCAGTAAGAGTAGATATACTTCCCCCTTTGATTGAAGATGTACATCCTTGATGCTCTACATGCCGGCCAGTGCCAGTGTATTCCATCCCTGAGTAACCACCACCTGGTGGTGGACTTACTCCGGTCCTCTCAAGGACCCTTCCACCTATTGGACTTTTTCCACCGACACTTTTATTAATTTTTGATTGTTTTTTGTGTGATTGATTTTTCATTATTCGTTTATTATTAATTGTATATTGTTATACTGTTTATTATTTAGCGCTACATCCTTTATCATCCACTATTTACAATCTTTGTCACATTATTATGTAGCAGCTCTTCACTTCCCACTCATTGAGTTAGCACAGTAATATTTTCTAGTTATACTTCTCACATCAAACGTGGGAAAAACACCAGTAATTTGGGTACCACATACTTAACAAGGCTTTTATTGTCCAACCACTCAGCCCATTGGCTAGAGCACCTAAAAGCCACACAAAAGGGGCACAAATCTGTCCCTCCTCCTCCTTACCCACTTTAGTCTGCCCCTGCTATACCGAGTCATTACCTCTCAGCAGCCTCCACTGACAGGGATGATGGTATAGCACAGGTTGTCCCAGGTCCTAGCAGCACATCTGCCAGCAGCACACCACCAGCTGTAGAATGTAGCCGGCAAATTTCTCTGCCCCATCTGCTGCAGCAGGAAAAAAAACAGTCCCTGCTACCCACATGCCAAGCGTCTAAATGCAAGCTTGTCAAAGCTGTTGGCTCTCCAACTTATGCCTTTCAGCCTGGTGGATTCTGCCTCCTTCCATGAATTTGCACAATGTGCTGTACCACAATGGCAGGTTCCCAGTCGCTACTACTTTTCATGTAAGGCCATTACATCTCTCTACCATCATGTGGAAGGAAATGTTCTGGGCAAGGCAGTCAGTCGTAAAATCCACCTTACTGCTGACACGTGGTCCAGCAAGCATGGACAGTGACGATATATTTAATTCACAGCACACTGGGTAACACTGCTTGCAACTCAAAAGGATGCAGGACAGGTGGTGCAGCTTGTTGTGCCCCCACATCTCCATACAGCTGGTGGTGATAATGCCAGACCTATGAGCTCTACCCTCTCCTCCTCCTCCGCCACCTTCATGTCCTCCTCTGCAGAATTGTCCTATGAACATCAGGTACCCCCTAAGCGTTCAAAGGGCTATTCCCAGAGTCAGGCTAAAAGGTGCCATGCAGTGCTTCAGCTGGTGTGTTTAGGGGACAGGAACCACACCAGAGCTGAGATTCTTGCAGCTCTGCAGGGACCGGCCCAGAGGTGGTTCATACCACGCCAGATGGAGCCAGGAATGGTAGTGTGCGATAATGGCTCAAACCTCCTGTCCGCCCATAGACAGGGAAAGTTGACACATGTGTTATGCCTGGCACAGTGTCCTCAATTTGGTGTTGCAGCATTTCCTAAATACGTACCTAGGGTTGCAAGATGTGCTAAATCTGGCCAGAAGAGTCTGTAGCCATTTCAAGCGGTCATACACAGCCAGTGCTTGGTTGTCTGAAATTCAGTGGGAAATCCTCCTGCCTGTAAACCGCCTGATTTGTGACATGCCCAATAGGTGGAACTCGACTTTGTCAATGCTGCAGCAGCTATACATGCAGCAGAGGGCCATTAACGAGTACCTGTGCGAATACGGCACAACGACAGGCTCAGGTTGCCTCAGCTTTTTTTCCCCATGCCAATGGCTGATCATTAAGGATGCATGCACTGTATTGTCACCATTTGAAGAGGCCACAAGGATGGTGAGCCGGGGCAGTGCATGCATCTATGAAACAATCCCTGTTGTATTCCTGCTGGAGCAGGCTCTATGTGACAGGGCACTGGAGGCAGAGCAGCAGGAGTAAGAGGAGGACTTCCTTTCCTCTCAAGGCTCACTTTATCCAGACACCATCATTCCTATGTCACAGAATACACAGGAGGAGAGAGAGGGGAGGAGGAAGAGGATTCTAGCACTTTCATAGGCTTCAAAGAAGAGGAAGATATGCGTCAATCTGTAAGCGATGGCTTTCAAACCCCAGGACCCTTGGGAGTAGTAGGTGGCTGGGAGGAGGAAGTTCCAGATCCTGTAATCCTGAGTGACCCCGAGGAGTCTGCTTCTCAAGCCTCTGCAAACTTAAGGCGCATGGGCAACCTCATGCTTTAAAGGGTCCAAGAATACATGGCATAAAGGAGAAGGATGATTACTGGCTGGCAACCCTCCTTGACCACCGTTATAAGGGGAAGGTCTCAGAACTCATCCTGTCCCCACAGAGAGTGCAGAAGATAAAATCTCTTGAGGACACGTTAAAGAGGATTTTATTGAACGTTTTTCCTGACTCCAGTAGGTTACAGTGTCGTGGAAAACTTCACTTTGAGTCTTCTGTTGGTCAAGGGAGGAGCGTTGGAGAAGGCATCTGCCTAAGTGAGGCATTTCAGAATTTTTTTAGTCCTCGCGGCCCAGGGCTATCAGCTTCCACATCCCATCGGCAGCGTCTGCATCACATGGTGGATGATTACCTCGGGGCCAAAACAGAGATGGAGAGCTTTCCAGCTGACGATCCACTGACTTACTGGATCATGAGAATAAACCACTGGTCAGAACTTGCCCAGTATGCTATTGAGTTGTGGGCTGCCCTGCATCCAGTATGCTTTCAGAACGGGCATTCAGTGCTGCAGGAGGTTTCATTACTGATCATAGAACGCGTCTGTGCACAGACTCCGTGGACCGTTTGACTTTTATAAAAAATGAATCAGTCCTGGATTACCAGCTATGAAGCCCCTGATGCCGATGTCACTGATTAAGTCTTTTTGTGATGTGTAATCTCTGCAGGACTTCGAGGCTGCCTAGCTTTGAGGGTGTTCAATCATTTCATCTGGAAGCATGTTTTTGGTATAGGTTTCATGGGCACAATTAACACCCAAAGAGCAATTTTTCAGCACCTGTTTGACAGGTGCATATCATTGCAATTTTTTTTGCCTTCATCAAGAGCACCTCTATAGGGTTACAGTGGGAAGGCACCACCGACACCCAAAGACCAATTTTTTCTGCACCTGTTTGACAGGTGCATATCATTGCATTTTTGTTACAGCAAGGCCAATTCTTGCTTTCATCAAGAGTACCTCTATAGGGTTACGGTGGGAAGGCGCCACCGACACCCAAAGACCAATTTTTACGCACCCATTAGTTCTATACAAAGTCAAAGTGACACCAGAATGTATCCAAAAAATCTCTAATCTTGTTCCCAGTGCACTACATTGTGGCCTCATCATACACACTGGCTCCCCAGCTGTTGCTGAGCAAAATAAAAGCAGCTTGCAGGGAAAATTTAATTTTTTTGGGCTTTACAAATTCAATTACTGCTGCAGCAGATTCTAGACACTTTACAGGTATGCCGCGTACACACGATTGGACTTTCCGGCGGGATTGTCCGCTGGACTAGAGTCCGCCGGACAATCTGACCGTGTGTGGGGCTCCGGCGGACTTTTTCTTCCCAAAAGTCCAGCGGACTTAGTAAGAAGTTTTGACTTAAAATTGTCCGCTGGACTCGGCAGTCCGGCGGACAATCCCGCCGTCTGTGTGCTAGTCCCCGGGACTTTTGAAATGAACAGACTTGCCGACACACGTCGTAAAGTCCGTTCATTTTGAACGTGACTCCAGGTAGACGGGACTAGCGAAGGAAGTCAATGCCGCCGCCGCCGCCTCGATCAGCGACATTGACACCTCGCAAGCCCCGTCACCTGGTATGGATTTAAAGGGGAAGGCGACAGCGACGGTGACAGAAGCCCGGGCCACCGCTAGTAAAAGAGCTGGAAGAAGAAAGCGGAGGCCCGGCAAGAAGAACAGAAGAGCGGGACAAGACCCCCAAAGTCGGAACAAGACCCCCAGACGGCGGTGGCGACGAAGTAAAAGAGCTAGCAGAAGATAGTGGAGGAGTCCGGCGAGAAGACCCCCCAAGACGGAGCTGTGCATTTAGGTGAATGGGTAGGTATACATCGTACCCAATACTCATTCACATAGGGTGGGGGGCCGGTATCTGGGGGCCCCCTTATTAAAGGGGGCTCCCGGATTCCGATAAGCCCCCAGAAAAGTCCGGGCGTGTGTGGGCAAGTCCACACGTTTGGAAAGTCCGGCGGACCTCCGCTGGAAAGTCCAGCCGAAAAGTCAGATCTTGTGCACGTGGCATAAGGGGACCCCCCAGGCACTATATTGGAAGGATTTTTTTATTTTTATGCTTTTACTTTAAAAATCAAAAAATCACTGCTCTTTTAAACTTGACGTTTTTCACAAACTTATATTTTATTGATACATGTCCCCCAGGGCAGGACCTGGGCCCCTATAACCATTGTATGCCCAATTACTTGAATATAAGCCTTCAAAATGGGCACTTTTGATTTTTGACGTTCGGGTCCCATTGACTTTAATGGGGCTCGTCATTCGGGTCCAAACTTTTGCAGTGTTTGAAAGTTCTGGTACTAACCGAACAGGGGTCCATTCAGCCTATCCCTATGGACCGCATGTGGTGTGAACTGGCCCTAAAGCAAAATATGATATCAAAGTATCTTGTCCCCATCCAACCCACAATTATTGGCACATGAATTTATCTTACATACTGCATATACACACCTTTGTTTATATTAGGCAGATGTGGCCAATGGCATTTTGTGTGCTGACACTAAAGGAGCAGTGAACTATTGACTTAAATTTTCAAACGGACAATCAGTTGTTTCCTATAATTGCAGTGCCAAGGAGGAAAAGGTTATTGCTTAGGAGCACAAGACATAGCTAGGAAACAAAGAGACTGGGACACAGGGGTCTAATATCTAGGAGTGCCTGGTTCTAACTAAGTGTTAAAACAAAAAAAAAATCCAATTTCACATGAAAATCAATATTTAACAGAGGTAAATTACTAAATCAATATAGTTGTTGTAAAATATCAATCTAAGATTAAGTATACCAAAGTAATTTCATGCAAGGACATAAGTCTTATGCCGTGTACACACGATCGGAATTTCGACCAGTAAAAGACAGATGAGAGCTTTTCATCGGAAAATGAGACCGTGCGTATGCTCCATCGGAATTTTTCTAGCCGAATTTCCGCCAGCAAAATTTTGAGAGCATGTTCTCAATTTTTCAGACGGAAAAAGTTTCTATCGGAAATTCGGATCGTCTGTAGCAATTCCGACGCGCTAAATTCCTACGCATGCTCGGAAACAATTCGCCGCATGCTTGGACGCATTGAACTTTATTTTCACGGCTCGTCGTAGTGTTGTACGTCACCGCATTCTTGACGGTCGGAATTTGGTATGACCGTGTGTAGGCAACACAAGCTTGAGCAGAATTCCATCGGAATTCTGTTGGAAAAAAAAACATCCAAGCCTTTTCCGACGAGAATTCCGATCATGTGTACGCGGCATTAGGCTTCCTGTACACTGGGCTTAAGAAAAATGTCTGTTCTTTTTGAAGTAAAAAACGCTCAAATTTTTTGTACAAAGTTTAGACGAGTTTAGGAAAGTTTTATGTTTTTTCTGCCAGTAAGCTTCAATCAGAAACACGAACCAGAAGGTTTTTTTTTTTCTCCCTGTAAACGTTGAGCTCAAAATATGCCTGTAATCTTCCTAATGTGCGTTAAACACATAGGAGAACATTGAATTGCTTCTACAGGCAGAACACAAAACTCCTGAAGAAGCAACCTTTTTTTAAGCCAGTGTGCATGCAGCCATAGGTGAGTTTTGTTTTTGATCATCAAACCTAAAGTGGAATTCCGGGATAAAAGTATTTAATCTTAAAAATGGTCCCACCCCCTCCTAACAGTGAAGGATGAGAACCCCTGCCAAGTTTTTATTATTGCTTGTATTCCTGCTGGGGAGGTTCCCCCTTCTATTTGTTCTGGTGACCATTTCCACTAAAATTTCAGAGTTGGGGGTTTGGAGTTGCTTCCCCTGGATCAACTGTGGGTATAGGATTGTATTTTTTTCCCCTTTTAATGGTTGAACTAGATGGACTTGTGTCTTTTTTTCAACTAGACTATGTAACTGTGATATTCTTAAGCCCCATACACACAGTCGGATTTTCCGACGGAAAATGTCTTATCGGACAATGTTGTCGGAAATTCCGACCGTGTGTAGGCTCCATCGGACATTTTCCATGGGATTTTCCAATGGACAAAGTTTTATCTCCTGCTCTTAAATTTTCCGACAACAAAGTCCTATCGGACTTTTTCCGATCGTGTGTAGCGAATTCCGACGGACAAAGTGCCACGCATGCTCAGATCACATTACAAGATCAAAGCTATTGGCTACTAGCCTCTACGTAGTCCCATCGTAGGCACCACGTTCAAAATGATCGGATTTTCAGACAACTTTGTCCGACCGTGTGTATGCAACACCAGTGTCGGACTAAATCTGTCGGAAAAAATCTGATGGATTTTGTGGTCGGATTTTCTGACCGTGTGTACGGGGCATTACTCTCCAAATGCTGTATAATCCATACACATTTACAAATTGATAGCCCTATAATCTTTTTTTCATGAAGTTGTTTCTTACTGTGTTCTTTTGCCTCCTTGTAACATTTTCCATTAGTCCCTGAACCTACACTTTTCCCCCTCACTTCCATTTGTTTGGAATGAGCAGTGCACACTACTTGTGGTCGTGTGCACCGCTCTATGCACACTACAATTGTCATAGCCTCTAATCCAGTGATGGCGAACCTTGACACCCCAGATGTTTTGGAACTACATTTCCCATGATGCTCATGCACTCTGCAGTGTAGTTGAGCATCATGGGAAATGTAGTTCCAAAACATCTGGGGTGCCAAGGTTCACCATCACTGCCCTAGTCCATCTTAGTAGAAGGGGGTTACATTCCTACATACATCGTTCTACACCATGTACAACGACCATAGCCACCCTCTAACAGGAAGTCAGATCTCGGTTGCCAAAAAGAAAAAGGAGATTCAGAGAAGGCTGAGAGCAATAGAAGGTACTTTTTTGAGTTAAGAATACATACTTTTTTACCCAGAGTTTAGTGTCACTTTAATTTATAATTAAACCACATTGTCCAATCAGCTTATTATATGGATCAAATGAGCAGGAATAAAACCAAGCTGTATAAAATTTGTAGAGTCAAGCATCAATAAAAGCAAGAGGTTATTTATTCAGTGTCCCTCCTTTTTTTATATTTAGGAGTATATTTTTTTACTGGAATAAAAGAGACAATAATCAAATTGTATGGCAATGCAATTCAAATGCATTCAGATCTATTCAAATATATGAGCAATGTATTTGCATATGTAAAAATATCAGAATACATTTGAATGTGCCTTAGTACTTTTTTATCAATAAAATATCTTAATAACAAAATAAGCTACAAACAGCGGTAGCATAATGGCAGAACAGAATATATGAGATGGTGTTGGAGTTGGAGTATGTTCAGAGTTTCTACTTTAAAGGAACATTACAGTCCAACAGAAAACGAATGTAGCACTAAACTGATCCTTTGTCACGCTTATGCAAGCTTATTTAAAGGAATATTCGCTATTGTGTTTTTTATTTTTTGTTTTGTTTTGTTTTGTTTTGTTTTTTGTTAATGTAGCTTTTATTAGCACAGCAGGATTGACCAGTAAACATGTGAAAAGATGCTTTGAGCTCCACTTTCTGGCTGACTGTAAGAATACAAAATGTTCACATGCAATATCCCATATTAAACTGTATGTTACACCAAAAATACATTTCGTATTCATATGTCTGCATTTTCATGTTTTGTTTTTGTTTGTTTTTGTTTTTTTTGTTTTTTACTAAGTCTTTATTTGTAAGGTCCTTATTTTTTCTTAAATACCTGCCAGGTCCTACTATTTGCTTTGCTGCTGTGCCATTCTGACTTTGTCAAGCATGGAAGCACATCTTTGCTGGAATAGTCGTATTTGTTGCTCCTAGTTAGACATATAGGACACTGTGCCAGTTCATGGCATGTCTGTATCTCTGTAGTTTGTCTGCCATTCCCTCTGCCCAGCCCTGCTATGTTGGTTAAAAGTGGCTTCCAACAGAACCCTCGCTGACAATGCTGAAAGCACACACAGATGGGGAGCATACAGTACTTCCTGCTGTGTATGCCATTACTCTGCCTGCCTACTAGTATTTAAAGAATACTGTCTGCTACGTTATTATTAGCTTTATTAGTGCACAATTGCTTTAACCACTTAAAGGGGTTGTAAACCCTCAAGGTTTTTCACCTCAATGCATTCTATGCATTGAGGTTAATGCTGCAGCCCCACCCGAGCCCCCATTTTACTTACCTGTACCCCCTCTATCTCAAGCCGGGGACAAGCACACCAGTGTAGCGATGCGGACTACCAGCATAAAGCACCATACCTTTGGGTGTTTCCTAGACATCACTTGTCCCTTGGAGAATCAGTGACCTCATATCTGTGTGCCCAAGAGAGTGGATTGTGGGACGAATAGTCCTCTTTCAGATAGTTGCTTTGCAATAATGTACCCCAAGACTACACATCCTAGGGATCATTGTTGTAACCTGAAGACTGCTGGGAGTGGCTATAATGGGAGCTGAAATCCCATGCGGAGGTCTCTTCCTCCTGGGTCTGACTGAAGATGGACCTCTCCGTACCACAGGTAGAAAGGTTGCGGCCTACTACGTGGGGTCTACTTCCAACCCGAGGCCTAAGGACCCAATGCTGTAGCATCCGCCGTTAGATACACTGTCATCACACTACTGGGATCACCTGCCTGTCAGTGTGAGTGCGTGTGACAAGCTTCATCTCGGAGGATCAAGACAGCGGATCCACCGCACAAGCATCACTACGTGAGTCCCAGTCCTGAAGACATCGGAGCCACCTGGCTGGTGGCGAGAGGGCAAATAGCTCAACTTTTACCTATGCATTTCCATTGTTACAGAGACAATGTGCACAGACATCTTTACCCCAAGAACACTTTATTGCATACCTTGAACACTGTGCTCAGACACCTTTAGATCTTCCTTACTAGAAACTTACTGTTTCATCAAACCCCTAATGGACTACAGTTAAGGAGCTCCAACTAGCTAGCGAAGAACATCAGTTCTGCAACATGGAACTTTCTTTGCCATTACTTAGAGGGCCCCTATACTATTCTTGATAAACCTGCTTTTATCCTTTGTTATAGTGTAGATTGGCCAGATTACATCTTTCTCTGTGTGGTAGCATAAGCAGTTAACTGAAACATCCTGTAGGGAGAGTGTATATATATGTAATAATAGTGTTGTTGCTGAACATTGTTTTGTGCATTTAAAGGGGCTGGTTTGCTAAATTGGCGCTGTTGTCTTGGCTCAGCAGATTATCACCTCCCTCTCTAATATAACTTCTCTTATTGGTTCAAGTAAAATATTTCAGAACCCTTTTCATACTGAGTTGTTTGATTATTACCACACAGTGCTACAAGGATGTCTGAACCCAGAAAGTCAGGTGGGTTGGAAGGTTCACTTGGTCATGGCCGTGCATATGAACAGGTAATTCTCAGCAGTCCTCTAGAGGGCCGTGCTACACCAGCAAAAGCTGGTGTCTCTGGTCCTGATTGGATGGATTGATAGCAGCGCAGCCATTGGCTCCCGCTGCTGTCAATCAAATCCAATGATGCAAGCATCGGGGGGGAGGGCAGAGTCCTGCTTTCTGTATGAATAAGCAGGACACAGGAGCGTGCCTGCACGGGTGTCCACGAAGGAGAGCGCTTCTCGGACGGGGCACTCGAGAAGAGGAGAGTCCAGGAGCGCCGCTGAGGGATCGCAGAAGAGGAGAATCGGGGACCCTCTGTGCAAAACCAACTGCACAGCGGAGGTAAGTATGACATGTATTTTTTTTAAAAACATTTGAACCTTTACAGCCCCTTTAAAGCGGTTGTAAATCGCTGGACGTTTTTTTTTTTTTCTTACCTGTGCTAGAATGCATCGTATACTAGCACATTATGTGAAACTTATCTGAAAACGAAGCATTCCATCCATGTCATCGCTGGAGACCTCTTTCATCTTCACCTGTCTTGCTTCTGGGTTCGCCGACTCTGGCTCTGTGACTGGCCGGAGCCACGATGACATCACTCCCATGCATGCGCACAGAAGCCGACATTCATGACACAAGGCTCTGAAGAATCGGCACGGGTGTCTGTTCCTTCAGAGCGCACGCGCCAGTGATGACACTGGCTGCATGTACAGTAAATATCTCCCAAACGGTGCACGTTTAGGAGATATTTACACTACTTATAGGTAAGCCTTATTATAGGCTTACCTATAGGTAAAATTTAATGTTGGCCGTTTTCTCCCATTTTAAGCTCTGCAAGATTTTACCCCCTTCATGGCCAGGGTATTTTTTGTTATTCGGCATTGCGCTATTTTAACTGACAATTGTGCGGTGATGCAACACTGTACCCAAATTAAATTTAAATAATTTTTTCACACAAATAGAACATTTGTTTTGGTAGAATCATTGGGTTTTTGCTTTTTTTAGTATATAAACAAAAAAAGACTGAAAATTAAAAAAAAATTAAAAATAAAAAACTATTTTCTGCTATACAACTTATCCAAAAAATAAAAAAATAAAAAATCGAATTTCTTAATGAATTTAGGCCAAAAGGTATTCTACTACATTTCTTTGGTCAAAAAAAATAAATAAAAATCCCAACAGTTATAGCGTCTACAAATGATGGTATACTATATATACTGGAATTTTTTATTTTTTTTTATACCAGTAATGGCCATGATCAGGGACTTATAGAGGGACTGTGATAGTGCGGCGGACAATCTGATACTAACTGACACTGGGAGGGAATTGACTGACACTGACGTTACAACTTTGTAGATATACACTGTATGTGACCTGGCTCTTCCGTGTAGGGGGCACGCACTTTTGCGCGCCGTCGGTGGCTCCCCCCCATGTGATCACACACAGCAGGAGCCCAGCAGTGGGTACCGCAAACTTGATGTCCACCAGTACCCATTGATCAACCAGCAGAGAGACAGAATGGCGTTCTGCCTATGTAAACAAGGCAGATCGCCACTCTGACAGGAGGGAAGGCATGGATCCTGTGTCTCTGCAAAGCAGGGACTAGGATCCATGTCTTCCCCAAGTAAAAGCACCTCCCACAGTTTAGTAAAACAGGCAAGGAACACAGCTGGCCCTGATGTTAACCCCTTCCCAGACAGTGTTATTAGTAGAGTAACAGTGCATATTTGTTAGCACTGCATTAGTGTTACTAATCCCCAAGAAGTGTCAAAAGTGTCAATTAGTGTCAGAGTGTCTGCTGCAATATCGCAGTCCTGCTATAAGTCACTAGTAAAAAAATTAATAAATAGAAATGTCTCATATTTTGTAGACGCTATAACTTTTGCGCAAACCAATCAATATATGCTTATTATGATTTTTTTTTTAAATATATGTAGCAAATAAATGAAGAAATTAATTTTTTTTTAAAATAGGTTTTATAGCAGTAAATAAAATATATTGTTTTTGTTTTCAAAATTGTCAGTCTTTTTTTGTTTATAGCGCAAAACCCCCTAAAAACGCAGAGGTGATAAAATACCACTAAAGGAAAGCGCTATTTGTGAGAAAAAAGTACACACATAACTGTGCCATTGTCAAAGTAATGCAGTGCCGTATCTGAAAAAATGGCCTGGTCATGAAGGGGGTAAATCTTCCCAGAGATCAAGTTGTTAATTGAACAAGCTGAAGTTAGAAGCTGATTGGCTACCATGCACATCTGCACCAGAGTTTGTACTCTCCAGTTTTAGTAAATCAACCCCTATGTGTTAGTCATGATGCTGCAAGGGTGGAGGCGGGAACAGGCAAGCCATGGTGGACTTTAAGTCATCTTAAGCCTCGTACACACCGAACGTCCGTTTTTTGAAGCATGCTAGTCTCATGTCGAAAGTGAAGAGGTTACTTAATACGAAAATTTTTGTACGACAGAATACAACTTCAGAATTGACGCAATGTGTTGAATAGTTTCGTATGTATTCTTTAGTTTCTGAGCATGCGTAATCTCGCGAAAACCGTACTAATGAAACGAAAATCGGACGTTGAGTTCACATCTGAGAATTTTTTTTATAGTCTGGCCAAAATAAGAATTTTTTGCTTAGAATAAAAAGATCACGATTGTCACGGCATAAAATCTTTCACATTATACAAAAAAAATTGGGCTAACTTTACTGTAACTTTTCCCCAAAAAAATGTATTTGAACGATTGCTGCTCAAATACAGTGTGACATAAAATATTTCAACAACCAGCATTTTATTCTCTAGGGTCTCTACTAAAAAAAATATTATAATGTTTGGGGGTTCTAAGTAACTTTCCAGCAAAAAAAAAATGATTTTAACTTGAAACCAACAGAAAAGGTTTAGTGTTTAAAGTGGAAGTAAACCCAATGTCATTCTTTCTAAACTACTGCCATAGGGGTTATCTAGAAGGATATACACGCCTCCTGCATGTATCTTTACCTGTCAAATGTCTCCCCTCTGTCTGTTATGAGACCCGGAAATCTGCAGATTCTGTGGGTGGGTCTGTTGTCTGGAGCTCGTGGGTGGAGTCGTGATGTCAGTAGTCTCCCCGCCCACCTCTACACTCCCTTTGTCAATATGCATTTTTTCCTGTGTATTTCTTACACTGAACTTCTGCTATGATCTCTAACATCCAGTGAAAAAACAGGAAAGTCACCACATGACTTCAGCATGCCCAATTATGCTGAGGTGTGGAACATCCAATTCTGGCAGAGCAGCAGAAGAAAGGAGTGGGAGGGAATTAAAAAATAATGCATGTCTCTTAGGCCAGTGCACGAGATATGTAAATCACCTGTCACTCACAGCAAGGGGGAGGATTTGACAAAGTTTTTCTGTTTGTCAAGATTTATCTCACTGAACAATAAAAGAGGATTACTCAGAGCTGGATTAACTTTTTGTGGCAAGACTGGGCTCAAATGATAGGAAATCGTATACTCTATACTAGAATCGGGAAATACTTTGTCAAGATCGCAAGGGAAAAAATTGCGATAACGATTAATTGTGCAGCTCTACTGCACATCCAGCTTTTGTCTGATGAAAAAGTGAAATCGGCTATTGAAAGCACTGTACTAACAATCCGATAATCAGCAGAGCTCGTCGTACAAATTTTTCCATCCAATTTTTGTATATATCGTGTGTACGGCCTTTAGAGAGGGGGTGGACACTAGATATGTGCGATTAGTTTTCGTACAAATTGAAAATTAGTATTAATTTCCGTAAATTCGTACATTCGGTAGGGTCCGAAATACGAATTGCTATGCTTCAGAACTCTGTACGAAATACGAAATTTCGTTTACGAATTTCGGATCCAAATTCCTAACGAACAGCCGTAATTGTTACGAAAAGTTAACGAACCTAAAAGTTAAAAACCCAGGAAGTCAGCACAGCACAGGGATGGTGGGAGCCCCTCATAATGATAAATTCATCATAACGAACATTCGTAATTGTTACAAAAATTAACGAACCTAGCGCAAATTCGTATTTCGTACGAAATTTCGGACACGAATTATGAAATACGAATTAATTCTAATACGAAACGGAATGAAACAGAACAAATTTATTGACGGTGCAGTGGACACAAACACTGAATTATTCTTATGCTGCGTACACACGGTCGGAATTTCCGATGGAAACAGTCCGATGGGAGCTTTTCATCAAATTTTCCGACCGTGTGTATGCCCATCTGTCTTTTTCTGTCGGCATTTCCGACGGACTTTAGATTGAGAGCATGTTCTCAAATTTTCAGACGAAAAAAGTTCGGAAATCGGAAATTCCGTTCGTGTGTATGCAATTCCGACGCGCAAAATTCCGACGCATGCTCGAAAAAAAATTTGACGCATTGAACTTTATTTTCTCGGCTCGTCGTAGTGTTGTACGTCACCGCGTTCTTGGCGGTCGAAAGTTCAGTGAACTTTTGTGTGACCGTGTGTATGCAAGCCAAGCTCGTGTGTATGGGGCATAAAATGGTGACCTGCAGAGATTTTTAAAGCATCGCCTATGGATATTTTTAAGTACCGTAGTTTGTCGCTATTCCACGAGTGTGCGCAATTTTAAAGCATGACATGTTAGGGATCTATTTACTCGGTGTAACATCATCTTTCACATTATAAAAAAAGTGGGCTAACTTTAATTTTTTTTTTTGTTTTAATTCATGAAAAAGTATTTCTTCCAAAAAAAAAGCATTTGAAAGACTGCTGCGCAAATACAGTGTGACATAAAATATTGCAACAATCGTCGTTTTACCCATGGTCGGAAGCATTAAACTTCCTTTTTATAGTGCCGTCGTACGTGTTGTACCTCGCTGCGTTATTGACCGTCGGAATTTGGTGTGACCCTGTGTATGCAAGACAGCTTGAGTTGGAATTCCGACGAAAAAACCTTCGGACTTAATTCCAATGGCAAAACCGGTGTGTACGCGGCATTAGTTAAAGTGGAAAAAAAAAACATCAATTTAACAGTTTCAAAAATCAGTTACATTCCCGGCATGCCAGGAATGCTAACTGCACATTGGTTGTGCTCTCAGTCAAACTGTCAAACCATCCAATGGCTGGTGTCATAACTGATCATATGTGCAGCACCATGGCAGTTGAAGATTAAACAAGGTCAAAAATAGACATGTGCACAATAGAAAAATTTGTTTATTTTCGTTTTGTTTCTTTCGTTTCCATTGATTCGTAAGGATTCGTAATTTCGTAAGTCGTTGGTGTTCGTATTCCTAACGATTCGTATTTTCGTAAGAGTTATTTTTTCGTTGATTTGTTTTTCCGTTAGTTTAATTTTCGTTTATTCGAAATTCGGACGCATTCGTATTTTTGTAGATTTAGTTACATTCGTACTTTCGTTAGATTGATTTATTCGTACTTTCGTAACATTGTTTTCGTAGATTCGTAACCGGAGCATAATTCATAATTTTATGTAATGTGCATGCTATTATTACATTTTAAGAGACACGGAAAATTACGAATCGAAAAAAAAAAGTTACGAATGTACGAATTTTTTCGTTCAATCCATTCGAACCACGTTAAGCAGCGCCATTGTAAGAGACACGGAAAATTACAAATCGAAAAAAAAAAAAAAAAAAGTTATGAATGTACGAATTTTTTCGCTCAATCCATTTGAAGCACGTTAAGCAGCACCATTGTAAGGGACACGGAAAATTACCAATTCAACAAAAAAAAAAAGTTACGAATGTACACATTTTTTCGTTCATTTTGATTTTCGTTGTTCCTGTTTTCGTTTTTCGGATTTTCTTCTTTCGTAGTTTCATTGTTTCTAATTTGGTTATTTCGGATTTTCGTTGTTTTTCGTATTCGTTCAAATCGAACAATCGTTAAAATTTTTAGCGAATCGTTCGCTCATGAATGAATGAATGACTTGTAAAGCGCAACCTATGCGAACTGAATCGCCTCAGGGCGCTTTTTGCCACTGGTGTCCATCTGTGGTATAGTGCGGTCCTTGCCCTGTGGGGTCCTGACACGCTTACAAACACATACACATACAACATACACATATTTGGCCAATTTTATCGACAGGATCTAATTAACCTACCAGCATGTCTTTGTCATTCGTACGATAACGAATGAACGAATATAACGAATTTTAACGAAAAAAAAGAAACTAATTGCACATGTCTAGTCAAAAATGGCAGCTTCCGTGGCTGAAAACGATAGGAGGGTTTACTTCCACTTTAACAGGGTCATCTAATCAGCATATCGGCAGTCTCCCTCCAGAAAATGAAACTCAATTATTATTGGGTTGTCTATACACCGCTAAACAGAAACACGCTAAACTTTTTGCTTCCAATAACCATTATGCTACGTCATTGTTAACCTGAAATTTGTGTCCTTGATGCATTTCCATGTTCCGAATCTTTTAAATAAATAGAAAATATTTGTAGCATTACCCCAGAATAAAATTTTACATCTCATACGGCGCTTTTCACGGCGAGAATAAGAATCAAAACACAATGCAACACAAATCCCTTAATGTGCATCTGAAGAGACACGGCAACATGAAATATTCTGTCTGCCTCTCTCCTTTTTTTTTTTTTTAAACTGAAATTTTTGCACATCAAAACATTCTTTTAAATGTGCCTTCATTTGCAGATTTCAGCAGGGTTGTAAAAGCACACCTGTTGTGCTGTCTGCCTTTGCCTTTTTCTGATCATAGGCTTCTGACAAAGAGGGAGGGAAGGGAGATGCTATCTGGGACTCTTCACTGGACAATGCATTTTCTTTACCATTTGAATGTATTTGTGGAATGCCTGACTGATTCATTACAGCAGATTCTCAAGTATGACAATGGGCCATAGAAATGACTGATGCTATCTTTTTCCTGATTTCATTTCCCTGATCCTCTTCATCCCCTGCCCTGTGTACCTCGATTAATTAGAAACCAGGGATTTTCACTCATCAGCTGATGGGTTTCATGCTCAACTCTGTCACAAATCTTCTGCTTGCACTATCTCTCTTACAGCTGCTGTCTGCTTAAAAAAAAACTTGCCTCTTTTTTTTTTCCTCTCCTGTAGACGCCGCTTTGTGACTTCAGGTTTAGGCCTTTTTAAGATTCAGACGTAGTTTTTTTTTTTTTTTTTTTTTCTAAAGAGATTAAAAATTAAAGCAAAGAAGATTCAAAATCTCTGATTAAGTTAATCCCTATCCAAAAGATACTTGTCCAGAAATGAACTTTTGAAGAGATAATGATGTAAATGTCTCCTAGCTTTCAGCTTTCTACTTCCCCGTTTTTTCTCCGGCGTATAATAACTGAAGTGGCGAGCGTGTGGAGAATCGGATGCTTGAAGGTGTGTTTCTGAGCGCCAACGTGTCTGTTGTAATCGTTTTGTAGTTCACTAATGTCGGTGTGTGCACTCCATGCTCAACTAAACCTTTAAAGGAGCTAAGAGGAGGAGAGGCAGCTGTCTTTAGGTCACAATTGTCCACATAATGTATGGAAAATGTGACGGATAAACTGACTCTCCAGGTGTCTTTTATTGGTGTACAGGGCCTTGCAAAAGTATTCACCCTCCTTGGCATTTTTCGCGTTTTGTTGCCTCACAACCTGGAATTAACATGAATTGTTTGAGGATTTTCATCATTTAATTTACAGAACATGTTTTTTTTTTTTTTAATTGTGAAGCAAACAACAAATAGGACAAAATAACAGAAAAAGGCACTGTGCATGTAGCGGCCATAACCCTCGATGGGGCGGCCTTGACTTTTTGGGCTTACCGGTTACCTCCGCTTGGCTTCGTCCTCCAGGTCTAGGGGTTCCCAGAGTTAGTACCCAACGACTTTGCACGCTGACACCATGAAAGTCCTTTTGAAAGGTTTTTATTTGCAGGGGGTAATATGCAACAGACACAGTCACATGCAGTGATGTAAGTAACTGAGTTAAAATAAACTGAGTTACGTAACTCAGTTACTTTAGAGGGTAACTAGTAATCTAACCAATTACTTTTCCCCTCATGGTAACTCAGTTACCATTACTTTGGCTTAGTTACCCCAATTACATCTACTGCCACTAGATGGCAGTAGTGTAATTCCGGTGTCCTGCCGAAAAAGTTCCCCGCCTGATAAGGACCCCCTGTACTGCGCAGGCGCAGGGCTTGCACAGTACGAAGGACTACGGAGCTTTCGAAAATTGCCGAACCTAAACAGCTCTGAGTGAACTCTACACCGCTCAGGCACAGTTAACATGTAATTGTACGAGGCGATGCCGCACGCTCCTGATGCTCCTGCTACTCTGCAAGGGGCTTCTATCATGTAAGTAAGGGGCGGGTCTAGTATTACTGTAACCAAGGGGCGCATTTATTAATATTGTTATATATCGAGCTCTGCCCATTAATTTAACATTCGCCCTCTTCTGTAGCCATCCGCCCCTTACACGATATAATAATAATAGACCCGCCACTTACACGTTATAACAGATCTGCCCCTTGGTTAGAGTAATAATAGAGCAGCCCCTTGGTTACACGATATATAACAATAATAATAAATGCGCCCCTTGCTTACAGTAATACTAGACCCACCCCTTAGTTACACGTATAGAATATTTAAAAAGAAAAGTCAGTTACTTTGCTGTGTAACTAATTACTTTTCCAATGTAGTAACTGAGTTACTAATGTAATTACTTTTTGGGAGAAGTAATTTGTAACTTAACTAATTACTTTTTTAAAGTAGGATGACCAACACTGGTCACATGAGGGAACAAAGGGCAAAGATGAAGAAAACTCAGGCACCTTGAACTGCTAAGTATTTAAAAGTCTCTATTTGCCAACCCAGAGAGTTGCCACTCGCAGCTGGGCGCTTCCAAACTGAACAAATCTCTAGCCAGAGATTATGGCAATCAGCACATGAATAAACGAAATTTGCACAGTCTCTAACCTTGACTCAAAGTGGTACTTAGAAACAGAACAGGAACCTTTCCTCAGTACCTGGAACGTTATCTGTCTCCTTGACAGTATTGGGGAAGCGTGGATTCTTTAGTTTCTTTGACAACTCAGCAACCAGGCACTTCTCAGGATCCCCTCTCTTCCGAAGAGTCCTCCCCCAGTCGCTTACACAAGCTGCGGTGCCCCTTGAGAGCGCACCTGGACGCCTTGAATCCTCCCTCAGTTACTGCCCCTCGAACCAGCTGGTTCCGAGACTCGGGAACATATGGATCCTTGCCCCAGACCAAGCGGGTCTATGGGGCCTGCCAAATAAAACATGTTGCGGGGTGGCACACACTTCCCTGACCGGGACCCCTCGCGGGGCTACCCCGGTCTGGATTCAGGAACAGGCAGCTCTGGCCTAACAAACCCCAAACACGTGACTCCAGCATCTTAAGTACCCTTCCCCAGACTCCTCAGCGGGGCCAAATGCACCCACTGATTGGCTATGTGGAATCCTGGTACCCAAACCGTCCAACCAGGCCTGGTTCTGAGCCTGTCATGTGCACTTAACCGCACACATGATCAGGCAGAACCCCAATACAGCCCAGCCAAACTGATACCAAAGCTTCCCTATCCAATTAACTCTCAGAACCCTTTTACTGTTCTGAGAAACAAAAATACCTAAATTTACAATAGCAGACACCTAGAAAAGGTGTCACCGCTACATGCATAACTATTCACCCCCTAAAGTCAATACTTTGTAGAGCCACCTTTTGCGGCTATCACGGCTCCATGTCGCTTTGGATAAGTCTCTATGAGCTTGCCACATCTCACCTCTGGGATTTTTGCCCATTCCTCCTTGTAAAACTGCTCCAGCTCCTTCAAGTTTGATCGTTTGCGCTTGTGAACCACAATCGTTAAGTCTGACCATAGATTTTCTATTGGATTGAAGTCTGGGCTTTGACTAGGCCATTCCAACACATTTACATGTTTCCCCTTAAACCACTCAAGTGTTGCTTTAGTAGTGTGTTTGGGGTCATTGTCCTGCTGGAAGATGAACCTCCGTCCTAGCCTCAAATCACACACAGAGGGGTACAGGTTTTGCTCAAGAATATCCCTGTATTTAGCACCATCCACCTTGCCCTCAACTCAGTTTCCCAGTCCCAACTGCTGAAGAAATATCCCCACAGCATGATGCTGCCACCACCAGCATCATGGGGATGGTTTTCTTTGGGTGATGTGTTGGGCTTGCGCCAGACATAGCGTTTTCTTTGATAGCCAAAAAGTTCAATTTTAGTCTCATCAGACCAGAGCACCTTCCTCCATACATTTTGGGAGTCTCCCACATGTCTTTTGGCAAACTCAAAACATGCCATTTTATTTTTTGCTGAAAGTAATGGCTTTCTTCTGGCCACTCTGCCATAAAGCCCAACTCTCTGGAGCGTACAGGTTATTGTCGTCCTATGTACAGATACTCCAGTCTCTGCTGTGGAACTCTGTAGCACCTCCAGGGTTACATTAGGTCTCTGTGCTGCCTCTCTGATTAATGCCCTCCTTGCCTGGTCCATGAGTTTTGGTGTGCGGCCGTCTCTTGCCAGGTTTGCTGTTGTGCCATGTTCTTTCCATTTAGTTATGATAGATTTGATGGTGCTCCTAGGGATCATCAAATATTTGGATATTTTTTTATAACCTAACCCTGACTTGTTCTTCTCAACAACATTGTCCCTTACTTGTTTGGAGAGTTCCTTGGTCTTCATGGCAGTGTTTGGTTAGTGGTTCCTCTTGCTTAGGTGTTGCAGCCTCTGGGGCCTTTCAAAAAGGTGTATATATGTAATGACAGATCATGTGACACTTGGATTGCACACAGGTGGACATCATTTCACTAATTATGTGACATCTGAAGGTAATTGGTTGCACCAGAGGGTTTTATGAGTTTCATAACAAAGGGGGTGAATACATACGCACATGCCAATTATCATTTTTTTATTTCTGAAAAATAGTTTTACGTATATATTTTTCAAATTTTACTTCACCAACTTAGACTATTGTGTTCTGATCCATCACATATAATTCAGATTAAAAAAACATTGAACTGAAGGCTGCAATGTAACAAAATAGGTAAAAAGCCAAGGGGGTGAATACTTTTGCAAGGCACTGTAGATCAGGGGTGTCAAACTTAATTTCATCATGGGCCACATCAGCATTATGGTTGCCCTCAAAGTGCCGGTTGTATCTGTAAGACTAGATGGCCAGAGCACCCCACTCTCCCTTACATCAGATATCAAGAGACCCCCCTTCATTAAAAGTCAAGAGTCCCCCACCCTCCCTTGAATAGTAGTTTACCCCCCTTACCATGTGCTACTCTTGAGAAGAAGTTTAAGGGCATTATGGTCGCCCTCAAAGGGCCGGTTGTATTTGTAAGACTAGATGGCCAGAGCATCCCACCCTCCCTTACATTAGATGTCAAGAGCCCCGCTTCATCAAAGGTTAAGAGTCCCTCACCATCCCTTACATCACAGTTTACCCCCTTACCATGAGCTGCTGCCGGGAAGAAGCTGGGTGCAGAGCCAGGAGGCAGAAAGTGTAGGGTCTGGAGGAGGACCAGAGAAGGGCTGGAATCAGTTGCCGGAGTCTGCTAAATGCTGAGACCAGGGGAGACAGAGGTGAGAAGGTGCTGCAGCTACACAGAGAGACGCAGGATCTGGCAGAGGAGTTCTCTCATTCTCTCCGCTGACAACTGCTGAGACAAGGTGGAAGCAGGGATAAGGTGGGTGCCACAGCTACAGGAGAGGTCTGAGGGTCACATTGGCAGGGTCTGAAATTTTCTGGTGGGTCTGATTCGGCCCATGGGCCTTGTGTTTGGCACATGTGTATGTAGCACCCTCTAGCTAGGTGCTAGTGTACATAGTTGTTAGTGTAGGAAAATGTGGCTTGGCTGAGGGTTGAATTTGGGTCAGGGCTGAGTGACTTAGGGAGGCTGGATGACTCAGCAAGCAGCATCTCTGGTGACTCCCCCTGCTTTCTGGAACACTGGAGAAGTTTATAGATGCAGTAGGGTGGAATCTAGGAGGAGGTGCTTGGTGTATGGATGAGGGCCCCAGCCAATCCTCAGCAAAGTGGGCTGGAAGAAGGCAGGACCTCATAAATACTCATGGGTCATGATAGCAGGGGCAGTTGGGTGAAAGTTAGGGATAGAGTGCTGAGGAGGCTGTTGGAAGCCCAAGCAGGGTGCCCCCAAGTCTGGGGGGGTGACTTTGGACCTGGGGCTCGGGTGCTGGAAGGACCCTCTACAATACATGAAAGATATCCTTCCTGGAGTCATGGAAGCAAGGAGAGGACAGTGGGAGAGAGTCAACACATTCAGGAGTCTCCAGCTCAGTCAACCAGGTGGGCTGGTGAGTGAGCAGTGTGGGAGGAATGTGGTGTCAGTCTGGGAGGACCGTGGAGAGGTAGCCAGGAGGGCTAGTGTAAAGGGGCAGCTCCAGCCAGGTGGGCTGGCAGTGCCTGACGAGGTGGTGCTGGGATCAGTAGCTACAGGGATGTAAGGTGTACACTGGACTTTGCTGCACAACCAAAGGGTCCCAGGGACCCCTGCCTGTAAAGGGCTTTTGCTTGGATCCACTAAAGTCTTGTACACACGATCAGATAATTGGACACATTTTCATCAGTTTTTTGTTGGATGCTGGTCTCAAAATGAAAGTGAAGAGGGTGCTCACCATCAGAAAATTTTCAGACGACAGAATTCAACGTTAGAAGTGACGTGATGTGTAGAATTGTTTTGTATGTGTTCTTTCATTTCTGAGCATGCCTAGTCTTGCTCTTCAGATTTTTTTTCCCAGAAAACCGTACTAATGAAAAGAAAATTGGATGTGGTGGTCACATCAGACAAAAATTTTGCAGCCTGCACATCCAGTTTTTGTCTGACGAAAATGTATAATCGGCGGTTAAAGCAGAATTCTAACGATCAGAAAATTGGCAGACCGTTTTCTGACCGTGTGTACGGGCCTTAAGTGTCCCAGCTGAGTCTGTTTTTGAAAGCAAGGGATTGCTGCAAGAAGAAGAGGCTGTATATAGCTGTATATAGGAAGAGTTGTCCCTGAAGAGTTTTCCGAAGTCAAGTGGGCATGCCATAATACCCCTATCCCCATCCAAGTTTTATCCCCTCAATAAAACAGAAAGTACTGGACTGTTTTCTGACTGTGGGAGACTGTGAAAACTCTGTGTGACTGGCTGTGCAGGGTGGTGGATCCCAGTTCATCTGCTGCTCCTACATGGGGTGCGCTACATGAAGATCATAAAAAAAGAAGCAATTGGACATACACAGTTTTTTTAACCACTTCAGCCCTGGAAGGCTTTGCCCCCTTAATGACCAGGCCATTTTTTGTGATACGACACTGCGTCACTTTAACTGACAATCACGCAACGTTGTACCCAAACAAAATTGACATTGTTTTTACCCACAAATAGAGCTTTCTTTTGGTGGTATTTGATCACCTCTGCGGTTTTTATTTTTTGCGCTATAAACAAAAATAGATCGACAATTTTGAAAAAAAACTTTTTTTTGTACTTTATGCTATAATACATATCAAAAAAAAAATAAAAAAAAAAATATAAAAAAAATGTATTCATCAGTTTAAGCCGATATGTATTCTTCTACATATTTTTGGTAAAAAAACCCGCAATAGGCGTATATTGATTGGTTGGCACAAAAGTTATCGTGTCTACAAACTACAGATAGATTTAGGGACTTTTTTTATTGTTTTTAATAGTAGACTTTTTTGCGGGACTGTGACATCGCGGCGGACAAATCTGACCCCAAATTACACTTTTTGGGGACCAGTGACATTATTACATTGATCAGTGCTATAGAAATGCACTGATCAATGTAAAAATGACAATGGCAGGGAAGGGTTAACACTAGGGGGCGATCAAAGGGTTAAGTATGTTCCTTGGGTGTGTTCTAACTATAGGGAGATGGACTCACTGGGACATGACAGAGATCACTGTTCCCGATCACTGGGAACAGTAGATCTCTGACATGTCATTAGGCAGAACGGGGAATCGCTTCGTTTACATAGGCTGTTCCCCCTTTTGCCTCTGTACACAGCAATCGCGGTTCGCCATCGGGACATTGGGTCTGCGGGGCCCATGGGCACACTCCAACGGCGCGCCCCCGCTATCCTCCTTGCACGGACCGACGTACAAGTACATCGGTTAGCGCAGGAGAGCCGACCTGCCACAGTAAATGTACTTGAGCAGGTTGGCAAGTGGTTAAATCAGCTAAATAACAAGGTTTTGCTAAGCCAGTCAGTGTCCAAAATTGAAGTACAGCTAAAATATATATAAGTAGTGGGTTTAGGGTGATTCCTAAGCTTCTATTTTTGTTGATGGCTAGCATGGTACAACACTCTGCTGCTGTGTTTTTCTAAGTAGAGCTATGGTCTCATATTTTTCTCTTATGCCCTGTATACACAATAGGATTTTATGACAAAATCCATGTTTTTTTTCCGACGGATCTTGGCTCAAACTTGTCTTGCATACACACGGTCACACAAAGTTGGTCGGAAATTCCGAACGTCAATAGCGCGGTGACGTACAAGACGTATGACGAGCCGAGAAAAATTAAGTTCAATAGCCAGTGCTGCTCTTCTGCTTGTTTCCGAGCCTTGCGTGGAACTTTGTGCGTCGGAATTGTGTACACGCGATCGGAATTTCCGACAACGGATTTTGTTGTTGGAAAATTTGAGAACCAGCTCTCAAATTTTGTGTGACGAAAATTCCTATGGAAAATGTGTGATGGAGCCTACACAAGGTCAGAATTTCTTACAACAAGGCCCTATCACACATTTTTCGTAAGAAAATCCAATTGTGTGTACGGGGCATATGTCCCTATGCCAAGTCCCTCAAATACCTGTTTGATCTGCCAGTGTAGTCCACCTAATGCAGCTCCCGGTGATGGGGTGGGAACAATGCTGCACTGCTCCTGAATTCAGTTGCCACTCTCACGTAGGTTGTGCCTTCTGGCTCTCCAGTGGGGTTAGAAGATGTTGCAAAGGAGTGACTATCAGCATTGTCACTGTTGATTCATAAGTCTGTAGCTTGTCAATAGTGATGAGCCTATCACACCTGAGTTCAGGTTCAAACCGAGTTTTGTTCAGTTCAGTTAGGTGAACATGACTAAAGTTTGGGTACTGATTAGCTCAGCAAACATGCCTAAAGCTCAGGTGCTGAATCCAAAACCTCTTGAAGTCAATGGTATAATTAACCAGTTCCCTACCGCGTATTGTAAAATGATGGCGGCAGGAACCGTTCCTCCCTCCGGGTGGGCGTCATTTGACATCCTCGGCTTCCTGGAATTGTGGAGAGCGTGTACGCGCTGCCGCATCACTGGGGACACGAAGCGCGTGCCCGGCGGCCGCGAGGTCCGCCGAGCACCTGCGATTGCCCGGTAACAGAGTCAGGGGGTGGATCTGTGTGTGTAAACACACAGATCCACGTCCTGTCAGGGGAGAGGGGAACTGATCGTATGTTCCGTGTACAGAGCAACACCGATCGGTCTCCTCCCCTCATCAGTCCCCTCCCCCACAGTTAGAATCACTCCCTAGGACACACATTTAACCCCTGCAGCGCCTCCTAGTGTTAACCCCTTCCCTGCCAGTCACATTTATACAGTAATCAGTGCATTTTTTATAGCACCGATCGCTTTATAAATGTGAATGGTCCCAAAATAGTGTCAAAAGTGTCCTATCTGTCCGCCGCAATGTCACAGTTACAATAAAAATCGCAGATCGCCGCCATTAGTAGTAAAAAAAAAAAAATGACAAATCTATCCAATATTTTGTAGATGCTATAACTTTTGCGCAAACCAGTCAATATACGCTTATTGGGATTTTTTTTTACCAAAACATGTAGAAGAATACATATAGGCCTAAACTGAGGAAAATCGTGGTAAAAACACACTACATGTTTTTTTGCAGCTTCTCCATTGAAGTCTATTGAACCAAAAATGAAAAAAAAGGAACGTTTGGCATTTAAAAGTGTCCCTGACCCTTTCCAAAAATGCAGAGGCATAAAAATACATTGATGTGAACGTGTTTTACAAAAGGAATCCATGTTAAAAATGATGTCCTGCATTTCTGCAAAAAGCATGTAAAAATGTATTGGTTTGAATGGAGCCTAAAGGAAGACTCTAATGTAAGGGGGGCTCTGTGGACTCTGATGTAAGGAGAATGCTGTGGAATCTTATGTAAAGGGGAGCTCTGATGTAAGAAGGGAATGCTGGGGAGAATCTGATTTAAGGGGAACACTGGGGACTCTGATCTAAGAAAAGAATGCTGGGGGGAATCTGATTTAAGGGGAACACTGGGGGCTTTGATATAAGAAGAGAATGCTGGGGAGAATCTGATTTAAGGGGAACACTGGGACTCTGATATGAGAAGAGAATGCTGGGGAGAATCTGATTTAAGGGGAATACTGGGGACTCTGATCTAAGAAGAGAATGCTGGGGAGAATTTGATTTAAGGTGAACACTGGGGACTCTGATATAAGAAGAGAATGCTGGGGAGAATCTGATTTAAGGGGAACACTAGGGACTCTGATATAAGAAGGGAATGCTGGGGAGAATCTGATTTAACGGGAACACTGGGGACTCTGATATAAGAAAGGAATGCTGGGGAGAATCTGATTTAAGGGGAACACCAGGGACTCTGGTATAAGAAGAAACTCTGGGAACCCTGGTGTATCGGTAATGTTGGGGACTCTGATGTAAGGGGGGACTCTGATGTTACAGAGGGTTCATCCTGACTGCCGCACTCTATATGTTTCGTATGTTACTCCTGACCCCTGCACTTTATACATTATGTTGTACATTACATAGTCCTTACCAAGGTGTTCATTGTCTCCACAGTTGCTGGTTTTAATTAAGTTCTTCTCTAAGGTCGGCTCAGTCAGTCCATTTTGTGTGAACAAAAGCATATGTAATGGAAATGTTTATCAGTTGTGGTACAGTAATTAGGAGTATGTTGTGGGTACAAGGAATGTTATATATGTGCAGTATATATGGTGAATATTGTTTGCCGTGTCGTGCTCTGTCAGGAATTTTTTCATGTTTTATCAGTAATAAAAGTTGCAGGAGGTTGGTAACTCTGCTCCCTGTACAGCTGGATAGGAGGGGTGGAGGGAGCTGCATATAGAGGAAACGATCGCCTTCATTTTTTTCCTGCAGCCCTTGAAAACTTGCTTCTCCTCCTCTCCCTTCCACAGACATTCAGGAGGAAAATGGAGGAGATCAGTTCCTTATATGCCGCTCCTGCCACCTCTCCTAGCTTCCTTTTCTTTCTTATGCCCCCAAGCCCCTGTGTGCTGCCCTGTACCACCCTCCCAAGTCTGCCAGTCTGCCAGAATGGGGGAGGACCATGACCACCCTGGCTAGATTATACGACAAATAGCATCTGAAACTTTATGGTCTAAACTCTAAAGAGATCAATTTGGTACCTTGTCCAAATACAGACTCCCTTACTCAGAGAGAAAATTAAAAGGGGCTGAGAGACTGTACAAAAAAGAGGGAACTATACTGAAAGGGAATACTTCAACAATCCCACAAGCCCAAAAAGGGGTGAACAGGAAAAAAACTTGCTACTACCACAAAAAGGGTGAAAAGTCCACATGGAGTTGACTTTTTAGGCAACCCTTTGTGTCAAATTTGATCTAAAAGTACTAGCACTGGGTAGTTGTTAATTTGTATGTACACATGCCTTGCTGATAGGACCCTCGGCATTGCAGGAACTGCAAAAATCTTGGAAACCAACTCTGTTCAGGGAAGATCTCGAGTGTTCCATAATAGGGATGCCAATAAAAGGCACTAGGGTGGACATAAGGGTCTGTGTTCTAAGCAGCCTCTAAAATGGCTAGAAGACACTGAAGGCTCATGTGCTTACTAGGAAAGTAAACAATAGGGACTGATGGGGTCCCTCTTAAGTTGGCCATAGATGGGTAGAAACTCGTAAGAAATTTCTTAGGAAAAGACAGTTCTAAGAAAGTTCATTCATTTTTTTAATCATTAGTGGGTCAAATTGATGTTTGTTTTCGACCACAGTAATGAGAAAATTTGATGGAGCAGTATAGTATATGTGGTTTTCATTTGATAAAGTCCATTCATCCCAAAATCAGATGTTAAGCTTTCAAAAAACAAACAAATGAGAGTTTATATCCATCTATGGCAGGCTTCATGGATAATGAGAATCATCCATGAAGAAAGGAGTGAACATTTGAGTGGGATATAATTTCCAAGGAAAGGCTTTTACTAGAGTAGGAACTAGAGATCTCATGGTGTAGGGAACCCCAACATGCCTGGGAAGAAGCACAATGGGGTGCAGTAATACTAAAAGCACAAGGAAGGGCAAATGAAGGAGATGCATGATTGAAAAGTATAGAGTGTAAGCTATAGGGGGAAGCCTGAGCATCCAATCTGCAAGAAGATAAACTACCAAGGCACCCTCTAGGATACACAACTAAGTTCTCGATTGCAAACGTTGGAGCTTACCTTCATGGAAAAGGCTGGTCAGGTAGGACAGAGAGCTTCTGGCTTGGATATCTGCAGCTTGAGTGGGATATAGACTCTGTGTCACTGTCACGGTACTAGTGGTAGATGAAGATTGGGGTTCCTCCTTCTGATGCAGAGATCTCCTGCATTTATGCAGACACACAATGTGACTACCTGTAGTATCGGGAATGACACTGTTAAAGGCAGGTCTGAAGAACCTTCATTCCCTTTAAGGGCAAGTAAATCAGATGTTCCTTATGCTTATCTATAATATCCCAAACACATAGCCAAAGTAGCTTATGCAAATGAACAGGCATCACTCTCATGCAAGACATAAGCTAGATGCTAGTAAAAGGCCATCACAGATGAAGTACAGGGCTCCAGATATTTGTTCCAAAAATGAAAGGACATAAGGGTTTGAATTTGTGTTGGAATAGTGCCATTTAGGGTACGGTATGTGATCGACTGTAACATAGCTTCTTAAATCAAAGGCACTACCAACATAGGAAGTTACTCCAGTTAATTCAAACTGAGACCTAAATAGGAAGTCCAATTGTGTGTCAGTGAAATCCCTAAACATAAGAACACCATCAAACTATTTAGTGGTAAATTGGGGTGATGAGTATGACCTGGAGACACTTCTTTTTTGATTAATATTTTATGACATGCATAATTATTTGTTGGTCAAGCGAGAGCTACGCTGAGCACACTTAAACTCGTTAATTGTTTGGTTGCCTAGCTCCTGATAGGATGTTACTCAGTATTATCTGGCCCCTGCCTGGGCGATTGTATTATTATTCATTATTATTTTTCTCATTTTTGTTTTGTTTTTCTTGTTAGAGTTGGTTGTGATGTGTGTTTGTACATCTACAATCTTAATACAAAGATATTATAAAAAAAAAAAAAACCTTTGGTGGCATGCTTGTTAGGGTTTCGTGTACACTTGGGAAACACTATGTTTGCGGTTTCTCGTGGCCATCGGTCAAACGTTCCTTCTGCATGCCTGCCACTAGGACAAGTAGTTGTAGCTCTGCAGCTCCTACATCTTTATAGGTTTGAACAGGCCTCAGCACCAGTATAAAACGGAAAATTGAATACTTACCTTCCGTAATTTTCCTTTCCTGGTGCCTACCCATGGCAGCATACCAATGGTTGGTTGCTCCGCCCCCAACCAACCCACAGGACCACTTCAAACTCTAGAAATAGGAGTTGAACCCCCCCTGTCAGTATTCTTGTAACTAGCCTCCAAACCTCTTAAGGATTATTGAAGGGAGGGTGTATGCTGCCATGGGTAGGCACCAGGAAAGGAAAATTACGGAAGGTAAGTATTCAATTTTCCGTTTTCCTGGTGCCTCCATGGCAGCATACCAATGGTTAATAACTCGCTTACAGGGAGGGTACTGCAATAATAATTTTAATAACAACTACAGTACAGAAAGTTGCAAGGCTTTTTTCCCAAAATCTCGGGAAGTGAGAGCTGCTGGGTCCACACTATAGTGGGACATAAAAGTGTTAAATGATGACCAGCTGGCTGCCCGACAGATCGTCTCTGGGGAGACCCGTGCCAAAGCTGCCCAAGAGGCCGCCATCCCTCTTGTCGAATGTGCATTGACCGCATTTGGAGCAGGGAGACCACTAGCCCGGTATGCCCTCTGTATTAGCTTTACAATCCAGCTTGCTAGGGTTGTCTTTGATGCCGCTTTTCCCTTCTTTGCGCCCTTGCTGATGATAAACAGCCTTTGGTCTTTTCGGAGCTGCTGTGTTAACAGCAAGTAGTGTTTCAGGGATCTGGCTACGTCTAACTCATGAAGTCTTGAGGAGGATGATTCCTCCTCGAAAGTTGGTAGAACCCATTCGTGACTGAGGTGATAGATTGAAGGCACCTTCGGGACGAACTGATGGATGGGTTGCAAGACCACCCTATCCGGGAAAAAGGTGGTGTAAGGTTCTTGAGCCCCTAGGGCTTGGATTTCCGATATTCTGCGCCCCGAGGTGATGGCGATTAGGAATACCGTCTTCATGGTGATATCCTCCAGGGAGCATTCTTCCGTGGGAGCAAAAGGAGGACTTGATAAAACATTAAGTACTATTGTTAGATCCCATTTTGGGTACAACGTCTTCCTGGGAGGCCGGAGCCTTAGCACCGCTTTTAAGAAGCGTTCCACCAAAGGATTCAACGCCCAGCGTGTATCCGTCAGAGCTGAGAGAGCCGAAACTTGCACCTTCAAGGTGTTTAGGCCTAGGCCTAAATCTAAACCGGCCTGCAGAAACAGGAGAATATTCTGTACCCCCGGCTCCAGGGGGTCAAACTGATTAGCTTCAGCCATTTCTGTAAATTTCCTCCATATTCTATAGTATGTGGAGTTGGTGGTAGCTTTTCTAGCCTGCAACAGTGTTTGGACGACCTTAGGTGCACACCCTAGCTTGTCCAGCCTTTCCCGCTCAATTTCCAGACCCTCAGATCCAGGATCTCTGGGTGTTGATGAGAGAGACCGCCCTGTGACAGCAGGTTGTTCCTGTAAGGAAGACGGAGCGGCTTGCATATGGCCAATTTGACTAGCAGCGGGAACCATGGTCTTTTGGGCCAGTATGGGATTACTGCCAGTACTGTGACCTTCTCTGACGTCAGCCTCTGGAGAAACCTCAGTATCAGGGGGGTTGGCGGGAACGCATACCCCTTCCGGAAGTTCCAAGGTTGAATCAGGGCATCCACCCCCGCTGTTCCTAGTGATGGGAACCTTGAGAAAAAACGGGGTGTCTTCGCATTGAGGGGAGAGGCGAAGAGATCTACTTGGGGAGTGCCCCACTGTTGGCATATCCACCAGAAAGCTTCCTGACTGAGAGACCACTCGTTGTTGTCGACAAAGGTTCTTGACAAGCGATCTGCTAGCTGGTTTTCGGGCCCTGGGATGTAAGAAGCCCGTAGATCGAGTAAGTTCTTCTCGGCCCAGTTCAGGATGGGTGTCACTTCGCTGAGAAGGGACTTGCTGTGTGTTCCCCCCTGGTTTTGAACGTAGGCTACCGCCGCCTTGTTGTCCATCCGTAGCAGTATGGACTTTCCTCTGAGATAGGGGGCCAGGTTCTGTAACGCCATCCATGCCGCCCTCACTTCTAAAATGTTGGACACAACATTGACTGGGTTGAATTGCCACCTTCCCTGAGCAAGGTGACTCTGCACGTGTGCTCCCCAGCCCACCTGACTTGCATCCGAGGTCAGGATGGTCCAGGAGATGGGCCCCAGAGCGCAGTGTACTTGAAGGTTGGCTGTTCTCGTCCACCACCAAAGACTGGACTTCATGGAGGGGTAATCCATATAGTCTGATCTAGGCGGTCCTTTCGCCACTGTGCCAGGAACCCTATTTGGAATCCCCGTAGATGCCATCTGGCCCACTTGACCATGGGGATACAGGAGGATAGGGACCCCAGCAGGCTCAGGCAATCTGATGCAGGTATATGATGGCCTGCTAGCATCCTTTTCACCTTGGCTATTAGAGCCGGTATCTTCTCTGATGGTAGCGATACCGCACTTTCGGGGGTATTGAAGAAGGCCCCCAAATATACCATCCTCTGGGTGGGAACCAGCTGACTTTTGGAGTAGTTCACCAGCCATCCAAATTTGCCTAATGTGTTCAGGACCCTTTGCGCATGTTCTTCCAGGTTCTCTCTGTGTTGGGACAATATTAGTATATCGTCCAGGTAATGCAACACTCGGATCCCCTCTTCCCGCAGGGGAGCTAGAATCGCCACCAGAACCTTGGTAAAAGTCCTCGGAGCTGTCGAGATCCCAAAGGGGAGGCATCGGAACTGGAGGCGTAAGTCCCCTATTTGGAAACGCAGGAAAGGTTGAAATTCCTTCTGGACCGGAATGTGGAGATAGGCATCTTGAAGATCTATCGAGGCCATCCAATCCCCCGGCTGGACTGACAGAATCACGGTGTTTAGTGATTCCATTTTGAAATGTTCTATCTGGATGTATTTGTTTAATTTTTTGAGATCCAGTACCGGTCTCCATCCGCCTGATTTCTTGGGGACCAAGAAGATTGGGGAGTAGAACCCCAAGTGTTCCTCTGAAGCTGGGACTGGTACCACGGCCTGCTGAAGCACCAAAGCTTGCACATACTGCCGGAGAGCTTCCCTTTTCCCTGCGGAGGCCGGAATTTTGGTGGGTTGAAAAGATAGCCGTGGAGGGCGTCCTTTGAACCTCCAGTGATGACCCCGCTGGACCGTGGCTACGGCCCATTGATCTGTGCAGTTTTCCACCCAGACTTGGGCGAATGCTCCGAGTCGAGCACCTACAGACCCTATCTGGGTGGGTCGAGCGTCAAAAGGACTTCTGGCCCTCGGTCGTGGAAGTTGAGGCTTTGGGTTTTCCCGACTTCAAGAAAGTTGCCTGTGACCCTTTCCAGCCTCTCCTATATTCTCTACCTGGGCGGTAGGATCTGGAGTCTTTGGTTCTCTGATTCACCGGGCGTGACACAAATCTCTTTCTCCTGCTTCTATCCTGGGGAATTAAGCCACTCTTCCCTCCCGTGACCCGGGTAATTGCTGCATCCATCTTGTCGCCAAATAATGCTTTCCCATTGTACGGGATACGGCACCACGATTGTTTCGAGGTAGGGTCGGCTGCCCATGGCTTAAGCCACAATGCCCGTCTGGCCGTAATTGAATATAACATGGCCCTGGATGAACACTTTATAATGTCAATGGCCGCCTCCGCCATAAAGTCTGAGGCCAATTTCAGCTCATCTAGTGCCTTAATGATTTCTTCCACATCCACACCTTGTCTGAGGGCTATTTCAATGTTGTCTGACCAGACTCTTGTGGCCCTGGAAATAGAGGTTAGGGCGACTGCTGGTTTGCATGCCCCCCCCCCCCGTTGCCTGATAGGCTTTTTTCAGATCTGAATCTATTCTTCGATCCAGGACATCCTTAAAGGAGACAGCGTCTTCCAAGGGGAGTGTTGTATTCCTGGCTAATCTCATAATTGAGGCATCTACCATCGGAACAGCGTCAAACAACTGTGCGTCTGCTTCTGAAAAGGGGTATAATTTTGTAAAACGGTTATAGGCCACAGGCCTTTTATCTACCTTCTGCCATTCGTCTGTTATTACCTCCTTGATCTCCTCCATCAGGGGGAAGGTTGACAATTTCCTTTTCAGGTGTGGAAAATATTTTTTGGATTTTGCTGGCGGCTCTGGGTCCTCCTCCCACTGGATTGCATCTTTTACAGCATTAATAAAGGGTTCTACTAAGGCGAAATCGAAAGATGATGGGTTTTCCTCCACTAATTCTGTTTCTTCCTCAGATAGTGCTTCAGGATCCTGGTGTGGGGTGGGGGTAATCACTGATTCACCTGAAGAAGGAGCCGCCTGGTCTTGACTTACCGCGAGCTCACGGATAGAATCCTTTATTAACTGTTTAATGGAATCCATGGATTCCTGCTTGTCTTTTTCCTTGTCCCCCGCAGCTTCTCTGAGACATTGGGCACATACCAGTTTGTCTGGGAGGGCTTGCTTTCCACATACCCAGCAAGCTTTCTGACCTGGGTATTTTGACGAGACACGTCTGTCTGTGGAGTGCCGGGGTGACCTTTGGCCACTGCGAGAGGCATGGGCTGATGAGGAGTGGGAGTGACCCGAACTTCTATGTCCCCCTGACCTCCTATCTTGGGACCCCCTGTGGGATGACCGGCGGGATGATCCGTGATGCGGGCTGCATAAATGAGGGGGAGAGAGGGGGAGGAGAAAAAAAAAAAAAGGAAGTTTTTTTAAAACCCGTTTATTTTAGAAAGTGCTCTTTTTTTTTTTTTAAAAACCTTACCTGACTGTTGCAGCCCTTACCTAGTGGTATGTTGAGGATCTTTTTGATGCGGTGTAAGATTGCTATGGGCAGCTAAAAAGTAGGAGAGGTACTTAGTTGGACTAATGTGTAGTACAAAACATCAATATGTCAAAAAGAAAAACAAACTTCCAAGATACAGATCATAAAAAAAAAAAACACAAGGGGAAACTTGCCCCTTCCAGTACCTTGGCTTGGTTCCATATCCAGGGAGAAAACAACAGGCTGGACAGCAGGAGAGAGAGAGAGAACACTTGAGGTGTGTACTCCTATGTAGCTGACACCATACTGAAGCTGTGCTCTCCTTTTATACTGAGAGCGCTTTGGGAGTCACAAGATGGCCGCCGGAGGCTTCAGAGCGGCTACTGCGCATGCGCCGTGACGTCACGGCGCGGCTCCGCCTTCCGCCGAGAAAACAGAGCGGAACGGCGCGCGCGAAGCGCCGCACACACAGGGAGACACTAAGGGAGGGAGGATGCTGCCATAACACGCTCCATGAATGTAAGCATGCCTTTGTGCGCCACACTGTGGGGGTATATAGAGGAGAATGACAAGCGGCTCCTGTTGATCCCCAACCCCAAAAAGATCCACAGAAAAACGGGTTTCCCATACTTATCTGGTGCCTTTAGCAACCCAAGCCATGGGACTCCATGCTGCAGGAGAGCATTAACCTGCAATGGTTACACCATAGAGCGGTGAGGAAGGGCTGGCCTTGATCCTGCAGGTATGAGGACAGAGAAAAGAATACTGACAGGGGGGGTTCAACTCCTATTTCTAGAGTTTGAAGTGGTCCTGTGGGTTGGTTGGGGGCGGAGCAACCAACCATTGGTATGCTGCCATGGAGGCACCAGGAAATGAGGCCTTTATCTTTACATGTTGCTGTAGTTAATGTATCCAGATTGTTTTTATTTTCCTCCTCTTAAAAATGTTATTTTTATTTTTACTATTCTTGTACAGCAAAGTGTTAACGTATTGAAAAGTGGTTGCTGCATCCACAGCTCATAATAAATACAGTGGTAAATCATTTAAATATTATTGTTTCTGGGGGATATATGTAATAATTGAAATATGTTCTCCTTAAGGCATAGAGCAAATTAATACATCCTGCAACAGAAACCCTAGGGAAACAAAGTATAATTAAATTGTATTTAAAAGACTGCACATTCGAGAAGCTATTCAGCATTGTCAAAATATACAATATTGTATCAAAGAAATGGGAGTGTAACTAAAAATCTAATTTTATTATTTTTTTAGTTTACAAGTTTACAACGAACATATACTGCACCGTGTTATTTACATTTCTGACACACACATTGGGCATGAGCATTTTTAAAATGGTAAGAGAATGATTAAAGCTTTGTTTTTTAAAATAATTCTGCATTTCACTTCTGACCTTTTAAGCTGCAATATTAAAGGCCAGCTCCACCCAAAATCTATATTTCAGTTTTGTCTGGTCCTTGCAGTGTTAAATCACACAATGGCTTGTTAGATCTCTTCTTGACTTTTTATTGAATATTATTTTTCTTTTAGTTTAATAAATATTACAGAAAACAATGGCCACTAGGCATGAGCTCAGGCGTGTTCGCATGCTCCATGTGCAGAGCCCGCCAGGAAGTCGGCGCAGCACTAATCACAGGCAGTGAGACATTGCCCGATCTCTGCAGCCGTGCATCGGGGCAATGTCTCACTGCCTGTGATTAGCGCAGCGCTGCGCCAACTTCCTGGCGGGCTCTGTACGGTGAGCATGCGAACACGCCTGAGCTCATCCCTAGTGGCCACACAGGACCACAAAGAACCATGGACTAACTATCTTTCACTAAAGCAATTCCTCTGGCTCAACCTCCTCCCCACCTTACTGCGCAATGGCCTTCATACAAGTATTCCAGAGATAAGGACCTATGTCCCAGATAGGCCCATAGAACAAAGCAGAATGACTTGGTGGTGTTTGAATGCTAAGCATTATTAGCAAAATCAGGCTACATTTTGAGGCAATGACATGAGGTCTCACTCAAGGAGCAACCGGCAATGCTCCCCATCCTCCATAGCTCTGAAGAGCACCATGCATATCTCTGGATGACATATTTGGATGGGGAACAGGACCAGGCCCACCGAGCCAGACAACAGACCAAAACACTAGGACCTATGATTAATAGTTTGTGTTACTTGCTGATAACCATCAGTTCGAGACATTATGGATCTTAGATGGGCAGACTCTACTTATTTATGTGGCCTTGTAGAATGGCAATGAGGTTTTGTCCATTCATTCCAATGTAGGTGCATTTGTTTTTTTCCAATGCAATATAATAACCTAGAGGTCATCCCTTTTACCAATTTAGCAGGTAAATATGGAGACCTAAAAATAATACACAATAATGACTGGGAAGTGTCACTTTTATTTTTATGTCAATGTGGGAAAGGAATGTAGTAAAAAAAAAATGTGCAAGACTGCTCACTTATAGATATGATATATCAGAGTTCAACGCCTGGGGTATACTGAGAGGTCACTCCATTCACAGTACATCCAACAAAAATTCCAGTCTACCAGGACACTAAAGCAGCCAATAGATTATGCAATGTTCCTTCCTTTCAGCACAGGTTGAAGGGAAAAAAACTGCTCAATTCCCCCATGAATGCAGTCAATGTTGATGGGGGAGTCCCTCACATAGCGCTATAGCTTTCTGCCAGCAGGGAGTGCGGGAAGTCTTCCCTGCCACCAGGACAGATTAGTCACCACTGGCAGCTTTAGCCTCGGGCAGTGATCGTATGAATAAAATCCAACAGGCTGGTTGTACTGAAGTCGATCAGTGGATCGGCATCAGTAAAACCAGCCTGACCATAAATGGATTGAAAGTCTACAGGTTCTTGCCAAACCAGCAGAGATTCGATCCATTTGTGACCGGCTTAACACATGCTCAAAATAAGTAACAATTTGTAAAGATTCCTACAAATAAAACCACAACAGCTTTTCTATTTTACCAGTCAGTCATAGGTACATTTCCAGGTTTAACCACTTCCATACCGGGCCTATTCTGGCACTTTTCTCCTTCATGTAAAAATCATAATTTTTTTGCTGGAAAATTACTCAGAACCCCCAAACATTATATATGTTTTTTTAGCAGACACCCTAGGGAATAAAATGGCGGTCATTGCAACTTTTTATCTCACACAGTATTTGCGCAATAATTTTTCAAACGCCTATTTTTTTGGAAAAAAAGCGTTTTTGTGAATTAAAAAATAACAAAACAGTAAAGTTAGCCCAATTTTTTTATATAATGTGAAAGATGATGTTACGCCGAGTAAATAGATACCTAACATGTCCTGCTTTAAAATTGCGCACAATCATGGAATGGCGCCAAACTTCGGTACTTAAAAATCTCCATAGGCGATGCTTTAAAAATGTTTACAGGTTGCCAGTTTAGAGTTACAGAGGAGGTCTAGTGCTAGAATTGTTGCACGCGCTCTGTGTGGTTTCAGTGGCGTTTACATATGTGGGCGGGACTTACGCGTGCATTTGCTTCTGAGCGCGAGCTACCGGGGACATGGTTTGATCACTTTTATTCCTATTACAAGGAATGTAAAAATCCATTGTAATAGGAATCTATGTGACAGGTCCTCTTTATGGAGAGATGTGGGGTCAATAAGACATCTCTCCTCCATGCTGGAAAGCATGAGAATGGTAAAAATAAATTCACCGATCTCATGCTGACAGCCGCGATCGCGGCTTTGTTTACTTCCGGGTACCGGGCGTGACGTCATACCGTCGCACCCGGGCCCTCCGGCGGTCATAGAGATGACTGGTGACCAGATGAAATCTCTATGCTCGTCATCCGGCGGCAGGCGATTCTTTCTCCGGGCCCCCGATGGCACGGGAGAGCCTGGAGAAGCCCTGGATGGTGGCGGGAGGGGGGACGTCCCCTCCCGTTGCCTATAAGAACGATTAAGCAGTGGAATTGCCGCTATGATCATTCTTATGGTGCACAGAATCGCCGGCTGAAAACGAGAATATCTGAATAATGTCTGTAGCTTCAGGCATCATTCAGATATTCCCACTGAAAGTCAAAGACGTCATATGACGTCCTTGGGCGGGAAGTGGTTAAAGCATACAGCGGGTGAAATAGGTTATGAACACGTCACCATTTTTCTAGGTAAATATATTTCTAAAGGTGCTGTTGACATTTTGACTACATGTTAGTAATATCCCATGCAATTCATACATACTAAAAAAAACCAAAAAAAAAACCAAATAAGGTCAGAAATTAAGTTTTGTGTAATAAAATGGAATGACACAGGGAAAAAGCATTGAACACGGTACCTGAAATGTATTTAATACTTCGTACAAAATCCTTTGTTGGTAATGGCTGCATGCATTGCTCAGGTGTGATTTTGGCCCATTCTTCCACACAAACAGTCTTCAAATCTTGTAGGTTCCGGGGGCCTCTTCTATGAACTCAGATCTTTAGTTCTTTCCATAGATTTTCTATTGGATTCAAGTAAAAGTGAAGTAAACAGGATTTTCAGTTTGTGGTGCTCAGATACAGTTGAGTTCCACTTTAAGCTCAAATATTTCTTATCAGAAAAAGTACAGGAAATTAAGGCTACAATTCGCACAGGCTCACCAAAATTGGATAATAGAAAATTGGAAAAACGTTGCCTGGTCTGATGAATCTCAATTTCAGTTGCGACATTTAGATGGTAGGGTCAGAACTTGCTGTACACAACATAAAAGCATGGATCCATCCTGCCTTGTATCAGGCTGGTGGTCGTGGTGTAATAGTGTGGGGGATAATTTCTTGGCACACTTTGGGCTCCTTAGTACCAATTGAGTCACGGCCTACCTGAGTATTGTTGCGGAATGCGGACCATGTCCATCCCTTTATGACTACAGTGTCCCCATCTTCTGATGGCTCCTTCCACCAGGATAATGCACCATGTTACAAAGATCAAATCATCTCACCACTGGTTTCTTGAACATGACAATGAGGTCACTGTACTCCAATGGCCTCCACAGTCACCAGATCTTAGTCCAATAGAGCACCTTTGGGATGTGGTGAAACGGGAGATTCACATCATGGATGTGCAGCTGACAAATCTGCAGCAACTGTGTGATGCTATCATGTCAATATGGACCAAAAACTCTGAGGAATGGTTATAACACCTTATTGAATCTGTGCCACGAAGAATTAAGGCAGTTCTGAAGGGAAAAGGGGTCTAACCCAGTACTGGCAAGGTGTACCTAATAAAGTGGGCAGTGAGTGTATACACACACGTGTGTGTATATACAGTATCTCACTAAAGTGAGTACTTTTTGTAATATTTTAGTATATCTTTTCATGTAACCAGTGTTGGTCATCTTACTTTAAAAAGTTAATTAGTTAAGTTACAAATTACTTCTCCCAAAAAGTAATTGCGTTAGTAACTCAGTTACTACATTGGAAAAGTAATTTGTTACGCAGCAAAGTAACTGTATAATATTATTATATATATATAATATTATATATATATATATAATAATATATATATATATTATTATAATGCTATAATAATAGCAAAGTTATTATTATTGTTATATATCGTGTAACCAAGGGGCTGCTCTATTATTACTCTAACCAAGGGGCAGATCTGTTATAGCGTGTAAGCAAGGGGTGGGTCCATTATTATTATATCGTGTAAGGGGCGGATGGCTACAGAAGAGGACGAATGTTTAATGGGCAGAGCTCGATATATAACAATAATAATAAATGCGCACCTTGGTTACAGTAATACTAGACCCGCCCCTTAGTTACACGATAGACACCCCTTGCAGAGTAGCACGAGCATCAGGAGCGTGCGGCATCGCCTCGTACAATTACATGTTAACTGCACCTGCGTGGTGTAGAGTTCACTCAGAGCTGTTTAGGTTCGGCAATTTTCGGAAGCTCCGTAGTCCTGCGCCTGCGCAGTACAGGGGGTCCTTATCCAGCGGGGGAACTTTTTCGGCAGGACACCGGAATTACACTACTGCCATCTAGTGGCGGTAGATGTAATTGGGGTAACTAAGCCAAAGTAATGGGAACGGAGTTACCATGAGGGGAAAAGTAATCAGTTAGATTACTCGTTACCTTTTAAAGTAACTGCGTTAGGTAACTAAGTTTATTTTAACTCAGTTACTTACATCACTGCATGTAACACTGAAGAAATTACGCTTTGCTACAATGTAAAGTAGTGAGTGTACAGCTAATGTCTAAACCGCTGACAACAAAAGTGAGTACACCCCTAAGTGAAAATTTTGAAATTGGGCCCAATTAGCCATTTTCCCTCCCAGTGTCATGTGACTCGTTAGTGTTACAAGGTCTTGGGTGTGAATGGGGAGCAGGTGTGTTAAATTTGGTGTTATCGCTCTCTCTCTCTCTCATACTGGTCGCTGGAAGTTCAACATGGCCCCTCATTGCAAAGAACTCTCTGAGGATCTGACAAAAAAGAATTGTTGCTCTACATAAAGATGGCCTAGAAAAGATTGCCAAGGCCCTGAAACTGAGCTGCAGCATGGTGGCCAAGACCATACAGCGGTTTAACAGGACAGGTTCCACTCAGAACAGGCCTCGCCATGGTGGACCAAAGAAGTTGAGTGCACTTGCTCAGCGTCATATTGTCTTTGGGAAATAGATGTATGAGTGCTGCCAGCATTGCTGCAGAGGTTGAAGGGGTCAGCCTGTCAGTGCTCAGACCATATGCCGCACACTGCATCAAATTGGTCTGCATGGATGTCGTCCCAGAGGGAAGCATATTCTAAAGATGATGCACAAGAAAGCCCACAAACAGTTTGCTGAAGACAAGCAGACTAAGGACATGGATTACTGGAACCATGTCCTGTGGTCTGATGAGACCAGATAAACTTATTTTGGTTCCGATGGTGTCAAGCATTTGTGGCAGTAACCAGGTGAGGAGTACAAAGACAAGTGTGTCTTGCCTACAGTCAAGCATGGTGGTGGGAGTGTCATGGTCTGGGGCTGCATGATGTACTGTGACGTACTGAAGCAGAACATGATCCCCCTTCTGAGACTGGGCTGCAGGGCAGTATTCCAACATGATAACGACCCCAAATACACCTCGAGGATGACCACTGCCTTGCTAAAGAAGCTGAGGGTAAAGGTGATGGACTGGCCAAGCATGTCTCCAGACCTAAACCCTATTGAGAATCTGGGGGGCATCCTAAAATAGAAGGTGGAGGAGCGCAAAGTCTCTAACATCCACCAGCTCCATGATGTCGTCATGGAGGAGGGGAGGAGGACTCCAGTGACAACCTGTGAAGCTCTGGTGAACTCCATGCCCAATAGGGTTAAGGCAGTGCTGGAAAATAATGGTGGCCACACAAACTATTGACACTTTGGGCCCAATTTGGACATTTTCTCTTAGGGGTGTACTCACTTTTGTTGCCAGCGGTTTAGACATTAATGGCTGTGTGTTGAGTTATTTTGAGGGGACAGCAAATTGACACTGTTATACAAGCTGTACACTCACTACTTTACATTGTAGCAAAGTGTCATTTCGTCAGTGTTGTCACATGAAAAGATATAATAAAATATTTACAAAAATGTGAGAGGTGTACCCACTTTTGTGAGGTACTGTATATACACACCACACACACACACAAGTTTATCCTTGCTTTTCTACTTCAACTCCTTAATGCTGACGTAACGCAAATATGCGGCCTTCGGCTTGAAGGGGTTGTACCGGGGAGAAGCATCCAGCTGCAAGCATTAACCCGGCACCGTTTTTTAGAGCCGACGGTCGGTTTTCTTGTGGTAACAACTGATGCGACTAAGCAGCCGCTCAGCTGTTATTCCAAGCAGCAGGAGGGGATGCCCCCCCCCTCCTCCCGCCACCTTCCGTGGCTCGCCCGGGCTCTCCCGTCCCACAGCCAAACTTGCCATTTTAAGTGCAAAGGAGGGATTTGGGGTCTTATAGACCCCAGAACTCTCCACAAAGAGTACCTGTCACTGCTTATTACTGTCATAAGGGATGTTTACATCCCTTGTGACAGCAAATAAGGGGATCAGATTTTTTTTTTTTTTAAAAGGGAAAGTGTAAAAAAAAAAAAAAAATGAAAAATAATAAAAAAAATGTAAAGCGCCCCATCCCTCCGTGCTCGTGCGGAGAAGCAAACACAGACGTAAGTCACGCCCGCAAATGTAAACAGTGTTCAAACCACACATGTGAGGCATCGCCATGATCGTTCGAAGCGGGCAATAATTTAAGCACAAGACCTCCTCTGTCACTCTAATGCCCCATACACACGAGCGGAAATTCCACCAGCAAGTCTGATGAGAGCTTTTGGTCCGAAAATGCGACCGCGTGTATGCTCCATCTGACTTTTGCTGGCGGAATTCCAGCCAGCAAAAGATTGAGAGCGGGTTCTCAATTTTTTTGGTCGGAAAAAGTTCCGATCGGAAATTCCGTTCGTCTGTACCAATGTTGATGCGCAAAATTCCTACGCATGCTCGGAAACAATTCTACGCATGCTTGGAAGCATTGAACTTCATTTTTTCAGCTCGACATAGTGTTGTACGTCACCGCGTTCTTGACAGTCAAAAGTTCAGTAAACTTTTGTGTCACCGTCTATATGCAAGCCAAGCTTGAGCGGAATTCTGTCGGAAAAAACATCCAAGATTTTTCCGACGGAAATTCCGCTTGGGTGTATGTGGCATAAAATAGTGACCTGCAGAGATTTTTAAAGCATCGCCTATGGATATTTTTAAGTACCGTAGTTTGTCGCCATTCCACGAGTGTGCGTAATTTTAAAGCATGACATGCTAGGTATCTATTTACTCGTGTAACATCATGTTTCATATTATACAAAAAAATTGGGCTAACTTTACTTTTTTTTTTTTTTTATTTATGAAAAAGTATTTCTTCCAAAAAAAAAAAGCATTTGAAAGCCTGAGATTTTTATGTAGATGAAAACAAACGACCACCGCTCCAAGACTCTCCCTACAAGCGAATGCTCCTGCTCCTGTGTGGGAGCCCCAGGTGCTGGCTAATAGCACAACGATTAGAAATCAAAAGGAAGAACTCCGGACAGCCGCACACCGGGAAAATAAAAATCCAAAGGGTTTATTTAAAAGCAAAAAGACACCACAATCCAAACACGGCAAAAAGGGGGGTACAGAGCTGACGCGTTTCGCACTGTATTTCAGTGCTTACTCACAGCTATGAGTAAGCACTGAAATACAGTGCGAAACGCGTCAGCTCTGTACCCCCCTTTTTGCCGTGTTTTGGATTGTGGTGTCTTTTTGCTTTTAAATAAACCCTTTGGATTTTATTTTCCCGGTGTGCGGCTGTCCGGAGTTCTTCCTTTTGATTTCTAATCATTTGAAAGCCTGCTGCGCATATACAGTTTGACATAAAATATAACGATCGTCGTTTTATTCTCTAGGGTCTAAAAAAATTATATAATGTTTGGGGGTTTTAAGTAATTTTCTAGAAAAAAAAAATGATTTTAACTTGTAAGCAACAAGTGTCAGAAAAAGGCTTATGCCGCGTACACACGGTCGGAATTTCTGATGGAAACAGTCCGATGAGAGCTTTTCATCGAATTTTCCGACCGTGTGTATGCCCAACAGTCTTTTTCTGTCGGCATTTCCGACGGACTTTGGATTGAGAGCCTGTTCTTAATTTTTCCGACAGAAAACCTTTCTATCGGATTTTTCGATCTTGTGTATGCAATTCCGACACGCACAATTTCCCTTTTATAGTGCCGTCGAACGTGTTGTATGACGTGGTGTTATTGACCGTCAGAATTTGGTGTGACCGTGTGTAGGCAAGACAGTTTGATGGAAATTCCGTCAGAATTCCGACGGGAAAACCATCAGGGCTTTTTCCGACAAAAATTCCGACCGTGTGTACGCGGCATGAGGCATGAAGGGGTTAAACTGAATGAATCTACTTTAATATCACAGCATAGGGCATTGCCTACTATTTCTAACATCTTGCTGGCAGCAAGTAATATCTACAATATCAAAAGAAAAACTTGCCTGTCTGACAGATTCCAGCAGATGTGTATGTCAGATGGAAAAACAATTACACAAGAGTCTGTTTATTCCTCATGGAAAGATCGAAATCCTGAGAGAAAGAGAGGAAAGGGAAAACGAGTAATGAAAAATATGGGAATGAGAGAGACAGACGAATAGAGGGAGAGTGAGAGAGAGAGGAAAAAAGTGTGTAAAAATGTGCAGTCTAGTGAATAGGCCATGAATGTCTAATTCTCTTACTTAGCCTTATTTGCATACAACATTTGCATATCACACACATGTGCATGCTCTGAAACCAATCACACAAGACAAGCTGCACTGGCAAAGACAGCTGCATGGTTTGGACAGGCGACGGGGATTAGGCACTGAATAAAGTGAGGAGAGGGAACAGCCAATTGTAAAGAGAAATATAATTATTGTGACCACGCTTCCCAGATATTGGAGGAATCTTGTCTTTCTATGAACGCGGACAGTGTGCTTCTTATCGGCCTTGGATCTCCGGAGCTGGCATTCTGCATGGAAATGTATCTCTGTCACTGGTGTTGCCTATGCAACACTTATTTATTACACAAGGATATTTCTGGGAATAAAACAATCATTGGAAGAAATATGAATTCATTCCTTAGAACTCATATTAGCTTCTGTATTTATAATCTAACCTATTTTTGAGTTTTGAAATTAGGATTTTGCAATTAAGTTGCTTTATCTTTTATTCTAAATTGATCCTTTGTGTGCTGAATGACTGCTGTCTTCTGTCATAGCTATATATATATATATATATATATATATATATATATATATATATATATTAGGGCTGGGGAATTTAAAGATTAATTCCTTGATTAATCGTTAATTTTTTTGATCGATCAAAATTCTTTTGATTGGTACTCACCTCTCCACCGGCTTCCGGGTCTTCAGGGAGTTCTGTCGGAGATCCGGTGACGTCACGGACATCGACGTCACCGGACTCCTTCGCCCTTCTCCAAGTGCCTCTGTAATCACATATTCGGCGACCCATCGCAGATTGCTACGGAAGTGACGTTCCGTCGCCGCCATCTTGCTACACCCGTCAAATTGATATTCCTATCGCACTCATTCCTGGTATTTGTGGCTCATAACGAAATGGCGGGTACTGCAGCGATTACCAGTCGGGTCCTGGAAGCATCAAACAAACATACATATTCGCCAGCACACCATGGATCGATAAATCTTCGTCCAAAAAAAGGTTTTTAATGAAAAAAATTACATCACAAAAATCTAAGGTGCAACGTTTCGGAGCCACGCAGGACCCCTTGCAGTGGTGGCAGAGCGTTGCACAGTGGTTGCAGAGCATTGCACAGTGGTGGCAGAGCATTGCACAGTGGTTGCAGAGTATTGCACAGTGGTGGCAGAGCATTGCACAGTGGTTGCAGAGCATTGCACAGTGGTGGCAGAGCATTGCACAGCGGTGGCAGAGCATTGCACAGCGGTGGCAGAGCATTGCACAGTGGTTGCAGAGCATTGCACAGTGGTGGCAGTGTATTGACCAGCGCTGTGGGCACTACACAACATCCAGCCCACAGCGCTGGTCCCGTTTCTCCCCCTCTCCGCTTCTCTCCTCTCTGTACCGATCGGTACAGAGAGGAGAGGGAGGAACCGGCGTCATGGCGTGACGCCGGTTTGTGTACATGTGATCGCTCCGTCATTTGATGGAGCGATCACGTGGTAAACGGCCGCTACCAGCGGCCGTCTACCGTGATCCGTGATGCGCCGGGTCCTCGGGACCCGGCGGTCACGGATGTTCCCGAGTGCGCGCCCCAGGGGGCGCGCGGGAGCAAGTTTCTGGGAGGACGTCCGTAGCGTACGTCCGTAGCTGACCGCGCTGTAGCCGTCTTTTGACTATAGCGCGGTCGGCATGTGGTTAAAAAACTTTTTTGGACGAAGATTTATCGATCCATGGTGTGCTGGCGAATATGTACGTTTATCTTGCTACACCCCACACTCATCCACAGTAAGGCCCCTTTCACACGGACGATCCATTCAGGTCCGCCTGTCAGTTTTTTAGGCGGACCTGAACAGACACTCCATAAACCTCTATGGAGGGACTGATGTCAGCGGTGACATGTCTGCTGACATCCGACCCGCTCCGATCCGAAAAAGTGTGACGAAGGAAAACCCTATTTTTCCATCCGCCATCGGATCGGGTGACGACAGACTACGGTCCGTCGTCATCCGATCCCCCATAGAGGAGGGCGGCGCTCTGACAGGTTTGTCCCTGCACAGAGTGCAGAGATGGACCTGTCATCTGCCTGCTCAGTGGGGATCGACGGAGCGATCCCCTGCTGAGCAGAGCTTGCTCCGTACACGGACACGTCTGTGTGAAAGAGCCCTAAGGATACACTAAGAAGGGGGAAAGCGGACATGTTGTTACACCCACCGGAGTTTTGCATTTTAGACTTATTTATAACAGTAAAGTCACTTTACATTACAGTGAAATACAGTATATAAAACTCTGTCTGACTGCTTAGATGTTGAATTTTAAAAGCAGCGAACTTCTGTCAGATTAGCAAACCTGTGAGATGACCAGGGTTGCCGCTGCTTTTAAAATTCATGATCTAAGTAGTCAGACGGAGTTGTAAGTACTGTATTTCACTATATAAACTGACTTTACTGTGCGTTATAATTAATCAAAATTAGTTGATTAATCGATTTTAAAAAAATCGATTCATCGAACAGGAAAATTTTAATCAGTAACAGCCCTAATATATATACAGTATCTCACAAAAGTGCGACAACCGCTGCCAACAAAAGCGAGTACACCCCTAAGTGAAAATGTCCAAATTGGGCCAATATTTTGTGTGGCCACCATTATTTTCCAGCACTGCCTTAACCCTCTTGGGCATGGAGTTCACCAGAGCTTCCCAGTTTGCCACTGGAGTCCTCTTCCACTCCTCCATGACAACATCACGGAGCTGGTGGATGTTAGAGACCTTGCGCTCCTCCACCTTCCGTTTGAGCATGCCCCACAGATGCTCAATAGGGTTTAGGTCTGGAGACATGCTTGGCCAGTCCATCACCTTTACCCTCAGCTTCTTTAGCAGTTGTCTTAGAGGTGGGTTTGGGGTCGTTATCATGTTGGAATTCTGCCCTAAAGCACAGTTTCCGAAGGGAGGGGATCATGCTCTGCTTCAGTATGTTACAGTACATGTTGGCATTCATGGTTCCCTCAATGAACTGTAGCTCCCCAGTGCCGACAGCACTCATGCAGCCCCAGACCATGACACTCCCACCACCATGCTTGACTGTAGACAAGACACACTTGTCTTTGTACTCCTCACCTGGTTGCTGCCAAACACGCTTGACACCATCTAAATCAAATTAGTTTATCTTTGTCTCATCAGACCACAGGACATGATTCCAGTAATCCATGTCCTTAGTCTGCTTGTCTTCAGCAAACTGTTTGCAGGCTTTCTTATGTATCATCTTTAGAAGAGGCTTCCTTCTAGGATGACATGCAGACAAATTTGGTGCAGTGTGCAGCGTATGGTCGGAGCACTGACAGGCTGACCCCCCACCCCTTCAACCTCTGAAGCAATGCTGGCAGCAGTCTATTTTCCAAAGAAAACCTCTGGATATGACGCTGATCACGTGCAAGCAACATCTTTGATCGACCATGTTGAGGCCTGTTCAGAGTGGAACCTGTCCTGTTAAAACGCTGTATGGTCTTGGACACCGTGCTGCAGCTCAGTTTCAGAGTCTTGGCAATCTTCTTATAGCCTAGGCCATCTTTATGTAGAACATCAATTCTTTTTTTCAGATCCTCAGAGAGTTCTTTGCCATGATGTTCCATGTTGAACTTCCAGTGACCAGTATGAGAGAGTGAGAGGGATAACACCAAATTTAACACACCTGCTCCCCATTCACACCTGAGACTTTGTAACACTAACGAGTCCCACCGCGGAGGGAAAATGGCTAATTGGTCCCAAATTGGACATTTTCACTTATGGGTGTACTCACTTTTGTTGCCAGCTGTTTAGACATTAATGGCTGTGTGTTGAGTTATTTTGAGGGGACAGCAAATTTACACTGTTATACAAGCTGTACACTCACTACTTTATATTGTAGCAAAGTGTAATTTCTTCAGTATTGTCACATGAAAAGATATAATAAAATATTTAGAAAAATGTGAGGGGTGTACTCACTTTTGTGAGATACTGTATGTACAGTATATACAATATGTGTAAACATGTTGTCCCTGAAGTTGATGTGCTGAAAGCAGAAAAAATGGGCTTCGCAATTTATTGTGTATGGGGCTGCATAGCTGTAAACCAGTCAAGGTGCCCATGATAAGCAGTGTCCACAGCCAAAAGTGCCTACAGTGGGCACATGAGCATCAGAACTGGACCACAGAGCTATAGCACCCTCCTAGTAAGTCTGCTAGGCTGTTAGGCAAATTTAGTTCTTTTTGGCTTCTCTGTACTTAGTGGAGCAGTTGTTGATCACTTTTGGCTGTTCTGAATCTCACAGGCTGCAAGTTTTATCGCTCCCCCTTGCCTTGCAGAGGCTTCTGGAACATAGAAGGTTGAGCAAGACAAATGAGCAGCCTGAACATTTATTGTGCTCCAGCCAATCCCTAAGGAGGTGTGCCCAGAAGGTGGCTGGTGAGGCATATAAATAGTCTGGGATTTGGAGCAGCAAGGCTCTTCCCCTTGTTGGTCAGCATCCACCCGTCTGGGTGGAGGTTGGGGGTGTCCACACCCACCTGCAGCAGCAGGTAACCTGAGTTTAACCTTCTTCCATCAAGGTCAAAGCTGTGGCAGAGCTGGGGGTCTATTTATCAGGATCCCTGTTTGGAGCCATTTAGGTAACACTCACCTGAAACCTGGTCTGGAGAGCTTACTGAACAGTGCCCAGTGAAAGTTAGAAGGGGACTGGCTGTTCTGTGACATTGTGAGCATTAACCTCTCCTTCATTGAAGAGTGTCTGGTGGATACTGGAAGGAGGCATTCGGTGATCCTGTGACATTGTGAGTACTGAATTGATCCCAGGACCTTTGTGACTGTTTGCTGTATGCCCTGGGTGGATAAACCAATAGTATTCCTGCTTAGGATAGCTTCTATGGGACTCAGACTCTGTCATCTGCATATATACAGTGCTCAGCATAAATGAGTACACGCCAACAGATTTACATAGTTACATAGTTAGTAAGGTTGAATAAAGACACCAGTCCATCCAGTTCAACCTGAGTGAGCACCCACAATTGTCTCCATCCCCGCAAACTGCGTCCCATCAAGATGCCCATCCACTATATTATTATTTTTTATATATTTAAGGTACCTATGTAGCGCCATCAATCTACGCAGCGCTCCACACACACCCACACTGGTCCCCACCCCCCAAGGAGTCTGCAATCCCCAACTCACACCCATACACCAGGGCCAATTTTGGACAGAAGCCAATTAACCTAACAGCATGTCTTTGGAGGTTGGTCAGAAAACCTTTCCTTTCAGAATCAACATTTTCTATGGGACACTACTACAAAATACTTCCACAAATGCAGACCATTGATTGCAACCAAGATTTGTTAATTTTCACACACAAAAAAGTATTTTTTCTAACAAATCCATTCAAGACCATGTTGCAAAAATGAATTCACTCCAATAAAAGTCTTAGACCTCATATACACTATTAGATTTTCTGCAGATTTTCGTCTTCAGATGGCTCTGATGGTTTTCCCGTTGGAATTCCAAAGGAATTTCACTCAAACTGCCTTGCCTACACACGGTCACACCAAATTCCGGCGGTCAATAACACCGTGACATACAACACGTTCGACGGCACTATAAAAGGGAAGTTTAATGCTTCCGAGCATGCGTTGAATTGTTTCCGAGCATGCGTCAGAATTTTGCGTGTCGGAATTGCATACACACGATCGGAAAATCCGATAGAACGGTTTTCCGTCTGAAAAATTAAGAACAGGTTCTCTATCCAAAGTCTGTCAAAAATGCAGACAGGAAAAGACTGATGGGCATACACGCGGTTGGAAAATCCGATGAAAAGCTCCCATCAGACTGTTTCCATCGGAAATTCCGACCGTGTGTGTACGGGGCATTAAGGTTTGACCTTATATTATATGGTTTTGGTAAATCTGAAGACAAAAATCTGCAGAAAATCTAGTAGTGTGTATGGGGTCTTAAGCCTCGTACACACGATCAGATTTTCGGACAACCGTTCCTCTGTTTTTTGTCTCATGTCGAAAGTGGAGAGGTTACTCACAATACGAAAATTCTCGTACGACAGAATAAAACGTCAGAAGTGATGTAATATGTTGAATTGTTTTGTATGTATTCTTTTGTTTCTGAGCATGCATAGTCTTGCGCTTACGATATTTTCCGACAAAAGCCATACTAATGAAACGAAAATCGGACATTGAGTTTACATCCAACAAAAATGTTATAGTCTGCCCATCCAGCTTTTGTCTGAAGAAAAAGCGAAATAAGCTGTCGAAAGCACCGTACTAACGATCTTAAAATCAGCAGACAGCTCGTCGTACAAATTTTTCCATCAGATTTTCGTATTGTGTGTATGGGCCTTTAGGCTTCATTCACAACTGTGCAACACTGTGCGCCGTTTTATTTTTTATTTTTTAGAACTTTTTGTGCACATGTCATTTGGGTTGCCTTTTTTAAGACAAATGTGCCAAAGTGGCTCATGTACCTTTTTGTTTTGGCACTGAGCCAAGCACTTAATGTTGCCACATTTTTTATTATACGTTTCCTGCGCTTAGTTTGCCATTAAGAAATAATGGCCCTGCAAGCACGTTGCATGTTTTGCCATGTTTTTCGTGCCTTTCTGTCCATGTTTCAAGAATGCCTAGATGTGACTACAGCCTAATGCCCTGTACACACGACCGGACTTTCCATCAGAAAAGGTCAGACGGAATCATTCTGTCGGACATTCCGATCGTGTGTGGGCTTCATCTGACTTTTTCTTTCTAAAATTCTAACGGACCTAGAAATAGAACATGTTTCAAATCTTTCCACCGGAACTCCGCCGAAACCAGTTCCTATCGAGAAAACCGCTCGTCTGTATGCTGTTCCGACGGACCAAAAAATGATGCAAGGGCAGCTATTGGCTACTGGCTATTGAACTTCCCTTTTCTAGTCCCGTCGTACGTCATTGCGTTCTAAACAATCAGACTTTGGTGTGATCATGTGTAGGCAAGTCCGTTTCAGGGGAACTCCACCGGAACTCCGTCAAAGTCCTTCGGAGTTCAGTCCGACGAGAAGTCCGCTCGTGTGTACGCGGCATTAGGGTTAATAAATTCTAAAGGGATGTAGGCACTGCAAGTTTTTTTTTACCAGAACACTGATGCTGGGTTCACACTAGTGCAATGCCAGACATCATGTGATTCATACAGCCTTGCTGTGCACATCACATGCAATGTCTGTGCGAAGCAAATTCAGCCACACAGTTTGTATGGGTGAAATTGCATCATATTCGCACCAAAATGGTGCAGGACCCTTTTTTTGTCCGCACTGGGATCGGATTGCATGGGTGTTCAGACCCATGTTCAAACCAGTGTGAACCAGGACTGAGAGTGCAGCCAGTGATTATAATGAACCAGACCCTCCCATTCAAAATCATTGTACACAGGAATAGGGATGAGCCGAACACCCCCGGGTTCGGTTCGCACCAGAACCTTCGAACCGACCGAAAGTTCGCGTGAATTTTCGAACCCTATACGTTATAATGGACGCGAACGTTCGAAATCAAAAGTGCTAATTACAACGGCCAATATGCATGTTAATGTCATAAAACAGGTTTGGGGGACCCGGGTCCTGCCCCAGGGGACATATATCAATGCAAAAAGAACTTTTAAAAACTAACGTTTTTTCGGGAGCAGTCATTTTAATGATGCATAAAGTGAAAAAAAAAAAGTGAAATTTTCCTTTAAATATGGTACCTGGGGGGTGTCTAAAGTATGCCTGTGAAGTGGCATGTGTTTCCCGTGTTTAGAACTGTCCTTGCACAAAATGACATTTTTAAAGGAAAAAAAGAAGCCATTTAAAACCACTTGCGGCTTTAGGTTTGTTCTTAAGTAGAATCTGAACAGGTACATTATGAAGTGTAGCTCCATCCCCAAAAAATCTATTTTTAAGCTTTTTGGAGAACATAGGGAGGGGTTATCACCCCTGTAACATTTGCTGTCTTTGCACATCTGTTCAGAACATGTCACCTCACTTTCCGTCCCAATGACAAATGTTTTTGGAAAAAGTGGGGTTTTAATTGAAACAAGGATTGGTGATAAAGTATCAGTAGAGAGGAGATACCCTTTTCCCAAATTAAATCTAACAGGATAGAATTTCCCTTCCTAGGGGTAGATTTCCTCTCACTTCCTGTTTTCTCTTTCCATTTGCAAGTAGGAGTCGTTTGTAAGTTGGATGTTTGAAAGTAGGGGCCTGGCGTATATACTCTGCAGAAATTTGCCCTATTAGATGTTGGTGTAGCCACAAGACTGGTGGGCACAGGAATGGGCCCTGCTGTGAGTTAATAGATCAAGATTTGTAATTGCATGCACCTGTTGAACAGGGCAGAAAAATTGGGGGTGGTGGTGGTGGTGGACGGTGTTGCCACAAGACTGTAAGCTCTCACAGTTACTCTTGGTGGGCGCAGGAATGGGCCCTACTGTGAGTTATTAGATCAAGATTTGTAATTGCAAGCACCTGATGAACAGGGCAGAAAAATTGGGCCTTTGGCGGTGGTGGTGGACGGTGTTGCCACAAGACTGTAAGCTCTCACAGTTACTCTTGGTGGGCGCAAGAATGGGCCCTGCTGTGAGTTATTAGATCAAGATTTGTAATTGCAAGCACCTGATGAACAGGGCAGAAAAATTGGGCCTTTGGCGGTGGTGGTGGACGGTGTTGCCACAAGACTGTAAGCTCTCACAGTTACTCTTGGTGGGCGCAAGAATGGGCCCTGCTGTGAGTTATTAGATCAAGATTTGTAATTACAAGCACCTGATGAACAGGCAGAAAAATTGGGCCTTTGGCGGTGGTGGTGGACGGTGTTGCCACAAGACTGTAGGCCCTCATAGTTACTCTTGGTGGGCGCAGGAATGGGCCCTGCTGTGAACTATTAGATCAAGATTTGTAATTACCCGCCCCTGTTAAACAGGGGCTGAAAAATTGTGCCTTAGGCACTGGTGCTGGTGCCACAACACTGCAACCCCTCACAGATACTGTACTTGGAGCACAGCAGTCACACGTGTTGCAAAGCATTTTTTTAAAAAATTGTAATTACCCACCCCTGTTAAACAGGGGCTGAAAAATTGTGCCTTAGGCACTGGTGCTGGTGCCACAACACTGCAACCCCTCACAGATACTGTACTTGGAGCACAGCAGTCACACGTGTTGCAAAGCATTTTTTTAAAAAATTGTAATTACCCGCCCCTGTTAAACAGGGGCTGAAAAATTGTGCCTTAGGCACTGGTGCTGGTGCCACAACACTGCAACCCCTCACAGATACTGTACTTGGAGCACAGCAGTCACACGTGTTGCGAAGCATTTTTTTAAAAAATTGTAATTACCCGCCCCTGTTAAACAGGGGCTGAAAAATTGTGCCTTAGGCACTGGTGCTGGTGCCACAACACTGCAACCCCTCACAGATACTGTACTTGGAGCACAGCAGTCACACGTGTTGCGAAGCATTTTTTTAAAAAATTGTAATTACCCGCCCCTGTTAAACAGGGGCTGAAAAATTGTGCCTTAGGCACTGGTGCTGGTGCCACAACACTGCAACCCCTCACAGATACTGTACTTGGAGCACAGCAGTCACACGTGTTGCGAAGCATTTTTTTAAAAAATTGTAAGTACACGCCCCTGTTAAACAGGGGCTGAAAAAATTTGCCTTAGGCACTGGTGCTGGTGCCACAACACTGCAACCCCTCACAGATACTGTACTTGGAGCACAGCAGTCACACGTGTTGCGAAGCATTTTTTTATAAAAATTGTATGTACACGCCCCTGTTAAACAGGGGCTGAAAAATTGTGCCTTAGGCACTGGTGTGGTGGCATGGATCATTGAGGAGGAGGAAGAGGATAGTCAGTGAACATAAGAGGACAGTCACTCAGCATCAGCATAGGCAGTCTTGAAGGGATGTGATATTAAAAATTATTCGGTTATATCCGCCTCAGGTGCCTGGTAGCTGGTGGTGATCCAAGACTGATTCATTTTGATGAAGGTCAGTCGATCAACCGAGGCGGTGGACAGGCGCACCCTATGATCGGTGACAAATCCTCCAGCAGCACTGAATGTGCGTTCGGAAAGAACGCTGGAGGCAGGACAGGCCAGTAGCTCAATTGCATACTGTGCAAGCTCTGGCCAGTGATCCATCCTCAGGACCCAGTAAGCCAGAGGATTTTCGGTGGGAAAGGTGTCCAAGTCTGACCTTGCCCCAAGGTATTCCTGCACCATGTATATCAGACGCTGGCGATGGTTGCTGGAACCGATCATACCTTGGGGCTGCGGACTAAAAAATTGTCTGAACGCATCGGTCAGACGTCCACCTTCCCCACCGCTCCTTCTGCTACTGACCGAAGCCTCAGCAACTCGTCGCCCAGGACCAGGAGTTTGTAGCCTCCCAGTTTCTGGGAACGCGTTGCACAGACCTTTCTGCAAGGCCTCCCTGAGATGTCTCATCCTCTGCTCCCTCTGCGACGGCAAGATAAGGTCCGCAACCTTACCCTTGTACCGCGGATCAAGGAGAGTGGCCAGCCAGTAATGGTCCCTCTCCTTGATCCGAAGAACACGAGGATCCTTCCGCAGGCTTTGCAGGATCAGGGAGGCCATGCAGCGTAGGTTAGCTGAGGCATTCGGTCCGGAGTCTTCTGGGTCACTGAGGATGACATGATCGCCAGCCACCTCCTCCCAGCCACGTACAAGTCCACTGGTTTGTTGGGACTGTACATCATCCCTAAAAGACTGCTGCTGCTGATGCTGAGTGCCAGGCTCCACCTCCATGCTCACACAATCCTCCTCCTCCTCCTCCTCCTCCTCCTCATCCTCTTCCTGTGTGATGGGTGGGACAGAAGGAACACTGTCCGGATAAAGGGGGCCTTGAGAGGCAAGGAAGTCCTCCTCTTCCTGCCTCTGTTCTGCCTCAAGTGCCCTGTCCATTATCCCACGCAGCGTATGCTCCAACAGGTGGACAAGAGGGACAGTGTCACTGATGCATGCACTGTCACTGCTCACCATCCTCGTGGCCTCCTCAAATGGTGAGAGGACAGTGCATGCATCCCTGATCATGCTCCACTGACGTGGGGAAAAAAAACCAAGCTCCCCTGACCCTGTCCTGGTGCCATAGTCGCAAAGGTACTCATTGATGGCCCTCTGCTGCGTGTGCAGTCGCTGCAGCATGGCCAACGTTGAGTTCCACCTGGTGGGCATGTCACATATTAGGCGGTTCTTGGGCAGGTTCAGCTCCTTTTGCAGCTCAGTCAGCCGAGCACTGGCATTATAAGATCGGTGGAAATGCACACAGACTTTCCTGGCCTGCCTCAGGACATCCTGTAAGCCTGGGAACCTGCCCAAGAACCGCTGCACCACCAGGTTGAGGACGTGAGCCATGCAGGGCACATGGGTGAGCTGCCCCTGTCGCAGGGCGGAGAGGAGGTTGGTGCCATTGTCAGAAATGACCATTCCTGGCTTAAGCTGACGTGGCGTCAACCACCTCTCGGCCTGCCCCTGCAGAGCTGCCAGAACCTCTGGCCCAGTGTGGCTCCTGTCCCCCAAACACACCAGCGCAAGCACGGCATGGCATCTTTTTGCCTGCGTACTTGCGTAGCCCCTTGTACGCCTACGGAGCACCGCTGGTTCCAAGGACAGAGCACTGGAGGAAGAAGAAGAGGAGGGGGTGGAGGAGAGAGGTGTGTCACAACCAGTAGCAGTAGTAGCGTTTTGGAGGCGTGGTGGCGGAACAACCTCCAACACTACTGCACCTTGTCCTGCATCCCTCCCAGCTGCCAATAGAGTGACCCAATGGGCCGTGAAAGAAAGGTACCGTCCCTGTCCATGCCTGCTGGACCATGAGTCAGCGGTAATATGCACCTTACCGCTGACCGCCCTGTCCAGCGAGGCATGGACATTGCCCTCCACATGCCGGTAGAGAGACGGAATCGCCTTCCGTGAGAAAAAGTGGCGTTTGGGAACCTGCCACTGAGGAACCGCACATTGAACAAACTCACGGAAGGGGGCCGAGTCTACCAACTGAAAAGGCAGCAGTTGAAGTGCTAGCAATTTAGCCAGGCTAGCATTCAACCGCTGGGCATGTGGATGGCTGGGAGTGTACTTCTTTCTACGGTCCAGCAGCTGGGGCAGGGAAATTTGCCTGCTGCAATCGGACGTCGGTGTACTGCAAGTACTTGGTTGTGACACACCTAATTCTACACCTTCAGTCCTCTCAGAGCAGCTTTCAGAGAGGACTGAAGGTGTAGTGGGGATGGAGATCCCAGCTGAGGAGGAGCAAGGAGAGGTCCGCTTAGTTCTTTGGTGTGGGTCTTTTATGTGTGCCTGCCAACGAGCTGCATGGCAGGTCGCCATATGTCTGGTCATGCTTGTGGTGCCCAAGCGGCTGATGTTTTGGCCACGCGAGATACGCTTGAGACAAATATTGCAAATAGCAGTGGTGCGAACTGATGCACTCGTCTCAAAAAAGGCCCACACCAAAGAACTTTTCTGATAACGTGCAGAGGCAGCGCCCTGCACAGGCGGAGCTCTGCGGTGTTGTACAGTTGCTGTGCTGGCCTCTACCTGGCCTCCAGGGGGCACCCTGCCTCGTTGGACATGTGACGCCGCATCCTCCTCCTCCTCGTCCTCCTCCTCATCCTCTCTCCCTTCAGGCACCAACGTGGAGTCAGTGACCTCATCATCCCCTCCCTCTTCACCACTAGAGCAAACCTGGCAGTAAGCTGCAGCTGGTGGAACAGTACTGCCAGATTCCTCAAGCTGGGTATCATCATCCGAGCCTTCGAATCGTTGGGCATCCTCCTGGAGCATGTACCCAACACTGTGCTCAAAGAGTTCGGGGGACTCCTCAGGAGGACATGGTGGGTCTAGGGAAGGGGTGGCTGATGATGCTCTGCCAGTACCCTGAGCCTGGGTGAGAGAGGATGAGGAGGATGAGGAGGGCTTGGTCATCCATTCTACCAAGCCTTCAGCATGATGCGGCTCCACATGTCCAGCTGCCGAAAACAAAGACGCGCGTGTCCCATGGCCACGTGCTGATGACGATGCACGACCACGTCCACGTCCACGGCCACGTCCACTAGAAACAGAGCCTGCCTGCCCTGTGTTCTTGGCTCTGCACGCTCTGCCTCCCCTTGGCGGTCTTCCAGCCATTGTAGTCGGTAGTCCTGTGGGTGCTGCTGAGAAGAATATATAGGAGCTCTGTGTGATGCCACTAACACACTAGAAGTCCTATGGGTGCTTCTGCAAAGAAAATAGAGGAGCTCTGTGTGATGCCACTAACAACACTAGAAGTCCTGTGGGTGCTTCTGAAAAGAAAATAGAGGAGCTCTGTGTGATGCCACTAACACACTAGAAGTCCTGTGGGTGCTTCTGCAAAGAAAATAGAGGAGCTCTGTGTGATGCCACTAACACACTAGAAGTCCTGTGGGTGCTTCTGCAAAGAAAATAGAGGAGCTCTGTGTGATGCCACTAACACACTAGAAGTCCTGTGGGTGCTCTGCAAAGAAAATAGAGGAGCTCTGTGTGATGCCACTAACACACTAGTGGTCCTGTGGGTGCTGCTGAGAAAGAAAATATAGAAGAGCTCTGTGTGATGCCACTAACACACTAGAAGTCCTGTGGGTGCTGCTGAAAGAAAATATAGGAGCTCTGTGTGATGCCACTAACACACTAGAAGAAGTCCTATGGGTGCTTCTGCAAAGAAAATAGAGGAGCTCTGTGTGATGCCACTAACACACTAGAAGTCCTGTGGGTGCTGCTGCAAAGAAAAAAGAGGAGCTCTGTGTGATGCCACTAACACACTAGAAGTCCTGTGGGTGCTTCTGCAAAGAAAAAATAGAGGAGCTCTGTGTGATGCCACTAACACACACTAGAAGTCCTGTGGGTGCTGCTGAAAAGAAAATATAGGAGCTCTGTGTGATGCCACTAACACACTAGAAGTCCTGTGGGTGCTTCTGCAAAGAAAATAGAGGAGCTCTGTGTGATGCCACTAACACACTAGAAGTCCTGTGGGTGCTGCTGAGAAGAAAATATAGGAGCTCTGTGTGATGATGCCACTAACACACTAGAAGTCCTGTGGGTGCTTCTGAGAAGAAAATAGAGAGCTCTGTGTGATGCCACTAACACACTAGAAGTCCTGGGTGCTTCTGCAAAGAAAATAGAGGAGCTCTGTGTGATGCCACTAACACACTAGAAGTCCTCTGGGTGCTTCTGCAAAGAAAATAGAGGAGCTCTGTGTGATGCCACTAACACACTAGAAGTCCTGTGGGTGCTGCTGAGAAGAAAATAGAGGAGCTCTGTGTGATGCCACTAACACACTAGAAGTCCTGTGGGTGCTTCTGCAAAGAAAATAGAGGAGCTCTGTGTGATGCCACTAACACACTAGAAGTCCTGTGGGTGCTTCTGCAAAGAAATAGAGGAGCTCTGTGTGATGCCACTAACACACTAGAAGTCTGTGGGTGCTGCTGAGAAGAAAATAGAGGAGCTCTGTGTGATGCCACTAACACACTAGAAGTCCTGTGGGTGCTGCTAGAGGAGCTCTGTGTGATGCCACTAACACACTAGAAGTCCTGTGGTGCTGCTGAGAAGAAAATATAGGAGCTCTGTGTGATGCCACTAACACACTAGAAGTCCTATGGGTGCTTCTGCAAAGAAAATAGCTGAGCTCTGTGTGATGCCACTAACACACTAGAGTCCTGTGGGTGCTTCTGCAAAGAAAATAGAGGAGCTCTGATGCCACTAACACACTAGAAGTCCTGTGGGTGCTTCTGCAAAGAAAATAGAGGAGCTCTGTGTGATGCCACTAACACACTAGAAGTCCTGTGGGAGCTGCTGAGAAGAAAACATAGGAGCTCTGTGTGATGCCACTAACACACTAGAAGTCCTATGGGTGCTTCTGCAAAGAAAATAGAGGAGCTCTGTGTGATGCCACTAACACACTAGAAGTCCTATGTGCTTCTGCAAAGAAAATATAGGAGCTCTGTGTGATGCCACTAACACACTAGAAGTCTGTGGGTGCTTCTGCAAAGAAAATAGAAAATAGAGGAGCTCTGTGTGATGCCACTAACACACTAGAAGTCCTGTGGGTGCTGCTGTGATGCCACTAACACACTAGGAGCTCTGTGTGATGAGACTAACACATAGGAGTCCTATGGGTGCTTCTGCAAAGAAAATAGAGGAGCTGTGTGATGCCACTAACACACTAGAAGTCCTGTGGGTGCTTCTGCAAAGAAAATAGAGGAGCTCTGTGTGATGCCACTAACACACTAGAAGTCCTGTGGGTGCTTCTGAAAGAAAATAGAGGAGCTCTGTGTGATGCCACTAACACACTAGAAGTCCTTGGGTGCTTCTGCAAAGAAAATAGAGGTCTGTGTGATGCCACTAACACACTAGAAGTCCTGTGGGTGCTTCTGCAAAGAAAATAGAGGAGCTCTGTGTGATGCCACTAACACACTAGAAGTCCTGTGGGTGCTTCTGAGAAGAAAATAGAGGAGCTCTGTGTGATGCCACTAACACACTAGAAGTCCTGTGGGTGCTGCTGAGAAGAAAATAGAGGAGCTCTGTGTGATGCCACTAACACACTAGAAGTCCTATGGGTGCTTCTGCAAAGAAAATAGAGGAGCTCTGTGTGATGCCACTAACACACTAGAAGTGTGGGTGCTGCTGAGAAGAAAATATAGGAGCTCTGTGTGATGCAACTAACACACTAGAAGTCCTATGGGTGCTTCTGCAAAGAAAATAGAGGAGCTCTGTGTGATGCCACTAACACACTAGAAGTCCTGTGGGTGCTTCTGCAAAGAAAATAGAGGAGCTCTGTGTGATGCCACTAACACACTAGAAGTCCTGTGGGTGCTGCAGAGAAGAAAATATAGGAGCTCTGTGTGATGCCACTAACACACTAGAAGTCCTGTGGGTGCTTCTGCAAAGAAAATATAGGAGCTCTGTGTGATGCCACTAACACACTAGAAGTCCTGTGGGTGCTTCTGCAAAGAAAATAGAGGAGCTCTGTGTGATGCCACTAACACACTAGAAGTCCTGTGGGTGCTTCTGCAAAGAAAAAATAGAGGAGCTCTGTGTGATGCCACTAACACACTAGAAGTCCTGTGGGTGCTTCTGCAAAGAAAATAGAGAGCTCTGTGTGATGCCACTAACACACTAGAAGTCCTGTGGGTGCTGCTGACAAGAAAATATAGGAGCTCTGTGTGATGCCACTAACACACTAGAAGTCCTGTGGGTGCTTCTGCAAAGAAAATAGAGGAGCTCTGTGTGATGCCACTAACACACTAGAAGTCCTGTGGGTGCTGCTGAGAAGAAAATATAGGAGCTCTGTGTGATGCCACTAACACACTAGAAGTCCTATGGGTGCTTCTGCAAAGAAAATAGAGGAGCTCTGTGTGATGCCACTAACACACTAGAAGTCCTGTGGGTGCTTCTGAGAAGAAAATATAGGAGCTCTGTGTGATGCCACTAACACACTAGAAGTCCTATGGGTGCTTCTGGGAAGAAAATATAGGAGCTCTGTGTGATGGGACTAACACACTTCAAGTCCTATAGGTGCTTCTGGGAAGAAAATATAGGATCTCTGTGTGATGGGACTAACACACTTCAAGTCCTATGGGTGCTTCTGGGAAGAAAATATAGGATCTCTGTGTGATGGGACTAACACACTTCAAGTCCTATAGGTGCTTCTGGGAACAAAATATAGGATCTCTGTGTGATGGGACTAACACACTTCAAGTCCTATGGGTGCTTCTGGGAAGAAAATATAGGATCTCTGTGTGATGGGACTAACACACTTCAAGTCCTATAGGTGCTTCTGGGAACAAAATATATGATCTCTGTGTGATGGACTAACACACTTCAAGTCCTATAGGTGCTTCTGGGAAGAAAATATATGATCTCTGTGTGATGGGACTAACACACTTCAAGTCCTATAGGTGCTTCTGGGAACAAAATATATGATCTCTGTGTGATGGGACTAACACACTTCAAGTCCTATAGGTGCTTCTGGGAAGAAAATATAGGATCTCTGTGTGATGGGACTAACACACTTCAAGTCCTATAGGTGCTTCTGGGAAGAAAATATATGATCTCTGTGTGATGGGACTAACACACTTCAAGTCCTATAGGTGCTTCTGGGAACAAAATATATGATCTCTGTGTGATGGGACTAACACACTTCAAGTCCTATAGGTCCTTCTGGGAACAAAATATATGATATCTGTGTGATGGGACTAACACACTTCAAGTCCTATAGGTGCTTCTGGGAACAAAATATATGATCTCTGTGTGATGGGACTAACACACTTCAAGTCCTATAGGTGCTTCTGGGAAGAAAATATATGATCTCTGTGTGATGGGACTAACACACTTCAAGTCCTATAGGTGCTTCTGTGAAGAAAAAATATGTCTGTGTGATGGGACTAACACACTTCAAGTCCTATAGGTGCTTCTGGGAACAAAATATATGATCTCTGTGTGATGGGACTAACACACTTCAAGTCCTATAGGTGCTTCTGGGAACAAAATATATGATCTCTGTGTGATGGGACTAACACACTTCAAGTCCTATAGGTCCTTCTGGGAACAAAATATATGATCTCTGTGTGATGGGACTAACACACTTCAAGTCCTATAGGTGCTTCTGGGAACAAAAATATGATCTCTGTGTGATGGGACTAACACACTTCAAGTCCTATAGGTGCTTCTGGGATCAAAATATATGATCTCTGTGTGATGGGACTAACACACTTCAAGTCATATAGGTGCTTCTGGGAACAAAATATATGTCTGTGTGATGGGACTAACACACTTCAAGTCCTATAGGTGCTTCTGGGAACAAAATATATGATCTCTGTGTGATGGGACTAACACACTTCAAGTCCTATAGGTGCTTCTGGGAACAAAATATATGATCTCTGTGTGATGGGGACTAACACACTTCAAGTCCTATAGGTCCTTCTGGGAACAAAATATATGATCTCTGTGTGATGGGACTAACACACTTCAAGTCCTATAGGTGCTTCTGGGAACAAAATATAGATCTCTGTGTGATGGGACTAACACACTTCAAGTCCTATAGGTGCTTCTGGGAACAAAATATATGATCTCTGTGTGATGGGACTAACACACTTCAAGTCCTATCGGTGCTTCTGGGAACAAAATATATGTCTGTGTGATGGGACTAACACACTTCAAGTCCTATAGGTGCTTCTGGGAACAAAATATATGATCTCTGTGTGATGGGACTAACACACTTCAAGTCCTATAGGTGCTTCTGGGAAGAAAATATATGTCTGTGTGTGATGGGACTAACACACTTCAAGTCCTATAGGTCCTTCTGGGAACAAAATATATGATCTCTGTGTGATGGGACTAACACACTTCAAGTCCTATAGGTGCTTCTGGGAACAAAATATATGATCTCTGTGTGATGGGACTAACACACTTCAAGTCCTATAGGTGCTTCTGGGAACAAAATATATGATCTCTGTGTGATTGGACTAACACACTTCAAGTCCTATAGGTGCTTCTGGGAACAAAATATATGATCTCTGTGTGATGGGACTAACACACTTCAAGTCCTATAGGTGCTTCTGGGAACAAAATATATGATCTCTGTGTGATGGGACTAACACACTTCAAGTCCTATAGGTCCTTCTGGTAACAAAATATATGATCTCTGTGTGATGGGACTAACACACTTCAAGTCCTATAGGTGCTTCTGGGAACAAAATATATGATCTCTGTGTGATGGGACTAACACACTTCAAGTCCTATAGGTGCTTCTGGGATCAAAATATATGATCTCTGTGTGATGGGACTAACACACTTCAAGTCCTATCGGTGCTTCTGGGAAGAAAATATAGGTCTGTGTGATGGGACTAACACACTTCAAGTCCTATAGGTGCTTCTGGGAACAAAATATATGATCTCTGTGTGATGGGACTAACACACTTCAAGTCCTATAGGTGCTTCTGGGAACAAAATATATGATCTCTGTGTGATGGGACTAACACACTTCAAGTCCTATAGGTCCTTCTGGGAACAAAATATATGATCTCTGTGTGATGGGACTAACACACTTCAAGTCCTATAGGTGCTTCTGGGAACAAAATATATGATCTCTGTGTGATGGGACTAACACACTTCAAGTCCTATAGGTGCTTCTGGGAACAAAATATATGATCTCTGTGTGATTGGACTAACACACTTCAAGTCCTATAGGTGCTTCTGGGAACAAAATATATGATCTCTGTGTGATGGGACTAACACACTTCAAGTCCTATAGGTGCTTCTGGGATCAAAATATATGATCTCTGTGTGATGGGACTAACACACTTCAAGTCCTATAGGTGCTTCTGGGAAGAAAATATAGGTCTGTGTGATGGGACTAACACACTTCAAGTCCTATAGGTGCTTCTGGGAACAAAATATATGATCTCTGTGTGATGGGACTAACACACTTCAAGTCCTATAGGTGCTTCTGGGAAGAAAATATAGGAGCTCTGCCTGCCTGCCACGAACACACTACAAGTCCTATAGGTGCTTCTGGGAACAAAATATAGGAGCTCTGCCTGCCTGCCAGGAACACACTACAAGTCCTATAGGTGCTCCTGGGAACAAAATATAGGAGCTCTGCCTGCCTGCCACGAACACACTACAAGTCCTATAGGTGCTTCTGGGAACAAAATATAGGAGCTCTGCCTGCCTGCCACGAACACACTACAAGTCCTATAGGTGCTTCTGGGAACAAAATATAGGAGCTCTGCCTGCCTGCCACGAACACACTACAAGTCCTATAGGTGCTTCTGGGAACAAAATATAGGAGCTCTGCCTGCCTGCCACGAACACACTACAAGCCCCTCTTTCTAAATCAATCTTTGTAAATGAATCTATCTAACTCAATCTCTCTAAGTTAATCTCTCTAACTAACTAAATCCAGCAGAGTGTCACAGATCTATCCTGCTCTATCTGCGCCGGAACAGCATGTGACCGGCGCAGACGGCGTGGCGGCCTTTTATAGGGGGGGGCGTGTACTAAAGCCCCTGAGCTGTAATTGGCTACAGGCGTCCTGCCTGTAGCCAATTATGGCTCTTCGAGTTTCCGGGGCTGTGATTGGCCAAGCATGCGGGGTCACAGTGCATGCTTGGCCAATCATCAGCCAGCAATGCACTGCGCCGGCCGCGCCGGCCGCAATGCATTGCGGGGCCGCTCGCATCACACGAACGTGATGCGAGCGGACAAAATAGTTCTGGGCTCGCCGAGCGAGCGAACGCCCGGTGCTCGATGCGAACGTGGGTTCGCATCGAGCACCGGGCCCATCCCTACACAGGAAATGTTTAAACAAACAATTCTTTCTTCAGAGCAGAAACAGGTAAGAATCTGCAACAATTGTTAAAGTCCTTGCAAAGTACATTGATCACCCAGAGGGGAATGTTTTTTTTTTTTTTTCCTCAGCAAAAGCAGAGTTACTCTTAAAAGTTAACCTATAATGAAAATTGGGAATCCTTCAATAATGTCTGAGTCATTGACTTGAAATAAATATGCAGATCACAAAGGGAGGGTAGAGGCAGAAGTCCTTTTTCCAGGTCAGTGACTATAAAGTCCCTTTCACACAGATGCGTTTTTCCTGCCTTTTTTTCCTTGCAAGAAAAATGTTTCCCTTTAAATCCTTTGGGACTTTTCACACCACTGCGTTTACAGGTGCAGTGCATTTTGAAGAGTCCTGCATGCTGCATCTTTGGTGCGGTTTTGAAAAAACACAGCCTCCCATTAAAATTAATGGAAATCACTGCAAAATCGCAATTTTGCATTTTTTTGGTGCATTTTTGAGTCACATGTCCATTTTCCGCAGGTGCAGGCAACCCAAAATTGCACCAGAAACGCAAAGCAAATGCATCTAAAACACAGCATATGCAAAGTCTCCAGCCTCCTCCAGTCTAATTATAACCTTCAGGGCCAAAGATAGCTGACATCCTTGTGTATGTGGTGGGCTGTGAGGCATAGTGGGTGCAAGGTGGATAAAGTTATTGGGCGCCAGACACTTCTGCACGTGCAGGATTGCTGTCTTCTATGGCAACAGTCTTTAACACAAATCGTCACAGTCCTCTTTACTTCACTACAACTTCTACTTGTAGCCCTTCAGCCCCTTGAGCTCCTGGTCTCTCACTGGACCCTCTGATTCACTGACTCTGAATCCCTGGAACTCGTCGAAGCTTTGCGGTGGTATCTCCCTCAAGCGTCACCCACGCTTCGCTGCTGGGTCTCTAGCTTGGCACTCCAGATACTTCTCAAGCTTTACCCCTGCTAACCGGCTCGGTCCCTGGCTTGACTCACAAGGCTGCTCTGCAAGTGTCACCTGCACTGGTTGGGTCCCTGACTTGATCACCACCTGAAGTTTCCCGATTCTCCATCGTGGCCCGTATGGTGAGAATGCTGCTCCAGTACTTGCTTCAATTACTCACTGTGGTCTCCGGTTAAGGTGGCTGGTCCCTTAGTGGCGACAGTGTCCCTTCTACCTCCGACAACGACAGGTTCTCCAGATGGCAGAACCGTCACTTATGGTTGGACTGCAAGCCTCAATCTCAACCCTGCGCTGCTCTCTTATGCCGCGTACACACGATCAGACTTTCCGACGGGAAATATTGTATGTGAGCTTGTTGGCTGAAAGTAGCCCGGGGCGTATGACACACGTCCACCCAGACAGCCATCCAGGTGGCACAGAACACAGATCTCCTGACCTCACCTGAATATATACTCTCTCTTAGCAGGCCAAGGGATTCAAGAAAACCCCTGCCCATTGGCTGAGATACCCCATATACCCATAACCGGACCTTGGGTTGCCCTTCTTGTATCTAGTACCACCAAGTACCTGGCCCCCTAGCGGTTCAAGGCAAAAGTGCAACAAGGCCAAACTTAGGGAGAAATCAATGGATCTCTAGCAATTGACGAGGGTAACTACTCCTGGTAAGTACATTTGTGAGGAGCTCCCTGACTAAACCCCAGGGTGCTACGTGTGTTTTTACCGCAATTTTGCTACAGAGCAGTGTGAAAGTACCCTTAGTACTGAGACAAGAAGGTCCTCTATATGAATGGTTTACTCTAATGCCGCGTACACACGAGGGGACTATCCCGCGGGATTATCCGCTGGACTCGAGTCCAGCGGACAATCCCCTCGTGTGTGGGCCTTCGACAGACTTTTTTTCCAAAAAGTCCGGCGGACTAGGTTTTAAGTTTTGTTTTAAAAATTATCCGCTGGACTTGGCAGTCCGGCGGACAATACGGTCGTCTGTAGTATGGTCCGGCGGACCAAAAAGGACGCATGCTCAGTAGCAAGTATTTTTCTAGTATTTTTCTTTTTCTAGTCCCGTCGTACGTGCTGTACGTCTTCGCGTGAACCGCCGGACTTTTAGCGTAATCGTGTGTGGTCAAGTCCGTTCGCTTTCAAGTCCGCCGAAGCCCAGCTGGAAAGTCCGGCGGATTGTCCGCTGGACTAGGTCCGGCGGACAAAGTCCCTTTGTGTGTACGCGGCATTAGTAGTAGAGTGTAAGCACTATAGTTCCCAGATGCTCAATTGGTAGTACGTGATCTCTCTGGGACTGGTCTAGAAGGTATTTCTAATGTTAAAACTGAACCCTGCTCAGCTATTAAAAATGAATGATTTGATTCAATGCTCATTTACTGTAGTTCAATGGGATGTAATGGATTGGAATACTTTATTTCCCACTCCCATGGCAACCCGTATTCTTATTTGCTCCAGCTCTAAACATGGGTTGAACCTCATTGTCATCATGTACATTGCAGGACCAGCATTTTTCTTTTTAATATACTTGTTTATGTGTTGACCCTTAATATATATGTATATAGAGGCATATTTGCTCACCACAATATTCCTGCTTTGCAGTGCTTTACAATGGTTGTGCTTTACTGCTCCACATCACAATCCAAGTGTATGAAATTACTGACTCACTTAAAACAATGTGTGTAGCAAATAGGTTTCTTTCACCTCACTCACTAATCTCTGCAGCAAATTCCCTTGCAAAGTGCAACTACGCTAATAAAGTAAGGCCTCATGCACACAAGGCATTTTTCCTGACACTTTTAGGAGCATCTGTTTTTTTTTTTTTTTTACAGCTTAAAAATGCCTATCAATGTTATTCTATGTGTCCATGCACACATAGGCTTTTAGGAGCTATAAGTGGCATAGGCATTTTCAAGCTGTAAAAAAAACCCGGGGCCATTGCGTTAAGAAGACCAGCGGTACAGCTGTAAAAACGTTTGACCCAGTTAAACGCGTCAACATACAAGAGTACATCCTGGGGGAAATGAGGATCCCTTCCATTGTCCTCACAGTGCTTCTCTCTCAGTATGCAGTATGGAATATACACTGGGCCAGATAAACAAAGTTTGGCAGTTGTTGATGAATGTGCAATCTTATTTTGGCCTATCACATATCAAATGAATTAATTTATTGTAGCACATGTAGTTTATTTGGCGCATAGTATAATGTGTAACTGTCTTGTGTTATCATCCTATTGGTGCATTTCTGCACACCCCTATTGCTCAAGCTATTGGCAAATTCACTTTCTGTAGATTATGAGACTTTTTGTGCAAAAAGTTGCACTTGGGATTTTTTTGCAATTTACACACAAGTCGCATCTTTCATTTCAAACCCTTCAAATTAAGCAAATATTTGATGCAAAAAAAAGCAGGTTTATTTGCACCAAATTTGGTGCACTGGCAATAGTTTATCTGGCCAATTGTGTTTCCCCTTTAGCAAAGGTACAGATACATAAAATTATTCTTAAAAAAATATATATATATATATATATTTTGGTTGTATATTATCTATATATTTTCCATACATTTGTGTCTTTTATGCTCTTCAAATTTAATGTGAGAACATAACTAAGTTCTTATTCACAACAATAACATGGCACAAGCCATATTTACATTGTACAGCTCCACTGCACAAAGGCCTTCATGGAATATGAATACTCAGGAAGAAGAAATAAGATGGAAATGGCTTGAATCCAAAACCACCATAGTGAGGACGACACAGATGAGTGAGATAAGAGCAACTTCTGTAAGACCTCAGACAATGGTGACTTTTTTCCGCTGTACTCCAGGGATCGGGAGCCGTGAGCCACCTGCATCCCTGTGACATCACTAATAAAAAGGACAATGTGTGATTGCTTGATGGGTGCCATTTATCAAATATCAGACATCACCTGTGATTAGAGCATCCCGGCAAGAGATAAAATTCATCTGTCATCTGCCAAACTATTTCCCTTTTTAGTTCACTCCACAGATTTTCTCAGGAAAAAAACACAATTGCAATCTATATAAAAACAGGCAAAATGTAAAGAAAATGTAAAGACAAATGTTATCTGAGGTAAAATATTAGCTAGAAAATAAAATATTAACAAATGTCTCTCTTGGCCCCATAACAAAATAATTATATATGTATGTATATATATATATATATATATATATATATATATATATATATATATATATATATATATATATATATATAATATATATATATATATATATATATATATATATATATATATATATATATATACAAACACTATATATATATATATATATATATATATATATATATATACATACATACATACATACATACATACATACACAGTATTCCACAAAAGTGAGTACACCCCTCACATTTTTGTAAATGTTTTGTTCTATCTTTTCATGAGACAACACTAAAGAAATTACACTTTGCTACAATATAAAGTAGTGAGTGTACAGCTTGTATAACAGTGTAAATTTTCTGCCCCCTCAAAATAACTCAACACACAGCCATTAATGTCTAAATCATGAGTACACCCCTAAGTGAAAAGGTCCAAATTTGGCCCAAAGTGTCAATATTTTGTGTGGCCACCATTTCCCAACACTGCCTTAACCCTCTTGGGCATGGAGTTCCCCAGTGCTTCACAGGTTGCCACTTGATTTCTCTTCCACTCCTCCATGACGACATTACAGAGTTGGTGGATGTTAGAGACCTTGTACTCCTCTGCCTTCTGTTTGAGGATGCCCCACAGATGCTCAATAGGGTTTAGGTCTGGAGACCTACTTAGCCAGTCAATCAGCTTTACCCTCAGCTTCTTTAGCAAGGCAGTGGTCATCTTGGAGGTGTGTTTGGGGTCGTTATCATGTTGGAATACTGCCCTGTGGCCCAGTCTCTGAAGGGAGGGGATCATGCTCTGCTTTAGTATGTCACAGTACATGTTGCCATTCATGGTTCCCTCAATGAACTGTAGCTCCACAGTGCCCGCAGCACTCATGCAACCCCAGACCATGACAACCTCTGCAGCCCCAGACCAGGACACTCCCACCACCATGCTTGACCATAGGCAAGACACACTTGTCTTTGTACTCCTCACCTGGTTGCCACCACACACTGAACCACCGAACCAAATACATTTATCTTGGTCTCATCAGACCACAGGACATGGCTCCAGTAATCCATGTCCTTAGTCTGCTTGTCTTCAGAAAACTGTTTGCAGGCTTTCTTGTGCATCATCTTTAGAAGAGACTTCCTTCTGAGACGACAGTCATGCAGACCAATTTGATGCATATGGTCTGAGCACTGACAGGCTGACACCCCTTCAACCTCTGCATCAATGCTGGCAGCACTCATACATCCATTTCCCAAAGACAAACTCTGGATATGACGCTAAGCACGTGCACTTAACTTCTTTGGTAGACCATGGAGAGGTCTATTCTGATTGGAACCTGTTCTGTTAAACCGCTGTATGGTCTTGGCCACCCGGCTGCAGCTCAGTTTCAGGGTCCTGTCAATTTTCTTATAGCCTAGGCCATCTTTATGGTTTGATGATGCCTTGCTTGAGGAAATTTGGAACCAATCCTTCTTTGACTGATTTACTAGGTGTGTAATAGCGGGGGCCAGATGTCGGAGCATTCTTTCAAGAGTTTGTGGGGATGATGTCGTTTGGCGATGTGCCATGAGGTGCCATGTTGAACTTCCAGTGAATATTCTTATAGCCTAGGCCATCTTTATGTAGAGCAACACTACTTTTTTCAGATCCTCAGAGAGATTTTTTGCCATGAGGTGCCATGTTGAACTTCCAGTGACTAGTGTAAGAGAGTGAGAGCGATAAAACCGAAATTAACACCGAAATTAACACACCTGCTCCCCATTCACACCTAAGATCTTGTAACACATTGAGTCACACACGGTCACACAAAAGTTTGCTGAACTTTCGACAGTCAAGAACGCGGTGACGTACAACACTACGACGAGCCAAGAAAATGAAGTTCAATGCTTCCGAGCATGCGTCAAATTGTTTCCGAGCATGCGTAGGAATTTTGTGCATCGGAATTGCTACAGACAATTGGAAATTCCGATCGGAACTTTTTCCGATTGAAAAATTGAGAACATGCTCTCAATCTTTTCCTGGCTCGAATTCGGCCAGCAAAAGTCCGATGGAGCATACACACGGTCGCATTTTCTGACTAAAAGCTCTCATCAGTCTTTTGCTGCCCGAATTCCCAATCGTGTGTACGTGGCATTAGGTTACAAAATTGTCAGTTTTACTCAAATTAGTTGATGCAAAAATTAATACACCCGACAACAAAAACTACTACATCTAGTATTTTGTATGACCTCCATGATTTGTAAGGACAGCAACAAGACTTCTAGGCATGGAAAGTACAAGTTGGAGACATATTGCAACATCTATCTTTTTCAATTCTTCTTCAAGAATTACCTCTTTTAGAGCCTGGATGCTGGATGGAGAGTGATGCTCAACTTGTCTCTTCAGAATTCCCCAGAGGTGTTGGATTGGGTTCAGAACAGGAGACATACTTGGCCACTGAATCACTTTCACTCTGTTCTTCTTCAGAAATGCAACAGCGGCCTTAGATGTGTGTTTTGGGTCATTGACATGTTGGAAAAGTGCATGACGACCAAGGGCACAAAGTGATGGTAGCATCGTGTCTTTCAATATAGAGCAGTACATCTGTGAATTCAATGAAATGCCCCACAAAAGGACACTGTCACCACCATGTTTCACTGTAGGCACCATGCATTTCTCTTTGTACTCCTCACCTTTGCAACGCCATACAGTTTTGGAACCATCAGTTTCAAAAACATTTATCTTGGTCTCATCCCTCCAGAGTACAGAGTCTCAGTAGTCTCCTTCTTTTTCAGCAAGGGGCCCTGGCAAATTCTAGGCAAGCTTGTTTGTGCTTGGGCTTCAGGAGAGGCTTCCTTCGTGGACAACATGCCATTCGTCTGCAGTGTATGCCGTATTGTGTCACAGGAACCAATCACCCAAGTTTGTCTTTCTTTTAGCTAACTGCAGTGAACTTTTTTTTACCTTTTCTCATCTGAAGATGCTCCTGTCCAGGTGTTAACTTCCATAGATGGTCTGGACATCTCTGTGAGATGGTTGCAGTTCCATCTTTGTTAAATTTTTGTATCACTTTTGCTACAGTATTCTGACTGATAAGTAAAGCTTTGCTGATCTTCTTGTAGCCCTCACCTTTCCTGCGTTGGGCCTCAGGCCTTGAGACATTTCTCTTTCATGTGGTACCATTGCTTACAGCATGAACTGGGAAGGGGTTTTCTTTGTTAAGTAACTCCCTTTTAAGATCAACTGTCTTCTGGACACCTGTTTAACCACTTAAGCCCCGGACCAATTTGCATCCAAAGGACCAGGCCCATTTTTGCGATTCGGCACTGCGTCGCTTTAACTGACAATTGTGCGGTCGTGCGACGTGGCTCCCAAACAAAATTGGCATCCTTTTTTTCCCACAAATAGAGCTTTCTTTTGGTGGTATTTGCTCACCTCTGCAGTTTTTATTTTTTGCGCTATAAACAAAAATAGAGCGACAATTTTGAAAAAAATGCAATATTTTTTTTTACTTTTTGCTATAATAAATATCCCCAAAAAAATATATAAAAAAAAACGTTTTTTTTTTCCTCAGTTTAGGCCGATACGTATTCTTCTACATATTTTTGGTAAAATAAATCGCAATTAGCGATTATTGATTGGTTTGCGCAAAAGTTATAGCGTTTACAAAATAGGGGGTAGTTTTATAGCATTTTTATTAATATTTTTTTTTTTACTAGTAATGGTGGCGATCAACGATTTTTATTGGGACTGCGAGATTATGGCGGAAACATCGGACATTTTTGACACATTTTTGGGACCATTGTCATTTATACAGCAATCAGTGCTATTTAAATGCACTGATTCCTGTGTAAATGACACTGGCAGTGAAGGAGTTAACCACTAGGGGGCAGGGAGAGGTTAAGTGAGCCCTGTGTGTGTTTTCTTACTGTAGGGGGGGGTGGCTTGCATGTGACATCACTGATCGTGTCACTAGGAAGCACGGGGAGAGGTTTGTTTACACATACCTCTCCCCGTTCTTCAGCTCTGTGACCCGATCGCAGGACACCAGCGGCGATCGGGTCCACTGGTCCCGCGGCCACGGTCACGGAGCTCAGGACCAGGTCGCGAGCACGCCGGCGGCGGCGAGCGCGCGACCCACGGCTGGGCTCTTAAAGGACAACGTACCTGTACGTTGATGTGCCCAGCCGTGCCATTCTGCTGACATATATGTGCAGGAGGCGGTCCTTAAGCGGTTAATGAATACTTAGAATCACCTTTAGTTGAATTTTTGTTAATTAGGATTTTGTCTTAAATTTAGCTTTGTTGAGCTGGATACACACTATACAACTTTTGATAGATTTCCTTTAGATTTACCTTTAACTATGTAGTGCAAGGGCCTGTCGGACTGAATACAAATTGAAAGTGTTTAGGTTTGACCTCATATTAAAAGAAAATATAGGAACCAAACCAAAGGTTCCAAACCACTGCAAATTAATGACCAAAAAACAAATAAACTACAAAGGAGGTGAGTGTTTTAAAGTGTAAAAAACACCTATAACATGAAAAAGAAACAGAGGAACCGAACTTGTATATTATTATTATTATTATTATTATACACGATTTATATAGCGCCAACAGTTTACGCATCGCTTTACTTTGTAGACGGGGGACAGGACAATTACAGTGCAGTTCAATACAGAAGGGACAGGGGGCCCTGCTTGTAGAGCTTACATTCTAAAGGGAGGGGGTGGTGGTACAAAAGGTAATAGACGCTGGGAATGATTTGATGGGGGTGGCTCGGGGACAGTTGTTAGGCGGGTGTGGGATAGGCTTCCCTGAATAAGTGAGTTTTCAGGGATCTCCTAAAGGTGGACAGGTTAGGGGCTGATCGTATATACCGCGGCAGGAAATTCCAGAGGATGGGAGAGGCTCTGGAGAAGTCCTGAAGGCGAGCATGAGAGGAGGTAACAAGGGAGCTAGAGAGCAGGAGGTCCTGGCTGGAGCAGAGGTGACGATTTAGGCGATATCTGCAGATGAGGTTGGTGATGTAGATGGGGGCGATGTTGTGGATGGCCTTGTATGTTGTGGTTAGCATTTTGAGCAAAATAGCAAGTGAATAACGTCCTCAGCGAGTATAGAAAAGGTTCCTCTCTGCCTGCATGCAGACACACAATGCACTCACCAGACTTAATAGACCCCTATTACAGGGAGTCAAATTGCGCATATGGGAAGATCCAAGGTGTCATACATGAGGTCACAGAAATTAATCCAAACCGCTGCCGCCATCCATTCAGCGTATATACAGTATAGATAGCGTATACAAAGCTCCAGTGTTGCCATATAGAGAGGAAGAGAAATGGATACTCTCAAGGTGCAGTAATTTGACTCCTTTATTTAAAAAAAGGTTGTATTGCACTTATATCAAAGAAGACAAGGATCAGCATGTTTTGTATAGGAATTGCTGGTTAGCGCTCCAGCTGACTGGAAATTACGTATATTAAACACTACCCAACGCCGTTTCGTCAGCCTACGTCTTACATACAAATTTAAAGTGTTTTAGTTCGACCTCATATTATATGGTTTTGGTAAATCTAAAGAAAAAAAATCTAAAGAAAAATTGTATAGTGTGTATCCAGCTTAAGGGAGTAATTCAGTAATTCAGTAAAAATAAAATTTCTGTTTCCATGGGGGCCTAAAACATGACTTGCATCTTTGTAAAGATTCTGAAAAAAATCAGTGAGCCAATTACACAATCAGGAAATAAGATTTTTGGAGGCATTCTGTAAACCAACAGTCTTCTTCTGTTCCTTCAATGTCCAGTCACAGGCTGGGGGCAAGGAGATGACCAGGTTGTGTTACTTAACTGCAGCAGAGGAAAGTCAGGTCACCAGGCTAGTTGTACTGTAGGGTTGTCTAAATCTTAGGACGGTATGCACAGAAATACAAGCCCTTTAGCAGGTAACACAGCACCTATATATGTATTGCATCTGTGTATTTAGATGCATGTTTGCCATTCAATTTGAAAGTGTATTAAAAAAGAAAGACAAGAATAACAACAAATGATAAACACACAAATTGATTAACAGTGGTACAGCCCCCCGAGGTAAAAATCATATAGACGCATATTATAAAGGCCATTGTATTGGAAGCATATATTTTCCTACGTGAAAGTTATAAATTGTCTTCAGGGTGAAAGTGATAAATGGGTATTTTATACTGATTGATATCAGTTCCACAATCTTTGCTTTTGCTGACTGGTTGCTGCCATGATAATGTCTGTCAAGTCGCCCAGAAATGTGTCAAGTATTTCCTTAGAGAAAATTGTGAGAAAAAAAAATCAGATTGGTCTTCCCTGTCTGTCTACTTTACAAGTGTGGAATGTTAAAAAAGGGGAAAAAAAAATCTTCTGAGCGATGCTTCACTGCAAGCAAGGCACATTGTTTTAACATTTAAAACTTCCTACTGCCCATTTGCAGACTACTCTAGCTTTGGGTCAAGTTGTCTGAAAGATGATAAATGCTATTGCTTGACAGATGTCAAATCTCTATTGTTTAGTTCTGTTTTCTGATTACTTCTTCGTCTTGAGAGGCAAATGAAACAGCCAATCATAGGGCAGTAAGGACAGCAAATTGAAAAATCAATTGGTTGAGGGAAAAGCACTCCAACCCTCATGTCTAATTATGACCAGTGTTAATTTTGGTATCAAACTTTAATTTAGTTTTAGTCTTGGTCTTTTGACTAAAATGCTATTTTAGTCCCATTCTAGTCATGTTTAAGTTTAAGCCATATTTAGTCGACTAAAATCATTTTAGTCAACACAAATAGAATGTGTTTAGTTAAATTGTAATGCGTTATTTAACCACTTAAAGACGGCCTGTCACATATATACTGCGGCAGGGCGGCTCTATTGCATGAAATCACCTACCTGTATGTAATTTCGTGCAATAGATACTAGGGGAGCCCATCGTCCATTGGACAGAGGGGGAGCCAATTAGCAGGTCCAGCAGACCCGATGTCCGCCGGCAACCAAAGATCATTCCCCAGAGAGGCAGAATGCCAATCTGCTATGTAAACAAGGCAGATCGCCATTCTGTCAGGGGAGGACGCAGAGATCTTCTGTTCCTGCTAAGCAGGAACATGGATCTCTGTCTTCCCCCAGTCAGTCCATCCCCCACACAGTTAGCATGCACCTCCTAGGGACACACTTAACCCTTTGATCGCCGCTGATGTTAACCCCTTCCCAGCCAGTGTCATTAGTACAATAACAGTGCATATTTTTAGCACTGATCACTGTAATAATGTCACTGGTTCCAACAAAAGTGTCTCATATAGGTGTCCGATTTGTCTGCCACAATGTCACAGTCCCGCTAAAAATCGATGATCGCCGCCATTACTAGTCAAAAACTAAAATAAAAATGCCATAAAAATATCCCATAGTTTGTATATGCTATATTGGGATTTTTTTTTTACCACAAATATGTAGCAGAATACATATTGGCCTAAATTGATGTAGAAATTCTTTTTTTTTTTTTTATATTTAAACATTCAATATGTTTTATAGCAGAAAGTAAAAAATATTGTTTTTTTTTTTTTTCAAAATTGTTGCTTTTTTTGTTTATAGCACAAAAAATAAAAACCCCAGAGGTGATCAAATACCACCAAAAGAAAGCTCTATTTGTGGGGAAAAAAAAGGATCAATTTTATTGGGGTATGGAGTCGCACGACCGCGCAAATGTCAGTTAAAATAACTCAGCGCTGTATCGCAAAAAATTGCCTGGTCATGAAGGGGGGTAAACCTTCTGGGGCTGAAGTGGTTAAGCATTTCTCTAGAATTTCAAAACTCGTTATTCACTCCTGGAGTAAAAAAAACAAAAAAAACACCTAATATCATGGTATTATTTATTGTAAGGTTTGAACAAACTACACAGACACAGATTTAGCCGTTATATAATGTCTTTACTCTGTAAAACTATGTTTTGTTACAAAAATATTGCTTTTTTGAGGCAAAGCTTCATTCCTTGCTATAAGTGCATGCTACTTTTATGTTGTTGATTATACAAAATAAACCTGAACACATATATATTGTTGACCCTTGAACAAGTAGCCCACCCACACACTGCACAGTCAATTAAATCACTATGAACAAATGCTTGCACGAGTGGGACATACCAAAGAGGAAGATCCTAATGCCCCATACACACGATAGGATTTTCCGACGGAAAATGTTTTATAGAAGCTTGTTGTGGGAAATTCCGACCATGTGTAACTCCATCGGACATTTTCCTTCGGAATTTCCATCACACAAAATTTGAGTTCTGGTTCTCAAATTTTCTGACAACAAAATCCGTTTTGTTCGGAAATTCCGATCGTGTTTACACAATTCCGACGCACAAAGTGCCACGCATGCTTAGAATCAAGCAAAAGAGCAGCAATGGCTATTGAACTTAACTTTTCTTGGTTCGTCATGCGTGTTGTATGTCACCGCGTTCTTGATGTTCGGAAAGGGTGAGCATAATTGATCTCTCCTAATGAAAGCTCCTGACTGCCCTTTATTATTATTATTATTATAATACAGGTTTTATATAGCGACAACAGTTTGCGCAGCGCTTAACAAAATAAAGGCAGACATTACAGTTACATTACAATTTGGTACAAGAGGAATCAGAGGGCCCTGCTCATTAGAGCTTACAATCTAAAAAGGAAGGGTCAATTGATACAAAAGGTAGTAGCTGTGGGGGATGAGCTGATGGAGGAAGTAGAACAGTGTTAGTTAGAAGCAGGATAAGCTTCTTTAAAGAGAAGGGTTTTCAGAGATCGTCTAAAGATGGATAGATTAGGGGACAGTCGGACAGATTGGGGTAGGGAGTTCCAAAGGATGGGAGAAGCTCTGGAGAAATCCTGGAGGCGAGCATGGGAGGAGGTGACAAGGGAGCTAGAGAGCAGGAGGTCTAGGGAGGACCGAAGAGAGCGGCTTGGTTGGTATTTTGGGACTAGGTTAGTGATGTAGCTGGGGGCAGAGGTATGGATGGCTTTGTAAATTATTGTTAGTACTTTGAATTTTATTCGTTGGGTGAGTGGAAGCCAGTGCAGGGATTGGCAGAGAGGGGTGGAGGACACTGAATGGTTGGTAAGGTAGATGAGTCTATGTAAAGGTAATCCAATGAGGAGGGAGTTGCAGTAGTCGAGGCAAGAGATAACCAGGGAGTGAATTAGAAGCTTGGTTGTGTCATTATTAAAAAAGGTGCGTATTCTGGAAATGTTGTGGAGGCTAAGGCGGCATGATTTGCACAGGGATTGTATGTGGGCCTAAAAGGACAGTTCAGAGTCTAAGGTTACCCCTAGCACCCTGGCATGTGGGGATGGACTGATAGATGTGCCATTGATCTGGACAGAGAAGTCAGGGGAAGGGGCACGTGGGGAAGGAAATATTAAGAGCTCAGTTTTAGAAAGTGATTCAGATTCAGTTTGAGGAAGTGGTTTGACATCAGGGCTGATATGTCTGTTAGTAAATCAGTGATTCGTGAGGAGATTGATGGGGTGGGCTGAGGGGCAGAGAGATATATTTGGGTGTCATCAGCATATAAATGGTAGTGGAAGCCATGGGAGGCTATCAGCTGACCCAGGGAGGATGTGTAGATCGAGAATAGTAGAGGTCCAATGACAGAACCTTGGGGGACCCCAACGGTAAGAGGAGCTGGAGAGGAGGAAGTGGAGTTGTATCTGACACTGAAGGTGCAATGAGATAGGTAAGATTCTAACCAACGGAGAGTGCAGCCATGGAGACTAAGCAAATTGAGTTTTTTGAGCAAGAAGGAGGGGTGGTCAACTGTATCAAAGGCACCGGAAAGGTCCAAGAGTAAGAGTATGGAATAATGACCGTTGGTTTTGGTTGTTAGTAAGTAATTTGTGAGTTTTAGGAGGGCAGTTTCTGTGGAGTGCTGTGGGCGAAATCCAGACTGAAGGGGATTCTCAATGAGATGGTCGCTCAGTCAGTTGTAGACTAAACTTTCAAGGAGCTTGGAGGCAAAAGGGAGTAAAGAGATGGGTCTTAGGTTGTTAAGATTGGTGGGGTCTAGTGAGGCCTTTTTTGGTATGGGAGTGACTAGAGCATGTTTTAGAGGGTTGGGGAAGATGCCAGTAGAGAGTGAGAGGTTGAAGATATGAGTTAAAGAGTGTAGGATAGAGTCAGATGGTGACCCTAGTATTTGAGAAGGAACAAGGTCCAGGGGGCAGGAGGTTAGGTGGGCGTTAGAAAAAAGTTTAGTGACTTCCTCTATAGTAGCTGGATTAAAAGAGGGAAGTATTGATTGTGCAGGAAGTGTAAAGTTAGGGTGATATCTGTAGAGTGGAGATCTCGAGACGAATTGTCTCAATCTTATTTTTGAAGTGATTATCAATCTCCTGGGCAGTGAGTAAGTTAGTGGGTGGAGGTAATGGAGGACGAAGTAGAGTGTAAAGGTATAAAAGAATTGACGGGGACTGTGTGAAAGGGTGTTGATGAGAGTGATAAAGTAGGTCTGTTTGGCAGTGTGGAGGCAGGAATGGTATTTTTGGAGAGCAGATTTATATTGGCTGAAATTGTGCTGCGACTTAGTCTTACGCCACAGACTCTAGAGCGTGGCTAAGTTTTTTGAGGCTTTTGGTATTGTCTGTCTGCCAGGGTTGTAGCGGCCGTGGCCTGATTCTGTGTGTAGTGAGGGGGGCAAAGGTATCCCGGGTGTATGACAGTGAACTGTTGTAGACAGAAATGGTCAAGTTGGGGCAGGACAAATATGAGATTTTGTCATAGAGACAATCTGTAGCAGAAAAAAGAAGAGAAGGGTTAAGATGGCGAAGGATTCTACGGGTAATAGTTTGGTAGTTGGAAGGCAAGGAGGAGGCAGACAAGGAGAGAGTGAAACTAATAAGGTGGTGATCAGATTGAGGAAAAGGAATATTGGATAGGTTGTGCGGAGTGCATAGGTAGGAGAATAGGAGGTCAAGGCAGTTGCCAACAGAGTGAGTAGAAGCGTGTGTCCATTGTTTTAGGTCAAAAGAGGAGGTTAGGCTCAGCAGCTTAGAAATAGCGGGAGTGTTAAGATTAACAGGGATGTTGAAGTCACCAAGAATGATTGTTGTAATTTCAGAAGACAGAAAGTAGGGTAGCCAGGCAGAGAAGTCCTCAAGGAAGTTTGATTCCGGTCCAGGGGGCCGATAGATCACAGCAATTCTCAATGAAACTGGAGAAAATAGATGAATACAGTGATGAGGAGAGTTTCAGAGAGGGGGGTGGATGAAAAACCTGAAACGTGCTTTGAGGGGATAGGAGGATTCCAACACCACCTCCTTTCCGTCCACTAGGCCTGGGAGAGCCAGTCCACAGGAGGCCACCATAGGAGAGAGGAGCAGGAGAAGGAAGGTCAGTTTCTTGAATCCAGGTCTCAGTAATTGCAAGTAGGTTCTGGGACTTTGTGATAAATAGGTCGTGGATGGTGGTGAGTTTGTTACAAACAGAGCGGGCATTTCAAAGGGCACAGGAGAAGGGGAGGCTGGTTCTAGGCTGAAGAGGAATAGAAATGAGATTATAAAGATTGTGGCTGCTATCAGGGAATGGGGGGTTTTAGTTTATTTAACCCCCGCCCAGGGGCGGACTGACAACTCATGGGGCCCCCGGGCAATAGGAGATTATGGGGCCCCCAGGGAATCAGAGATTATGGGGCCACATACAATCACACAGTATACACAGACATGTTTCTATTGGCTGAGAAGATACTGGAGAGGTGGGGCAGCTATAATCTCGGGATTTTTAGACCTAAAGGATGTCGGTAAGGGACATTTCAGAGACAGATGTAAAAAAAAAACACAGATTTTTACATACTGTCCCTGGTTTTACTGAGGCTGGCAACCCTGATGGGGCCCCCTAGTGGCCCAGGGCCCTCGGGCAGTGCCCGAGTGGCCGAATGGTCAGTCCGCCCCTGCCCCCGCAGCACTGGAAGTTTACAGCGGCAGGGGTGGGGATGGCACAAAGGAAGATTTTCCAAAAAAGAAGAATCAGCACAAAAGACATATCATTCTATCTGTAAGATATGTCCCTTGTGCTTATTTTTATGTTTTTGATTTTAGCTAAATTTAGGCTTTAACCACTTGCCGACCGCCGCACGACGATATACGTCGACAGAATGGGCCCCCCCCCGGTGCCTGCGGCGGTCGGCATCGTTGGGGGAGCGATCGGAGATGAGGGGGAGGCCACTCATTCGTGGCCCCCCCCTCGCGATCGCTCCCAGCCAATGAAACACTTCCTCTAGCCCCGTCATGTAAACAGGGCTAGAGGAAGTGATGTCATCCCTAACAGACGCGGGTGGGGGGCCGATCGGGCCCGCCCCCGTGTCTGTAAATTGTCCGGGACATTGGGGGAAGGATCGGAGATGAGGGGGGGGCACTCATTCGTGCCCCCCCCTCGCGATCGCTCCCAGCCAATGGAATGCTTCCCCTGGCTCTGTATTGTGTACAGAGCCAGGGGAAGTGAGGTCATCTCTCCTCGTGGCGGTCTTTTCGAACCGACGCCGAGGAGAGAAGACACGTGAGTTGCACAACACTACACTACACTACACTACACTAACAGTAGAACATTCTAGGCACACATTTCACACCCCAGCCCCCCCCGATTGCCCCCCTGCACCCCCTGTCACAGTGATACCAAAGCAGTTTTTTTTTTTTTTTTTTTTTTTTTTTACTGTTAACTGCATTGGTGCATTGTGACCCTAATAACTGTTAGGGCAGTTAGATTTAGCCCCCTTTTCACTGCTTGAAGTGTAATAACTTGCTCGCTATGAAGTGGAGGGATAATAAGAATGTTTTCGTTCTTACCTCCCTTCATGCAGACACGACGGTCCAAATTACTACGGCGGCTGGTGTTGTGACGAAACCCCTCTGTGTCCACGAGTACAACCAAAACATGGGAGGGGTGGACCTCAACGACCAGTTGTTGGCGCCGTACCTAGTTGCCCGTAAGGCTAGACGCTGGTACAAAAAAGTGTCTATTTACCTTTTCCAATTGGCTTTGCTGAACGCTCATGTGCTATACGGAGCTTCAGGACGTACTGGATCCTTCCTCAAATTCCAGGAAGAGATCATCGGAGCCCTTCTGTTTCCAGACGGTGCTCCACCTCACATTCCCCAACCAAATGCAGTTAGCCGGCTGCATGAGCGGCATTTTATTCATGTCCTCCCGAGTACCCCTACCCAACAAGCCCCCCAAAGAAAATGTCGTGTCTGCAGAAAGCGCGGATTTAGGCGTGACACCCGCTATTATTGTCCCCGCTGTCCTGACAATCCTGGTCTTTGCATCGGTGAATGTTTTGAACGCTACCATACACTAGTTGAGTATTAGCGTAGGGTACAGCATTGCACAGACTAGGCACACGTTCTCAAGAATGCCATCGCATTTTGAGACCAAAACCGATGGAACCGTTACAACAGTTCCGTTAGAACTGTTACAGTTACAAACAAAAGTTTAAAAAAAAAAAAAGTAAAAAATAAAACAAAAAAAATATAAAATAAAAAAACCAAAAATAGTTGTTTTATTGTTCTCTTTCTCTCTATTCTCTCTCTCTATTGTTCTCCTTTTTACTGTATTCTATTCTGCAATGTTTTATTGTTAACCATTTTTTTTGTTTTCAGGTACGCCATTCAGTTGCAGCGCGGATTTATCTATCTTGACAGCAACAGCGTTTGCTCCCACGATACATAAAGCCGTGACTCCAACGCTGTAGGAGGTGATTTCACCACCACAGTTAAAAAAAAAGAGCATATATGCCGAAGCATGGGGGCAGCAGAGGGCGGAGGAGCGATTTGCTCCTAATGCCGCCTACATACGGTTGAAATTCCGACGGAGGCTTGCCCGTGGAAAATTCCGACCGTGTGTACGCGGCATAACTTTTTTGCGGGAGGATGCCCCCATGCTTCGGCATATATATATTTTAGGCACAGGTTGCATTAAAAAATGTTTTATTTTTTACTATGTTTTTTTTGGTATTTGCTTTGCAGGTATGGTAAATCTTACTGTTATACTGTAATGTTACTTTGTTTTATTGTTAACCATAATTTGCTTAGCAGGTACGCCATTCAGCTGCAGCGCGGATTTATTTATCTTGACAGCAACAGCGCTTGCTCCCACGATACATAAATCCGTGACTCCAGCGCTGTTGGAGGTGATTTCACCACCACAGTTAAAAACAAAATGGTGCATGTATGCCCATCATTAGAAGTGGGTGGATGAAGGGAGGTTCTAATGGTGGGCATACCCACCGATCAATCTTTTTTTTTCGTTCAGCCCACAGGCTGCATGAAAAAAAAGATTACAATATATGCCAAACAAGGGCCAGCAACGTACTGGTATGTTGCTGGACTTTGAGTGGTTATACCAGAATGATGCCGGCAGGATTAGGCATTATCTTGGTATCATTCTTTTCAGCCAGCGGTCGGCTTTCATGTAAAAGCAATCCTAGTGGCTAATTAGTCTCTAGACTGCTTTTACAAGCAGTGGGAGGGAATGCCCCCCCCTCCCACTGTCTTCCATGGTTTTCTCTGGCTCTCCTGTCCCAACAGGGAACCTGAGAATGCAGCCGGTGGTTCCGCCAGCTGACCATAGAGCTGATCAGAGACCAGAATGGCTCCAATCATCTCTATGGCCTAAGAAACCGGAAGCTACGAGCATTTCATGACTTATATTTCGCCGGATATAATCAGCGCCATTGGGAAATTGGGAAAGTATTTTATCACACCGATCTTGGTGTGGTCAGATGCTTTGAGGGCAGACGACAGATCTAGGGTCTAATGGACCCCAATTTTTTCAAAAAAGAGTACCTGTCACTACCTATTGCTATCATAGGGGATATTTACATTCCCTGAGATAGCAATAAAAATGATAAAAAAATATATAAATGAAAGGAACAGTTGAAAAATAAAATAAAAAAGCAAAATCAATAATAATAAAAAAAAAAAAAAAAAAAAAAAAAGCACCCCTGTCCCCCCCTGCTCTCGCGCAAAGGCGAACGCAAGCGTCGGTCTGGCGTCATATGTAAACAGCAATTGCACCATGCATGTGAGGTATCACTGCGAAGGTCAGATCGAGGGCAGTAATTTTAGCAGTAGACCTCCTCCGTAAATCTAAAGTGGTAACCTGTAAAGGCGTTTAAATGCTTTTAAAAATGTATGTAGTTTGTCACCGCTGCACGTTTCTGCGCAATTTTAAAGCATGTCGTGTTTGGTATCTATGTACTCGGCCTAAGATCTAATTTTTTATTTCATCAAAGATTTGGGCAAGATAGTGTGTTTTAGTGCATTAAAATTTAAAAAAGTGTGTTTTTTCCCAAAAAAATGCGTTTGAAAAATCGCTGCGCAAATACTGAGTGAAAAAAAAAAATGAAACACCCACCATTTTAATCTGTAGGGCCTTTGCTTTAAAAAAATATATATTGTTTGGGGGTTCAACGTAATTTTCTTGCAAAAAAAAATTATTTTCTCATGTAAACAAAAAGTGTCAGAAAGGGCTTTGTCTTCAAGTGGTTAGAAGAGTGGGTAATGTGTGACATAAGCGTCTAAATGTTGTGCATAAAATTCCAGGACAGTTCAAAACCCCCCCAAATGACCCCATTTCGGAAAGTAGACACCCCAAGCTTTTTGCTGAGAGGCATGTCGAGTCCATGGAATATTTTATATTTTGACACAAGTTGCGGGAAAAATAATAATTATTATATTATTATTTTTTTTTTTTTGCACAAAGTTGTCACTAAATGATATATTGCTCAAACATGCCATGGGCATATGTGGAATTACACCCCAAAATACATTCTGCTGCTTCTCCTGAGTACGGGGATACCACATGTGTGGGACTTTTTGGGAGCCTAGCCACGTACGGGGCCCCAAAAACCAAGCACCACCTTCAGGATTTCTAAGGGTGTGAATTTGTGAATTCACTCCTCACTGCCTATCACAGTTTCAGAGGCCATGGAATGCCCAGATGGCACAAAATACCCCCAAATGACCCCATTTTGGAAAGTAGACACCCCAAGCTATTTGCTGAGAGGTATGGTGAGTATTTTGCAGATCTCGCTTTTTGTCACAAAGTTTTGAAAATTGAAAAAAGAAAAAAAATTTTTTTTTTTCTTTTCTTTCTTCATTTTCAAAAAAAAATGAGAGCTGCAAAATACTCACCATGCCTCTCATAAAATAGCTTGGGGTGTCTACTTTCCAAAATGGGGTCATTTGGGGGGGTTTTGTGCCATCTGGGCATTTTATGGCCTTCAAAACTGTGATAGGTAGTGAGGAGTGAAATCAAAAATTTACGCCCTTAGAAATCCTGAAGGCGGTGCTTGGTTTTCGGGGTCCCGTACACGGATAGGCTCCCAAAAATTCCCACACATGTAGTATCCCCATACTCAGGAGAAGCAGCAGAATATATTTTGGGGTGTAATTCCACATATGCCCATGGCATGTGTGAGCAATATATAATTTAGTGACAACTTTGGGCAAAAAAAAAAAAAAAGTTTGTAATTTTTCCCGCTACTTGTGGCAAAATATAAAATATTCCATGGACTCAACATGCCTCTCAGCAAAAAGCTTGGGGTGTCTACTTTCCAAAATGGGGTCATTTGGGGGGGTTTTGTGCCATCTTGGCATTTTATGGCCTTCAAAACTGTGATAGGTAGTGATAGGTAGTGAGGAGTGAAATCAAAAATTTACGCCCTTGGAAATCCTGAAGGCGGTGCTTGGTTTTCGGGGTCCCGTACACAGATAGGCTCCCAAAAAGTCCCACACATGTGGTATCCCCGTACTCAGAAGTAGCAGCAAAATTTATTTTGGGGTGTAATTCCACATATGCCCATGGCATGTGTGAGAAATATATCATTTAGTGACAACTTTGGGCAAAAAAAAAAATAAAAAAAAAGTTTGTCATTTTTCCCGCTACTTGTGGCAAAATATAAAATATTCCATGGACTCAACATGCCACTCAGCAAATAGCTTGGGGTGTCTACTTTCCAAAATGGGGTCATTTGGGGGGGGTTTGTGCCATCTTGGCATTTTATGGCCTTCAAAACTGTGATAGGTAGTGATAGGTAGTGAGGAGTGAAATCAAAAATTTACACCCTTGGAAATCCTGAAGGCGGTGCTTGGCTTTCGGGGTCCCGTACACGGATAGGCTCCCAAAAAGTCCCACACATGTGGTATCCCGTACTCAGAAGAAGCAGCAGAATATATTTTGGGGTGTAATTCCACATATGCCCATGGCATGTGTGAGAAATATATCATTTAGTGACAACTTTTTGTAAACATTTTTTTTTTTGTCATTATTCAATCACTTGGGACAAAAAAATAAAATATTCAATGGGCTCAAAATGCCTCTTAGCAATTTCCTTAGGGTGTCTACTTTCCAAAATGGGGTCATTTGGGGGGGGTTTTGTACTTCCCTGCCATTTTAGCACCTCAGGAAATGAGATAGGCAGTCATAAACTAAAAGCTGCGTAAATTCCAGAAAATGTACCCTAGTTTGTAGACGCTATAACTTTTGCGCAAACCAATAAATATACGCTTATTGACATTTTTTTTACAAAATACATGTGGCTGAATACATTTTGGCTTAAAAGTATGACTAAAATTGAGTTTATTGGATTTTTCTTATAACAAAAAGTAGAAAATATCATTTTTTTTCAAAATTTTCGGTCTTTTTCCGTTTATAGCGCAAAAAATAAAAATCGCAGAGGCAATCAAATACCATCAAAAGAAAGCTCTATTTGTGGGAAGAAAAGGACGCAAATTTAGTTTGGGTACAACATTGCATGATTGCGTAATTACCAGTTAAACCAGTGCAGTGCGAAATTGTAAAAAGTCCTCTGGTCTTTAGGCTGCATAATGGTCCGGTCTGAAAGTGGTTAAAGTGTTCAAGTAAATGCCTGTCACATGCCAGAAAGGGTTCCTGCATTCTGCACCCCCATCTCACATGTAGGGTGCTGCTTAAAAAAAACACGCAGACATGATCTGAGAGAAAAACAAAAGCCTTATCGCTGATAACTGGATTCAATAAACTTTTCCTACAATTAACTTGAAAGAAATGTCAGACATTTCTTATCTGTAAAATGTTCTGACATCCTCCACATTAGCTTGTATACTCTGCTAGTCATATAACAAGAACTAACAAGGATCTCACAATAACCAAAAAGCAATCAGGGATGTTATATATTGTGTGTATACCTAAATTCCATCTAAACTATTCTGGTGATAGTTACTGCTATATGTCTAGTAAAATGCACTGTACATTATGATTATTAAGTACGGAATACATGGTTATCATGACCTTTTTCTAATACTATAATGTATGCATCTTTCCCCGTGTTGGAGTATTCTTGGATGGACCCATTTTGGGCTGTGGTTAAAGTGTAAACTTTCATCTTTTGCTTTTACCTATTGGTACAGTGCCTTGAAAAAGTATTCACCCCCCTTAAAATCTTCCACATTTTGTCATCTTACAATCAAAAACAAAAATGTATTTTATTGGGATTTTATGTGATAGACCAACACAAAGTGGCACATAATTGTGAAGTGGAAGGAAAATGATAAACGGTTATCCTGTTATTTTGCTAAAGTGATCCTCTCTTCGAGGGGGGGGGGGGGAGTTGACAGGAGCCCAGTCAGGTTTTCTGGTGGGGTGACGGGGGCCCAATCGAATTTCCTGGTGAGGGTCTGGAAACCCAATTGGACTTGCTGCCTTTCCGAATTACTGCCAATCCTGGACTCTTTTTGAGATAGGAATGAGCGACACCTATTGGCGAAAGTATGTAGTTATAGGACACACCCTCTGTCCTCCCCCTTTAAAGGAGAATTATACACAAAAAAGATTAGTTACACCCACAAATGCTTTATTTTACCACTACTATTCCTTTATATTGGCTTTTGACATTTACAAATGCAGAAATTTAGAAATTGGATGAAATGTTTAGCACTGGGAAACACTTTTTGAAAGATAAAAAGTGCATTTTTTATACTACTATATAGATCAGACCAAAATGAGGGACAAATGGGCAGGAAAGAGGGACAGAGGGACTTTGTTCCAAATCAGGGACAGTCCCTCGAAATCAGGGACAGTCTCTCGAAATCAGGGACAGTTGGGCGCTATGCTTTATGGACTTGCCTTTTGCTAAGGTATGCACACTCTATAGAATATTAGAAGAGCTCTGTATAGGAACTGTGTTAAGAATGTTTATTGAGAACTGTACTGTTATCAGCAACTACCTCAATAAAGGATATTGTTTGTTTACTTGCTTTTTTTGGTCTGAATTCTCTTAAGGGATGCATGCACAGCATATCAAAAGAACAGGACTTACACACAACAAGGGGACTGAGTTAGAGGAAGATACAAAACATGGGTCTAACACTCAGAGTACTACCCAGAGGAATTTAATGTGTTATTGCTATGTGTCACAAACAATCAGCCAGGAGATGGGTGACATGGCAGAGGTGACAATCACTCTGGTAGTGGAGGGAGTTAAAGTGGTTGTAAACACAAACTACTTTAACCTACAGGTAAGCCTAGATTAAGGCTTACCTGTAGGTCCAGGAAATATCTCCTAAACCTACACGGTTTAGGAGATATTTGCCAAAAGACAGGCACTGCTGTCTACGGCGCATGCGCCGTAGACAGGGGCGCGCAGGCGCACTGAGCGTGCCGCTGTTAACGGCGATATGCCGCGAGTGGCGTCATCGCGGCTCCGTCGAATGACAGCGCCAGAGCAGCGAGACCCACCAAGAAGATGGAGGCTCCATACACAAGGGGACATCGGTGACATCGCTGGCTCCTGTGTCAGGTAAGTGACACATAATGGGCTACTATGCGATGCATAGTAGTCCATTATGCTTTACCTTTGCAGGGAAACAAAGAGGAAGTAAACCCATCAGGGTTTACTTCCTCTTTAAGTGCTTGGCATCTCCACTAGCAGTCCTTTTCCCACTCTTTAGGACTGGACCTGTGAAACAGAGTGCCTAGGGACCCAGTCTAAAAACATGGGAGAACATAAATGCAGAGAAGCCTCGGGAGAGAGAAAGAGCATGGAGGTTGGAGAGAGAACATTTCCTGTATCCCATAGCAACCACTAGGAGAAAGATGACATGAACTGCAGGATTGGTGGGGTCCGGTACAGGCTCAGTGGTCTCCAAATGCTGCACACCTGGAAGTGGTGTCCTCTAAGGAAGAGAAGTGTCATCAGTGTAATGAAGTCATCCACAAATTACAAAGCGTTAACAGTGTAGTTTGCTGCTCACTGCTAAGTTTGGAAGATCTGCCTTAACCACTAGAGATCCGCGCTATAGCCGAATGATGGCTACAGCGCGGACCTGCATTGCCGGGACTACGTCTATTGACGTCATCCCGTGCACGAGCGGCCTGCGCGCCCCCCTATGAGACTCAGCTGATCACAGATCGGAGTAAGGGGTCGATCCCGACCCCTTACCATATGATCAGCTGTCAGCCAATGACAGCTGATCATGTGATGTCAACACAGCCGGTAACTGGCTATTTTTTCTCCTCGCGCTGACAGCACGAGGAGAAAAAAAAGCCGATCACCGGCGGCAGTGAGAGGGACATTAGTCACGGTCACTGAGATGTGCCCCAGCTCCTCGGTGTCCACCTGTGCCCCCTACAAGTGCCGCCTACCAGTGCCCACCAGCGCCACCTGTCAGTGCCCACAGTGCCACCTGTCAGTACCTACAGTGCCACCTGTCAGTGCCCACAGTGCCACCTATCAGTGCCCACAATCAGTGCCTGAACAGTGCTGCACATCAGTGCCACCTATCAGTGCCCATCAGTGTCACCTACCAGTGCCCATCAGTGCCCATCAGTGCCACCTATCAGTGCCGTCTATCAGTGCCATCTATCAGTGGTACCTATCAGTGCCCATCCGTGCCACCCATCAGTGCCACCTTATCTGCCACCTTATCTGTGCCTATCAGTGCTGCCTTAACTGTGCCTATTAGTGCCCACCAGTGCAGCCTATCAGTGCCCACCAGTGCTGCCTCATTAGCGCATATCAATGAAGCAGAAAAATTATCTGTTTGCAAAATTTTATAACAAACTATTAAACATGATTTTTTTTTCAACATTTTCCATCTTTTTTTTTGTTTGTTTAGCAAAAAATAAAAACCCCAGCTGTGATTAAATACCACCAAAAGAAAGCTCTATTTGTTGGGAAAAAATTTTAAAAATAAATTTGGGTACAGCGTTGTATGACCATGTAATTGTCATTCAAAGTGCGTCAGCTACGAAAGCTGAAAATTGGTCTGGGCAGGAGGGGGGTTTAAGTGCCCTGTAAGCAAGTGGTTAATGTTGATTGTCACTTGACCGTAACTCTCAGCCTGGAGTTCAGGCATTAGTGAGTGTAGTTCCACTTGTCCCCACTAGGGCAACTAAGCCCCTCCCACAATTGAGTCCTTTCTTTCCAAGCCTTACTGTATCTGCCCAGCCCTTTCATTTATTGGATTTCAGTTCTTTCAATCATGGAAGCTCAGCATTACATATGGGTGTTACATAGGGTGGTCTGCATAAAAACACAGCCTGCCTAGGAATGTCCACTCCTCCTCCAGACTGACATTTCATTAACATATTGGTGTCAGGGGGGAAGGAGGAACAAGGGAAGCAAGAGCAGCACAGTGGCTGAGCGGTTAGCATTTCTGCCAAGAAGCACTAGGGTCGTGGTTCGAATCCCAACCCTGACACAACCTGGCGAGAGTTTGCAGGTTCTCCATGTTTTAGCATGGGTTTCCTCCGTGTTCTCTGGTTTCCTCCCACACTCCAAAGACATTCTGGTAAGTTAATTGGCCCTAGTATGTGTATGTATTAATGTGAGTTAGGGACCTTAGACTGTAAGCTCCTTGAGGGCAGGGACTGATGTGAATGTACACAATGCATATATATATATATGTAAAGCGCTGCGTAAATTGACAGTGCTATCTAAGTACCTGTAATAAATAACAATTAAGCAAAATAAAATTCAGCGTCTGTCTTAGCCCCTGTACACACGGTCGAAAATTCCAACCACAAAATCCGACGGATTTGGTCCGACACTGGTGGACAAAATTGTCGGAAAATCCGATCATTCTGAAAGTGGTGACGTTCGTTATGTATGACGGAACTACGTAGAGGCTATTAGCCAATAGCTTTGGTCTCGTAATTTGATCTGAGCATGCGTGGCACTTTGTCCGTCGGAATTCTCTACACACGATCGGAAAAAGTCTGATCGGATTTTGTTGTCGGAAAATTTGAAAGCAGGAGTCCAACGGAAAAAGTCAGATGGAGCCCACACACGGGCGGATTTTCCGACAACATGGTCCGATCGGACATTTTCCGTCGGAATTTCCGACCGTGTGTACGGGGCATAAGAGGTAAGTAAGCCTGTGCTTAGGGTCGAAGGGCCTTTTAAACACTGTAAGGTACCTGCACTTTATTGCTGTTGTTACTGTAGGCACTTTTTTATGCTAGGTTAAGTTCACTTTAAACTATATTATATAAGCCATAAAATGAATATCATTTATGGGGCTTTTTTTAGAGTTTCAGATATACCATATCTACAGAATCAAGGCTATTCATAATTGTAAAAGTCACACCTTCTCAGAATGTACGTTTCCCTGTATGTTATTGAATTTCCATTTACAAATGATAACTGCAGTGTCCTTAATTAAAAAAAAATGGCTTTGCTATACTGAAATGCTATCGCAATCTACTTATTCTTGGAATCATATCAGTAATTACCTCAACATGAACATAAATGAGGAGCATTTGACATCTGGCCTAAAAATAAGACAGTCAGCCACTAAGGCTTTGATTAAAAAAATGCAATTTTTCCAATCTGTAGTTTGGCCTCTCCTGCTGTCAAATGATAGTTTCTCTCAACACCTGCAAATTTCCAGTACAAATGTCCAGAAATCCAGACTATCTCTTCTGGAGTCCATCGCCCCTCTCAGACACACAAACTGTCATCTGAAGATGTATCTGTTTAAAAGAATGAGAGATATTATGCTGTTTAACTGAATGTCTGCAAGGTCCATGCTGGGACTAGGCATTATATTTGACATACAAAGCTCTTGGGGACTTAATCCTGATGTAGAACGCACATGCATACCCCGTTAATAGTAATATTTATTTATGCGTAGACTCCAATTTGGATACTGTCTAAAATGGAGTCTGCACTGCTCAAAGGAAGAACTCCAAATCACTACAGTTTACTTGGAAACTGACAATGTGTCCACATTCGTAGTCTAGGCAAATGTAGAAGCCTCCCCATGATACAATTATAAATCTTTGCATTATATTAATTGTGGGGGTTCACTTGAGTGTAGAACCTTTCATGACCTTCAGTCCTGTGGATAGGGAAATAACTTAAAATAACATAAAATACATAAAAATAAAAAATAATAATCTTGACCTAGGAGGACAAGGTCCATATGGAGTAGGAGGTTGAGGTGGCGGTGGATGTGGCGGTGAAGGTGGAAGCGGCGGTGGAGGAGGATGAGGTAGCCAACACTGGTTTTTGTTTTTAATTACATTTTTTTTTAAATTAGGGTACACCCCAAAAAAATACAACAATGGCTGGGTAAGGCCGGTATACATGTCTATTCTTCACAAGGTACAGACAAGTCCTGTGGGATCCATGCCTGGTTCATTTTAATGAATGTGAGCTTGTCCACATTAGCTCTGGACAGGCGGTTGCGCTTGTCTGTGATAACGCCCCCTGCCGTGCTAAATACACGTTCAGATAATACACTGGCTGCTGGGCAGGCCAGCACCTCCAAGGCGTAAAGGGCAAGCTCAGGCCATGTGCCCTATTTGGAGACCCAGAAGTTGAAGGGGGCAGACCCGTCATTCAGTACGTGTAGGCGTGTGCACACATACTGCTCCACCATGTTGGTGAAATGCTGCCTAAGATGTTCCATATCAGCTGGTAGTGCTGGTTGTTGTGGCGTGCTGACAAAGCTTTTCCACATTTCAGCCATGCTAACCCTGCCTTCTGAGGTGCTGGCGGTGCCCCGGTTGCGTTGGCGACCTCTTCCTCTGCCTTCGCCTTGTGCTTCCACTGTGCCCCCGATGTGGGAATGCCACCAGCAGTGTGTCTACCAGCGTGCGCTTGTACTCGCGCATCTTACGATCACGCTCCAGTAAGGGAATTTTTTTTTATTTTGCATTTAATTCCAAATATGACATCTGAGTACTTTTTGACCCCAGATCTCATATTTAAGAGGACCTGTCATGCTTTTTTTCTATTACAAGGGATGTTTACATTCCTTGTAATAGGAATACAAGTGAAACAATTTTTTTTTTTTTAAAACAGTGTAAAAATAAATAAAATCAAGAAAAATAAATAAGAAACATTTTTTTTTTAAAGCGCCCCATCCCGACGAGCTCGCGTGCAGAAGCGAACGCATAAGTGAGTAGCACCCGCATATGAAAACGGTGGTCAAACCACACATGTGAGGTATCGCCACGATCGGTAAAGCGAGAGCAATAATTATAGCTGTAGACCTCCTCTGTACGCAAAACATGCAACCTGTAGAATTTTTTAAACATCGCCTATGGAGATTTTTGAGGGTAAAAGTTTGACGCCATTCCACGAGCGGGCGCAATTTTGAAGCGTGGCATGTTGGTTATCAATTTACTTGGCGTAACATTATCTTTCACGATATATAAAAAATAATTTTCCAAAAAAAGTGCGCTTGTAAGACCGCTGCGCAAATACGGTGTGAAAAAAAGTATTGCAACGACCGCTATTTTATTCTCTAGGGTGTTAGAAAAAAAACAATATATAATGTTTGGGGATTCTAAGTTATTTTATAACCAAAAAAACAGTTTTTAACATGTAAACACCTAAAATCCAAAACGAGGCTGGTCTTAAAGTGGTTAATAGCAGAATAGAATAACAGTATCTAAAGTGGGTATCTCACACGTACAAATATGCAGGAAACACTGCAAATTTTTTTTTTTTGCCCTAAATGGGTGTTTTTAAAATAACAGAATAGAGCAACAGTATCTAAAGGGTGTATCTCACACATACAGATATGCAGAAAACGCTATTAAAAAGAAAATGTTTTTGCCCTAAATTTTTTTTTTTTTGAATAGCAGAATAGAAGAACAGTATCTAAAGTGTGTATCCACACGTACAGATATGCAGGAAGCACTGCAAAATATTTTTTTTGCCCTAAATGGGTGTTTTTAGAATAGCAGAATAGAGCAACAGTATCTAAAGGGAGTATCTCAAAGTAACATATGCAGTGCTGGTGCACTGAGCTTGCATAAATTTCCCGCCGACACCAACATAACTAACAGACGGATAAAAGTTATTGTTTCTCTAGCACTGGGCTCAGGGCAGGGTAAAAAGATTGTGCACTGCACCCACACAACAAAATCAAGGTAGATCGCTGAGTAATTTGATTTCTGAATCAGGACTCCTATCTAATTCTCTCCCTCAAAGCAGCAGCAGCAACCTTTCCCTACACTATCTAAAGCAGAGTGAAGTGCTGTGCTGTGTGCCTCTAGCTTATATAGAGGTTGGGTCACATGCTGCACTGGCCAATCACAGCCATGCCATTAGTAGGCATGGCTGTGATGGATCTAAGGGCACACGAGTTAAACGAATGTTGATTGGCAATACCTTTCTCAGTGCTTGGCAGGGCTGTATCTGCAGAGGGAATAGACATATATGAGCGGTTATCTCCTGTGGGAACCTCATGAAATATCAACTCACCTGTTGTCAGACACTCTGAAAGCAGCTGACCTGACATTTGACATTTAACACAGCAAGCTACTGTAGGTCTTTATCCATACCTCAACTAGATGAGAACACTTCTGACCCACCATAACCCTTTCCACATGTAGTGTACCCTCACAGGAGCCGCTGGTTATGTTCAGACCTCTGTTCTTACATTGACCTTGGCAAAGGCCTCCGCACCACTGACACCTTGGGTATACACATCAATAGGTAGAGATTATTCGTTTTTGTTAATACCTTGGTGTCACCCTGAAATGAGACTCGACACCTTGTGATCTGACTGATCACAACCTCATCAGTTTCACTGTATCCTTGCCTCCAACCAACCATCCCTCGAAGCAGCAAACAATTATTTGTAGGAACCTTCGCCACTTTAACCCATCTCTTCTCTATTCTGCTACTGACCATCTATATGACATAATCTCTCCCCTGTCCTGTCCTGGCCACCTCTGTCTACAACAGTTCAGTCTCATCATCACTAGATGCACTTGCTCCTCTAACCATGCGCAGAATCAGGCCCTGACCGTTACAACCCTGGCAAACTGACAACACTAGAAATCTCAAGAGACATTGCTGTGCTCTTGAATGACTGTGTCGTAAAACCAAATGCCTGCAGGACTTCACCCTATATAAATCTGCCCTTCTAAAATACAATTCCTGCCTCCATGCTGCCAAACAAACCTACTTTGTCTCTCTTATTAATACCTTGTCATCCAGTCCCCGTCGGCTCTTCTCAACCTTTAACTCTCTCTGCTTCGTCCCCCACCCCCTCTACCCACTAACTCACTCACTGCCCAAGAGATTGCCAATCATTTCAAAGACAAGATTGATGCAATTCATGAGGACACCTCCACTGTACGTACATCTTCCCCACCCAACATACCTTGCCTAACAGCACTTTCAACACTCTCCTCTTTTGAATTGGCTGCTATTGAGGAGGTTACAAAACTTTTCTCAGATGCCCACCTAACCAATTGTCCCTTGGATCCTGTTCCCTCACAACTACTACGGTCACCCTCTTCTTCTATCCTATGCTCCCTCACTCACAACTTCATTCTCTCCCTCTCTAGTGGCACCTTCTTCTCCCCTCTAAAACGTGCACAGATCACTCCCATACTTAAAAAGCCCTCCCTGGACCCCACCAACCTGAAAAACTTAAGGCCCATCTCATTTACTAACTGCTAAAACCAACAGCCAGTACTCCATACTCCTACTACTTGACCTCTCTGCAGCCTTTCATTCTGTTGACCACCCGCTCCTTCTCAATAAACTACATTCCCTTGGCCTCCAAGATTCTGCTCTATCCTGGTTCTCTGCCTATCTATCACAGCGCTCCTTCAGTGTTACCTACAACTTTGTCTCCTCCTCTCCATTGCCCCTTTCTGTGGGGGTCCCCCAAGGCTCTGTTCTTTGACCCCTACTCTTCTCTATCTACACCTCCTCCCTTGGTCACTTGATAACCGCCCACGGCTTCCAATACCACTTATACGCCGATGACACCCAAATCTATCTGTCTACTCCTCACCTCACTCCTTCAGTCTCCTCTCGCATTACTAACTTACTAACTGACATCTCAGCATGGATGTCACACCACTTCCTTAAACTAAATCTCCCTAAAACTGAGTTACTAATATTCCCCCCGCCCGTGCCCCCCTCAATGACTTTTCCATCAAAATCAACAATGCAGCCATCAGTCCCTCCCCTCACGCCAGGGTACTCGGTGTAATCCTAGACTCTGACTTGTCATTTCAGCCTCAAGTCCAATCGTTGTCAAAAGTTTGTAGACTTCACCACCGTAACATCTCTAAAATTCGCCCCTTTTTAACAAATGAAACCACCAAGCTCCTCATTCACTCCCTTGTTATCTCTCGCCTTGGCAACTCCCTTCTCATTGGCCTGCCTCTCCATAGGCTATCCCCTCTTCAGTCTATCATGAATGTTGCTGCCAGACTTATCCACCTTACCAACCATTGAGTGTCTGCCAACCCTCTCCTCCAATCCCTACACTGGCTCCTGATCACCCAGCAAATCTAATTCAAAATACTAACCACAACTCACAACTCTGCCCCGAGATACATCACCAATCTTGTCTCCAAACATATCCCAAACCATCCTCTCCGCTCTTCTCAAGACCTCCTACTGTCAAGCTCTCTCATTTCCTCCTCCCATGCTCGTCTCCAGGATTTCTCCAGAGCCTCTCCCATTCTCTGGAACTCGCTACCTCAACCTGTCCGGCTATCACCCAACTCTAGCTACCTTCAGGCGATCTCTGAAAACTCATCTCTTCAGGGAAGCCTATCACGTCTCCAACTAATCTTTTACCACTTCCATCAGCTCATTCCCCACAGTTACAACCTTTTGTACCACCTCCCCCACCCTATTAGATTGTAAGCTCTTCTGAGCAGGGCCCTGTTAATCCTCTTGTATTTTATTGTATTATAACTGTATTGTCTCCCTTTTATATTGTAAAGTCCTGCGTAAACTGTTGGCGCTATATAAATCCTGTAATAATAATAATATTGTCAAAAAATGTTCAGACAAGCAGAGTATAACAGTGAGGATTTCTTTGCAGAATACATTATAATAAGGCTTAACTTGATATGGTTATCGTGCTACCTTAAAGGGGTGTTTCAACTTAAAAAAAAAAAAATGTAAAAGTCAGCAGCTAAAAAAAAAGTTGTTGCTGACTTTTAATAAGTACACTTACCCTCCCAGGGCGCCCGCGCTGCCGTTCGTGGAGGCCGAGATGTCCCTCGGCGTTCCGGATCCAGCGCCGCCATCCTCAGTAAGGGCAGCGGCTTCGCGCGGCCTACTGCGCATGCGCGAGTCGGCGCGTGGCCTACTGCGCATGCGCGAGTCGGCGCGTGGCCTACTGCGCATGCGCGAGTCGGCGCGCGGCCTACTGCGCATGCGCGAGTTTTATTTGTGAATGGGGAACGCGGTGTGTTGTCGGACACAGTTCCCATAACACACCACGCCCCATTCACCTGAAGACGGAAGAAGAGAAGATCACCGCGGCGTTGGAGGAGGCAGATTAGGACGATCTGCCTAGCAACAGCCATTTCTGGTAAGTAAAAAAAAAAATTATTTTTTTATTTTTTATTTTAAATTGTTACTAACATTTTTTGTAGTTTTCATTTTTAGGGTGTCCCACCACTTTAAGTTTGAAACATCACTCAATGAGCAGCATAGGACAACAACAGACTGGAACCAATGCAGATCAAGGCTACTTTGCCTATGGGCACTTGAGGTGAGGGAGCTAAGCCTAGGCCTTCTTAAAAACAGAGCAATATGAATATGCTGAAAACTGTACTCAATAGCAGGTGAATTATGTACAGTCTTTACAGGTCTGTCCACAGGTCGGGCGGGCTCGATGTCCGCCGGCAAAATGCGATCCCGGTGAGGAGAGGCATAAGGAGGATCTATCTGCCTTGGTAAACTAGGCGGATCCCCATTCTGACAGATGACATGACAGAGATCTTTTGCATTTTTATAGCACTGATTAATGTAATAATGTCACTGGTCCCCAAAAAGTGTAATTTGAGGTCAGATTTGTCGCAGTCCCACTAAAAATCGCAGATCGCCGCCATAACTAGTAGAAACAATAAAAAATAAATAGAAGTCCCTAAATCTATCCCATAGATTGTAGACGCAAACTTTTGCGCAAACCAATCAATATACGCCAATTGCAATTTTGTTTTACCGAAAATATGTAGAAAAATATATATTGGCCTAAACTGATGAATAAATGAGCTTTTAAAAAAAAAATTTTTGGATATGTATTATAGCAAAAAGTTAAAGAAAATATATATTTTTCAAAATGGTCGCTCTTTGTTTGTTTATAGCGCAAAAAATAAAAACCGCAGAGGTGATCAAATACCACCAAAAGAAAAAAGAAAAAAAAACGTCAATTTTGTTTGGGTACAGCATCGCACGACCGCGCAATTGTCAGTTAAAGTGACCGTATCGCAAAAAATGGCCTGGTCATTAAGGGGGAAAATCCTTTACATCCTTAAGTGGTTAGGGTTAGTTTTCTGCCGGCTACGTTGGGGCCCTTGAAGCTGCTGTTGGAGGGAGGGAATACAAGGGAGTCAGTTCTGGAAAAAAAATTGGCTCCTTGGAGCACTAAAGGACAAAAAAGTTCTCCGGCAGGTGATTAGGCACAAAGTCAAATGATGGCTCACTAATGGGTCAATACCCACTCACAAGCTTCTCTGTATCTGTAGAAGGAGGCTTCCTTTCTCGGATGGGGGGGCCCCTTTAAATTGGTCTTGGTTCCCAGGTGGCTTCCTGCAGTGTTCAAATGAGTAGCAAATTCTGCGATGCAACAGTAAACTTTGATTAGATCCTGTGTGACAGCTGCAGCGGTCAGTCTGTATGCTTTCAGTGCTCTAGGTGCCTTGATGGCACAAGCGATAGGCGGTATGGAATTTGACCACAGCAAACAGCAACTCACTGCTTCTAACGCGATCCAGCAGTATGCAGCTGATCTCCCTGCTCTCCCGAATATGATGTAGAATACACTAAGAGCAATGAGAACACCTGTAAATAGCTCTGTCATAGTAGGAGGACTCAAGGCTAGACAGAAAAAAAGTATGCAAAGGTGGCATTTCAAGACGCATAGGATGCAGACCTCAGCTCTAACGCTAGATCTACACATGCGACACTGCTTCTTGTTTTGCAGTGGATTGCTTCTCAGAGGCAATATGTTTCCTGTTTTAAAGTGGTTCTGCACACATATTTTCAACTTAGTGCCATTGTTTTTAATAATCTATAAATGCTGCTCAATGCTCCTTTTTTTTTTCCTCCTACCTTTCGTTTTCTGACGGTGTTTGTGTCCTCCTAATGTTTCCCTGCGACTATGGGCGGGGTTTCTGCTGGGATCAGCATCACTTCCGCTGATCTCCGCACTGTCTCCTGGGATATCGTATAATTCATCCCAGGTGTCAGTGCGCCCAGCCAAAGCGAAATCTCGCGTGATTTCGACGAAATCTCGCGTGATTTCGACAAAATCTCGCGTGATTTCGACGAAATCTCGAGTGATTTCGACTAAATCTCGTGTGATTTAGACAACGTGACTAAGACGCCACATTTAGGGTTACGCCGCTCACAGCTGTAGCCACCGAGCATGTGCGGGAACCAGCAAGGAATGCTGGAGGAAGGAGGAAGTAATTGCTTGTGGGCTTCAAATGCCCACAAGCAAGATGAGATCGGCTGGATTTGTTTTTATAAATACTCGATTAGGAAGAAAAAAAGAACATGGATAACGGGCGAAGAAACACCAAGTATTTGATTAACATAACATACTTTTTAAAGATTTAGAAAAAAAAAATAATAATTATTTTCTCAGTGCAGAACCGCTTTAACATTGTAAATCTCACATCACCATGCTGCAACCGCATTTGCGGGGTATTTACAGTATGGCCCAATTCACTTGAATAGGTCAGGTTCGGTGGTGGTACTGCCTGCTAAACACGACAGAGGGGATAGTTTTTGCCTCAAAGCATCATGGCTGTGGCATGTGTACACCCCTGTCCAGCTGCCTTTGCAGCTTAAGGTGCGGTTGGGGAAGAAGTGGGATGGTAAAAACACAACTCAACCACCTGACTCCCCCCACCCACAAACCATAAGTGTAACTGATTTCTTACTGAAATATTCACTGTTCAGTGGATTGATCTTTGAAACATGGACATCAACTGACACTAAAACCTTCAACATTGAAAAAAGGGAATTATGAGCAACCCCCCCAAGTTTCCCCCTTTACAACAAGATGTTTATTATGAAAGTAAAGCATGCTCCAACCTCGCCTGGACTTATTTATGTATACAGTATAACCACCTTATTATTTTTGTTTTGTAACCTATCATCAAATTGCAGCTCTGGAAGCTCTAGGGTGCTTTTCTGATCCAAACTTATTTCAAAGGTTATAAAACTATGCCACTTAAATGTAACTCTAGTTCTGAGTATCTATATTCAGATTGCCGAGAAGAATCAACCTTCGCAGGCAGAAATATAAAGATACTGAAATGAAGAGCCGTGAGGCTGCAATATCACCATGAATTAAACGTGTGAAATGAGACAGCAGCTCGTGGCTCCAGAGACAGGGAGGACAAACAGGACTTCTGAAAAGAACACATCCGTAATGAGCCGGCCAACGTCTGCCTGTTCCTTCAGAAAGGCAAATTATGTGATAAAACTTGCTACCAGCGTCATTTTTAGCACACTTGTATTAACACATTCTCTGCAATGTGTTACTTTATTGAAGCTTAGTGCATCAGTTAAATGGACGATGGCCATGTTTCTTCCTGGTACAATGGTCCTCTAGAATCCCAGCCCTTAAGCATTAATATGATATTTGGGCTGAAGGACTATTGACCACCTCCCTGGCCCTTTCAAAGATGGCATCAGTAAATATATGAGTAAGAGCTTGTTCACACCAGCCGGCACCCTATAAATATTGTACATGGGCGGCAAGGGGTGGTCCAATGTGTTGGTACAACATATAGTACTGTTTACTTTTTTCTTTTTTTTTTTTTTTACTCTGGTAAAAAAAAAAAAAAATTCCCTCCCCTAAATCTTACAGTCTTATGCCGCATAGACACGGTCGGAATTTCCGATGGAAACAGTCCGATGGGAGCTTTTCAACTGATTTTCCGACCGTGTGTATGCCCATCGGTCTTTTTCTGTCGGAATTTCCGACGGACTTTGGATTGAGAACCTGTTCTCAATTTTTCCGATGGAAAACCTTTCTATCGGATTTTCCGATCGTATGTATGCAATTCCGACACGTAAAATTCCGACGCAAGCTCGGAAACAATTTGACGCATGCTCGGAAGCATTAAACTTCCCTTTTATAGTGCTGTTGAACGTGTTTTATGCGGATGTGTTACTGACCGTCGGAATTTGGTGTGACCGTGTGTAGGCAATACAGTTTGAGCGAAATTCCGTCGGAATTCCGACGGGAAAACCATCAGAGCTTTTTCCGATGAGAATTCCGACCGTGTGTACGCGGCATTACGGTCTTACAGAATTAGCAAATTGGAGTGAAGGGTCCGATCCTCAGGTCAGGAAATCAGAATTTTTTTTAAATAAAAGGTAATGCCCACATTCAAAATAGTAAGTGTTGCAAAAAATGTGAATACATTTGTATGACCTTACTCAAAATTAGGCAAAAAGTGATATAAAGCAATGTATTACTCCATTTATACTGTGTGCACAATCACAAAAACAGTTCAGAAGAAAGTCCATAAAATCAAGAAATCCAGTGCAATGTACAACTTAAGGGACCCCACACCCACCAACATAATAACTACACAACACAGATTGGAGTTAATGGCCATAGCGGCCTTTTATTAACCAAATATAAAACACATCAATAACCGATAAAACAATTAATAACATAAACATAATAACATGAAACCCCAGAGTATAAAAGAATGGAGCCACAAGGTCCTATTGGGCATCAAACAAAGACAGTACCTGTGTATCACTTACTCAGGCCTCCAGCCGCAAAACCACCGACTCAGAGACAACATGTATGTACACATCACAACAACGTACCTCAGACGGGTTCCTACACTGTACCTTTTTTGTGCCCATACAACCTATAAAGGACCTTGCACCTCGACTTTCCATACCAAGTTACCCCCAACAACCAGATACCCAAAACCTAGATCCTACAAATACAGGGCAGGAGGGATGGAAGTTTTCCCCTTACTTGCTGACCTCCAACTGAAGCCCACCCCACTCAGCTACCCACCAACCCTCCTACACCTCCATCCATAACTGACCATAACCCAATCATCTAAACTCTTTCCCTGCTTACTTTTAAAATAGCCCAACATTACCCAGCTATACCCAAGCCCCTTTAAACCCCTGTTATGCCGACCCTTTGTTTATTGCATTCTTAATTTTACTCCAGGTCTCTCTTTTTGGATGAGTAGGGGAAGGTTATAACTCCTGTCATATTTTTTTTTTTTATTTTTTTTTTTCATGTTTAAACTTTTTATTAAGAGATCAAAAATATAACAAAGAAGTGTCTCCCTCGCAGGGGAGTACGAAAGAGTACACAATGAACAGGAACATCAGCAGTGCGAACTCCTGTCATATTTTTTTATTTTTTTGGGCATCTGTGTCCCATTGGGGAGATTTCCCTTCACTTCCTGTCCCATAGCCAAATAAGAAGTGAGAGGAAGTCTGAGCAGATTAAGGGAATCCCTTGGGGCCCCCCAGGTCACTAGAACTACTGTCCCCATTGAAAGATTTCCCCTCAATTACTTTTATGGGGACAACCCAAAATTTGGGATCATCAGTTAGCCCTTTGTAAAAGTAAAACAGTCTTTTAATTGTTAAAACATCAAAACAGGGTAGCTTTTCTTCAGCATTAAGCAAACAAAACCGTCCATAATATTGTGGTGCAAACAATTATTTGGCTCACCGCCAGTAGAGTCCTGTTTCACAACAGGGTTACCATTCCCATCTGCACTCAGGGTCCCAAAAAGGTCACAGAGCCAAGCAGAGTCTCAGCAAAGGGCAGTTCACAGCACACTGTGTCCAACACCACAAAACACTTCACAGACATCTGCTGAATGCTTTCCCAAGCAAACAGACAGTTGGAGGCTGCAACTTGTGTTCTATTTGATGTACACTACTGGGGAAAAGTTTTAGGCAGCTGTAAAACAAAAATGCTGTAAATAAAAGTGGTGTATAGTCACATAAATTACTTGTATCCTTTTTATTACGATATAGATTTAGGAAGATATAAATTACAGTGTGTGTGTGTTATAAAATTATAAAGCAAAATACCTTCTTTGCCCAGCGCTGCTGTGTGGTCACATTTTCTCCCTCCCCTCTCCTTCCCGATCTAAAGAGTACAGTGGGGGGGGGGGGGGGGTCTGAGATTCCCCTCTGACATATTCAGGCTAGCAGAGGGAGGACATGTGACCACAAAGCAGAGCTGGGCAAAGGGGGTATTTAGCTTTATATAAAAAAAAAAATGGATGATATAGAGCCTTTGGAGTCAGGCTGCACATGCTCAGTTTGATGTGTATTGCTAGAAAGGTTTTTGTTTTCTTAGGAGAGTGCATGTGATCAGCACAGGGCCAATCAGCACTGTCAAGACAGAGGGTCAGGGGCCCTGGATTCTGATTGGACAGCTCAGTGCAGTATGAAAACTCCTCCTACAAGCTTTACCAGGAACTGATAGAAGTCACAATATTGCTATAACCTGCTGAGGAGAAAAGGTATTTAGCAGTTTATATTTACTAAAATAGTTGCATTTTCATGTTCTGTGTACTGTGAGAGACCAGACATAGTGAATGCAGGGTCCTGTTTAGTAACACTTTAATATGTTCCTGAAACAGAGGTGATACAAGTAATTAATTAATATATGTTACTTTACGGCCACAAGAGAATAGATGCAGGAGGGGCAGAGAGGAGATAGGCTCGGAGTACAAACTTCGGAAATGACAGGCAGGGAGGGGGAGATGCTGTGATGCTAAAGAAAGAGCAGGATGACAGAGGCACGTAATCTGACCACTCTATTATGGATCAGCAGCTATGATAAGCGTGGTCAGATTACAGAAGAGAACACAGAAACAGGCAGGATCAACCAGGTATTGTACAACATGTATTGGGATAAATGACACTGCAAAAGCACTGTGCTGTATATAGTACATTAAAGGAACATGAGTATTTTAGGGTTACAACCTCTTTAAGAATGTTTTCAGAAATAGAAATGGCTATAGTTTATTTTTATCAATTAACAAAATGGATAGCAATTAAACAGAAGAGAAATCAAAATCAATTTTTTTTTTGGTGTGACCACCCTTTGTCTTAAAAACAGCATCAATTCTTCTAGGTACACATGCGCACAGTTTTTGAAGGAACTCAGCAGGTAGGTTGTTCCAAACATCTTGGAGAACTAACCACAGATCTTCTGTGGATGTAGACTGCCCCAAATCCTTCTGTCACATAGTTATATAGTTAGCCTGGTTTAAAAAAGGCACAAGTCCATCTAGTTCAAACAATCTCTTAATGTAATCCCAGACAGACTTAACGATGCTGAGATCAGTTCTCTGTGGGGGCCAAACCATCACTTCCAGGACTCCTTGTTCTTCTTTATGCTGAAGATAGTTCTTAACCTCCTTGGCGGTAACCCCGAGTCTGGCTCGGGTCCAGCTTTTTGTGCTGGGAGCGGTAACCCCGAGCCAGGCTCGGGCTTGCGTGCAGGATGCAGGGGGGAAGTTACTTACCTTTTCCCCTGGATCCTGCGATGTCTCCCCGCTGTGTGAGCGAGCCGTCCGCTCGCTCGATTCACACAGTGCCGGGTGCCGCCGATCTCCATTCCCTGTGACGTTACAACGCACGGGAGCGGAGATCGGCGCCAAATTTAAAAAAGTTTAAAAACACACAACACATACAGTACTGTAATCTTACAGATTACAGTACTGTATACAAAAAATACACACCCCCTTTGTCCCTAGTGGTCTGCCCAGTGCCCTGCATGTCATTTTATATAATAAAAAGATTTTTTTTCTGCCTGGAAACTGGAGATTGTCCATAGCAACCAAAAAGTGTCCCTTTATGTCAAAAGTGGTTTTAGACAGCTAGAAAACACCGATAAAAAATTAAAATCACAATTTATCATCAAACAATAAATTTAATGACAGCGACTATTCTGCAACTGAGCAAATTTCAGTGTTTTTGATTTGATTACATTATTGAATCATTTTTATATATATTTTATTATATTATAATTTATTATTTTGTGTTTCAAACTTTATCATACCCGGATGTATACTAGACTCTGGTTCGGACAGATTTAAGTGAGTTATTCATAAGAATTGCATGCCTACAATATAAAAACGCCAAATTTCCATGCAAAATAATTGTACCGCTTTCAGCACTAAATTCCAGCCAGAATCATACCGCCAGGGAGGTTAATGACATTGGATGTATGTTTGGGATCAATGTCCTGCTGCAGAATAAATGCGGGGCCAATTAGAAGCCTCCCTGGTGGTATGCATGATGGATAAGTATCTGCTTGTCTTCCACAACCTCACCTTAGTAGCATAGTTTGGCTGTTCCTCACCCAGATTTAAGCCTCCTACACAGCTGTTTCTGTTTCAGTTATTGACCATGTTTCAACTTACATATGAAATTGATGATCATTAACACATGCTCAGTACAAAGTAACAAAACGTTAATCAACTTTAATCAACTAATTCTACATCCCTGACTTTGTGCATGTGTACAAAGTGTACAAGTGTAAGAATTGATACTGGTTTGAAGCCAAAGGATAGTTACACCAAATATTTATTTGGTTTAAATTTTTCTTCTGTTCATTCACTTTGCATTTTGTAAATGAATAAAAATAAACAATTAAAATATATATTTTGAAAGCATTCTTACTTTATAGCATTTCTTCACACCTGCCTAAAACCGTTGCATAGTACTGTCTGTTGAGGATGACTTTGGGTTAAATTACATTGCCGTAGAATAAAAGTCCAACTCCAGCCTGTCAGATAAAAATTTCTTAAAGGGTCACTAAAGGAATTTTTTTTTTTTAAATAACAAAAATGCTATACTTACCTCCACTGTGCAGCTCATTTTGCACAGAGTGGCTTCCGAACCTGATCTTCTGGGGTCCCTCGGCGGCTGTCTCGGCTCCCTCCCGCAAGGACTCCACAACTTCATGCGAGCTCCCTTGCATGCTGCGGAGTGCTTGCGGGCACGCTCCCGTGATACAGCTGGTGGCTATAGCCACTCACTGTATCACTTGCCCTGCCCCCCGGCGCGCGGCGTCATTGGATGTGATTGACAGCAGCGCGAGCCAATGGCTGCACTGCTTTCAATCCAACCACTCTAGCCAATCAACGGCCAGGGTGAGTGGTGAAGAGGACGTTGGGGGCGAGCGTGGGACTTTCGAGTGGTCAGGTAAGTATAACGGGAGGCCTGGGGGGGGCGGCATTGATGGATGTTTTTTTTACCTTAATGCATAGAATGCATTAAGGTGAAAAAACTTTTACCTTTACAACCCCTTTAAGTGCTGGCTATGCCGGAAATTTCCCTGTTATATGGCCACATTCAGAAAAACGCATAACTAAACCCAAAACCCAAAGTGTAATATATTGCAGCTTACCAGTCATTAGATGAGTTGGCTGCATTAGTAGTTTATTTTATTTTTTTGTTAGTCCTTTTTTTTCCCCATGGTGATACTGCAAATAACATACTTCCTGTCCCTGGGTGGCCACACTCATTCCTCCACTGTATGGAGGGAGCCATGATTGTCACCCTAGCCTGCTCTTCTGATTTGGACTACATATAGGTCTTCTTGCAGTTATCCTCTAGTTATCTTTTAATGCTAAATACTTACACAAGACAGCAGACTGTGGGGCTGTGAATTCTGATGACTTTTGCTGTGTCCCTTGCTGCATTCTGTTTTCCCCTAATATATTAATGAGTTAAATATTCATATTTCCACTATTTGAGAAGTTTGGTGCAACATTTAAATAATTAAAAATTCTAATACATTTCCAACAGTGCATATGTGCTCGTTTGTCATGCTGAATACCAAAATGTCTATCTTCCATTAAAATGTATCAGCAACACAGGAACATTAAATATTTAATTCCATTGAAACTAATCTTTCATTTGTTTCTATAGTTCAGAAAAAATTTACTTCCATCAAATTACAATTTAAATTGTGTTTGTGTAAATTCTGCACAAACGTTGCAGAATATTGGAGCAGATTCATGCTTGAATGGCATTTCCAATACCAGCCTGACTGAATGTTACAAGTCTCTGCTGATTTCTCATGAGAAGTATTATACGATATATTTTTTTGTAAGTTTTACTTTATAGGATACTTTATTCAGCTATCTTTGTAACTGAGTTTATGAGTTCTCATTTGCATAAAGAGAAGTCTGTATGCTGTCCATAAAGGGATGATGAGTTTTTTAAGATTCATACTCCAACATTTTCCTAGAGGAGGAATTTGTGGTTCTTCTTTGCCCACCCCACCATAAGTGTAGTAGTTGCAATTGTTGTTTTATTTAATTGCCATACAGGCCCTATCACATAGAAGCCACTATTTTTATATTCTGCTCTCAGAGTCAGGAAAGTGAACATTATTACATTAACCCCCTTCTATCTTTCCCTTTCAACCCCCTCCCACCCATTCCCTAAAAAAAAAAAAAAAAATTCAACTAACTCAACTATTAACTAATAGTGTAACTTACCTGATTCTCCCATCATATGACCCTCCTCAGTGTTTATTTGCCTCTTTTGTGAGTGACATCCAAGGATACACCACTGCAGATTGAGTGTACTTACTCAGCTAGCATCTGTATTAATCATACAGGCTTTTTTTCTGAGAGAATAAGCGCAGGGATGCCCCCCTTCTAGGTGACCCCTTGTCTCCGCCCCCTACCCACCTACGAGCGCCATCCCTGGTTTCCACCCCTACCCACCTCCCAGTGGCGCCCTTTTTAGAAAATACAGAACCAAGTATCATTTTGTGGTGCTAAGTAACTTGTATGGAATTTGTTAATGATAACAAGAAAAGCAGTAAAATAGAATCCCTGCAGCCAGCAACAAAAGATCCTCTCAGCAACAATAGACCCCTTCCAGCAACAATAGATCTTCTAGCAGCCAACAATAATAGACCCTCCAGCGGCAGGCAAAAATAGACCCCTCCCTCAACAGTAGATCCGTCCCAACACCAATTGACCCCCAGCAACAACATGCTATCCAACCTCAGCAACAATAGATCCACCCAGCAACAACAGATACCCCACCAGCAACAACTCACCACCCCAGCAAGAGTAGATCCCCAGCAACCAGCATCAATAGACCCTCCAGCACACCCCAGCACCTCTGGCCATTATATACATTCAGTGCTGGAGGTGCCGAAACTGCATTTCCTGCTGAAAAAAAGCTCTTATCCAGAACACATTTTGTTCAACATTATGAAGCCCCAAAGAACCCTTTAAACGTGAAATGTATTAATTTTTTATGATACTAGATTCTAAATAAAGAAAATCTGCACTTTATATATTCAGCTTCTGGCACTTTTCTCCTTGGGTACCTAGTTCCTACTCAAGTTAAGAGCTGACCTTCAGCCAGCCCTCCTGAGAGAGCTACCTACTTATTCCTTTTACACTTCTTAAGACCTGACTGAAAATACTAACTGTTTTAAGAGATGCAGCCCCATACACCTTAATTCTCTACTTATATGTATATGTATATATATATATAGTACCCTCTGCTGGAGGTAGGATTTTTGTAGAACAGGCAAATTTAGGTAGGCCTGGCTAGCAGCAGGCCTGTTTGTTTTGATTAATCTGGGCTCGGAGTGGCTCAGGGTAGCAGCTGGTGACTCACAGGCAGCATCACTCTTCTTTCTAGAGTTTGCTAAAAAAAAAAAATGGAAAGAGAGGAGGAGAGGTGGAGCTGCCTGGGGTGTTTTAGGGAGCCTTGACCAATCCCCAACCTGGATTGGCAGGGGGCAGGCCTCCTTAAATACCTAGGGTCAGCCCAGCTGGGGGGGAGTCATCGGGTGGAAAAGCTGGAGTGAGAGAGTGTGGAGGCTGTCGGGGCCTTTGGGGGAACTCCCCACTCTGGGGGGGGGGTGACCTTGGGCCTGGGCTCGGATGCAGTCGGGACCACCTTCAAGGACACGTGAAGAGGTCCTGGACCAGAGGCATAAGAGAGAGCAAGGAGAGGACAGCGGGAGAGAGCACTGCTAAGAGACTCCAGGGAGGACAGCTGGTCGCAGCCAAGAGGGCTGGTGAGTGAGGCACAGTCCAGAGGACTGGGGATGCATGCCTGAGAGGACTGGGAGCATCCAGTCTGAGATGGGTGCAGAACCAGAAGAGTGGACTGTGGTAAAAGGGGCAGGGGAGAGAGGCAGCTGCAGCCAGGAGGGCTGGCAGGGCCTGAAGATGTATTACTGGGCTCAGTAGCCGCGTGTAGGACATCTAGCGCCAGAGACTTTCTATTTTGCTACACTATAGGGGCCTGCGGTCCCTGCCTGTGTTAAATCCGATTTAGGGGTCTTCAAACATAACATTCAGATGAGATAGTAGATCCAGATCTTAAGATAATATAAGTAGGTGCTTTTATTCACTGCAGTGGAGAAATACAACACAGTTCCTGGTGGTGCGAGCCCGATATTGCAGCGAGAGAGCTCCCTTGCATCTCACACTCCTGGTTCCCTGGTGTGGGGGACAGGAGACCCAGGAGTGAGGAGGAGCACGGGTGCCTGGCAGGATCAACAGACCGGTGGAGTGACCAAGTCAGCTCAGCGGACACGGTAGGGGCCTGGATAGTAGAGAAGACTGGATACAGACGAATGAGCTGGACCACAGGAAAACAGGATAGCAGAGCGGACTGGATCTGGACAGACAGCTTAGCAGACTGGACAGCAGAGCAGGATGAATCTGGATGGACAGCTTAGCAGACTTGTCAGCAGAGTAGGCCGGAACTGAACAGGTAAGCAGGTTCAACAGGCACACAGGATAGCAGAGCTGGCTGGATCTGGACAAACAGCTTAGCAGACTGGACAGCAGAGCAGGATGAATCTGGATGGACAGCTTAGCAGACTGGTCAGCAGAGTAGGCCGGAACTGAACAGGTAAGCAGGTTCAACATGCACACAGGATAGCAGAGCTGGCTGGATCTGGACAAACAGCTTAGCAGACTGGACAACAGAGCAGGAAGCAGGACTATGGCACAGGCTGGATCAGTGCAGGTGATCAGGCTTGGAGCAGGAAACAGAACCTCTGAACGGACTGGAGCAGTGCAAATGATCAGGTTCATTACAGGGATCAGACTGCAGACCGGACAGGAACAGTGCAGGTAATCAGAGTTCATCAAGGAAGTCAGGTCAGGAATCAAACTGGTATTTAAGGTACAAGGGATGAGGCAGAAGGATGGTCACAACAAGCCGGGGTCGGGTACAGGCAGATAGCTGGGTAGTCACTGGTAAGCCGGGTCAATAGGACAGATTAATCAGGATCAGATTTACACACACCACAACGCTGTAGAGCAGACAGCAAAGAACGTCTGCTCAGGTCAAGTTTAAATAGGCTGACTGGCGCTAACTAGAGCGCGCGCCCGTCTCCCTGTGCACGGCTGCACACGTGCACGCGCCCGGGCGCGCATGCGCAGTGGAATCTGAGGGCCGGGACGGCCCGGGTTTAGGTTTCTGGCAGGATCTTCATGACATTGCCCCCCTCCTAGGGGCAACCTCCGGGTGCCCCTCTGGGCAAATCTCTCAGGATGGGCTCTCTTAAAGGCTTGAACTAGACTCTTAGCGTGGATATTGCACTCGGGCTCCCAGGAATTTTCTTCAGGACCATAGCCCTTCCACTTAATCAGGAACTGATTCTGATTTCTCCTTCTCCTAACATTTAGGATGGCCTCCACTTCATATTCCTCCTCGCCATCTATCAGAACTGGATCCGGGGGTACTGTTCTCCTGTTGGGAAAAGGGTTAGGAGTGGAGGGTTTCAGCAGGGAAACATGGAAGACCGGGTGGACCTTGAGGGAATCTGGGAGTTCCAATTCATAGGCTACTTCATTTATTTTCCGTTTAACTGGAAAGGGACCCAAGAACTTAGGGCCCAGTTTCTTCGAGGGACAAGCCATCCTCAGATTTAAGGTAGAATGCCATACTGTGTCACCTGGTGCCAGCACCAACTCTCCACGCCTCCTTCTGTCAAAAACTGTTTTATTATGTTCCTGGGTACGGGCCATGGTATCCTGTAGGAGTTGGTTATTGGAAGAAAAAAAGTCAATCTTTTTCTGAACTGCGGGCACAGCACATTCAGGGAGAGAATTGGGCAAGAACGAAGGGTGGAAGCCATAATTGGCGAAGAAGGGCGTCTGTTGGGTAGCAGAGTGGATGGCATTGTTATATGCAAATTCAGCAACTGGTAACAGGGAGATCCAATCGTCCTGGGTGAAGGAGGAGAAGCACCGTAAATATTGTTCCAAGGTCTGGTTGGTCCTCTCGGTTTGCCCATTGGTTTGAGGGTGATAGGCGGATGAAAATGATAGTTCAATATTGAGGGCCTTACAGAGCGATTTCCAGAACCGAGAGGTAAATTGTACCCCTCGGTCGGATACTATGTTGGCCGGTACCCCATGGAGTCTGATGACTTCTCGGATGAACACCTGTGCGGTTTCTGAAGCAGAAGGGGTGCCCTTCATAGGAACAAAGTGTGCCATCTTTGACAGGCGATCGACTATTACAAAGATCGTAGTGTGGTCCTCTGCTGGGGGCAGCTCCACGATGAAGTCAATGGACAACATCTTCCAGGGACGGTCTGGGACTGGCAATGGCTTGAGTAGACCCCAGGCTTTGGTGAAATTTCCAGGGGCAAGGATAGTGTCTGGGGGGGAACCATCCTGGGATTTGTGGTACATACGTGACAAAGCGTCCGGCTTCGCGTTCTTGGAACCCGGACGATAGGTCACGTGAAAAGCAAAACGAGAGAAAAATAAGGCCCACCGGGCCTGTCTAGGTTTCAATCTTTTGGCAGTCTTCAGGTACTCTAGGTTCTTGTGATCCGTGAAGATCAAGATTGGATGAGTAGCCCCCCTCCAGCAGGTAGCGCCACTCCTCGAGGGCGGTTTTTATCGCCAACAACTCCCGATCTCCCACGTCGTAGTTCTTCTCGGCTGGGGATAGCTTTCGTGAGAAGAATGCCACGGGGTGAAGCAGGGCCTTGGTGCCCTATCTCTGGGACAGAATTGCTCCTACGGCTATCTCCGAGGCGTCTACTTCCAAGACGAAGGGTAGTGAGGGGTCCGGGTGCTTCAGGATAGGAGCTGAGGTGAAAAGCCCTTTGAGGGCCTCAAAGGCCCCCTGGGCTTCGGGAGACCAATGGAAGCGAGTACCTTGTTTGGTGAGCTGTGTAATGGGTGCCACTATGGCCGAGAATCCTCTAATGAACTTGCGATAAAAATTGGCAAAACCAATAAATCGCTGGATACCCTTCTTATCTGCGGGAATAGGCCAGTCCAGGATGGCTGTGATCTTCTGGGGGTCCATCCGAATGCCCCTACTGGAGATGATCAAGCCTAAGAAGGGTATGCTTTCCACTTCGAAGAGGCACTTTTCGGCCTTGGCATAGAGGCCATGTTGCCGGAGGCGGCCCAGAACACTTTTGACATGTCCACGGTGCAACTCTAAGGAGGAAGAGAAAATTAGTATGTCATCAAGATAAACAACAGCAAAAACATCAAGAAAGTCCCGAAGCACATCATTAATGAAGGACTGGAAGGTAGCAGGGGCGTTACAGAGTCCGAAGGGCATCACCAGGTACTCAAAGTGCCCAAATCGGGACCGAAATGCCGTCTTCCACTCATCCCCATCCTTTATGCGAACTAAATTGTACGCCCCTCTGAGGTCCAACTTGGAAAAAATGGAGGCCGTGCCGAGCCTCTGGAACAGTTCTGGAACCAAGGGAAGAGGATAGCGGTTTTTGACGGTGACCTCGTTTAGGGCACGATAGTCCACGCAGGGTCTAAGGGAATGGTCCTTTTTTTCCACAAAAAATATACCCGCACCTGCAGGAGATGTGGACGGGCGGATAAAACCTTTTTTCAAGTTATCGTAAATGTAGTCTTTTAGTTTCCCCTGCTCCACCTCTGTTAGGGGAAAAACCCTGCCGAAGGGAATCTTGGCCCCGGGGAGAAGTTCAATGGGACAGTCATAAGGCCTATGGGGTGGCAACACATCTGCTTTTTGTTTGCTGAACACATCCAGGTAGGCATGATAGGCTTCGGGGATGGACTGACGTAGGCCAGCCTCAGTCTCCAGGCAGAGCAGAGCAGAGGATCCTGCGGAAACCGTGGAGCCACAGGACCTTCGGCAGTAGGGAGAGGAAAAGGCCACTTCTCCTGTGGCCCAGTTGATGACTGGATTATGTGCTTGTAGCCAGGGAATGCCCAAAATGACCGGAAACAGGGGAGAAGAAATTATGTCCAGCCGTAAGAGTTCCTGGTGTGATTCTGAGATCACCGTGTGCAATGGGGCAGTCTCCTGGGTCACCGGGCAGGATTTAATGGTGGATCCATCTGCCAGGTGGACGGACAGTCCCTGTTCCCTTGGAAGAAGGGGAATCCGATGCCGGGCAGCAAAGGCAGAGTCCATAAAGCAACTACAGGCCCCAGAGTCAATGATGGCGGTGGTCCGCAGGGTCCTTCCTGGGAGCTGGAAGGAAACAGAGAGGGCAAGATGAGCCGAAACCCCGGTCACTGGATCAACATAACTGGAAAGAATAGTGGGAAACTTACGGAGTTTGGCCGGGCAATTTCGGACATAGTGACCTGGCTCTCCGCAATACAGGCACAAATTGTTGTTGCGGCGTCTCTGACGTTCTGCTGGGGTGAGAGAAGGCCGCAGGAGTCCTAACTGCATGGGTTCCGATGCCGTGGGGGTATTAACAGGTCTGGCAGAGGAAACAGAGCGGAAATGACTTGGGGCCCTGGGAAGCATCCAGGTGGGTCTTGGGGACCCCAAGGTTCGTTCGGCCCTACGCTCCCGTAGGCGCCGGTCAATTTGAATACTTAAGTCTATGAGAGAGTTCAGGGTCTGAGGAACCCCTACTCTGGCGAGCTCGTCCTTGAGCGCGTCCGAGAGGCCCATACGGAATTGGTGACGAAGAGCAGCGTCGTTCCAGTCAGTGTCGGCGCCCCATCGCCTGAACTCAGCCACATAGTCCTCTGCTGGTCGCCGACCCTGTTGGAGAGAACGTAGGGCGGCTTCCGCAGTGGTTGAGAGTTGGGGGTCCTCATATAGCTGTGCCATGGCGTCAAAAAAAGTGGTGAGACTGGTCAATGCTGCATCCTTCTGTTCCACGAGACGGTGGGCCCAGATTTGGGGATCCCCAGTCAGTAGGGCTACCACAAAGCCCACCTTAGTGGTCTCTAAGGAGAAGGTTCTAGGTTGTAGAGAAAAATGGAGTTCACAAGAATTGCGGAAAGTCCTGAAGCTACCACGGGCACCTGAGAACTTCTCCGGAGTGGGGACCTTAGGCTCAGGTGGTAGCATCACTATAGTTTGGGCAGGCGCAGGCCCCGTTGGGGGTGTTGCCGGGTGTGAAGTTCCTTGGGTACTAGTAGGACCGGATAAGGCCAGTATCCGTTCCTCCAGCCCGGTGTACCCTTGTTGGAGATTCTTCACCGCCTCGGTCAGACCTGCCAGGTGTTGGCATAACCCCTCCATGGCGGGGGCTCCCTGCTCGGGCTCAGACATGGCTGTCTGCTACTGTCACGTACCTGGTGGTGCGAGCCCGATATTGCAGAGAGAGACCTCCCTTGCGTCTCCCACTCCTGGTTCCCTGGTGTGGGGACAGGAGACCCAGGAGTGAGGAGGAGCACGGGTGCCTGGCAGGATCAACAGACCGGTGGAGTGACCAAGTCAGCTCAGCGGACACAGTAGGGGCCTGGATAGTAGAGAAGACTGGATACAGACGAATGAGCTGGACCACAGGAAAACAGGATAGCAGAGCGGACTGGATCTGGACAGACAGCTTAGCAGACTGGACAGCAGAGCAGGATGAATCTGGATGGACAGCTTAGCAGACTGGTCAGCAGAGTAGGCCGGAACTGAACAGGTAAGCAGGTTCAACAGGCACACAGGATAGCAGAGCTGGCTGGATCTGGACAAACAGCTTAGCAGACTGGACAGCAGAGCAGGATGAATCTGGATGGACAGCTTAGCAGACTGGTCAGCAGAGTAGGCCGGAACTGAACAGGTAAGCAGGTTCAACAGGCACACAGGATAGCAGAGCTGGCTGGATCTGGACAAACAGCTTAGCAGACTGGACAGCAGAGCAGGATGAATCTGGATGGACAGCTTAGCAGACTGGTCAGCAGAGTGGACAACAGAGCAGGATGAATCTGGATGGACAGCTTAGCACACTGGACAACAGAGCAGGATGAATCTGGATGGACAGCTTAGCAGACTGGGAGCAGGAAGCAGGACTATGGCACAGGCTGGATCAGTGCAGGTGATCAGGCTTGGAGCAGGAAACAGAACCTCTGAACGGACTGGAGCAGTGCAAATGATCAGGATCATTACAGGGATCAGACTGCAGACCGGACAGGAACAAATGCAGGTAATCAGAGTTCATCACGGAAGTCAGGTCCGGAATCAAACTGGTATTGAGGTACAAGGGATGAGGCAGAAGGATGGTCACAACAAGCCGGGGTCAGGTACAGGCAGATAGCTGGATAGTCACTGGTAAGCCGGGTCAATAGGACAGATTAATCAGGATCAGATTTACACACACCACAACGCTGTAGAGCAGACAGCAAAGACCGTCTGCTCAGGTCAAGTTTAAATAGGCTGACTGGCGCTAACTAGAGCGCGCGCCCGTCTCCCTGTGCACGGCTGCACACGTGCATGCGCCCGGGCGCGCATGCGCAGTGCGCAGTGGAATCTGAGGGCCGGGACCGCCCGGGTTTAGGTTTCTGGCAGGATCTTCATGAAAAGCAACAAAAGAGTTTTTTAAGGGAAAGAAGTGGAATGTTATGCAATGGCCAAGTCAATCACCTGACCTGAATCCAATTGAGCATGCATTTCACTTGCTGAAGACAAAACTGAAGGGAAAATGCCCTAAGAACAAGCAGGAACTGAAGACAGTTGCAGTAGAGGCCTGGCAGAGCATCACTAGGGTTGAAACCCAGCGTCTGGTGATGTCTATGCGTTCCAGACTTCAGGCTGTAATTGGCTGCAAAAGATTTGCAACCAAGTATTAAAAAGTAAAAGTTTGATGGATGATTGTTAATCTGTCCTATTACTTTTGGTCCCTTAAAAAGTCTGAGGCACATATACAAACTGTTGTAATTCCTACACCGTTCACCTGATTTGGATGTACATACCCTCAAATTAAAGCGGAAAGTCTGCAGATAAAGCACATCTTGTTTGTTTCATTTCAAATCCATTGTGGTGGTGTATAGAGCCAAAAAGATTAGAATGGTGTCGATGTCCCAATATTTATGGACCTGACTGTGTGTATATATATATATATATATATATATATATATACACTCAACATTATCAGATCCCTATAATTCTACTCACCTGTAATGCACCGTACACACGACCAGATTTTTTAACAGCAAAGGTCAGACGGAACGAATCCGTCGGACATTCCGATCGTGTGTGGGCTACATCGAAACCTTTGCATGGCAAAAATCCGAAGGACTTTAGAAATAGCCGGAACTCTGCCAGAGTCAGTTCCTAGCGGGAAAACCGTTCGTCTGTATGCTGGTCCGACGGACCAAAATACGACGGAAGGGCAGCTACAGCACCTGCCCGTGAGAATGTTTTGCGGCGACAGGGTACTGTACATCTCACGCTGGCTGCAATAGGAAAAACACATTTTCCCATCGCAGCGAGCGCGAGAGGGAAGGCCCTTTGGTCTGGTATGGCTTTTAGGGGGAAGCCACCGCGCTCTGAGACGCCGGCACACCTCCCGGAAGTCAGCCCAGGCCGGGTGAGAGACGGAGGAGACAACGAGGAATCAGCTGGAAGCTGACCAAACACAGGAGACGCCGAAACACCGAAACACAAGTCTGGGGATACACACTTGGAGCCAACTATATCCATCGATACCCATTTGGACACCGGGACATTATCAGGTACTGCAAACTTACTTTATGGGACAGATGCAAATATATTTATATCCTGACCGGATACTACCTGATTTGAGAGCTGATTGCAGCCCAAATAACCCCAAGGTGACACCGTTCAGCAGTATCCTATAAGGCACTCAACCTGTAGCAGATATTCACTATCTAAAGTTCTATCTCAGGACATCAATTGGAAGTTGAAACAAGTTTATTCAAACATTGATGCCGGTCTGTTCCTACCTTTGGATACTTACACATGCTGGGTTGAATTACTAATATATTCCCACTGGTATACTCCCATTTGGCACTATCGCTTGACCGCTTTTTTCATCAATGCCAATTGTGTTTTTTTCTGGTGTTCTCCTGTTGGAAATCTACATATCCACAAGCTTTGAAGAGACCTGAATTCCTTTTTCTTCTCTTTTCGCTGTGGCGGAAGATATCTACTTTTACTATCCAGCAAGGATTGTCCATCACTATCACCCATATTGTAGGTTTTAAAAGAATTTGATTCTTCACAGCACACTCCTGCTCCCTCCATCTTCCAGAATTTTCCCCTGCTCTCCTCCACCACCCTCCCATCCTTTCCCTTCCCCTCATCTCCCCGTCCCCATTGTGGGCTCGAGCTTCCCCTTGATCTCTGTGTGGATTCCCTGACCTACAGGCAACCATAGCCATTACACATACTCATGATATAAGAGTACAGGCCCTCCACACACAGATTGCCGGCGTCCGGACGCACTGTTTTATGTTGTTTGTATATTTTTGTTTAGTGTTTATGTGTTTCTCTGTTTTACTTGTTGCTGCATCATAGACCCATCAGGTGACTGGATGAGTCATATGGTGTTATAACTGCAAATGTCACATATACTATATTGATCCACATTTGGATCACTTGTGATCACACTGATTTTCCTTTTTTTGAATTTACAATAAAGTGTCATTGTTTTTTATTTAAGCCCTCACTTCTCGTATGTTATGCCACTCATTTGGTCTTCTGGTTCCTGCCAGCCTTGAAAGGAACATTTCAGGTTTTTTTGTTTTTTAGGGGGAAGCCCCTACGCCGAAAAAACGTCGCGGGGGTCCCCCAAAATCGATACCAGATCCTTATCCGAGCATGCAGCCCGGCCAGCCAGAAAAGGGGGTGGGGACGAGCAAGCGCCCCCCCTCCTGAACCGTACCAGGCCACGTGCCCTCAACATGGGGGGGTGGGTGCTTTGGGGAAGGGGGCCCCTCTGCGGGCCCCCCACCCCAAAGCACCTTGTCCCCATGTTGATGAGGACAAGGGCCTCTTCCCGCCAACCCTGGCCGTTGGTTGTGGGGGTCTGCGGGGGGCTTATCAGAATCCGGGAGCCCCCTTTAAAAAGGGGGCCCCCAGATCCCGGCCCCCCACCCTATGTGAATGAGTATGGAGTACGATGTACCCCTACCCATTCACCTGTTGAAAAAATGTAAATAAGTACTACAGCGCAGACCTGCACTCAGGACTTTTTTTACGTGCAGCCGCGGAAATCCCGGAAGGCTGGAGCAGGCCTGGAGTCATTCCTGAAAGGTGGGGTAGAGTCTGAGCCTGGTGCCTCCCCTGCAAACATCAGCAGCCTGGTCGGGGACCTGGTGACTGTAAGTACTGCCCAGCAGGAACCAGATATTGTCCCTGAAATGCCGGACGCTCTTATGTCCCCTGCTACCCCACTCCAGAAGGAGCCAGTGCTGGAGGGGGTGTGCCTTCAGGTGAGCTGGACGGGGAGTGTGGGGACAGGGCCATATATTGGGATTGTCCCAGACTGTTAGCGGAGTTCAGGGTCCCTGGAGAGGCTAGCAGAATGGCCATCTCCTTATAGCTGCTCGGAGGAGCAATGGGAGACAGGAGGTTTCCAGGTCCTTGAAGTTCCGCCCGAGGAAAGAGAAGAGCCAGAGTCTGCTGGGAGGCCTGAAGACATACCAGAAACCTCCATAAGCAGCAGACAACTTTTTGTCCAAAGACCCTCCACCACCCAGACCAGAGCGTCCACCTATAGGCAGTGAATGAATAGGTCCCCTGATGCCTGCGTCCTGCTCCGGAAAGGAAAACCTAGAGAGCTATCCAGGTTCCAATGGGAAGTTCAAAGGAAAATTGCTCTGTGGGGTGGAAATTTGCTCTGTCTGGACTATACCTATGTCCCTCCCGAGACCATGGACGTTGTGGAGAGCACTTGGAAAGTGTGGAAGACAATTTGATCTGGGAGTTTCTGCACATTCCCAGGCCTCTGCGGGTGCCCTAGTGTGAGGAGACTTGGGCTTGCTTTGTGGACATTCGGAAGGAATGAAGGCTGGGGAGAGCTATATACAAAGACAGAGTGATGGCAGTGAAAGCATGGTGGCCTGCGAGGCGTCACTCTGTCTCCATCAGAGAGGAAGGGGGTAACAAGAGGAGATTGCCTGACCCACACTTCTATGCGTGAGGGGACTGTTAGCCTACGCTACCATAGAAACGGCCACATGGACTATGAGAGAGCAGCAGAATGTGTCCTTCTTCTCTGACTTTGCAGGCTTGCCACCCTGTGTGCCCAATGGATGGACCTTTCCTGTTGTAAGGACAATTAGGGTGAGGTCTGTTTCCTAAACCAACTCTTTAAGGAACCTGTTTGCTCGGGGAGGGGCCCCTCGTATCAGGAACTCCAAAAATAATGTTTGCTTGCTGAATAATGTGTTTCTTCTCCCAGTGTTCTGTCAGTAGGCCTATAACCCCCTTCGGACAGAATCACAGGTGGAAACATAATTTAAAGTAGTCTATGTCTTTGGTTGTTGTGTTATTTCTGTCAGCAGGCTTATGACCTCCTTCTGACAGAAATCTTGTGAAATGTACAGGTAGTTGGTAGGATAGGATGCTGTTTCGTTTGTTTTACAGGACCCTTCAGGACCCTTGTGGCCAGGGCCGTTGTTTCCACAGTTTCCCGAGGGCCCCACTTGCCTGGAGGGCCCCATACAGGGCCGATCCTCAGCGCTGCAATCTGTTGCTTAAGTTGACTGACTGCACTGGTTGCTCATTTGCTATAATTGCCGGCCGCCCAGCGTCTAGCTAGCACCCCAGCGGCTAGTGAACAAGCTCCGCCCACCTCTGCCATGTTCTTCAGACAGCTTGGAGAGGGAGCGGATCGGAAAGATGGCCCTTGATAGCTGGCGCTGCCTTGCTACTGTGAGTGACACACTGTACTGCACCAGGCAGGCGGCCTCAAGTAAGTCTAACACTGTCTACTTAAGTAAGTTCAAGTTGTGCATCAAACACAGCCTCTCTCTGTGCCCCTCAAAAGCTGCCACTGTGCCCATCAAAGCTGCCACTGTGCCCATCAAACACAGCCACTGTGCCCATCAAACACAGCCACTGTGCCCATCAAAAGTAAGTATATGACAGTACCAAAAGTGAAAACCATGTAACAGATGCTGAGGTAGCCAAAGTTTAGATAACTACTATTCTGCTCTTCCTAAGGCAAAGCTGTGAGTCATATTTCAACAACGTATTATTGTGGAGTCTGGTGGTCTGAGTCATCAGAAACATCAGGAAAATTGTGAACACTTAATAATGGCTGCTGTAGGTATGCAGACCCTACAACTCAGAGCAGAGATCTAACTCTTATGCCCCGTACACACGATCAGACTTTCCGACAATAAAACCATGGAATTTTGTTTGAAGGTTGTTGGCTCCAACTTGTCTTGCATACACACGGTCACACAAATGTTGGCCAACAATTACGAACATGGGAACGTGGTGACGTACAAGACGTACGACGAGCCAAGAAAAAGGAAGTTCAATAGCCAGTGCGGTTCCTTTTGCTTGATTTCGAGCATGCGTAAACATTTGTGCGTCTGACTTGTGTACACACGATCGGAAATTCCGACAACAACGTTTTGTTGGCGGAAAATTTGGGAACCTGCTAGCCAACATTTGTTGGTGGAAAGTCCGCCAAACAAATGTTCGATGGAGCATACACACGGTCGGACTTTCAGCCAACAAGCTCACATCCAACATTTGTGTGTCAGGGGCATTAGAGTCCCTGGGAAATATAAGAAACCAATATAACAAACCTTGAAAATAAATCTTTTAAAGCCCAGGTCCACTTTTTTTAAATAAATTGTGGCCCAGCAGATATGAAAATAAAAAAGCAGATCTGTTTTTTGGGTTAAATGACATCCTTCTTGTGAGCCCAGGTTGTCATGTACAGGCTGTATTGGACACCTCCCTTGGAGGTACATCATTATGCGGGCTACTATCACAGGACAGGATAATTCTCACACAGTTCCAGCCCCTAAGGACCCTGATATTAGTGGACTGGTGGCCAGAAGACTGCTGGAGAGAAAAAGATATATATATAATAGATTTTTAAAAGACTGAGGCAGAGAAGGAAGGGAAGCTTGGAGCTGAATTAAATTATGTTGATGATGCATTTACTGTATATCAGCATAGTAGTAAAGAAGGAGTGAGCTTATGAGGGTGTCAGGAATGGAATGCTGTAAAGTTGCCCTTTGGCTGTTCTTCTATTACAAGCAAAACTAACAAAAATGTTAATTGGTTGTATTTAGTGATTGGTCTCAATGTTAGGAACTGCTTCCATTTTTTTAATAAGATTTGGATTCTTCGGCATCTCTTATGTAATACGCTGTATAAAAAGAATAACAACCAAAAAATTGAAGTTTTCTTCTGTATCATATAACTAATATTCACAACGCAGAAAAAAATTCCAGTTCCGTCGACATGACGATAAACAGAAACTAATTTATAGAATCTATTAAACCACCAATGTGCATGCATTCATTATATACAGCTTCATAATAAAAACAAGAGGCCTGAGATTAATTGGCATAAAAATATAGTTATAAGTCTTCAGGTAGAAATAATAGCAGTGTGAAATAAAAAGCTTTTGAAAGTCATTCGAGGTCTGGTAAGAAAGCTAGGCCGTGAACCGTCCAGATGCTCGACAAGAGAAGATACTAACCTTGCAGAACAAAGTATTTTTCATCATGCTAGTCTATTTAATTAAGTGAAATGACTTGTGGAAACTACAGAACAGAAGAACAAGTGCACAACATAATACACTTTAAAGAAATCCAAATAGCCATAATACCCAGTGCCGGAGGCTGCTGCTGGATGGATATTAGAGAAAACAGTGCAGTTTTCATTTTAATGATGCTTTTATATTCAGGCAGCTTAGATGTATTTGTTTTTATGCAGGGGTAGGCAACAGTAGACAAAGACTGGTCCTTGGTACAGCAAATACCCTCAGCAAGACATCCAACATTTTTTGTTCAAGGAAAAATATAGAAGCTGCAAATTCTGCAAGATCCATACTGTGAGCACTTGTAATATATGAGTATCCTACATTAACCCCCTATAAAGCTTGTAAAGAGGCTGCACCTCTAGTACTCTGTGTAAGTTATATCAGCTCCCTACCAAGGCTTGAGACAGGCAGAACCTCCAGTATTCTGCATAGCTTACAAGTCCCTACCAAGTCTTGAAACAGATAGGACATCCAGTTCTTTGTGTAGTTTACATCAAGTTCTTACTAAGACCTGGGACAAGCAAGACTTCAAGGTTGCTGTGTATTTTGGAAAACTTTTTTTTGCACAGGCAGCTTGCTTAATACTCTATGTAGCTTACATCCACCCCCCACCAAAGTTTAAGACAGGCAAAAACCCATGTACTCTGTTAAGGCACATCAACGCCTTGCCATGAGTTGAGACCAGCCTACCCTCCAGTATTTAGTGTAAGTTACATCAACACTTTACCAAGGTTTGAGACTTCTCCATTTCTCAGTGTAGGCACATTCAGTACTTTAGTTGTAAGTTGTATGAATCTCCTATCAAGGTTTGAAATAGGTAGCACCTACAGTAGTGATTTAAGCGTACTACAAATAATCCAAGGTGTGACATACAACAGCACCTGCAAAACTACAAGTAGCTTACATACATGTACTCACATACATGCATACACACACAGACATACATGCATCATGCACACACACATAGACATACTGCACACCCACACACACACACACACACACACACACACACATGCATGCAGACACACACACACACATGTATGCACACACACACACACACATGCATGCACACTCACACACATGCACACCCAGACACTCACACCCACACCCACACACACACATGCATGCAGACACACACACACATGTATGCACACACACACATGCATGCACACTCACACACATGCACACCCAGACACACACACCCACACACCCACACCCACATGCACACCCACACACACACACACACATGCATGCAGACACACATACACATGTATGCACACACACACACACACATGCATGCACACTCACACACATGCACACCCAGACATGCACACCCACACCCACACACATGCACACCCACACATGCACACCCACACACACACATGCATGCACACCCACACACATGCACACCCACAGCCAGACACGCACACCCACACCCACACACATGCACACACATGCATGCACCCACACACACACATGCACACCCACACACATGCATGCATACACACACACATGCATGCACACACACATATATAAACAGACATACAGTAGATAGTCTTTTAAAAAAAAAAACGTCCTTTACCTTGGCTCTTCCTGCTGTGTACTGCACTGTAGGGGGAGACAAACACACACATGTATGCACACACACACACACACACATGCATGCACACTCACACACATGCACACCCAGACACGCACACCCACACCCATGCACACCCACACATGCACACCCACACACACACATGCATGCAGACACACACACACACATGCATGCACACTCACACACATGCACACCCAGACACGCACACCCACACCCACACACATGCACACCCACACACACACACACACATGCATGCAGACACACATACACATGTATGCACACACACACACACACATGCATGCACACTCACACACATGCACACCCAGACACGCACACCCACACCCACACACATGCACACCCACACATGCACACCCACACACACACATGCATGCACACCCACACACATGCACACCCACAGCCAGACACGCACACCCACACCCACACACATGCACACACATGCATGCACCCACACACACACATGCACACCCACACACATGCATGCATACACACACACATGCATGCACACACACATATATAAACAGACATACAGTAGATAGTCTTTTAAAAAAAAAACGTCCTTTACCTTGGCTCTTCCTGCTGTGTACTGCACTGTAGGGGGAGACAAACACACACATGTATGCACACACACACACACACACATGCATGCACACTCACACACATGCACACCCAGACACGCACACCCACACCCATGCACACCCACACATGCACACCCACACACACACATGCATGCAGACACACACACACACATGCATGCACACTCACACACATGGACACCCAGACACGCACACCCACACCCACACACATGCACACCCACACACACACACATGCAGACACACACACACATGTATGCACACACACACACACACATGCATGCACACTCACATGCACACTCACACACATGCACACCCAGACACGCACACCCACACCCACACACATGCACACCCACAGCCAGACACGCACACCCACACCCATGCACACACATGCATGCACCCACACACACACATGCACACCCACACACATGCATGCGTACACATACACATGCATGCACACACACATATATAAACAGACATACAATAGATAGTCTTTTTAAAAAAAAAAAAAAACGTCCTTTACCTTGGCTCTTCCTGCTGTGTACTGCACTGTAGGGGGAGACAAAGAGCATACACTGCTTTCACTAGGCTAATGTGAGGAGCTCCCTGCGCAGTGCAGATTACAGTTCGGAATCAGCTGACGATCTGGGAGCTCCTCTCTGCCGCCCCTCCTATCAAAGAGTACAGGGGGCCCTCAAGGGCCCCCTGCAGCAAGGGACCCGGTCGCCATGGCGATCTCGGCAATAATTCCGCCACTGGTTCCAGACTACTAGTGCCCAGGAGGTAAGGAGGGAATCACCAAGGAATTAAGTGAAATGTGCCTTCTCTATTTGATTGAAGGCTATCCCCTACCTGGTAAGCCACCTATCTAGGGTCAAAGTTAGGGTCTCTCTACTACTTCACTCTCAGGTGTCCAGTCTCAATCTGAATAAATCTCATTGGGACTTACTATTAAAGGCAAATTAATAATCAAGAATCAGACCCACAAATTAATCCACAGGGTTTCTATTTCAAGGGGTGGGAAGTGAGTTCATACATATTTCTATTCTTTAATATGATCAGAAAAAAATATGCTAGAGAACAGATTTCTCTGAAGCCTGTTCAGAAACACACCTCCTGGAGTTCCCCACTGCTCTCAGTGGTTCCTCCCGCTGACCTCCACATCACTACTGTGTCCTGAGGGTCAGAGGGAGAAACCACTGAGCGCAGAAGGGGATCAGGGGTCCAACAATCCAAAAAGTGTTGCATTCTAAACAGACTTCAGTGAAATATGTCTCTTCAACAGAATTGCATTTATGGTACGGCAGCAGGAGAAGTATTTACTCTTTTCTTTTAAAGGCACTACTTTATGGCTAATTTAGTTTTCTCAGAGTTGCTTTAAAAATAAATAAAATTGACCCAAGCCATAATTTTGTGTAGCCGACCGCCGCCGGGACTCGTATGCTGCTTGGGTCAGAGAGGGACACAGGAGCCTATCAACAGCTGAGGGGGAATTCTTGCCCCCTCCCTCTCCTCACTGAACCCTCAGTATGCCTCATACAGGCAGCCGGCCATCCTGCTCCCTCCCTTGCTTCCTGACACCTTAAGTGCACCAAGTAAAGTAACTAGCTGAAGATTCAAGGCCTTCTTTCTTATAGACGCAAAGAGGGACTGCAACTCATTTGCCCTCAAGTCACCGGTGCCATACAGGCACACACATATACCCAGGACTCAGGATATATAGTGAATGCGTGGGGTAGTCTGACTTGGGAGTTACAGTTTTGAATGCTAAACTAGTTACGGTGTTTACGGTTCCCTGGGACTGTGGTGTTAGGGAACAGAAGGGAGAGGTCTGAGATAAGGAAAGGTTATTCCTCTGCCCTCCTCCGGCCTGGACCCATAGAGCTCAATTCAAGTAGAGTTGGTGGTCAGCAGTGGCGGCTGGTGTTTTTTTTTAGGGGGGGCAAACAACCCCCTGGGTGGCCGGTGGCGGCACTACCCCCTATCTAGGTAGCGGGTGAGGAGATTTAGTGTGAAAATAGCAAATATTCATTCGCTATTGTCACACAACTGGGCGGGATCGGGGGGCAGTTCCCTGCCCCCAAGCCCACCCTTTTTTGAAGCCTATTAGGGCCTCCGTCTCTAATCATGTGCCTTAACCCCCCCATTGGAATCCATAGTCTGGTGCCCCTGTATGTAGATCAGGGGGCCGGACACAGTCCTAGCTACCAAATACAAAAACACATTTTTTATACTTTACTATATCAAAAATGGGTTTGGTAAGACAATCAAGTCAACGATGCTTAAAATAATTATGCATACTTTAATAATGTACCAATTACATTCCATTATAAACAAATATTCCCCTACATGATTAGAATAGATATTCCGCAATTTCAAATACACCTCAAAAAAAAGTAAACATTACTTAATTATTCTTAAGTAACATACTTTCTCTCTAATTACCATCCATTTTTGATTTAAGTTCAGATCGTCTTCATTCTACTGAGATTAATATATTAATTATCCTTGAGAGAATTAATTAAAAGCCTTAGGTTTAATTGCAGTTTATGTTCTAATGATGGCCAAGTATAGTTTACCACCCTTGACCTTCAACCTAGCAGTCAGCAGAGGGCAACAGAATTGCGCACATCATAAATGCCCTCCCCAGCCCTGACACTACATATCTCATGCACAATGCTAATAAAGAGTAAGCACGATTAAAAATATAAAAGCATGACAATAATATTTTCATTCTATAAATGTTTAGAAAGTTGACTGCAGCTGACTGAACTGTGGGTGATGGATTACATTTTTCTTTGTCCCCCAAAACAATTATTTGCAAATTCTCAAAATCAATGCAAAGCCCCTGAGAATCTGGAGGAGATAAGTCCAACTCCATAGAGAATGAGGGTCAAGGTCTAGAGGATAACTCAGTAAGTATGGGGCTGCATTAGTATTAGGGAGGGTAGCACAACAATAAAAATAGCACAGGGCATTAGGGAATAACATAAAATGTTTTACATTTTAAAGTATATTTAAAACACAAAATGTTTACCTTTGATCAGAGCAGGGAATCGTTAGAACTTTTCAGGCTATTTGTTTTTTTTGGGGGGGTTTTATGCTGTTTTTGTTCTATAGTGGAGATATCCCTCTACTTCCTATCCTAGAGTCAGAAACAGGAAGTGAGAAGAGAAAATATTTTCAAAGTGAAAGAAAAGCCCGCTCGTAAACAGTTGTCGCCAGAACAGTTTTCATCATTAGATTTCCCCTCTATCCTCATTTGGGTGACCACCGTAACAATTTGTCATCACTTTTTGTGTGAAGACAGATAGAGAGGGGCAAATATACCTGGTAGGGGCAGCAATAAAAATCTTACCATTTCCTACTTCATCCAAAATGTAAAAAACAAAAACAAAAAAAGATTTTAGCTTTAGATACACTTTAAACAAATGCTTTATTTTCGTTGTAACAACAGTTCGATATAGATAGGAGATTCGACGCTGACAATAACAATCTGTGTCCATTGAACATGTGGTCGAATGTGCCTAAACTTAACTCTATTAGTCCAAGATTATTCTACATAGAAAGGAAAGATTCGACGTAGAAAGGAAAGATTCTCGCCATGCTGACGTAATACGCCGGCGTAGGGGGAGGAGTTGCGGCGGCGGCGGTGACACAGGCCGCATGGAACGCCGGCGGAGGATGAGAGCCGGGAAACGTCTAGCGGAGGTGAGAGCCCGCTTACACGCCACCTAAGCCCGCCAGAAAGCGTCCCTCCTGGGGCCACCCTTGCCGCCGGAGCTTTGAACCCCAGACCCCATTCTAAAGGGGAGAAATGGTCCGCCCGTAAATTCGCCTGCTCAGCCGTCTGGCTGGCTCACACCCCCCGGAAGCATTTTATGCAGCTGTAATTCCCCTAGCAACTTCGCTGTGTTTCAGTGCCTGAACGGGAGAGGAAGATCGGCCGTTCCACCACAGCTGCATCCTTGCACGCGCGGCAAAAATAGCAGGTACCTAGAGGGGATTTTAGAGGGGCATCCCTCTCTCAGGTATGAACTTTATTTTTATTTCTGTCATTTGATCTGTATGCGCATAAAGATAAAGTCATCTTGATTCCTGTAAGGCTTTCCTAAACACGGATCTTCTGAGCCATGGACTGTTTTCTTTTTTTTGTGCTTTGATGATTTTGTCTCCTGCTGGGCTGTTTTAAATTATGAAGTGATAAAACCACAAAGCTAGCCTTTTGACTCTAATACTAGCTAAATACAGCCGTGGGTCTGGTACCAGGACACTCCGACCATAGCAGGGAGCCAAGTGTTACCACTGTCAAGCACCTTATTGCACTATCAATCAGCTGCTTATGGTCAATGGTTTGCTGGCACATAGAAAGCTATAAAGTCACAAAGGTGGATCTGTATGAGTATAAAGATAAAAGTCATTTTGATTCCTGCAAGGATTTTCTAAACATGGATTTTCTGAGACATGGACTGTTTTCTTTTTGTTTGCTTTGATAATTCTGTCTCTTGCTGAGCTGTTTTAAAGTATGAAGTGATAAAACAATAAAGTTAACCCCCTGGGTCTGGTACCAGGACACCCTGTCCATAGCAGGGAGCCAAGTGTTACGATTGCTAAACATCTTACTGCACTATCAATCACCCGATTCTGGCCAATGTTTGTGCGCAAATAGAAAGCTATAAAAACACAAAATTAATTCGCCCTTGATCTTATTCTGCAAAACATAGACAGGGTGCGTGGTCATCCTAATTACAACGAGGAGCCAAGTATTACTACTGATAAATACCACACGGCACTTTTTTCATGAAATACAAAGGCCCACAGTTGAAAGCTACGAAACTGCAATATCAGCGGTTAAAGCGTGAAAAGCCATTGACAATAAAGAGGATCTAGTATAGTAAGAGTGGATGTGGCTGAGAGACTCTGGTGAATAGGGAAGCAGGAGGAAAAGGCTATACACAAAGCGTGCAAGGGAGGCCACGGTACCTAGACACACAGAGATAGACGTCACGAAACGGGCAGACCGGGATAAAGCAGCTTTATTTGATGCGCAACCCCCTACATACATCTAATCATTCCAGGGTAAAATGTCTAGATAACAACATTTCGCACAGGCGAAATTATTCTTGCAGACACATTCCCGTTGGACTATTTTTTTGTGGAACATAAAAACCTAGATCAGGTACGAGAGTCTCAGATTGAGATAGTGACCCTATCAGACCATGCACCCCTGTCGATGTCTATTAGACTCACGGGCACCCCAAGGCGTCCAGCCTCATGGAGCCTCAATGACGGCCTACTGGCAGAGGCCGCCACGGAGGAAACCATCAGGAGGGAAATAACATCTTTTTTTGAAATAAACGATAATGGTGAGACCCGCCCGGCATCACTGTGGGAAGCACACAAATCTTATATGAGGGGGATCTTTATTTCAATTGGAGCAAGAAAAAAAAAAATTATTAAGGAACATAAAGAGAAATTGCTAGAAGAAGTCCGCAATTTAGAAAAAGAGCACAGGAATGAAATAACAAGAAGACAAGATACCTTCCATAGATTACTGAATAAAAGAGAAGAAATAAAAAAACGGAAATGGATATAGAAGCTAGGAAATGGTTCCATAAATTAGATACGGATCAGCACAGGTGGGGTAACAAAAATAGTAAAACATCTGGCAAAGATGCTGAAAAATAAGAGAGAGATCAATTACATAGATAGGATTCAGAATGAATCGGGGTCAATGGTTAATGTCACCAAAGACATAGCCACTGAATTTAAACGTTATTATGAATCCTTATATGATGTAAGGCCACAAGAGCAGAATACACAAACCCAGTTAGAGGCATCTAGGAATTTCGTCAGGAATAGTGCGGTTCCTGTTTACCACTAGAGGATAGTCTCCACATGGATAGGCCTATGACCGAACAAGAAATCGCCGAGGCATTGAAGAACTCCCCTACTGGCAGAAGCCCGGGGCCAGACGGTTTTCTCATTAACTTATTATAAGAAATTTGCAGATATTCTAATCCCCAGGCTCTGCCAGTATTGGAATCAACTGGGAGGAGAGCATAGAATGGACAAAGAAGCCCTAATGGCCTCAATAACACTTATATTAAAGGAGGGGAAAGATAAAACGCTGTGCTCAAGCTACCGCCCCATCGCCCTATTGAATACAGACATAAAGCTCTTCGCGAAAGTTTTGGCGAATAGAATTAAAATTAAGATGTCGGACTTGATTCACCCAGATCAAGCTTACACTAGCAATTAAAAGGGGAATGCAACATGCAAAAAATGCAATTTGATAAATTATATTCCCTTGCTGGACCAGATTAAAAAACAAAAAAAAAGTGCAACAAGGAAAAAAAAAAAAACAAAAACAAAAAAAGATTTTAGCTTTAGATACACTTTAGGGTCCTGTTTTTTTACACTACATGAATGCAACATGCATGCAATTTGCCATCAAATGCCAAGAAAGCATAAATATATTGTAAATTAGTGGGATAGTGTTAAATCATTCCTTTGGCATCTTTTGAAGCTAAAGCTGCACTCATTTTGTTCTGTTATTTGCAAAAAAGCTATGGAAATTTTGATGTAGAGGCCTCGCCTGAAAATATTTTATTCCTTTATACCATCTTGTCATCAGTGGCACACTAATTGCTTTAAAAATATTTATTTTGCAGAGACTTTACTTTGAATTTACTTTCACAATTGCTAGGTTCTTTTGTTGCAGTAAACTTGGCATCTATGTATTACGTATGTAGCAGGGAGCTGGCTATCTTACCTGCCGCATCAAAAGACACTCTGCAACATTGTTGCAATGAGACTGTTTCCCTCTAGTGCCAGCTAAGACTCTGTGTCATCACATCCTGCCAACAGAGTAATTAACACCAGGAAGCAAAGCATACAGGAAAATGTAGTTCTAGGACTCAAATTTCATTAAGAATTAACTGTATGGAACTACAAAAGACCAGCATGCTCTGAGAGACTCCATTTTGATTTCCTGAGGAGAATTCAGACAGCACGAGGTGGAGGAAGAGATCAGACCTGAGGGAGAGTTTCTGTCTCTCAGGTGATTTCACCACTTGATTTAGGCCTCCGCAGCCAGTCGGGACATCCAGTCTGAGAGAGGGGGATCCCAGGTGCACATCCAGGCGCACCTGCACCTACGGTGAAGCATTCCAGTGTGGGGTGACCAGTCGGGTCGCCAGGAGAGCCTGCTGTTCCAGGACGTTTGTTTGGGCCTTGACCGCAGGGTTTGGTGAGAGGGCTTTTGCCCATTTGCAGGAAACAGGGACACTGCACCACAGAAGAAGTTAAATGGACACTATATATAGACATCATTGCTGTTAGTCATCGTGCTGACACTTATAGTGCCAGGGCTAAAGGATAAGGCCAATTATTTCCAGGGACACTGTATACAGACACCATTGTCCTTTCACCTTACTGAGAAAGATCATGCCTTCTTCACTTGATAATCCGGGCCAGTTGTGTTGTTTGGCCCTGCTATTTAGGAGTTTAAGTGCACCAACGAAAGTGGCTAACTGAAGACACAAAGTTTTATCTGTTCTTCAAAAGGACTGAAGCTACTAGTGCCATACGGACCTGCACACACATATTCAGGGCTCTGTATATGCAGTGGGTGTGTGGGACAGATTATCTAGGAATTTAAGCCATTACATGTTGATTTGAATGTGTTAAAAGTTGGGTCTGTGGAGTCAGGGGACAGAAGAGAGAGGCCTGACACAAAGAAAGTCAGTCCTCTGCTCTCCTCCTGCCTGGACTCATAGAGCCAACCTGGGTAAAGGTACCTAATCTGATAGGGATTGCCAAATTGTGATTTATTTGCCATGTAAGTGGGCCTCTGCTTTTGGAGTTATTCTCAGGTGAAAACAGCCTGAATATAGTATTGAGCTATATTGCTCATAGCCTCAGTTATTGCTCTCCTATTGCATTCCTTGAACATATATATTGTTACTGTTTGTCACTTTTCCACAGAAATATTGCAGTAAAGACAATTTCTGTGTTTTATCATACCGTGTGTGTTTCCCACACTTTGCACTTATGCCGTGTACACACAGCCAGACTTTTCGACAGCAAAGGTCCCACGGAATGAATCCGTCGGACAATTCAACCATGTGTGGGCTTCATCAGACTTTTGCCTTTCGAAAAATCAGACGAACTTTAGATTTAGAACATGTTTTAAATTTTTCCTGACGGACTCGAGTCCGGTCGAAAAATCCTTTCGTCTGTATGTTAGTCCGACGGACGAAAACCGACGCTATGGCAGCTATTGGCTATTGGCTATGAACTTCCTTATTCTAGTCCGGTCGTACATCTTCATGGTCGAATCCATCGGACTTTGGTGTGATTGTGTGTAGACAAGTCCGATTCAGACGGAATTCAGTCCGTTGACAGCTGTCAAAATTTCAGAAAGAATCTCCACTGTGCCGGACAAAGCAAACCTCCTTATGGCCATTGTTCTTCCCTTATTCTGCCCCTAAACACTTCCCTCATAAATTATCTCATGAAATGACACTTAAATGTTTTGTGCAGAATTAAGTTATAAAAATAAATATTAACAGCGACTTTATCCGTGCCCATCAGTGCAGCCTTACCTGTGTCCATCAATGCAGCTTCACCTGTGCCCATCAATGCATCCTCACCTGTGTCCACCAATGCAGCCTGCCTGTGTCCGCCAATGCAGCCTGTCTGTGTCCGCCAATGCAGCCTGCCCATGTCCACCAATGCAGCCTGCCCGTGTCCACCAATGAAGCCTGCCCGTGTCCACCAATGAAGCCTGCCTGTGTCCACCATGCAACTTACCTGTGTCCACCATGCAGCCTGCCTGTGTCCATCATGCAGCGTACCTGTGTCCGCCATGCAGCATACTTGTGTCCACCATGTAGCCTATCTGTGTCCATCATGCTGCCTACCTGTGTCCATCATCCTGCATACCTGTGTCCATAATGCAGCCTGCCTGTGTCCACCATGCAGCCTGCCTGTGTCCACCATGCAGCCTGCCTGTGTTCACCATGCAGCCTGCCTGTGTTCACCATGCAGCCTGCCTGTGTTCACCATGCAGCCTGCCTGTGTTCACCAATACAGCCTACCTGGGTCCACCATGCAGCCTACCTGTGTCCAACATGCAGCCTCCCTTTATCCACCATGCAGCCTCCCTTTGTCCACCATGCAGGGGAATTGAGGAAGAAGATTGCCGGCTGGATGATCAGAGCGCAAAGGAACATCAATGGAACAGCTTTGTCATGTCAATGGCATACAGCCCCCCCTCGCCCAGCCGGGGAACTTTGATACACGTCACACGTCCCAGGTGATCTGTCTATTAAAGTCCTGGGACCAGGGGGCGGGGCTGTGTGGGACAGCGAGTGTTGAGAACACTCTGCTATTGAAATAAAAGCAGCTAGTGATGTTCCTCGCGCTCTGGTGATCCAGCTGCCTGCTCTCCTCTCTTCCCCATGGCAAGCGCTGTAAGAAGTACTCCCATACAACCTGCCTGCCGGTGGTGCTCCCCCCCCCCCCCCCAGCACCCAGGCAGCCCTTCTTCGCCAGCTCTCAAAATCCACTCGCAAAATGCGAGCAGGCAAGTAGAATTTTTAAGGGGTGCATATTATATATATGTATATATATATATATATATATATATATATATATATATATATATATATATATATATATATATATATATATATATATACACAGTATATTGAGGAAGGGAGGGTTTACATAACAGCAGAGCTCTGGTTTAGAAGATGCAAAAAGAAGCAATTAGAGACAATTATGTGACATTTTTCTACCTATAGGTCCTGGTTGTGTATTGTATTTTTTAGATGTATTTCCCTTAGTTCATTTATTTCCATAGAAAATGCAAAAGACCTGTTTGAGCCATAAAAAATTACCGTGCTTCCCAAATCAGAGGATTGAGATTATGGCGATTTTTAGTAAGACTTCACATTATATGCCTAAATCACATGTTTCAACACAAGGATTGCAGGCCGGATATGGCCTATTAGGCCATTTCATGTGACCCTCACACCTCTCCTGAAGCTGTAGCACCCCCCCATCTTCACCTCCACCCCCTCATCTCCGCCTGCCCTAGTCTCAACATTCAGCAGACTCAGGCAGCTGACTCCAGCCCTCCTCTGGTCCTCCTCCGGTCCTCCTCCAGACCCTGCACTCTCTGCTTCCCAGCTCCGCTCCCAGTTTTTTTTAATGGCAGCAGCACAAAGTAAGGGGGGTGCACTGTGATGAAAGGGAGGATGGGGGACTCTTGACTTCTGACGGTGGGGGGTTCTTGACATCTGATGTAAAAGGAAGGGGTGCTCTGGACATCTGCACGGTTTAGGAGATATCCCTGTATCCCTGCCCTTGCTTCAGTTGTACTGTGCAGTTCCCGGCGGCTCCTGCGCGCGGGAGTGACGTCATTGCGGCTCCGGCCAATCTCTGCGCTGGAGCCGCGATACCCAGAAGTAGCCCACGGGAGAGATGTCGCCGGCCGGAGGGGGAGACGAGGACAGCTGCGGGGTCTTCGTTCTCGGGTAAGTAATTCATAATGAGCTAGTATGCTATGCATACTAGCTCATTATACCTTTATGGTACAGTTTTTTTTTTTTTGCAATTGTTGATGAAGGTTTACAACCACTTTAAGTCTTAAGTTATTACTAAAAACAGTAATAATTAAATACACTTTTTAATATTATAAAGATTAAATACATTTATTTAAAATCAGAGACACAACCTGCCCTTTGAGGGCAAACATAATGCTGGTGTGGCCCATGATGAAATTTAGTTTGACACCCCTGGTCTAAAAGCTTGGAATTTAGTTAAGGTTTTGAAGAATTCCAAGAAACCTGGTATGCTTTTCAGGTCTTTTGATGCGGTGAGTTCATTGTGGCTATTTCATCCTTTTTTTTCAGGAGGTTGTGGTAGCAGATGGCAGCATTTACTTTGCAAGGGAATTTTTACCTTGCGTGATATTTTTCCCCTGGCTTACTTAACACAGTGAAAATTCACATTGCAAAGAATACCCAATCACGTGCATGAAAAAAAAAAACTATATTTTTGCTTGCACACGATTGGATGATGGAGGTCAGCAGAGCATCACCTCATTCACCAAGCTAAGGGAAAACACCCTTGCAAAGTGAACAGTCTATTTGACTTCTGGAAAACAACTCCTTTATGTCAACCCTATATGGAGTGATGGGGACCTTACTTTACTTTTTACTAAATAATTTGCACTACGCATTTGCTGAAAGTGTTGGAAAAGAAAATCAGCATGTCTGTTTTTTATTGAAAACAAAATGTAAGCTTTAATGAAGCGAAAACAAACCCGGGTCATGCTCCACGAAAAAAAATGGTCAGTGCCCTAAGAGACAAACAACCCCTGTTTGAAAAGGTGTGGACCCCTTGGCTTTTCTTTTTTTTTTGCATAAAAGTTTTTATTGAAAAACATGAAGTATACAAACTTAAGTATAGTTGCGCAAGTAAATCGCATACAGAAGTATAATATCAAACAAACATTATTGATTAAACTATAATGATGGATCATAGCCATTTAATCAAGCCTTACAAAAGCGGGTGGGTCAGTTCAAACAGTTTAAACTTATGTGGGCTATGTCCGCCTCCTAACTTCAAGCTGGAGCCTGTACTCGATGAGAAGTGGAGAATTCAGTATAGACAGAATAGAAAGGAAAGTAAGTAAAGATATTAAGAGGAAGAGTGAAAGTTCCTATACATTGTTGCTTCATAGAGAGTGGTTGAAGACATACAGTGGTAAGACTGCTAGTGATTTATCTTTGATAGATGTAACAGGTCGATTTAAGTTGGTACTTAATAACGAGTGTAAAATTTCAATTTTGTCACCCGATCATTGTCATGTATTCCTGAGAGAATCTATATCCGAACCAAGGAGACCAGGTGTTAGGGTAGCGCTCGACTTTTTCCTCAGATTGGGCCCTTGTATCTTCCATTTCACAGATGAAAGAGATTTTATGTAGCCATTCTTTCAAGGTGGGGGTGGATGTAGCTTTCCAATATAATGGAATAAGCGACTTAGCCGCATTTATCAAATGCCTAGAGAGGGAGTTCTTGTATTTTCTCAAGGTAAAGTTGGAGATGTGTAGTAAGCAACATGCCGCATTTAATGTAAGTTTGGTCTCCGTGATTCGGTATATCATCTCTATTACTCTATTCCAATATGGTGTTATTCTCTCACATTGCCACCAGATATGCAACAAGGTGCCTTTTTCCTTATTACACCACCAGCATGTATCAGTTGATTGGGGGTACCATTTGTGGATCTTTTCGGGTGTTGCATACCAATGAGTGAGAATTTTATATGCTGTTTCCTGCATTCTTGTACTAATAGCACATTTTTGACCCAATATACAGGCTTTTTCCCCATTGTGCATTTGTGATGTCCATGTTCAGGGTGTCTGACCATCTCTCTCTAAACCTATCGTTCGTCACTTCATTCAGGTGCTGCAACCACTCATATACTGTAGAGGTAGTTTTTAACCCCTGCTCCCCTTTTAGTTACACTGACTCCAACTCAGTAAGATTTCTGGTAAAATGTTTTTGACATTTTGCGAGGAGTTATTGACATATGCGCGTATCTGGAAGTATGTCCACATAGGTAAGGATGGTATGTTATTGTCGTTCCTGAGGTCGGTCAAGTCTTTTACTGTCCCGTTGTTGAAGCAATGGAGTGCGAGGAGTGGGAGTTGTTTGTTATTGGGTTGTAGAAGTTGGTTCCCCATTCCTGGTAAAAAATCTGGGTTGTTTTGTAGAGGGGTGAGGGGACCCTGGGGAGGAGAAAGCTTGTCCTGTTTGGATAGAAGGTGAAAGATTCCTAAGGTCGTCCCTATTAAAGGGTGGTTTCAGGACTGACATTGGATCGGTGCCAGGTTGGACTCCTGGACAGGTGTGGCCTTGCCCCTTTGCTCTCTTTTCTGATTCTCTTCCTTTCCTTTTCTTAATTCACTCTTTGCTATCTGTTTACTCAGGTGCAATATAGATCCTCTAGTCAGACCCTTTGTCTCGACTTTAGGGATTCTGTCTAGGTTTTATATGTGACATTATATCTTTAAAGGATACGTTACTGATACATTTGATTTCTCTAAGTATATCATTTTTTTAGTCTAGTTTTAGATGACATTGTGGTCACAATGTTTGCTATAGTTCCATTATTATGTCTATAGCCTGCCTTGGTGGTCAGGTGGGTGGGTGTAGTCCTGCCTGACCACTCCGCCGAACATACAATGTTGGACTGATGTAAGGCCTATTGCTTGTTTGGCCTCTTTTTGAACTCTAACCAAACATGATTTGCAATACAGGTCTCATCATGTTTGATCACTTTGGCGCAGTTCCTGGTACCCATTGACGGACTTCCATGGATTCCTTTAAACATGCCATCGTTGATAACTTCTTGTTTACTGTTTATGTTGACAGAGCCATTTTGCACTCTTTTGTATTATATTATAAGGTTTTCTGAAAACTGAATAAAAAGATTGAAACAGAAAACAAAATATAGTGTTCCTTGTATGTTCACAATAGATTGTAGTCTGGTGTCTTATTCCAAGACGACTAATGAATCCTTCGCTGCCTTCTACAAATCTTCGTATACATCCAAGGTGACTACTTCTTAAGCCTCATTGCTGCAGGTCTTAGACACAATTGATTTTCCAGCCTTTTCTCCAGAGGTTAATTCATCCTTGGATGCATACACCACTAAAGTGGAAATACAATTAGTAATAGCGTCCTTTAAGACTGGGAGACATCTAGGTCTTGAAGATAGGTCTGTATTTTAGATGAGGCATTTGTAGGCATATGCCTAGGGCAGCAGAGTTACCGGAGGTAGCAGAAGGCCACACAATTTTAGAATGATTCATTTTTCTTAATATTTTTCCCTTGTCGGACCAACTCTAGATATTTGTAGGTAAATCCAGCAAAATTACTCTGTGGAAATGGGTTTATTGAGAGAAGTCATAAGATGTGTAGGTCCAGCAACATGAGGTCACCTCTCTTCTTTGATTTTGGTTGACTTTACAGTATTACCACTGTATCTTACATATAGATGAGGCAGAAAGCTGCTTCAGTTAGCATTCTTATTATATTTTTTGCAAAACTGTGAGATGAGGGGCGAAGCTTATATAAAAGGAAAATAACATTCACATGAGCCCTTCTTGAAGTACAAATAAATAAACATCAAGTATAGTGGTCTTGGCTTCAGGTTTGTACTGTCACTAAAAAAAAAAAAAAATACAACTTAGTGATTGGGAAACTCTTAGGAAGCCACACTCTTGGTCTCTTACATGGTTACAACCAGTGGCGGCTGGTGCTCAAAATTTTTGGGGGGGCACAAACAAACTGAAAACGACTGAAAAAAGAAATAAATTGCAGCCACTGTGCCATCAAACGCAGCCACTGTGCCATCAAACGCAGCCACTGTGCCATCAAACGCATCCACTGTGCCCATCAAATGCCACCACTGTGCCCATCAATTGCAGCCACTGTGCCCTTTAAAGGCTGCTACTATGCCCATCAAATGCTGCCACTGTGCACATCAAATGCTGCCACTGTGCCATCAAATGCTGCCACTGTGCCCATCAAAAGCTGCCACTGTGCCATCAAATGCTGCCACTGTGCCCATCAAATGCTGCCACTTTGCCATCAAATGCTGCCACTGTGCCCATCAAATACAGCCACTATGCCCATTAAAAGCTACCACTGTGCCCATTAAATGCTGCCAATGTGCCCATCAATCGCTGCCACTGTGCCCATCAAACGCAGCCACTGTGCCCATCAAATGCTACCACTGTGCCCATCAAACGCTGCCACTGTGCCCATCAAATGCTGCCACTCTGCTCATTGAATGCTGCCACTGTGCCATCCAATGCCGCCACTGTGACCCCCCTGCCCGTTCGCCATCTGCCTGGCACTAACCCTGTCTCGGTGGGGCAGCGAATGATGGCGGTGAGCTGTGTCCTCCCAGCGGTGTTTTCATGTGTCTCTTCCCGTCCTCTCCTCCCGTCAGGCGTCCAATCACAACGCCTGTCATTTCAGCCAATCGGGTGACGGGTAACAGACCCGAGCACCTGATTGGCGGAGATGTGGTTCAGTGTTAGGACAGCAAATATTCACTCGCTGTTCTAACACACCTGGGTGAACTGCGAGCGGCAAGGATGGCGCTCGCAGGTCACCTTTTTTGACGCCTATTAGAGCCTAGGGCTCTAATCAGGTGCTTCAAAAATACGCCCCCCGCTTTAATTCAGGCGCCCGGTGCCCGAAAAGGGGCCGAGCGCCTGAATAGGGGGTGGCAGTGGCAGCCAAGGATAGACTCATTCTATGCATGAATCTATCCATTGGTCATAGAGGGGGTGGTTGGAGAGAGGGGGGCGCCAGTGCGCCCTTATGGACGCATCGCCACTGTTTACAACTTACTGGTTGGCAGCATGTGCATGAATAGAATATATTCTGCACTGTTTCAATTACAAAAGAGGATTTGGCATGGACACAATTTTTCTCTTGGATTTAATTTTGAATCTCTGGCCATTCTAATAAGAATGTCACATTATTTTCTGGGTGTGAGCAACCTAAAAGTGAAGCTGATGAAAGTCTATTATATCTGATGGAATTTGGACCTTCCATATGAGCTATTCCACAACTCAACCTTCTCTGGAAAATTAGCAAATCTTTACATTTATTGAAACAACTATACTTTTATAACTATTCGCTTATATTGATTTGTTTAAATAGCCAAATACTTTAAAGTTTTCAATGTCCACCTGTGCTCCCCCCACCCACCCAGAGAACATACGATTTAAAAAAAATAGCTCTTTTTTTTTGGGGGGGGGATCTTGTTCTTGTTACAGGCGGAGTCAGCCTAGCAGTCAGATATCTCAGATTGTAACAGAGGAAAAATATGGTGATGCTTTAGAAATAACAAATATACATTAATCTCCACATGCAAAAATTGTACATGTTTCCCTTTAGGCACTTACAGTTTCTCACAAAAGTGAGTACACCCCTCACATTTTTGTAAATATTATATTACATCTTTTCATGTGACAACACTGAAGAAATTACACTTTGCTACAATGTAAAGTAGTGAGTGTACAGCTTGTATAACAGTGTAAATTTGCTGTCCCCTCAAAATAACTCAACACACAGCCATTAATGTCTAAACCGCTGGCAACAAAAGTGAATACACCCCTAAGTGAAAATGTCCAAATTGTGCCCAAAGTGTCAATATTTTGTGTGGCCACCATTATTTTCAAGCACAGTCTTAACCCTCTTGGGCATGGAGTTCACCAGAGCTTCACAGGTTGCCACTGGAGTCCTCTTCCCCTCCTCCATGACGACATCACAGAGCTGGTGGATGTTAGAGACCTTGCTCTCTACCACCTTGTTTGAGGATGCCCCCCAGATGCTTAATAGGGTTTAGGTCTGAGAAATGCTTGGCCAGTCCACCACCTTTACCCTCAGCTTCTTTAGCAAGGCAGTGGTCGTCTTGGAGGTGTTTTTGGGGTCGTTATGTTGGAATACTGCCCTGCGGCCCAGTCTCTGAAGGGAGGGGATCATGCTCTGCTTCAGTATGTCACAGTACATGTTGGCATTCATGGTTCCCTCAATGAACTGTAGCTCCCCAGTACCAGCAGCAGTCATGCATCCCCAGACCATGACACTCCCACCAACATGCTTGACTGTAGACAAGACACACTTGTCTTTGTACTCCTCACCTGGTTGCCGCCACACACGCTTGACACCATCTGAACCAAATAAGTTTATCTTGGTCTCATCAGACCACAGGACATGGTACCAGTGATCTATGTCCTTAGTCTGCTTGTCTTCAGCAAACTGTTTGCAGGCTTGCTTGTGCATCATCTTTAGAAGAGGCTTCCTTCTGGGATGTTAGCCATGCAGACCAATTTGTTGTGTGCGGCGTATGGTCTGAGCACTGACAGGCTGACCCCCCCATGCCTTCAACCTGTGCAGCAATGCTGGCAGAACTCATACTTCTATTTCCCAAAGACAACCTCTGGATATGACGCTGAGCATGTGCACTCAACTTCTTTGGTTGACAATGGCCAGGCCTGTTCTGAGTGGAACCTGTCCTCTTAAACTGCTGCATGGTCTTGGCCACCGTGCTGCAGCTCAGTTTCAGGGTCTTAACAATCTTCTTATGGCCTAGGCCATCTTTATGTAGAGCAACAATTCTTTTTTTCAGATCTTCAGAGAGTTCTTTGCCATGAGGTGCCATTTTGAACTTCCAGTGACCAGTATGAGAGAGTGAGAGCGATAACACCAAATTTAACACACCAGCTCCCCATTCACACCTGAGACCTTGTAACACTAACGAGTCACATGACAACGGGGAGGGAAATGGCTAATCGGGCCCAATTTGGACATTTTCACTTATGGGTGTACTCACTTTTGTTGCCAGCGGTTTAGACATTAATGGCTGTGTGTTGAGTTATTTTGAGGGGACATCAAATTTACACTGTTATACAAGCTGTACACTCACTACTTTACATTGTAGCAAAGTGTAATTTCTTCAGTGTTGTCACATGAAAAGATATAATAAAATATTTACAAAAATGTGAGGGGTGTACTCACCTTTGAGATGCTGTATATGGTTACATTTTATTTTGTTCATTGAAAATCAATGAAAATTCTCCACATCCCACTCCTTGTTTGACCTGAATATAAATCTAGAAAGGTCTCCAATTAAAATGTAAAAAAGTGAAAAATGTGGATCACTTAGAACATTTTATTGGTTAATTAGCAGCATTAGTGCCATCAGTATCTTGGACATTAAAAGAGGGCAACAATGGAAAAAGAAGACATTTTTAAAATAAAGAAATATTGGTTGAGAGGTTATGGCAACATCACAGAAAGATAAAATTTAATTTCAAATCTAAGTGGGCTACCACTAGTTTTAGTCAGACAGGTTGATAATGAAAAAGATTCAAATTCAAATAGGTTTATAACAACACACCAGGTATTATTATATTTTTTATTATTATTATACGCGATTTATATAGCGCCAACAGTTTATGCAGCGCTTTACAATGTATAGGGGGACAACACAATTACAGTACAATTCAATACAAAAAGGTACAGGAGGGCCCTGCTCGTAGAGCTTACATTCTAAAGGGAGGGGGTGGTGGTACAAAAGGTAATAGCTGCAGAGAATGATTTGATGGGGGTGGTAGACATAAAATTTTAAAGATGTCAACAGCCAAGCAGGAAAAGAGGTCATGGTAGACCCATGAAGCAGAAAGAGCAGTCTATAGTAAAATAAGAAAAAAAGTGTCCGCTAGAGGATCTGAGCAGCTTTCACAAGCATGCCTGCTTAAGTTGCAGGTGGTTAATCTAAGAACTTCCTTATAAATAGCATAAATGTAACAGTGTGAATAAGTATGGAGATGGAGATAAGTGAATTAAAACATTTTGATTCTTAGCAATTTATGGATTTTAAAACCAAAACTTGCTCTACTGGGAAAAATCTTCCCTGGTCAATGTGAAAATAAATTATTAGTAATTTGAAAGGATTGTTCACCTTTACAAAAAAACTGCCGATGCAGGTATGAGGTGTTTGTAGATAAAAACAAACTGTGTGGCTCTGACTAATGTTGAATAATGCTCTTGCTATAGGTGTAGGCCATTTACATACCTGCCAAAGATTACTATTATTATTATACAGGATTTATACAGCGCCAACAGTTTACGTATCGCTTTACAACTTGAGGGTAGACAGTACAAATACAATACACTTTAATACAGTAGGAATCAGAGGGCCCTGCTCCTTAGAGCTTACAATCTAAGAGGGAAGGTCAAGAGATACAAGAGGTAATAACTGTGGGCGATGTGCTGATTGAGAAGATAAATGTACAGTTGTTAGGTGGGTGCCAGATAGGCTTCTCTGAAGAGATGAGTTTTCAGGGATCGTCTGAAAGTGGATAAAGTAAGAGAAAATCGGACAGATTGCGGTAGAGCATTCCAGAGGATGGGAGAGGCTCTGGAGAAGTCCTGAAGGAGAGCATGGGATGAGGTGACAAGAGGTCTTGGGAGGAGCAAAGAGGACGATTAGGTTGGTATTTTGAGACTAGGTTAGAGATGCGGTTTGTGAGGTGGATGAGCCTGGCAGCAGCGTTCATGATGGACTGAAGTGGGGATAGCCTATTTAGAGGTAGATGACTGAATGGCAAAGATGTCTGAAATACTCCCAGGACATTTCTAGAATGTTGAGTGAGCCTAGTCATTACTGCTCACCCCCACCACCCCCAATATCTCTCATTCAAACTCCTCACATGCTCTTTCTCTACCCCAATGCAATAGCTTTGAGATCAGAGTATGAGAGCTCACTCCTGTGATGGTGGAGGTGAGCAGTAATGACTAGGCCTCACTTAGCAATGTCCTGGGAGTATTCAAGTCTGCTTTGGGCAGCAAGGTCCCAAATGTCAAATATAACAATTGTTTGTATTGGTATTACACTGCTGACATCATAAAATGCAAGTGCATGATGAGACCCTAGAACTCCTTTATAAGTCCAATTTCTTAACCACTTGTAAACAGTGCAGGCACACAGTTAACCCTGATTGCTAGCACTGTATTAGTGTCCTCATCACAGATCAAAAAATCCAAACACAAAACAAATCCAGTTTCTTTAGGCTAACTGTGAATAGCTGAAAAATTTTACAATTTGTACACTTGGTTTGAATTGAATTGTCAGCTCTTTGAACTAATCATAGTGTTTCCTAATGTTTCCCTATAAAACTGCAGGTTTTAGACTGTAACAGTAATGTGTTTTATCAAAACTGAAGAAGGTACCTTGTCTCCTACAGATCCCCAGATAGAAGGAATGATTGAAAATTGGTGCCCTTCTGGTTTTAGTTCCTTGACTCACTGCACCAGAGGCCACAAGGTGAAGGCAAACCAGTGCAAAAGCCAACAGTCAAGCCAAAATAAGACACACTGACCAACAACATGCTCGATCGGGGGAAAAAAACCAAGGCTGCTATGTGCCAAGTCAGGAACAAAATTGATGTCAAGTACTAGTCAAGGTCAGAACTGATGGAGCAGGTGACAGGATCTCAGGGATATAGGAACACAGTAGTACAAGGGGTCCAGGAACAGAAAAACTTAGAGGCCAAGTTGCACAACAATATATTCGGACAACTTCTCACATTCTAGGAGAGGTTTGAATGTCTAGGAGACCAATTAATGCAGAACAGGTGCCGGAGCTTATTAAGATTAATTATGTCAGAACAAGTGATGGTTCCTCCATAGACTATAGTGTTGGCAGCGCCTTTTTTTTCCTCAGCGGATGCTGTGGCTTCAGTCCAATAACAGAAAATAACAGTGACTTTGGTTCAAATATTGGCTTGACAATGACAGCATCTCTGATATTGAAAATGTATTTCTGCAATGGCTTTATACAGGGTGTGCTTTGAGCACACCTACCAACAGGCAGACTCCCTACTTTGCCTCTGGTGGCACTAGAAAAAAAAAAAAACATACCAGATATATCATGTAAACTTGTTAAAGCCCTGGACAGACAGGAAACAGGTGACCTCCCTGGCTAGTGCAGGACTTGAGCCTCGGGTTGGGGTGGAGAGTGTCCAAGTAGTTGCAGAGAAATAAAGAAAAATTTTCATACTTGCCAGGGCTCACTTTTTTCTGGCCCTACCGCATCCCAGAGGCTCAAAGGAAGGCCGTTTCAGAGGAAGTGAAGAAGATATTAGACCTGGAGATTATTTTTTTTTTTTAATTGTTTATTTAAAGAGTTTTACAGGGTATTACAAAATCAACTGAGTATCTTGAGTATTCATACAATAAAAAGGAAATAAAAGGTTTTACACTGTCTTCAGAAGGATGCGAGGTATAACAGGACTCATAAACATTAACAACAATAAATTTGTGAGTCAGATAAACAAAGGCTTATTATGATTACAGGCACAGAATTCCAAATTCACCTATAGGTTGTATCATATTTGCGAAAATTTTCCCAAGGAAATCAAAGCAGAGATTCCGTGGACAACTATAAGGTGGAGATAGATCTATGGAGGATATATTGTGGGAGATGTTGGGGCAGTCAATCATAGATTAGCTGGGAGCGGGTCAGTTTCAAAGTCATCCCAAATCTGCCATATTTTGGAAAATTTCTGAACTAAATCATCAATTATAGCAGTTAAATGTTCCATTCTACGGATATCGGCTAATATTAAGAGGGTTTGTGGGATTGTAGGGGGAGAGGTAGAGAGCCATAGTTTTGGAATAGCACGTTTGGCAGCTAGTAATATAAAAGACATCAGTCTCTGTTTAGTTTTGAGGATACCTGGTAGAGGGAGCCCCAAAATATAATGCATGGGGTTCAAGGGGATGGGATATTCCAGGAGTTTTTCCAAAAGTAATTGAATCTGGGTCCAAAACTGAGTGATTGGAGGACACGTCCAAAAAATATGAAAGTGTGAACCCGTTGCATTATTACATCTCCAGCATTGTTTAGGAATCGTCGGGTTACAGGCGTGTAAATGTTCTGGTGTTCTGTACCAGAACAGCAGGACTTTGTAAGCAGTTTCCTTATGATTTACACAGCGGGAGATTTTAGAGGTGGATTCCCATATTTTCTCCCAGTCTAACAAGGAAATGTCATGCTGTAAGACTTGGGACCATTTCTTCATGTAATGGTGAGAATCAACTGTTAGTGGAGCAGCCTCGTGTAGTATCTTATATAGAGAGGAAACTAGGTGGGGTGCATAGGGACCATCAGCACATAGCATCTCAAATGCCGTCGGTTTCTCTAGGGATAAGGTAGGGGACCTGGTGGAGAAGAAGTGTCTGATTTGCAAATACGAGTAAAGGAGTGTCTTAGGGATTTGCTGTTTCTTTTGCAGCTCAGAGAAAGATAGCAGGTGTCTAGAAACCGGGTTGACCAGATGGCGCGATTGAAAGAACCCTGCCTGGGTCCAATGCAGCATACGTTCATAGGATAGACTGTCTGGGATGTCTGGATTAAAGAGGATGTTCATCAGTGGTGAACATGTAGAGGATAAAGAGTAGTGCTCAGAGCATTTCTTCCATATGGATAGTGTAAAGAGCATTGGGGCCAGGCAGATGCTTCTCAATTGAGGCATATGTTTATCAGTGGAAGGCGTGGTAACACTTATTTCTATCTCAGCCCACCTGGTGGATGCTTTCCTAGCTGTCCAGGAGGTAAGTATTCTTTTTTTTTTTTTTTTTTTAACAGAAAGGTTTTTTATTGAAAAAATAGTTGCAACAATTAACAATGACACAGTTCACATTGTCCAATGATATATACAGTCAGCATGGTCTATACATCACAAACAGTGCGTGTTGATAAAGATTAACGCAGAATCACAGTTTCCCTATCACTAAAATATAAGGCACAATAACGAAGTCGTTATTCCAGGTATCTTCTAAGCAGGAGGAAAAACCGGAGAGTAAGGAAGGGGGGGGGGGGGGGGACGGGGATGGGGCTGGGGGGGGGGGGGGGGGGAAGGAGTCAATATCCGGAACAACATTATCATTTGCTTTATAACCATGGTGGTACAACATATAATACAGTTGACACGTTTCATTCAACAGCCATGTGCATCGACCCATTGGGACCATACTTTGTCAAACTTTTTGGGACAGTTCCTGCTCTCGTATGTGAGTTTATAGAGGGGTAGGACCGAGTTTATTGTGGCTTTCCACATGCTCAGTGTAGGGGGGGTGGCCTGCTTCCATTTCAGGAGGATTTCCCTCCTGGCATAGTACAAGGCGTAGAACAGGAACAATTTTTCATGTCTTGAGGCCTCAATGTCCTCCATACTTCCCAGGAGTGTCAGGGCTGGGTCCGCACGTAGGGCCCAGTCCCCAAAGGAGTTCAGTACCTCAACAACGGCTCCCCAGTAGGGGCGCAGTACAGGGCAGGACCACATCACGTGGATAAAGGTTCCCACAGAGGTTCCACATCTTGAACAAAGTTCACTCGCCCCCGGGTATATCCTGGCCAGCCTAGCAGGTGTGTAATATGCCCTATGTAGCATCTTAAGCTGGATAAAGCGGTCTTTTGCCGAAATCATTTTTGTGGTGTAGTCTGATACAACATCCTCCCACATCTCCTCGGTCAGCTCAGGTATGTCGGCCCTCCACTTGTCATACGTCTTAGTCGGGGGGGTAATGTACGCAGCTGAGAGGTAAAAGTAGAGGGAGGACAGCGGTTTGTCCAGCAGTTTTGCAATAAGCAGTCTTTCCACTGCGTCCGTTTGGAGTGTCAGGGGGTTTGGGAATTGGGCTAGTATTGCGTGTCTGAACTGATAGTATCTAAACCTCATGGTGTTCGGTAGTGCGTACTGGGCCTGCAGGTCTTCGAATGAGCGGAAGGAGCTACCCTTAAAGACCTGCCTGAGAGTGATTATGCCCCTCCCCGCCCACATCTGGGGTTCAGGAACCCCAAAGAGGTGCGGCAGGGTAGGGTTACCCCACAAGGGGGTGTGGGGCGAGACGGTCGCATCCTCCCTGTATATCCCCCTCGACTTCTGCCATACCTGTACAGTGGTGCGCATCAGGGTCGTAGCCTGGGGGTGGGCCCTGGGCCCCCTATAGGGCAAGTTAGACAATGCAGCGTAGGACCCCAGGATTGCCGCCTCCAGAGTAACTGCCGGGTTTTGTTTGGGCTGGGAGAACCACCACCGGGCCGTAACCAGTACTGCCGCCCAGTAGTACAATTGGAAGTGTGGCAGCGCCAAGCCCCCCTGAGACAGGGGGAGCTGGAGCGTTTTCTTTGCTAGTCTGGGGGTCTTCCCAGCCCATACGAAGGAGGAGATAATGGTGTCAATCTTCTGGAAGAAAGCTTTGGGGATCAGGCAGGGGGTGTTCCTAAAGAAGTAGACGAATTTCGGAAGGTATACCATTTTTAGGAGGTTCACCCTACCCACCGGGGACAGTGGCAGCGTTTTCCATGTCTGGCACCTAGTGGCAAACTGCGTAAGCAGAGGGGAGAGATTGTCTCCTATGTATGCCCGAGGGGAGCTCTTAACTATCACACCCAGGTATTTGAAGTCATCTACCCACTGAAGGGGCGTGTTGGTGGGGTTTTTGGGGTTAGTGTCACTAAGGGGGAAGAGGACCGATTTATCCCAATTCACTCGTATGCCAGAGAATTTCCCGAACTGTTCTATTATTCCTAGTGCGGTCTGGAGTGATGCTTCTGCGTCCGCTAGATAAAGCAGGGTGTCGTCGGCATACAGGGATATTTTCTCCTGCAGCACGCCAACCTCTATGCCCCTCACTCTGTGGTCTTGGCGTATCAATATCGCTAGGGGTTCAATCGCCAATGCGAAAAGCCCTGGAGACAGGGGGCATCCCTGTCTCGTTCCTCTGTGCAGGCTGAAGGGAGGAGACAGCAGGCCATTGACCCTAACCCGGGCAGTGGGATTTTTATACAGGAGTTGGATCCAGGAGATAAACCTGGGGCCAAATCCGAAGCATTCCAGGACATCCCATAGGAAGAGCCACTCGACCGAGTCGAATGCCTTTTCGGCGTCCAGAGCTGCAACCAAACCTCTGTCCCCCTCCTTTGCCATGTCTATGTGGGTAAACAACCTGCGGATGTTAATGTCGGTCCCCCTGCCTGGCATAAAGCCCGACTGGTCTGGGTGGACCAGCGCCGTAATCACTCCGTTCAGTCTAGTTGCCAGGATCTTGGCCAGCAGCTTAGCGTCTACGTCTATCAGTGAGATTGGGCGGTATGATTTACAGAGTTCTGGGTCTTTCCCTGGCTTGGGAATGACTACTATAACCGCCTCGGACATAGATTCCGGGAGTGCACCCTCCCCCAGTGCCGCGAGGAGCATGGAGTGTAGTCTAGGAGCCAGTTCTTCAGCATATGTCCTGTAGAACTCTGTGGGAAATCCGTCTGGTCCCGGGGTTTTCCCCGCTTGGAGTGAGGCTATGGCCTGTTGTACTTCTAGTATGGTAATGGGCGAGTCTAGTTGGGATCTGTATGTGTCAGTCAGCACTGGGAAGTCAACGTCAGAGAGGTAGATATGTAGGTCTTCCATGGAGTAGTTCACTCGTGTGGAATATAAGTCTGCATAGTAGGTCGTGAAGCTCTCGCTGATCTCCCTGGAGGAGGTCATTCTGACCCCAGCTCCGTCTATCAGCGAGGGCACACTCATGGAGCCTGTCTGTTCCCTGGCCAGCCATGCCAGTAGCCTGCCTCCCCTTTCACCCTCCTCAAAGATTCTCTGCGACTGTTGGAGCATTTTTTTCTTAGTAAGTGAGGTACGCATTAACATGACTTCCCTGGTGCTGTTTTGGAGCCTGTCGTGGGCCTCCGGGTCCCCCGTTAACACAAACTGCTGTTCTAGGTTGAGTGCCCTACCTTCCGCTTCCAGAATGTCCGCCTTCAGCTGTTTTCTAATTTTCCCTATGATCTTCTGGTAGTGCCCCCTAGAGGAGGCCTTAAAGGCATCCCATACCACCGCTGGGGAGGCTGTACCCGGGTTGAGCATCCAGTATGTTTCCATCTGGTAGCGGAACTCGGAGTCCACCCTAGGGTCGGATATCCAGAATCTGGATAGTCTCCACAGCCTGTCCCCAGGAGATCCCTCCAGGGACAGCCGGAGGAGAAGTGGGGTGTGATCAGAGATCCCCCGTGGAAGAATGGAGATTTCCTGTACCCTGGGTAGGAGAGGTGCCCCTGCGTATACCAGATCTATGCGTGAGAGAGCTCTGTACGTGGCTGAGTGGCATGTGTAGGATTTCTCAGAGGGATTCCTCCATCTCCAGAGATCCGTCAGCCCATAAGTATCAGCCCAGTTCGAGAGATCCGAGGTGGGGCCCCCAGATGAGTTGAGGCGGTCCAGCCCCGGATTCGGTGTCATATTAAAATCTCCCATAAGCAGGAGATTGTCAGTCCCATAATTTGCCAGGAGGCGACTTAATTTATGAAGCAGTTTGACCGAGGCAGGGGGAGGGATGTAGATGCCCACAAGGACCAGTTCTAACGTTTCAATCATAGCATGCAACACTATGTATCTGCCGTCCGGGTCAAGGTCCAGCCCCAGGAGTTTAAATGGAAGTGATTTGCGCACCAGTATGGTGACCCCTCTTGCAAAATTGGAATACGTCGAGTTATATTGGTGTCCCACCCAGGGCTTTTTTAGACTAAGGGTTTTCTTGCCCACTAGATGTGTTTCCTGGAACACACAGATATGAGGGTTGTGGGTCTTCAAAAATTGAAATACCAGGGACCGCTTAACTGGGGAGTTCAAGCCCCTGGTGTTCCAGGAAACAATCGTTAGTGACGACATAGCATGCCGGAGATAATCAATAGCGGGGCAGGCCCGAGGCTTTCACCCGACCCGGACAGAGCATAAACCCACAATTCAATTGTACATAGAGAGCAGCTCCCAAGGAGCTTCGGTGTCAGAGGCCCTAGTGACTGTGTCAAGCATATAAGCATTTTTAGATTTATCAAATAATAGTAGTAATAAAACCAATAACTAAAACAAAAAAACAACAGCGCCCCCCCCCCCCCCGCCAGCCCATGTAGAACAAAGGGTGGCTTTCCTTCCCAAAAACCACACGGCAAGTCGCCATGTCATGGGGGTAACGTGTGCAAGAGGCAATTTAGACATATGTCCATCGGCCCCTCCAAACTGGGGTCGCCCGGATATAAAATGTGGTGCCAGTCTCCCAGCAAGCTGGGGGTATGGTTCTTGAGGCAAGTGGCAGAGTGTCCGTTTCCAGCCTGTGCAGCAACCATAGAATAAGGAGAAGCAGTAGAAACCAAAACATAGGGGTGTAGATAAGGATGGCCGAGGTCTTCCCAGAAAGACAGGGGGATAAAAGCAGTAAACAATAGGCAGGGGGGGGAGTCCATCCTGAGAAGTGGAAATCAGCAGGGGGGGGGGGGGAGGGGGGTGCCTCATCCGCGTGCAGACACAGGCATCACCCGCTCATAGTCTCAGTGTCTAAGGGGTACATGGGTGCGGCAGTAGCCGCTATTAGGACCCCCCCACCCCCAAAATCAGGTACACAGCAGCAAAGGGTAGTAAAAAACACAGGGAACAGAGAGATGTATACTTGCTCATCCAGTGCGGACCGTATCCAGCCAGGAGGATGCTTCGGCCGGCGATGTGAAGAATCGCACCCTCTCTCCGTCCTGGACTCGCAGTCTGGCGGGAAACAGCATACTGTATTTGAGGTTCTTGGCGCGAAGCTGGGATCTCACGTGGTCAAATGACTTCCTCTGCCGCTGGGTTTCAATGGAGTAATCTGGGAATATGAGGAGTTTGGCATTCTCATACTTGAGCTCCCCCACGTTCCTTGCTTCCCTCAGGATTACATCACGGTCCCGGTAGTTCAGCAGCTTAAAAATAAAGGTGCGCGGGGGTGCACCCTGCGGTCCCCTTGTTGCAGGGATCCTGTGGGCACGTTCCACAACAAAGTGGGAGGAAAATGAGGCCCTGGGTAGAAGGGTGCGCAGCAGCTGTTCTGTGAACTGGGGGGTATCATTCCCCTCCGCTCCCTCAGGCAGGCCGATGATGCGCAGATTGTTGCGTCTGTTGCGATTTTCTGCATCTTCAGCACGCGACTCTAAATGCTTGACTCTGATCTTCAGGGATTGAATGTCGGCCGAGTGATCTCTCTGAATGTCCTCCGTCAAAGACACACGCTGCTCAACTTCTGTCACTCTGCCTTTAAAAGCATCAATGTCTCTCCTAATCAGGCCCACCTCAATGTGCACATGATCAATCTTTTCAGTGAGGGCCGTTCTGCAGCCATTTATGGCTTCCAAGAGCGCTGCATGCTCCGGGGGGGCCTGGGGGTCTGCCACTACCCCTGGACTCACCTCCCCTGCTTGCTCTGCCATCGTGGGTGTGTGTGCTGCTGCGGCCTTCTCCCCAGCACGCGGCGGCGTGGGCCCGGTCCTCCGTAGGCTCTGTCGGCGCGCTGATCCGCCCTTTTTATACCCGGGCATGAGCGGGGGACTGCAGGGGTCCCGACAGATCGAGTGGGCACCGTTAAGGTCGTCTGGCACCGCTGGATCGGCGGATAGTTGGTCCGGGCGGCGGAGCGGTGTTAAAAGACGTCCGCTCCCGTCGCCATCTTGGACACGCCCCCCGAGGTAAGTATTCTTAAGTGTGAAGCATAATAATATTTTATGAGATCTGGAGCTCCTAATCCTCCCTTAGGTTTACGAGCCATGACCACCGATCCCGTCACCCGATGGGAGGCGTTATTCCAGATAAAACGAAGGCATTTTCTCTGGAGGGTTTTCAATTGAGATATCGGGATTGCTACAGGAAGCGTTTCAAACAAGTATAAAAGTTTTGGAAGTATCGACATTTTGAGGACATTTATGCGACCCAGTAGGGAGAGGGGAAGGGTGGTCCAGTGGCTTAGGAGTCGATTGATTTCCTGAAATAGTGGGGGAAAGTTTGCTTGATACAATGAAGAGTAAGAGGGCGTGATTCGGACTCCTAGGTATTTCAAAGAGTTGGGGCACCAGTGGTAACTGTACGTTTTTTGCAGTGAGGCTAATTGTGTAGGGTTAATATTAATGGGGAGCGCCTCTGTTTTGGCTGCGTTGATTTTGAAGCCCGATATCGCGCTGAAGGATGATAAAATATCTTGGAGATGGGGGAGGGAGGCAAGTGGGCGTGTTAATGTTAAAAGGACATCGTCCGCGAAGAGGGATAATTTATATTCCCTCTGTCGCAGGCAGACCCCCAGCCACGTCATGGCTTTCACGTATTGCTACTGCTAAAGGTTCTAAGCTAAGTATGAAAAGTAGAGGTGAAAGTGGGCATCCCTGTCTTGTACCATTAGTAAGGGAAAAAGATGGGGAAAAGTGAGAGGCGAGTCGGACCTGAGAGGTAGGATTCGAGTTAAGAGCTTGAAGGGCTCGTATAAAGGGGCCTGTGATTCCATATTTCGTTAGGATTGCGAACATGAAGGGCCAGCTGAGACGATCAAATGCTTTTTGAGCATCCAAGCTAAGAATCAAAGCAGGGAGTTTAGTTCTAGTCAGCAGGTCAATTAGGTCGATTGTGCGTTGTGTATTGTCACCTGCGTGTCTCGTGGGGACGAATCCTACTTGGTCCCTATGTATCAAGGACGGAAGGATCACTGAGAGTCTGTTAGCTAATATTTTGGTGAAAATTTTATAATCCGAATTCAAAAGGGCTATAGGACGATAGTTATCGGGGATGGATGGATCCTTGAGACCTAGAGATTAATGAAGAATCACAGAGTGAGTGGTCGAGCCAGATTGTGTTGGTAGCGAAGCACAACGGGACTCTGCGATTCTGCAATGATTTCCGGAAACGTAATGAAGTTTCACGGTTTGATGCCTACCCAATGCCCCGGGTAGATGAGCTTATTGAGAGACTAGGTCCAGCCAGGTATTTCACTACATTAGACCTTACCAAGGGGTATTGGCAAATCCTGTTGACTAAGGCTGCTAGAGAGAAAACTGCTTTTTCTACCAGAGGGGAGTTTTCAGTACAAAAGAATGCCTTTTGGATTGCAAACTGCTCCAGCCACGTTCCAGCGAGCAATGGATAGGATTTTACAACCTCACAGGAAGTATGCAGCAGTGTACTTGGACGAAATAGTAATTTTTGGCAGAGACTGGGAATCACATTTGCCCAAAGGATACTACAGGAGGTTTGTACCCAACTTTGCCACGTTGTCGGCTCCATTGACTGATCTGACTAAGAGTCGGAATTCGGTCATGGTGGAGTGGAATGCAGATGCTGAGAAGGCTTTTTTGGAGCTCAAGTCGGCACTGTGTCAGCACCCTGTCCTGGTAGCACACAATTTTTCAAAAGAGTTTGTTGTCCAGACTGATGCTTCCGATGTAGGATTGGGAGCGTTGTTGTCACAGGTTGTTCATGGCGAGGACATCGTCTAAACAACTAAGGTGAGTGTGTAGCGAAGACACTTTTCTAAAGTGTGCGCTATTGTGTACATTTTGTTTTTTCCCAGAACTGTAACTGAGTTCTGAGGGTTAATTGTTTTAGATTTTTACTTTGGCGTGAGTTTGGCTGGGCTGTACTAGAGTTCTACCTGGTCATAGGTGAAGTGAGCACCTGTGACAGGCTGAGAACGCAGTCTGGTTGGACGCATTAAGTACCAATCTTTCTCTGAGCCAATCAGTGGGCACGTCTGGCCCCGCTGTGTATTCCGGGAAGGGGTATTTAAGATGCTGAAGTCATGTGTTCAGGGTTTGGCTTGCTCTTTGATTCCTGGTTCCGGTCCGGACCAACCCCACGAGGGGTCCCAGAACCAGGAGTGTCTGCTGCCACCGTAAGCCTGGTCACCCTGACCAGCCCCAGAGGCCCTCATGGTCTGGGGTGGGGATCCATCCGTTCCCGAGCCTCGGAACTGGCTAGTTCGAGGCACAGTAACTGAAGGAGGATTCTGAAGTGTCTCGGTGTCCTCTCAGGATTGGAGAGGCACAGAAACTCGTACAAGCGACCAGGGGAGGACTCTTCGGAGGAGGGCCATGAAGCTGGCTGCTCGGTAAGAGCCTGGGAGCTGAGATTGTATGGACACTAATCGAATCCACATTTCCTACAGTATCGCCGCAACGGCTGAAAGATACAGGTACCATAGGAAAAGTTCCTAACTCATTCTTCGGTTACAACATAGTCTGTGGCAGAGACTTTAACATTGTTCACTTGAAGTTTCACAACCTAGTCTGTGGCAGAGACTTTGCTAATTCTGAATTACTTGTTGGCTGCTAAATCTACAGACAAGGGTTTATCCAACAGTGAAGAGTCCAGTTGCGAGTGGCTACTCTCTGGATCACCTAAAGAGACATTTATTTGATGTCAGCAGTTCTGAAGTGCCTGAGCTTTATCACCCATGCCCTTTATTCCCAACTAAGAGACTGTGTTGTGTTTGAACGTTTTTTTGCAAATAAAAATCCTCAAAGGGACTTTGAATGTCAGTCTCTGCAATTACTGGGTACTAACCCTGGGAACCCCTAGACAACGAGCAACGAGCTACATAGGAGGAGGTAATCGGTAAGCCCAGAAAATACATAGCCGCCCTGCAGGGGTTATGGCGCTACAATTGCATAATTTTTTTTCTTAAAAACTCAAATGTGTATGTAACAGCAACTCCTTTTTCCCTTTGGGAACCCAATCATCTGGAGACACTGTGTGTGGTGACATCAGCGCATCCAGCTTCAGCTTCTTCCTACGCATTTTGTCAGATGTGACATCATTGGGGCATAAACTATCACCACACAAAATACTGTATGCTATCCATCACTAGTCCTCGCTAGCAGTCTGTCACTTCACAGGGAACCCCAGCTCATCCACACTCTTATTTATCTTAAACAGCAAGGCTCTGAAGTAATGGTTGCAAGCCACTCACTCTACAACCTGAGCAGAATTGAGCACCTCTGATTACAACAACTTGTAAAATCACACATCTGGTACCTTGCAGGCTTTCTAGGTTCATATTTCTATGTTAGCGCATGCTGTGCTTAGATGGTAACCCCATGCCTGGCTAGAATTTCTTGAGTAAATCGTTGGCATTCTGTTATAGATCAAAGTAGGTCTTTCGAAACTCCTTTGTTAAAGTGTAAGTAAAGTCAAAAATAGAACTTTTACCTACAGGTAAGCCTATAATAAGGCTTACCTGTAGGTAAAAAAAATATCTCCTAAACCTGTACGGTTTAGGAGATATTCCCCGTGCAATGCGCCGCTGACTGCAGCGGCGCATGCGCATGGGGGATTCTCGGCTGAAGGGCCGGCAGAATCCGAACCCTGCCGGGAAGAAATCTCCCGTGCGCATGCGCGGGAGTGACGACATCGCGGCTCCAGCCACTCACAGCGCTGGAGCCGCGACACCCGGAAGACACGCCGAGTCAACATGTCAGCGACCTCGGCGTGGACCAGGTGAGTTACCGACGCTTCGTTCTAAGGTAAGTATTTCATAATGAGCTAGTATGCGGTGCATACTAGCTCATTATGCCTTTTCCTTTACAGGTGTTACAAAAAAAAAAAAAAAGTTCAGCGGCTTTACTACCGCTTTAAAGCTTGTTTAGCCAGTCTCCTACTAGGTTTCCCAAAACAAACAAGCAGATCTTGTACCTTTTTCAGGGTCCCACTAGCAGTCAGCCTTTTCACCAAGCAGCAGGCTCACATAGACAGATGGAACCCCTTAGCATCGATCAGTTCGCATATATAAATGACTGTGCACAGCTCAGACTAATAATGTCTGGCTTAGAAATAGAAGCCTTTTCCCACCCAAAGTTCTACAAAGTCTCTTGGCTCCAAAACCCATAGGAGGACTTATTATGATTTCAAGAAAAGTTTATTTTCTTCATATCAGTCATAAACCCTGGAGCCCCTCACCATGTGTAGGTGAGAAGCCTTGATGACACATATACATGTATGGTATATAATTACCCAAACAGTGCCTGCATCTGATTGAATGCAGATGCTGTCCAGCCAACAATTTTCGGCCAGGCTCTTTTTTTCAATCCAGGGATGTTGGGCAGGAGATGGCTGCTATAGCCATCCACTGAGCAAATTTCATCCAGTCCAACAGGAACTAGCCAAAATTTGCTCTGTGTATGGCGAGCTTAAGCCAAACAGTTGTATATCTAATATTCAGGTATTTTTAATAAGATAGCTATAAGAAAAGTTATTTTGCTGCTGCCTTCAAGTGGTAAGGATGAGATATAAATATGTAAAATTTTAGATTTACCTGAGTAAATGTACAATTTTTAAATAAAGATAATTAGTAAAATGTTGCGACAATGTTGGGTTACGACAGTCTTGGGAAAATAGATTTGACTGCCACCACTTAAAGCAACCAATCGAGCGTTAGTTTACCCGGTCAGATTAGCTCGGGGTGAATTCCAGCTGGTTGCTATGGATCACAGCACTTTGCTCATAGTCATTGCACTTCTAGCTGCCTTATCAAATAAACCTGCTAGTTGTCAAACATTGTTATTTGAAGGAAATACAACTGTTTATATTATGAAGCATTATACTAATCAGATGGTTTATATTTTCTTTTGCCTTTCTTGGACAAACGTTCACACTTCTTCATCTTGCTTATCTGTTGATTGCGACAACTCATTTGTATTAGCAACAAGAAAAGAAAGTCATGTTTGCAATGAAAGAAATATTTACAGAATTAACCAAAGTTGTCACAGAGATTTTAATATTGTTTTATCAATACCAATATTGACTTATCATAGCTTGAAAAATTGCTTTTCTAAATGACATTTCATGGGACCGAAAAAATAAACAGAACATCTCAGTGTACTAAAGATTTCAAATATAAATTGTTGTATTTAATTTGTTTTGAGCTAATGGGCCTTTGGGTCTCTCATAAGGAATATTGGAATGTTGTAAAAAGTGTTAAACACAGATTGCTTACCGTCTGGTTCTGAATTTCCAATAATTCTCATACTTTATGGACACAAGGAATGGTAACTTTTATTAAACGAAGTTATGTGTGCAATGTTTTAAATCATCAGGAGGAAGATTATGATTTTAGATCACTGCTATTTCCCTATAAACATGTATTTTAGTGTAGCGGGGTTCTACCCCTTTTACTGGAAAAGACTACATCTCCCAGAATTCCCCAGGCCCCAGGGCTGCTGACTTCCGCCCGGGAGGCTGCTGGGGGAGATTATAAAAAGGAAGAGCGGAGACCGCCTCTTCCTCTTGGGACACTTCCTCTTCTGAGGCCTGACAGGACTGGCCTGCCTCTGCTGACAGAGCGTGTGACGCGGAGACTGCAGCCAGCAGAGACACCTGTGCGGACCGGAGCTGAAGGCCTGAAGCCTGGGCCTTGCAGCCGATGGAGTGAGACTCTCACCCCTCAGAGTCCACAGCAGCGGAGCGGAGACTTCCCCTTACTGTCGGTCGGACGGAGCTGATGACCGGAGTGCAGGGCTGTGACTGAGGAGACCGGACGCCGCCATTGAAGAGACCAGAGCCGCCATTAGAGGGACCGGATCGGAGGACGGTACCCCAAGGATTGGTGAGAGAGCCTGTAGGCTCAATCCTGCATTGACACACAAGTTTTATGCCTATTGAACTTCCTAGGCGCAATTTACCTCAGAGCAGCAATGTTACTTTTTGTGGATTACAAATGACACCATTTAAAGCTACATGTGCACCACCTCTACAGATTTATTGCCGGTGAAGAACACTGTACTAGTACAAGGACTGAGCTCTATTACTAGGGATCAGGCCTGGTCCGTTAGGTAGGCGCAGATAGATTTATTGCACCTCAGGGGTGCATAGCAGACGGTCGCCACGCTTGGCGCTCCGTTTCCCCATTGTTAGATTCATATACCTGTGTACATGTTTAAAGTGCATATTGCAGGGACCTGCTAAAGTATTGTGAGATATATGTTCAAATGCATGTTGCTATTCTTTTTCCTTACTGACAAAAGTAAAGCCAGTTATTCTTATCTCAGCAGTCTGCTTGTGAGTTCATACCAATTACACTTAGAGTATAAGCTAAGTTTTATGTGCATAGGGACGTACCCCTTTACTAACTGTGCCAGAGCGGGTAGAGCCAAATTGCCGGGGGTTGGTGGAGCTGTACTCAGGGACCCAAAACAAACCAGCGGCTCTCTTAACTGGGGGTAGCGCTACACGTGGGGGCTCGTAATCCGGGATCCTGAGTCAGCGGGAAAAGCCGCCAGAAGGTGCCGGCATGGACCCAATAGAAGTGGGACGGTGGTCCGCAACATGGGCCGCTGACCCAGCCGCAGCAGCAGTTATTGAACTGCCAGGGATGTGGCAGAGAGAGGCAGTCAAGCAGCTCATAATGTCATTATCCCCATGCCAGAAGTCATGGATAATGGACATGAGAAATGATGCTGGGTACACATACGCCTTAATAGAATGGAAGGAAGAGACTCCAGAGCAGTTCAGGAGCCAGAGCATACAGGCACCGAATGGTCAGCACTACCAATTGCTGCATGCGCTGCCGCGGAAGGGAGACTACTCTCCTATGAAAGCCATTCTATCCCCAAAGAAGGAGGAGCAGAAGGGCGCGGAAAGTCCCGCACCCACACACACTACTCTTAGTGCAGAACTGTGTGCTGTCCTAGGGGAAATTGTAACCCAGTGCAGAAGAGACCCCGGGGATTACCCAATGTCGGGATACAGGAAACTCCGGATGTTTTCAGGGAGGACACCTGTACCCTCGGGAGAAGAGGGATTTGAAGAGTGGTTAGATGGTGCCACGCAGGCCCTAGAAGAATGGGAGGTCTCAGAAGGCAGGAAGAAGCAAAGGATTGTTGAAAGCCTAAAAGGACCTGCCTTAGAGGCCATACGCAATCTGAAGACGAGTAAAAAGGATTGCACTGCCCAGGACTACATAGACATCCTGGAAGGTGTGTTTGGTGGGACAGAAAAAGTCACAGAACTTACCTATCAACTGGAACACTGTTACCAGAAGACAGGGGAGAAGCTGTCAGAGTACATGGGACGCATAGACAAGATCCTGCATAGGATTATCCTGAAGAAGGGGATAGATCCAGGGAAGGTAGATGAAGCCCGTGCCCAGCAGGTGATGAGGGGAGCCCAACCCTTGGACCCTGTCGCACTAATTCTACGTACCCGGCAGGATGGGAAGAGCCTGGACTACCCTGACCTCATCCGAATGGTCAGAGAAGAAGAGGCCATGTTGGAAGAGAAAAGGGAGAAGCAAGTGATGGGGTCTACAAAGTCTACAGTGGCCACGGTCAGGTCGGCCTTAACCCCTGAAAGAGACACAGAGGTAGATGCCCTGAAGTTGCAGATGTCCCAGATGATGGAGATACTGACATCTCTAGTGGCGAAAGAGACGCCCAGTCCCAAGAAGGAAACAACCAGGAGGGAATTGTTTCCAGCTGTTCCAGCACCAGCACCCCCACCTGACCACAGTGAGATGATTTGCTTCAATTGTGGAGGAATTGGTCATATTGCAGCTGTATGTGCCAGTCCCAAGAAGAAGAAGGCAGAAAGCCGCCAGCCGGCGGGAAACGCCAAAGGGCCCCGGTGAAGGAGTCAACCGGGTGCCCATCACCTTCAGTGAGCTCCAAGAAGCACAACAGAAAGAGAAAGCGAGGAGACCAGACCCCTCAGAAGGGGCCCAGGGATCCTCAACCAAGGTGCACTCCAGAGAAAGGGGGCAAGACCCCTCCGGAGAGACACAGCACTCCTAGACGTGAACTCTTCAAAGTGAGAGATAACAATATCCCTCAACGGGTTCACACTCCCAGTAAGAGGGAGAAAGTCAATGCATACCAGGCTCAAGAAAGGAGCAAGTGCAAATCAAGTGCTGGCAAAGCAAAGAGTCCAAAGAAGAGGACAGCATCAACTAGGCCCTACCCAGAGGAGCTAGTTGGTCCATCCCCTACTGTACCCATCCAGGTGGAAGGAGTGTACACGAAGGCCCTTCTGGACACTGGAGCACAAGTGACCCTGTTGTACAGGGACTTCTATGACAGATACCTGAGTCATCTGCCAATACAGAAGATAGAAGAGTTGGAGATAAGGGGATTGGGAACTCAGAGTTTCCCCTATGATGGATACTTACCCATCAGATTGACGTTTGACCCATCCGTAGCTGGGAAGTCTGAAGTGTTCGACACCTTAGCAGTGGTGTGTCCCCGCCCACCAGGAACCAGCAAGACGTCCCTGATTATAGGGACGAACACGGACCTAGTCAGAAGGCTTCTGACCCCCCTGGTGAAGAAAGAGAATCTTTCAACTCCCAAGATCCATCCCATGCTGAAGGCGGCCTACCAGCGGTTGGTCCTAGAGCAGAAGACCCCAAGTGAGGGGATAGGAAGGGTATGGAGGCTTGGAAAAGAAGGAGCAGTGTTACAGCCTGGAGAGGTGACCTGCATGAGAGCCACGGTGAAACTTACTTGGGAGCAGCCTGGCCCCTTTGTAATGTTGGAACCCGACCCAATGGAGGGTCACTCAGGTCTGGAGGTGATACCAGAAGTAATTTCACTGAAGGACCTGAAGAAGGCTAGAGGAAGAGTCCCTGTCAGTGTGAGGAACCCCACGGAGCAGCCTGTGGAGATCCCTGCCAGGATGCTTCTGGGACAGGTGAGTCCTGCTGTCCCAGTTGGCTGGTCAGAAGTGAAGGGGACGGGTGAAAGTGAAGATGTTTGGAAGAAACTCTCCATGGAAAACCCAAACCTACCTGGAGCTTGGAAAGAGAGAGCCAAGGCCCAGCTGACCAGATGGGAGAAGATTTTCTCTAAAGATGAGTTTGATGTGGGGTGTGCGAAGAGTGCCACCCACCGAATCCGCATGCAAGAGGACAAGCCATTCAGAGAAAGAGTGAGGCGAGTCCCGCTAGCAGATCTGGAGGATCTGAGGGAGCAGCTTGCGGAATTGAAGAAGACGGGAGTGATTAGGGAGTCCAGAAGCCCCTACGCCTCCCCAATTGTGGTAGTCAGAAAGAAGAATGGGTCATTGAGACTCTGCATTGACTACAGAACTCTCAACAGGAGGACCATTCCTGACCAGTACACCACGCCAAGGATAGAAGATGCCTTGCAGAGTTTATCTGGAGCTAAGTGGTTCAGTGTGATGGACCTCAAGAGTGGGTATTACCAGATCCCCATGCATCCAGGAGATAGAGAAAAGACTGCCTTCATAACCCCAGTGGGATTCTTTGAGTTCAACAGGATGCCTCAGGGCCTATCTGGAGCTCCTGCTACGTTTCAACGCCTAATGGAAAGGACTGTTGGAGACATGAACCTCATAGAAGTCCTTGTGTATCTGGACGATGTCATTGTCTTTGGAAAGACTTTGGAAGAACATGAAGCCAGGCTGGAGAAAGTACTGAAGAGGCTCAGTGAAGAGGGACTTAAACTTTCTCCAGAGAAGTGTCGGTTCTATCAGTCTTCTGTGAACTATCTGGGACACATAGTGTCTGAAAAAGGAGTGGCCACAGACCCTGAGAAGTTGGAGGCAGTTACTTCGTGGCCAAGGCCCACAACAGTTACAGAACTTCGGTCTTTCTTGGGGTTCTGCTCCTACTACCGCAGGTTTGTGGATGGATTTGCCCGCATTGCCAAACCCCTCAACGAGCTGCTGAAGACAGAAGGAGAGGAGGATGGAATGGGGCCTAGGAGGTCCAGTGAATCAGTCCAAGACCAGTGGAATTCAAGGTGTGAAGAGGCTTTCAGAACCTTGAAGAGAAGTCTCACCACAGCCCCAGTTTTGGCCTACGCTGATCCCACTAGACCCTATGAGCTACATGTTGATGCCAGCCATGAGGGCCTGGGTGGAGTACTCTACCAGGAGCATGAAGACCAGCTACGGCCAGTGGCTTATGTGAGCCGGAGCCTGACCCCCTCCGAGAAGAACTATCCCACCCACAAGTTGGAGTTCTTAGCCCTCAAATGGGCAGTTGTTGACAAGTTGAGAGACTACTTGTATGGGGCCGAGTTTACTGTAAAGACAGATAACAACCCCTTGACCTATCTATTCACCACCGCCAAGCTGGATGCAACTGGACACAGATGGTTGGCGGCGTTGTCTGGATTCAATTTCAGCCTCAAGTACAGACCAGGGGCTGGAAATAGGGATGCAGATGCCCTGTCCCGAAGATCCCATGTCATGGTCGATGACTGGGAAGACTGGACCCAAGTGGCACCAGATGGAGTGCGAGCCCTTTGTCAGGGGGCTGAACTCCAAGCCAGAGGAGGATCCAGAGCTGAAGAGATAGGAGTTACCACAGTGGGAGTCCCAAAGTGTTACTGTGGGGTAACTCAACTGGCAGAAGAGTGTCTGCCGAAGCTGTCCAAGAAGGAGTTAAGGTGTGACCAATTGGAAGACCCCATGGGGAAATTGGTCCTGGAAGCCCTGGAAGACCAGAGTCCAGAGGGACTTCGCCTTCACCCTTCTAAAGAAGCTCGCCAATTGAGGAGAGAATTGGACAAGTTACAGGTGCATCAGGGGGTAGTCTACCGAAGGGGCCCCTCTGATGGACCAGAAGACAAGTGGCAGTTGTTTCTCCCGGAAAAGCATCGAGAGACTGTGCTGATTGCCTTACATGACCAGCATGGTCACTTGGGAGCAGAGAGAACCTTCCAACTTGTCAGAGACCGGTTTTACTGGCCCTGCATGAGGGCCGAAGTGGAGGAGTATTGCCATTCCTGTGCAAGATGCATTCAGAGAAAGACTTTACCCCATCAAGCTGCCCCAATGGGCCATCTGCAAAGTGAAGGCCCAATGGATCTGGTATGCATTGATTTTCTCTGCCTTGAACCCGATTTGAGCGGATTGGGAAATGTTCTGGTGGTAACCGACCATTTCACTCGTTATGCTCAGGCTTTCCCAACCAAGGACCAGAAGGCCTCTACAGTAGCCAAGGTACTTCTGGAGAAGTACTTTGTTCACTATGGACTGCCACAGAGAATCCATTCAGACCAAGGAAGGGACTTTGAGAGTCGCCTGATCAGGAAGCTACTAGATTCTCTGGGAGTAGAGAAGACTAGAACCACACCATATCACCCTCAAGGTGATGCCCAGCCTGAAAGGTTCAACAGGACACTATTGAACATGTTGGGAACTTTAGAGACCGAGAAGAAGCAACACTGGAGCCAACACATTTCAGCTCTAGTGCATGCCTACAATTGCACCACAAGTGATGTGACAGGTTTTTCCCCTTACCGACTTATGTTTGGGAGAGAAGCAAGATTGCCAGTGGATTTGGCCTTTGGAATTTCTTTGGACCATGCCTCAGCTGCCTCCCACAAAGGATATGTGGACAGACTGAGGCGCAGTCTGAAGATAGCTTATGAAAAAGCTCAAGCGGCCTCTAACCAGAGGGGGGCCCGAAATAAGAGGAACTTTGATTTGAAAGTTAGAGTACAGGACCTACAGCCTGGGGACCGTGTACTGCTACGGAATCTAGGGATCCCTGGAAAACACAAGATTGCTGATAGATGGAGATCAGAGCCATATATCATCTGTAGGAAACTTCCAGGATTGCCTGTCTACAAGTTGAAGCCAGAAGGAAGATTGGGGCCTTTGAAGACCTGGCATAGGAATCATTTGCTCCCACTCACTGAAGCAGTCAGAATGCCTCCAGCAAGAGATGTACCTGAATCTGTTTCCATTCTGGATACCCCCAGGCCTAATACTAGGTCTCAAACATCCCAAGTTAGGAGTGGACAGGACCCCCAACCTGAAGAAGAAAGAGGAGAACTTGAATGGCTATGGCCTTCCTCAACTCCAGGAAATTCTGCCATAGATCTTCCACCTACTGAAGATGTGGAAGATAACACATTGAACCCAGAAGCCACAGAGTTTGTGCCACTCAGTGATGTGCCTGAGTGCTGGGAAGATATCCCTGGTCTCTACCCAGAACAAGAAGAAGATGTTCCAGAACCAGAGATGTTGCCAGGGTGTGTTCCTGGAGAGGTTCCAAGAGAACAGAGAGCTCGCAGGAGTGTGAAGCCTCCCAAGCAGCTAACTTACCCCAAGATGGGAGAAAGTTCAGAGGACTCTGTTACCACAGCAAGGAGAAGTGCTGAGAGCCCTGACCCTTCCGCTGTCCATTTAGTGGAGGGCAACCCCAGCTCGCTCTCTGGCACAGTTAAGCAGGTCGCACACACTGAAGTGACCTGTAGACAGGACAGCTCCCCATCTCATGCCAATTGGTGGGAAGCTCCTCTGTCCAAATTATGTGAAAATGTTGTTCCCGAAAAAGTTTGTAGTTTGAACACTATCTTTGGGGACCAAAGATTTAAAGTGGGGGGAGTGTGTAGCGGGGTTCTACCCCTTTTACTGGAAAAGACTACATCTCCCAGAATTCCCCAGGCCCCAGGGCTGCTGACTTCCGCCCGGGAGGCTGCTGGGGGAGATTATAAAAAGGAAGAGCGGAGACCGCCTCTTCCTCTTGGGACACTTCCTCTTCTGAGGCCTGACAGGACTGGCCTGCCTCTGCTGACAGAGCGTGTGACGCGGAGACTGCAGCCAGCAGAGACACCTGTGCGGACCGGAGCTGAAGGCCTGAAGCCTGGGCCTTGCAGCCGATGGAGTGAGACTCTCACCCCTCAGAGTCCACAGCAGCGGAGCGGAGACTTCCCCTTACTGTCGGTCGGACGGAGCTGATGACCGGAGTGCAGGGCTGTGACTGAGGAGACCGGACGCCGCCATTGAAGAGACCAGAGCCGCCATTAGAGGGACCGGATCGGAGGACGGTACCCCAAGGATTGGTGAGAGAGCCTGTAGGCTCAATCCTGCATTGACACACAAGTTTTATGCCTATTGAACTTCCTAGGCGCAATTTACCTCAGAGCAGCAATGTTACTTTTTGTGGATTACAAATGACACCATTTAAAGCTACATGTGCACCACCTCTACAGATTTATTGCCGGTGAAGAACACTGTACTAGTACAAGGACTGAGCTCTATTACTAGGGATCAGGCCTGGTCCGTTAGGTAGGCGCAGATAGATTTATTGCACCTCAGGGGTGCATAGCAGACGGTCGCCACGCTTGGCGCTCCGTTTCCCCATTGTTAGATTCATATACCTGTGTACATGTTTAAAGTGCATATTGCAGGGACCTGCTAAAGTATTGTGAGATATATGTTCAAATGCATGTTGCTATTCTTTTTCCTTACTGACAAAAGTAAAGCCAGTTATTCTTATCTCAGCAGTCTGCTTGTGAGTTCATACCAATTACACTTAGAGTATAAGCTAAGTTTTATGTGCATAGGGACGTACCCCTTTACTAACTGTGCCAGAGCGGGTAGAGCCAAATTGCCGGGGGTTGGTGGAGCTGTACTCAGGGACCCAAAACAAACCAGCGGCTCTCTTAACTGGGGGTAGCGCTACATTAGGTTTGCTGGTCCATAAAGAGAACTAGTCTCTACTGGGTTTATTCAAGAATTGAAATACAGTATATACAGCCTTCAAGTGATTTTAAAGGCAAAACGTTTTTTCCTTACCCTAGGCTCACATCTATGTTACACTGTGTCGCACACATGTGGGCATAGCAGCCTATTTATTTGAATTGTCTGCTGTGCCTGCATTTCCTGCATGACCGGGTCCCTGCACCTTTTTCAAAACCCAGCCACACAAAAACCATATGGTGCTTTGGCACCATGCATTTCCATGTGTGAGAAACCGCGCCAAATTTTTCAGTGTGTGGGGGTGCCTTTAAGAGGTATTGGCACCCCCACACATTTTCTTAAATCAGTGCATTTTGTGTGCAGCTGCATGTGGGAGCAGGAAAGCGGGCAATATACATGCACTCCCACACCTGCAAAAATGTGAACCTATCCTTAATGCATTCTCTGCATTAAGGTGAAAAACCTTTCAATACCTGTGTGCCCCCCCCCCCCCAACACTTAGATGAGTTTTCTCTTGCGCCAGCATTGTCTTTTCCATAGGCGTGCACAGGGGGTGTGTTGAATGTGACTGGACACACCCTAATCAACTCGTGTGCCAGGGCCACTGATAAGGTAGTACAGTCAACCCTCCTGTATCAGGCTCGGGTCCTACCAGTTTAAAAGGGGGGCCAGGTAGGAGGACCAGCTGTACTGCCTTATTGCAGATACCGATCCTCTTATTCCTCCCCCTGCAGCTCTGCCAGCTTATCTTTTACCCTCCAGCTGGGCTGAAGGGGGATTAGAGGAAACGGGCTGGTAAATATGTTGTCTACAGGCCCCTTCCTTTTCTAAATGAACACAGTGAAAGATCAGTACCGATCGCTCCTGTGTCCATTCATTACTGAAGCCTAGTAAACCATGTTTACTATGCTTCCATTTGTGAATGAATAGGAAGCCTGTAAGAGCTTCATATTTACTGCTGGCTTCTCCTCATCTACCTCCCTCCAGCTGAGCTGCAGGGGGATCAGGGGGGAAGGAGCTGGTAAATATGTGATTTACTGACCCATTCCTGTTCAGAATCAACACAGTGAGTGATCAGTACCAATCACTTCTGTGCCCATTCATCACTGAAGTATAGTAAACTGGGTTTACTATGCTTCAGTTTGCGAATGAATAGGAAGCCTGTAAGTGCTTCCTGTTCATTATTTGTGCAGCTGAGGCTCAGTCCTAAATGTGAGACATCAGAGGTCTATTTAGACCCCTGATATTTCACCAAAGCCCCCCAACAGGGTACTTAAAATTTAAAAAATAAATAAATAAAAATTTATAAAACAGAAAAAAAATCAAAAGAGGGGGAAAAAATAAAAAAATCGAAAAAATATTGCTTTGTTCTCAATAATTTCTGAAATGCTGTGGTATGTTCATACATTCAGCCACTACCTCTGTTGCTCTGTTTTTGAGCTTTGGGGTGCACATCCTAATGCAATAGGCTGCACACACCTATGTAAAAATAAAAGAACCAAGCGCCAATGGATATGAAACGTAATAAGCACAATACCAGTCCAGCTGCAGTAAAAAATAGTCAAAATGGCAATAGAAAATATAGAAAACAGTCCACTGAGCTAGGTCTAGTAAAAATGATATACACAAATATAGTACAGTCCCAGTAATATAGTGATATAAAGTTCTCATGCTCAAAGTTGATATATCTGTGCTTCAATGTGCTCAGACTTGGGTGCCCCACATAGATGTAAACTCACCCCCTGGAGTTGACCAACTATCGCTAGTATGGCCCTTTAAGCATGTGGGGAGACCCCTGTAGAGATCCGCTGCTGGCGTTTCATGCAGTGCAGTTCATCATACAGATACAGGGCCAGATTAAGAACATCATGGGCCTGGTGCTGAGGATTTTGGTGGGGCCTTTTATAAACAATAAATGAATAAATAAAAATGCAAACAATTTTTGTTATAACAAATTAAATTAAAGAGAGAGAGAGGATGAGAGAGAGAGAGAGAAAGGGGATGAAAGAGGTGTGAGGGGAAAGAGGATGAGAGAAAGAGAATGCACATGAGAATGCGTGGGAATGACATCAACGCAGCCCGGCCAAGGCAAGTGACCGAAGGCACAGAACCCAGAAGGAAGACCGGGTAAAGATGGAAGCGCCCGGGCCGGATTGATCACAGCATAGCACTGGAGGGCTCAGTCTGACAATTTAAGTGTACCCTAATGTGCTAATATGCTGTGCATACTTGTACATTATGGCATAACCTACCTAAGGGCCTCTAAAAAATAGTAATGTTAGAAAAGTTTACTACCGCTTTAATATCATTGGAACCCAGGAGCCTCTCATGGGGCCCTCTACTGACCCGCATAGTTGCCAACATTTCAAAAATATTTTCAGGGACACTTTTTCACAAGTGCTATATTTAGAGTAGCTGACATCCCCTATGTTCCTCTATACGTCACAATAGTAATTACAAAATTAAATAAGTACTAATAATGGGGCAGAACAAATATGAGGACTGAGATTTCCTTTAGTTGAACTAACAAAAGTGTGCCCATTATAGAGCTGGTAACATTGAGGATATTCAGTATAATTTTAAAGAACTGTATTTGTGGGTAAGAGGCATAGGGGAGGAGAGTGGATGGTATAAAAGTGGGAAGTATGTGCAGGTGAGGGAGAGGAATGTGGAGGGTCTAACAGTGGGCACTATGTACATGAGAGGAGTGCGACAGAGTATGACAGTGGGCAGTATGCACAGCAGAGGAGTGTGGAGGGTATGACAGTGAGCAGTATGTACAGGAGAGGAGTGTGAAGAGTATGACAGTGAGCAGTATGTACAGGAGAGGAGTGTGGAGGGTACGACAGTGGGCACTATGTACAGGAGAGAAGTTTATGACAGTGGGCACTATGTACAGGAAAGGAGTGTGTAGGATATCACAGCGGGCGCTATGTATAGGAGAGAAGTGTGGAGGGTATGACAGTGAGCAGTATGTACAGGAGAGAAGTGTGGAGAGTATGACGGTGGGCACTATGTATAGGAGAGGAGGATGAAGTAATCTGGGAAGGAAAAATTTAAAGGTTTGTGGAAGGATGTTAAGGGACTGTGTAGTGGTTAAGCGGGCCATACATGGATTGAAATTGTACCAATTAAGCAGAGACCAGCCATAGTCGATCTATGTATGGGCTACCTGGTTTTACACAAGTCAACCTATTAACCGACTTGAGTACAACCAGCCTGTCAGGTTTTCCCCAAAACAATCAGTGCTGCCAGCTATAGTTAGCAACACTAATCATTGTATTCACTGGCAGAACACAATAACACTTCAGGAGTGATTCCCCCATTCACAGGTCAGCAGGTGAGAGGGTGTGTGGGGAGTGGGGACAGGCTGGGGGGAGATACTAGTCAATGGCTGGGTAGGCACTGGCTAGTATCAGAGCCAGATACACACAGGTTACATATGCCACGATCGTTAGAGTGAGAACAATAATTCTAGCCTTAGACCTCCTCTGTAACTCTAAACATGTAACCTGTAAAAAAAATGAAAGCATCGCTTAGTACACAAAAAAAAATCGTGCTAACTTTAGTGGGTTTTTTTATGAATGAAACAGTTTCTTTCCAAAAAAAATGTTTGAAAAATTGCTGCGCAAATATCATGTAACATAAAAAGTTGCAAAAAACACCATTTTATTCCATAGGGTGTCTGATAAAACAACATATATAATGCTTGAGGCTTCTGAGTAATTTTCTATCAAAAAAATGATGATTTTTACATGTAGGAGAGAAGTGTCAGAATTGGCCTGGGTGACAAGGGGTTAATTATCATAAGTAATATACAAATAATTATTATAAGCACTGTGAGTTCATCCTCTCAGTCTGCTGCAGTGTTCCAGCTTGTATTCATACTGGCCGCTCTGTATGTAGCTTCTGACAGACTGCGCAAGCAGCCCCGTATCTCCAGAACCATAGATGATAGCAGCCCCATATTTTAACCAGTGCTGGAGTAGGTCTTTAGCTACCTACCCCCCAATTGTGGGGTCTCTGTGACTCCTGATCGCTGAGCTACAACCCTCAAAGTCGATCTTTTTTTTAGAATTTCTTTTTTTTTGGGGGCAAATGGGCCTATCTTGAGAAAGGGGCCTGGAGCTGCAGCTCCAATAGCCCCTATGTTAATCCGGCCCTGTACAGATAAACAAACCAAAAGAATCCTCATTGCACAAAATATCGTTCCAAAACGTTTATTAAAAACATTTAAAAATAAAAAGTATCACTCATATGTTAAGGTGCCTGAACATCCTGGCACCCGGCATGTCTAACAGGTGATTTTTTGGGGGGAAAATCGGCCCACAATGGTGGTAATTACTGCTATCATGGTGCTGCTTGATTCCCTGTGTTCGTTTTTGGCTGCACACATCTATGGTCTATTTTTTGTCTCCTAGTCCTAAACGAGCGGTTAATCCTCACAGTGCAGGCGCAGCCCTACTGCAAGGGAGGAGGTTCTTTGCCCTGTTTGAAGAAAATGAAAAGTTAGTAGCTACAAACACTGTAGCAGCTGACTTTTAATAAAAGGACACTTATCTGTCCAGGTTCCAGCGCCATGCTCACTCGAACCTGTTCTTCGCCAGTCATCAGGTCCCAAGCCCCGGCATGTTTACTGTGGGCACTCGGCTGTGAATCCTTGCAGCTTCATAGCCAGCTGTGCACTGCACATGCATGAGCCACACTGCATTTTATTAATGGTTTCGTAGCCTTCTGGGGCCTGAGATGTGTCCCAAAACCCATGTTTTATTTAAGCCTATACCATAGCACTTGGTATGCTCTTTTAGGGTGAGTATATTTCTTTGGCCATTTTAATAAAGTAGATATTATACAGAGAGTACTAGTGGTCTCATTCTGTTTTTGCATGTAACCTACCTAAGAGTGTGGTCTACCAAAGGGGGAAATGAGCCATCAGTTGAGTAGTGAATTATATAACCCAAGGAGGGGCAAAAAGAGCTTGTTTGACCTTGGTTTCACATTGGGGTCAATACAGTGTGGTAAGCATTTAATAATAGCACAAGGTGGCTGCATGCACAACACAGACAGTCTTTAAATGAATTGGAAGATACTAAAAATATAAATCACATTGGTGGTGGATTCTCTTTTGTAAATGGACTTTATAATTTTTTGGGGGGTGATTTGTATGCTATGAGTATATGCTTTTGTTTATATTGCACTACATCAATGTTGGTTATATGTGTCCCAGAAGGTTGTGGGCGGGGGAAAGAGAACTTCCGGTGGACCTGTCAAAACCAGGTACCTGCTCTCCCCTTCCAAAAAAGTGACAAAAACAGAAGAGGATGGGGGAGGAGAGGGCATAAAGAGGAGCCCCCCCCTTTAGGGTGAGGAGCTGCATTAAAGCATGACTAAAGTTTTTTTTTTTTGAGAAAACATTGTTTTGTAAGTTACAAATAGTATATGCACACATGCACGACTATGTATCTTGAGGCTTTTCCTGAAGGTCTTCCAGGGTCTGTGCAGGCACGGTCTAGGACATGGGATTCCCTATGGGCTTGTTTACACTAGCAGTTGAGGGGCAGTAAAACTCCACGGTTGAGCTGTGTTTTCACTGCCCCCAGCCACTCCCCCCTTTAGCTACAGAGACAGTGGCTGGGGGTGTACACATGTCGTGGCCACTATGGTTTGCCTTGTGGCTGTGGCAGAAATGATACCCCCTGTCGCAACCCTTTCAAGTGCTGGGTTCAACGGATTAAAGCAAACAGTGAGGAGGCATCACCTGTCAAATCCTCTCTAAGAAACAACTTTGAATGTGGATCGCTCTTCAGAGACTAAGCAAGCCCTATGGGCTCTTGATTTTAGCTATTCTGACTGCACAGCCCAGGGGCCACGGGCTTTTCACACCTCCCTCTTCACATATCATTGTTGCTCCTACATTTCTATAAGAGGCAGAGACCATCACTGCACAGAACAGTGCGGCCCTTCCCAGACCTCCCTTATATTGCCCAGTTCCTGACATAGAATGACAATAGTTCCTACAGGGAACCTCCTATTAAGGGAATGACTACATCACTTCTCTAAGATGGTAGAGCCACCGCCATTACCTCCCTCTACTGTTGTGGAACAGTCTAGGCAAGAAAGAATATGAAATATGTATAATCTAAAACACAGATTTGCAAGTAAGCATGCGTACACAATCATTACCTTGCAATTACAGTGTCTGCAGTAAAAAATATACTGTAGTTCTACTAATTGTGCATCCTTAGTTATGAAATATTAAAGCTTTGCTGTGTATAAGGATGGCTTTTAGGGCTGAGAGCAAGAGCCGAGAGGCCTCCTTAGATCTAACAGTTGCTTCCTAGTCAACTGCTTGCCCTAGGCTCCTGAACGTGCATAACAACAATAAACAAGAGCGCCCTCTAGCAAGACTAATGTAAACATATTATTTTATACTGTTTTATGGACAGGTGTCAGGGCTCTGGAACCCAGCATCTCTCAGGACACCAACAGTAGGAGAAAGGAACTTCACATGGGCCTATATAAACAAGCCTGCCAGTGATTTCAGTTACTGGTTGATCTTTGGCTCCTCATTATCTCTGTGATATGCCTGTTCCTGTGTATCCTGTTACCGACCCCGGCTTGTCCTTGACCTGTCTCCTGCTTGCTTCCTGTGTTTGGCCTTGGCTATGTCTGACCATGTCTGCTCTGATACCCACCTGGCTCCTAACCTTGGCTATCCATCTGACCACGTCTGCTCTGATACCCACCTGGCTCCTAACCTTGGCTATCCATCTGACCACATCTGCTCTGATACCCACCTGGCTCCTGACCTAGGCTTCCTTCTGACTATGCTCCAGTCTCTGCATTCTACCCTACATGGGCGCCACCTGTCTGCTGATTCTATACCAGCACACCAGCTGTATTCTGGAACCTCCTGCACACAGTCCAGCAGGTGATTTGTGCTACTTTGGGCCTGACCTCTCCTGTTTTTACCCTCAGGGGCCCTCTCTCTCCATTGGCCTCCAGCACCAGGTACGTGATAGTATCAACCAACCAAGATGTCTGAGACTGAGAGAGGTGCTTCTGCATTGGAGGCCCTATGTCAGCAGATGATGGCTCTTACACAAGCAGTCCAGAGCTTACAAGATGGCTACTTTCAGCTGGAAGGATGCCTTTACTCCCTCACTGCCTCCATGACTCCTGCAGATCCTAACCAAGCTACTAACTCCACTGTCTCCGCTCCAATGGCAAGTCTTCCTGCTACAGCCGCATTTACTGTGGGATTACCTTCTCTGGCACACAGAGTCCCCACTCCTGAGTGCTTTTCAGGTGACTGACGTAAATTCAGGGCCTTCAAAAATGCCTGTGAACTTTACTTTGTTCTGCAACCAAGGACTTTTTCTCTTGAGACCGTCAAGGTGGGTTTCATTATCTATTTTTTGTCAGATGAACCACAGTCCTGGGCTCATAACCTCCTTGATCAAAAGAACTTAGTACTGGATTCAGTTGCCACCTTCTTTGAAGCTATGGCTACCATATATGACAATCCACAGCGGACTGCCACCGCCGAGTCTGGCCTTTATGCTCTAGTATAAGGAAGACGACTGAGTTGGCTAGGATTGAGGCTCCTGCGTCATTAGAGAATTTCATCCAAGTCTCTATCCAACTAGACTGATGGCTGCGGGAGCAACAATCTGAACACACTCGGCCCACATGGATAATGCCAAAGGTCCCAGGGCCAACAACCCCAGGCTCTGTTCTCCAGGCCATCAATACTTCTGGCGAGGAACCCATGCAAATTGGCCTACCCCGCCCAACTTTAACCATGCAGACGACACAGTAACTTGTGTCTGTACTGTGGAGCTTCGGGCCACTTCCTTCGCAGTTGTCCTGTTTGCCCAAGTAAGTCTAGCCTTCCACGACCCTCATTCCTCCAGTTATCCGGGACTGTAGTCACTCATGTAATTCTCCCCATCTCTCTGCAGGTGGCTCGAAGGGAAGTCAAGCTGCAGGCGATCGTTGACTCTGGAGCCTGCAGTTGCTTCTTAAACATCAACCTCGCCAAGAACTTGCGCATACTCAAGGAACAAAGACTTGACATAAATTTAGCTGATGCCACTGCTCCCAGCTCTGGACCTGTCACTCAGGAGACTATCCCTGTCCTGGCCATCATGGATGCCAGCCATCAGCAATTACGTCATCAAGTCTACTATATTCCCAGCCATCCTAGGGATACCCTGGCTGCGGGCCCACAACCCACAAATCGACCGGGTCCAAGGGAGAAATCATCTTCTACTATCACCAACACTCTGGCGTCCCCACGCCTCTCAATCCTTTAGTATGTCTCTCTGTTCAACCCACACCAGATCCCTATCATGTCATCCCTTGGGCCTTGGGCCTACCTTAATTTCCTTGATGTTTTTGACAAGAAAGGTGCCGATGCCCTGTCCCCGCATTGGTCCTATGACTGCCCGATTGAGTTGCTACCTGGAGCAGAAGTACCCTTTGGGCGAATCTTTTCTTTATCCGAGCTGGAGGCTCTCTGAGAATCTATAGATGAAAACCTAGCTGAAGGATTCAGCCGCCCCTCCTCTTCACCTGCTGCATCTTCTTTGCTGAGAAGAAGGATCATTCTCTCAGACCAAGCATTGATTATATGGACCTTAATAAATTTACCATCAAGAACAGATACCTACTTACTCTCGTTCGTGAGTTATTCCAAATGTTCTGAACAGCTTGGATTTTCATAAAGTTGGACTTATGGGAGGCCTATAACCTGGTTCGTATCAGGGAAGTTGATGAGTGGAAGACCCCCTTCCAAACACGCTTTGGTCACTTAGTACCTTGTGATGCTTTTCGGGCTATGTAACGCCCCCGCGACATTCCAACATTTTTTGAATGATATCTTCAGGGAATACCTTGACTTGTTCTCAATCGACTATCTGGACGACATACTAATTTTCTCAGCCTCACTTGAACTTCATCGAGAACACGTCAGAAAAGTGTTAACGACCTTACGAACCCATGGCTTATACGCCAAAGCGGAGAAGTGCGAGTTCGAGAAACAATCTGTCAAGTTGTTAGGACTCATAATCTCCACTGAGGGGATCTTCATGGATCCTCAGAAGGTATCAGAATTCTTGGAATGGCCTTCACCTTCTGACAGGAAAGGGGTCCAGAGGTCACCTTCTGACAGGAAAGGGGTCCAGAGGTCACCTTCTGACAGGAAAGGAGTCCAGAGGTTCGTGGGCTTTGCTAATTTTTATAGGAAATTCATTAGAAATTTCTCAACTATCATGCTTCTCCTGGAACCAGGATTCTCAAATGGCCTTTGAACAACTGAAGGCTCTATTCACCTCTGCTCCCGTGTTGCAACATCCAGACCCAGCTCTTCCCTTTGTCCTCTAGGTGGACGCATCCGAAGTAGCTACGGGAGCTGTGCTCTCTTAGTGTCAGGGCTCAAAGGCCATTCTTCACCCAGTAGCCTTTTGCTCCAGGAAGCTGAATCAGGCCTAGAGAAACTACGATGTGGGTGACAGAGAACTCCTGGCAATTAAAGTCACCCTCAAGAATGGAGATACCTGCTGGAGGGCGCCAACCACCCAATTATGATTTTCACAGATCACAAAAATCTGGAATATCTAAGATTTGCAAAATGCCTAAGACCTCGGCAAGCCAGATGGGTTTTATTCTTTTCTAGATTTAATTTCCACTTGACAGACCGCCCGGGTTCCAAAAATGGGAAAGCCGATGCCCTGTCCAGGATGTTCCCCGAATCCACCAAATGTGCTCATCCAAGCACCATCTTATCCGCCCAAAATTTTTTGCTGATTCAACCCAGCCTAAAGGCATCCATTGAACAAGCTTCTGCATCTTTCCCCAAAACTGAACATGACTCATTAAGAAGACTGGGTGGATTACTTTGGCACCATGACAAAGTCTTCGTACCTCAGGACATTCTATGACCACCAACCTGCAGGGCACTTTGGGGCCCCTAAAAACTAACAAGCTCATTCAGCGGTCCTTTTGGTGGCCTAACCTCATTCGGGACTGTAGAGCCTACGACAAGTCATGCACGATATGTCTATGTAGCAAAGGCGACAAAGCCAAAGCCTGGGGGTTATTGAGACCATTGAGAGATGATATTTTTGGATTGTATTGTTGACCTTCCCCCCTCTGAAAGATTCACGACCATCTTGGTTGTGGTAGACCGACTATCCAAAATGGCCCATTTCATACCAATGATGGGTACTCCTTCTGTGGCCGAAACTGCTCACACTTTTATCAAGGAGATCATCAGACTTCACAGATGTCCAAAGAACATTGTCTTGGACCGGGAGGGGTGCAGTTTACCTCCAGGTTTTGGAGAGCGGTTTGTACAGCCTTGGAACTAGAACTCTGCCTATGATCTGCCTACCACCCTCAAAGTAATGGGCTAACGGAATGCACAAATCAAACCCTGGAGCAATACCTCCACTGCTTTTTTAGCTTTTTTCCAAAGATGACTGGGCATCCCTGCTCCCACTGGCGGAATTCGCCTATAATAATTCGGTACATTCAGTTACAAACCAGTCCACATTCTAAGCCAATTATGGATTCCACCCTGCTCTAGCCAAGCCTCTAATCTCTGGGCTAATCTTATGGGGTTGATACACAAAATAAGTACTATAAATTACTTTGTGTGGGTCTTTTGTCTCCAGGACCCTCAAAAAATCTTTTAGGAGATGCCCTTTTTTAAATGTGATTTAAACTAAAATACATTTTTCTGTTGGCTAGTGCGTCCCATTTTGTACCAGTAAAGTCCAATCATAATTTTTTTGTGTTATCATGTAAGGGGAATTAACCTTTACGATGAACAATCGTTTTTTGAAGTGTCTTAGGCTATTTACACCAAGCAATATAAAACTTTAATGTGCCTCTGCTTTTGCATCGTCCAGCACAAATAAATTAACTTTCCTTTATATATAATTGAAATGACCTAATAATTGAAACTTACCTGACATCGTAGTGAGTGAAGGGCTCATTAGCTTATTAGTGAGTTTTTCTAAATGTTAAACTAGACAGACTCTTGGAATCATTAATCAGGTCATAATTTAGAGCCGGGACCATGTGTTGCATTGTAGGGAACTGATGATTTATTTTGTATCGAAAGTGTTTCCATGTAAACATATATCTTCATTAACTCTGCCCCACTGACCCCTGAATACACAGCCAGCTTTGTTGTTTTGTATGTCAGCTTATAACAAACAAGAATTCCACGTAAAAATGGAGGCAATCTTTTTTTTGGTTTGATATTTATTTATTTTGGGTTACTGTATTACTTTACTTACAACAACGTACAACATTTTATACAAATTATAAGTAAAACTTTTGTTTTGTTTATTGGGTATAAAGAATGGCCATGTAATGTTTTTTTTTTTTTTTTTGCTATGTCCCTTAAAGTGTTAGTTACCCCAACAGTTCATATTTCTGATTTCTGTGCCTGTTGTACAATGTACTTGTTTTAAAAAGTATCCTGTTCTTTTTGTATTCCCTCCTTTGTGTGAAATAGCTGGTGAACCTGCCAGTCCCCTGCTTTCCTATTTCAAATTGACCATGTCAGGCATACAAGTACACCTTTACAGCTCTTCACTGGGAAGATCTGTGTTTTGTTATCTCTGCCTCCTGCTGACACCCCCCCCCCCCCCCCCACCTCTTTTTTTGGAAAATTTTTTGACATAAGAAACCATACAAACAGTAAAAACAAGGTCAGTGAGCTTAAAGTGGATGTAAACCCGAATTGTTTTTTATTTATTTCTTTTATGTCATAATGTAGAGTATACGATTTCCAATCATTTGAGCCCAGTCTTGCCACAAAGAGTTAATCCAGCTCTGAGCAATCTTCTTTTATTGTTCAGTGAGATAAATCTTGACAAGCAGAGAAAAACTTTGTCAAATCCTCCCCCTTGCTGTGATTGACAGGTGATTTACATATCTGTGCACTAGCCTAAGAGACATGCATTATTTTTTAATTTCCTCCCATTCCTTTCTTCTGCTGCTCTACAAGGATTGGCTGTTCCGCACCTCAGCATGATTTGGAATGCTGAAGTCATGTGGGGACTTTTAAGGGTTTTGACTGGATGTTAGTGATCATAGCAGAAGTTCAGTGTAAGAAATACACAGGAGAAAATGCATGTTGATAAGGGGAGTGTAGAGGTGGGCGGGGAGTCTACTGACATCACGACTCCACCCACTGAGCCCTGGAAAACAGACCCACCCACAAAATCTGCAGTTTTTCAGGTCTCATAGCAGACACAGGGGAGACATTTGACAGACAAGTATACATGCAGGAGGCATGTATATCCTTATAGATAACCAATATTGCAGTAGTTTAGAAAGGATGAGAGTGGGTTTACATCCACAAACAACTCCCTATAGACTTCAGACAGAGGCTTCCGCAGCGACTCATTACATAATAGTTGCTCCACACCCCCTAAATCTTATGCAGCTAAGAATAGAGGTTATGTGATAACTTATAAAAAAAAGGGAAAAAAAGTGTATTTATAATTTTTTATTAATTTACAGTACATACACATACATACATGTTTTGCCTATCTTGTGTATTTTAAATGGGATGGGTTATTTTACAAGGTAAGGGTTCACATATACTTTAACTTCCTGCCATGAAGACACTACAAAAAGTGTAAATTAGAAGGTTTCCTCTTACAGTTGTTCTGGTTAAAACAGAAAAATTCTCAAGTAATCAACTCATCTGTTATATTTTAGTATAGACATTTTTTCTAAATGAGAATGCATTTACTTTTTTCCAAATTCTGTTTTTAGCCCTTCACTGCAAGCTCTGAAGTGTCTCCATTTGTGGCCTCCCTTATAAACTTGGGCACTTTTCTAGCAATTTCAACCACTTTTGACCAATTTCAGTTGACTTTCAATTGCAAAATGCAAAATTGTAAATGTGCCCCCACATTATCCTACCACCAACTTTATCTTTTGAAACAGTAGAACAATCAGTGCTGTTGGTGGTTGCTTATGTTGTTATGTTTCAACATTTTTGATTAAAAAGTTGTTAAAAAGTTTATAAAACATCCCAAATTTATGTCAGGTATGAATTTTTTAAAAGGAAACATTGTGGAATACCACGGACAGCCCTGCAGTGTTTTGTGATAGATTTTTGTATTTCATTGTTTTAAAGCAGAACTTCACCCTAAAGGGGAAGTTCTGCTTTATATCCTCTACCATCCCCTCATCCACCACATTTGGAGCAATCATTTTTTTGCAGAGCAAGTACGGTACTTAATTTTGATAGATACCTGACCCTCTCTTTGCCTGCTTATTGGGACATGTCAGAAGGTCTCAGAAGGCTGCGGGACCATTCGCAAAGTGCAGCCCAGCTTGCACATGCTCAGTGGGAAGCCGTTGAAGAACTGACCAGCTTGAGGACATCGTTGGATCCCTGCGCATAAAAATCAACACATAAAAATCACAGTAAAAACTCCCCAAAAAATAAATAAAGTCCATTTACAAAAGTGAATCCACCACCAATGTGATTTAAATTCTTAGTATCTTCCAATTCCTTTGAATGCTGTCCATGTTGTGCATGCAGCTACCTTGTGCTATTATTAAATACTTACCTCACTCTATTGACCCCAAAATCAACATCAAACAAGCTCTTTTTGCCCCTCCTTCGGGTATGATCCACTGTTCCACTGATGGCTCCTTTCCAATGGAAGATCACACTCATAGGTAGGTTAGAATGGGACCACTAGTGCTCTCTCCATAACAACTACTTTATTTAAATGCCTAAAGAAATATACTTACTCTATCTATATACGCTTCATAAAAATGTGTGTTTTTCACCATATTGGATATCAGTGACTGCAAGTTTTTTGAGTTCTAACCTTCTGGGACACGTCACATGTCCTAGAACACAGTGTGGCTCATGCATGTGCAGTGGGAAGCCAGCTGTGAAGCTGCAAGGCTGCCCACAAAAAACATGCTTGGGACCCGATGCCTGGTGAAGAACCAGTTGGCGTGAGCATGGTGCTGGACTCTTGGACAGGTAAGTGTCCTTTTAGTAAAAGTCAGTAGCTACAGTGTTTGTAGCTGCTGACTTTTCTTTCTTTTTTCTTTCTAAGGTGAATTTACTCCATAGAGTTTACATATTTATAGAGTGATATTTAAAATCATCATTGATACTACTTGCATGAAGTCACTATTTCACAAACTTGTAATGCAGGATGCCCCCTTGCACCAAGGCATGTAGTACATATTTGCATTTCTACATACAATAGAGCAGTAATTAAGAGTCAGACTAGTGTAGGGTCATTCAGATGGCTCATTAAGCTGTTTGTGTAACCTATGACCTTTCTGTTTATGTCTGTTCACAGTACAATAGTAAAATATACAATATCTAGCATACCAAACTTACATTTGCCACCAGTAGTGGAATGAGGGCTCCTGTGCTAAAACTATTTTTGGGCCCCTGTTTAACTACTATCCAAGAACAAACAATATGACCTGTGTACAGATGGGTATCTAGCAAGACAGAAAAAAGTACAGATACAAAAGAAGAGTAGTCTTTTCAATATCCTGAACTCTCCCATGGTTCATAATATGCGACTGGAGTCAACAGAAAGTGACCACTTCACTTCCAATCCATACAGTGTTAAGCGGACATTTGACAAGAGGCATTGTGAATGTCTCAGTGCCAGTCAAAAAGGGAGTGAAGGATGTGCTTGTAGCTTTACACCATGTGAATATTACAAAACAGGATTAGGGTATCACGAAGAATGCTTCCCAAGTCCCACTTACCCTGAATGCAAGCAATGTCCAATCTATGTGGCAGTCAGAGGGGGTCCAAGCATGCAACCAACCCACATTTAGTATACCGTATATACTCGAGTATAAGCCGAGTTTTTTTCAGCACATTTTTTTGTGCTGAAAGTGGCCCCCTTGGCTTATACTCGAGTCAATCACTTTTCTGCAGCAAAGAATGATATTTTCCAACCCGACTTTGGGGCCCTGTATCTCGGGGTCACTTGGTGCTAGGAACCCCAAATTTGGTATGCAAACCCAGTGGAACTAGCCACATATTTGGGGTTCCTAGCACCAAGTGACCCCGAGATATGGGGCCCCAAAGTCAGTCAACTGTGTCCATCTGCAGCAATGTCATTTCGGGACCCTTTGGGTCCAGAGACCCCAAATTTTGGCTGCAGCTAAGTTTGAAGTTCGGTGGACCTATGGCTGCAAATGGGCACAGTGAGGCATGCAAATGGTCACAGTGAAGCTGAAAATGGGCATTGTTGGCATTGTTGACCCTCTTTTCCACTTACCGTAGCTGCCCATTTCTCACCCTAGGCTTATACTCGAGTCAATACGGTTTCCCATTTTTTTGTGGTAAAATAGGTGCCTCGGCTTATATTCGGGTTGGCTTATACTCGAGTATATACAGTAAATGGACCCCTATGTTCCAGAGGGCTCTTGTGTAGCTGCAAAATCTTCCCCTGCTTGCCATAAGGGAAGCGTTATAGCTAATCTTAGGTATAAAAAAAAGAAAAAAAAAACTTGTTCCAACCCTGTTCTTATAATAGGCGTTCTTTGTTGACTTTTTTTTTTTTTAAAGCATTTTAAATTCAGAAAAACTCACCAGAATCCACATATACAGTACATGAACCCTTCCAGTGACTAGTGATTGTGCTTTCTTCTCTTTTTGATGCTCAATCAACTTGTCTTGTGTCCTCCCCTCATCATCCTGTAAGTACCTGGTGATAGATACTTATGGCAGCTAATGGGCAGCGCCCACGCCATCAGGAAGTGAGACATTAGGTACTGAAAAGCTGACCTTCTCACACTACAGAGCATAAAATAGAAGACCTGGGACCTGGTGTGTCACATGGCGCCAGTTTTAGGTGAGAAACTGGGGCTTTTAGATAAATTCTTTCAAATACAAACTTAAGATAAGGTACAGGAGGTGGAGTGGGAGGGTTTCTTTTTTCTTTTCCCCTGGAGATGATCTTTGAATACTTATGTGAAACGAAATGCAAAAATATAAGTTCTATTCACTACTGACAATTATACAAATTTACTAAAAATTATTAACTTTATGCTGCAGGACATTAATGTATAATTATTGTACATAGCAAAAGTATTGATTAGGATTTTATAATGGTAATTATATAACTGTATTGGTTAAATATCTATGTACCACTACTTCATATTTATTTCCCTTCTCTCTTTTGTTTGAATGTGCTACACAATTTTACAAGCCCTGAATTGACACGTCCAAGCCTTTATAAAAAAATAAATAAAAAAAAACGAGTTATTTGTATTTATGTTATTCTATCATAAATTTTAGAGAACATGGACTGTTTTGCTTCTACGGTCGAAGCAAAAATAGTTTAACATAAACCATGGCTAAACTCCAAGTCATGTTGACATATTTTATGAATGTTATAGGAAGCCAGATTGGAGGTGTACATCTGTGTGGGTTGGCTGGTCAGCCCACTGCCGTCTGTGTATCTGTATGCTTAAATGAATTAGCTATTACAAAAACACTTACATAAACAAGCAAAATGTCCTAGAACTTCCACACTGAGCAAAGCGGCATACTCTGTGTAGAGGAAGAAAAATAACATTTTATTCCAGAGATGAGAAGTCAGGTCTGTGTCTTTATGCTATACTCATATTGTTGTCATGTCAGCAGAGAGCATTTTTTATTCCCAGAAATTGTCAAAATCTTTGGACTTCCTTTTGGTGAAATGCATAGGGTCAACGGAGAATGTGAAGTTAAGGTAGTTTTTGATGATTTTTCAGGGGTGGGCATTAATGGCTCCTGAGGCTTTCAAATACCCTGGATCTGTTCTTGTACCAAAAACAACTGCTTATTAAAGCGGTATTAAACCCAAAAGCAAACATTTATTATATTGCAGCTTACCAATTCTTAGATGTGATGGCTATATTCATTTTCTTTTTTAGATGTTCTGTTTTTATCTTGTGGTCCAGCCAGCAATTCTGTTGCTTTTCACAAGAGCAAGCACTCCAGCAGAATGTATCAGTTTACATGGATGAGACAAACCACTTAATCACTTCCGGACCGCCTCCTGCACATATATGTCGGCAGAATAGCACGGCTGGGCAAAACCACGTACCTGTACGTGGCCCTTTATTTGCCCAGCCGTGGGTCGCACGTGTGCCGCGCTCGCGACCCGGTCCTGAGCTCCGTGACCGCGGCCGCGGGACCAGCAGACCCGATCGCCGATGGTGTCCCGCGATCGGGTCACAGAGCTGAAGAACGGGGAGAGGTCTGTTTAAACAAACCTCTCCCAGTGCTTCCTACACTGCCTGTCACTGATCGGCTGTTCCCTGGCATCCCTAGTGGTTAACTCCTTCACTGCCACTGTCATTTACATAGGAATCAGTGCAATTAAATAGCACTGATTTCTGTATAAATGACAATGGTCCCAAAAATGTGTCAAAAATGTCCGATGTGTCCGCCATAATGTCGCAGTCACAATAAAAATCGCTGATCGCCGCCATTACTAGTAAAAAAAAAAATATTAATAAAAATGCTATAAAACTATCCCCTATTTTGTAAACGCTATAACTTTTGCGCAAACCAATCAATAATCGCTAATTGCGTTTTTTTTTACCAAAAATATGTAGAAAAATACGTATCGGCCTAAACTGAGGAGAAAAAAATGTTTTTTTATATATTTTTTGGGGATATTTATTATAGCAAAAAGTAAAAAATATTGCATTTTTTTCAAAATTGTCGCTCTATTTTTGTTTATAGCGCAAAAAAAGCTCTATTTGTGGGGGAAAAAGGACGCCAATTTTGTTTTGGAGCCACGTTGCAAAAAGGGGCCTGGTCCTTTGGCTGCAAATTGGTCCGGGGCTGAAGTGGTTAAAGTAGAGTTCCGCCGAAATTTCTTTTTTTTTAAAGTCAATAGCTACAAAAAGTGTAGCTGCTGACTATGAATAATAAGACACTCACCTGTCCCACGGTCCAGCGATGCGGGCGTACGAAGCCCCGCTCCTCTCCCCCTCCTCTCAACGGCGCTGGCATTCTTACTGTGGCCGCCCGGCTCTGGCTTCACAGCCGGGCACGCACTGCACATGCGCAAGCTGCTCTGTGAATGGCCGGGCAATCTTCTGGGACCTGTTATGTGTCCCAGAAGATTGCAGGGAGGGAGGGGGGAGAGGTGAACTTCCTTCCGGTGCGGCGGAGCCCCGGGAGAAAGTGGGAGCTGGATGCCTCTAAAAAAGAGGGTATCGGCTCCCTCCCCCAAAAAAATGACATGCCAATGAGCCGACCTGCCACAGTAAAAGTACGTGAGCTGGTCGGCAAGTGGTTAATTGTTTTTTATTTAGTATGCTACCTTTTTTGTGCTGAACCGCAGCACTTCTGGATTTGTATGTTGGGATGCCTCACTGCCTCTGGGATTGCCACGCCACATTCCAGGAGACTATGTTGTACACGACACCTGCACACTGCAAGATCTGTGTTTACAGACATAACAGCACTTTCTGTCGGTTATTTTGGCAGAGACCTGTGGCATTGTGTGCACATGAAGGGGTCCTGTGTGAATCCGAAACATTACACATTGTCCTTTGATCAATGATGATTGGTGGTGTGCTGGCAAATACAGTGGGGAAAATAATTATTTGATCCCCTGCAGATTTTGTAAATTTGCTCACTTACAAAAAAAATGAAGGGTCTATAATTTTTATCATAGGTGTTTTAAATGATAGAGACAGAAAATCAACCACAAATCCATAAAAAAACACATCATACAAATGTTATAAATTGAGTTGCAGTTCAGTGAGTAAAAAAAGTATTTGATATTTTTATCCCCTAGAAACCAACAATAATTCTGGCTCCCACAGAGGGGCTAAGGGTATGTGCTCATGTGGTACCCAGATTAGTCCTGTCAATTTAGGAAGGTGCCCCTAATGACAACTCGTTATGTGTATAAAAGACACCTGTCCACAGAATCTCTTTCTTCCATTCAAACCTCAACATCATGGGCAAGACTAAAGAGTAGACAAAGGACGTCAGGCACACGATTGTAGACATGCACAAGGCTGGAATGGTTTTACAAGACCATCAGCAAGAATCTTGGTCAGAAAGGGACAACTGTTGGAGCGATTATTCGCAAATGGAAGAAATATAAAATAACCATCAATCGCCCTCGGTATGGAGCTCCATGCAAGGTTTCACCTCATGGGGTGAGGATGATCATGAGAAAAATGAGGGATCCGTCCACAACTACACGGGAGGAGCTTGTGAATGATCTCAAGGCAGTTGGGACCACAGTCACCAAATAAACCATTGGTAACACAATACGCTGCCATGGATTGTAATCCTGCAGTGCCTGCAAGGTCCCCCTCCTCAAAAAGGCACATGTACAGGCCCCTCTGAAGTTTGCCAAAAAGCATCTAAATGATTCAGAAAAGGATTGGGTGAAAGTGCTGTGGTCAGCTCTTTGGTATTAACTCGACTCGCCATGTTTGGAGGAAGAAAAATGCTGACTATGACCTTAAGAACACCATCCCTACAGTCAAGCACAAAGGTGGAAACATTATATTTTGGGGCTATTTCTCTGCTAATAGTACAGGCTGACTTTGCCGCATTAAGGGGCCAATGGATGGGGCCATCTATTGTAAAATCGTGGATGAGAACCTTCTTCCCTCAGCCAGAATGCTGAAGATGGGTCTTCAAGCATGAAAATGACCCAAAACATACCGCCAAGGCAACAAAGAAGTGGCTTCAAGAAGAAGCACATTAAGGTCATGGAGTGGCCTAGCCAATCTCCAGACCTTAATCATATAGAATAATTATAGATGGAGCTGAAACTTCAAGTTACCAAGCGACAGCCAAGAAACCTTAAGAATTTAGAGAAGATCTGTAAAGAAGAGTGGACCAAAATCCCTCCTGAGATATGTGCAAACCTGGTCACCAACTACAAGAAATGTCTTACCTCTGTGCTTGCCAACAAGGGTTTCTCCACCAAGTACTAAGTCATGTTTTGCTTGGGTATCAAATACTTATTTTACTCATTGAACTGCAACTCAATTTATAACATTTGTTATAAATTGGTTGATATTCTGTCTCTATCATTTGAAATACACCCATGATAAAAATTATAGACCCTTCATTTCTTTGTAAGTGGGCAAACTTACAAAATCTGCAGGGGATCAAATAACTATTTTCACCACTGTATGTATATTGATCTGTGATGTCTCCAGTCTCCAGCTGGCTGTTACTGCAGCCCCCCCTATCCTCAAGCCTATTCCAGAAATGTGTGCAATGGGAATATTTACATTATATTGTGTGTGCATGCACACAGATGCTTCACGTCTCTGTAAGGTCCCTGATACCCAGTGTTGGTCATCTTACTTTAAAAAAGTAATTAGTTAAGTTACAAATTACTTCTCCCAAAAAGTAATTGCGTTAGTAACTCAGTTACTACATTGAAAAAGTAATTAGTTACGTAGCAAAGTAACTGACTTTTTTTAAAAATATTCTATACGTGTAACTAAGGGGCGGGTCTAGTATTACTGTAACCAAGGGGCGCATTTATTATTATTGTTATATATCGTGTAACCAAAGGGCTGCTCTATTATTGCTCTAACCAAGGGGCAGATCTGTTATAGCGTGTAAGCAAGGGGCGGGTCTATTATTATTATATCGTGTAAGGGGCGGGTCTATTATTATATCGTGTAAGGGGCGGATGGCTACAGAAGAGGGCGAATGTTAAATTAATGGGCAGAGCTCGATATATAACAATAATAATAAATGCACCCCTTGGTTACAGTAATACTAGACCCGCCCCTTAGTTACACGATAGACGCCCCTTGCAGAGTAGCACGAGCATCAGGAGCGTGCAGCATCGCTCCGTACAATTACATGTTAACTGCACCTGCGCGGTGTAGAGTTCACTCAGATCTGTTTAGGTTCGTCAATTTTCGGAAGCTCCGTAGTCCTTCATACTGCACAAGCCCTGCGTCTGAGCAGTACAGGGGGGTCCTTATCCGGCGGGGGAACTTTTTCGGCAGGACACCGGAATTACACTACTGCCATCCAGTGGCGGTAGATGTAATTGGGGTAACTAAGCCAAAGTAATGGGAACGGAGTTACCATGAGGGGAAAAGTAATCAGTTAGATTACTCGTTACCCTCTAAAGTAACTGCGTTAGGTAACTCAGTTTATTTTAACTCAGTTACTTACATCACTGCTGATACCAGAGCTCAGCAGCCTCTGTGCACATGCACAGAAACCTCCCTGCTCATGTGCAGATATGCTGCAGGCCTTTGCCAAGTGGTTTAAAGATGGTGGAGTGGCGGGGGAGGGGAAATTTTCCAGTAGCAGAACAATTCTTGTGCCTTTAAGGATGGGTGGGCTCCCTCCAGGCATACCTGCCCTTAATCTATCCATTCTTATATGCGCTCCTACTATGGAGCCTTTGGAAATTTTGAGTTAGGACTGCAGTATATACAGAGATCCCTTGGCACGGGCACTGCAGCTTACACATATATTTGCAAATGTGTGCAAACAAAACTCTCTGTTTTTAATGTAAACTGTTAGACAGGGTAAATTCGGTTATTTTGCAGGCCGGTCTGTAAATGTTCTGGTAAATCTTTTGTTTGTTTGTGATAAGCTTGTTAAACGACAACATTTTTCTCTCCTCAACATAATAACAATTCTTTATAGCAGTTCACTCTCAGTGGCTGATTCATTACATTTAGATACTTATTTACTATGATCATCAGCTCCATCTAGTGGTAATAATGCAGTATTTTCTAGATTCGCTCTTTGCTTACAAACATTCAAATCTGAGAGAAAATAGCCCAATGACATTCTCATTTGCTTCCATTCACACAAAACAGATATACCTGTATGCAATTTCACAGGATGAACAGCTCTGCTATTTTTTATAAATGCACCCCTTAGCTTACAGTACAAAGGTCTCCCTCATATTATTTCTTCTTCTGGTCAAACTCTCTTAGTCTATACTGACAGGATATTGTCTCTATAGGTAAAATGTTCCTAACACTGTTTTCTCTTAGGCCCCTTTCACACTGGGGCATTTTTCAGGCGGTACAGCGATAAAAATAGTGCCTGTACACCGCCTGAAAAAATCCGGCCCCATTCACTCCAGTGTGAAAGCCGGCGGGCTTTCACACTTGAGCGGTGCGCTAGCAGGACGGTAAAAAAAAGTCCTGCTAGCAGCATCTTTGGAGCGGTATAGGAGCGGTGTATTCACCGCTCCTATACCGCTCCTTCCCATTGATTTGAATGGGACACCGCGGTAATACCGCGGCAAAACCGCTGCAAAACCGCTGCAAAGCGCCACTACGGCGGCGCTCTGCGGGGGATTTTAACCCTTTTTCGGCCGCTTGCGGGGGGTAAAACTGCACCGCGAGCAGCCGAATACCGCGGCTAAAACGACGGTAAAGCAGCGCTAAATATAGCGCTGCTTTACTGTCACCGCGGCTCCCGCCCCAGTGTGAAAGGGGCCTTAGGATCAAAGGTTACATTGGTAACCATTGGTAGAAACTGATATTGTTCACACATATTACAAACACTGTGGGGATTATTAGTGACATTTTTCCAAATGCCGAGCACTGCAGATTTTTTATTCATAAATGATTTTTCAGCTGCTGAACTTGAGCTCAAAAATATATTATACACAGACATATAATTACAGTTCAGACTTCTTTCATTCCACCTTTTTGTCAGTCCTAATGAAAGAGGATAACCTTTGAAACGCGTTGACTGAACCTAAATAAGAAAAATTCCGGCATGGCACTTTCACCCCCACCCTTCTTCCTTCCATGAAATAGCTTGGTATGCTACCCAGGGATGCCAGTCAATAACTGGCCTTACATCTCAATCTCACACCATTCTTCTGGTGTTGAGAAAGTCTACTGAAGGACTCTGGTCATCTTTAGTACATTGCCACTGTAGCACTGCCACCTCAGTCCAAAAAATGCACCAGTAAATAGAGCATGCTAATAGTCACTTCCCAAGCAACCCAATCAAATGTCTATCTTACGTCCAAGCAGCACCACACTGTAAAGGGAACTCCACCCAGCCCCCACCACCCCCTTTGGTCCTAGCTTGGAGTCGGTGAAAATAAAGAAAAGTGTGTTTCCCCAGTTTCAGCACCATCCTTTCACAAAATACATTGCAGCCTTGTCCACATGTCCTGGAGCAGGATAAAGATGTACATGATGACATAGTTATAGGAAAATCCAGCTCTATTCACATCCAGAAAAAGTGTGAAAAGCTTAAAGTAGTTAACCTAGTTTAACCTTCCTGGCGGTATGATTATGTCAGATTTTTGCTTCTCAAATCGGTACAATTGTTTTGCATAGAAATTTGGCGTTTTATATTGTAGGCCTGTAATTCTTAGGAATAACACACTTAAATCTGTCCAAAGAAGAGTCTGGTAGACATCCCTGATATGATGAAGTTTGAAATACGAAATCATAAATTATAATATAATAAATAACTATAAATAATTATCAAAAATAATAATATAATAATATAATAATTATACAATTCAATAAGGTAATCAAATCAAAAACACTGAAATTTGCTCAGTCGCAGAATTGTCACTGTTGTCACTTTCAGTGTTTGATGACACATTTCCCCACGAATCAATATCGCTCAATTCTGCAAGTGATTCTTATTTACTATCGCGGTTCTCTAGCTGGTCAAAAAACACTTTTGATGTAAAGGGAAACTTTTTAGATGCCATGGACATTCTCAAGTTTCAGAAAGAACAGTATATATAATATAAAAGTGCATGCAGGGCACTGAACAAAGCATTAGGGACAAAAGGGATGTGAAATGATTTGATACAGTCGTGTAATCTTACAGATTACAGTGTACTGTATGTGTTTTGCACTTTTTAAATTTGCCCCCGGCTCCGCCCCCCATGCGTTGCGATGCTCGCAGGGAACGGAGCCCGGCACACAGTACATCAGGCGGAGGACACAGCGGGAGGACATCGCAGGATCCTGAGGGGACAAGGTAAGTAACTTTTCCTGGCTCCTGCGATGCAATCCCGAGTGCGGCTTGGTAGTGGAAATTCACCCCGAGCCACACCCGGGAATACCGCTAGGAAAGATAATACGTAATGGTAAGCCCATCCCCCACACAGTTAGAAATCACTGAGGGAACACAGTTAACCCCTTGATCGCCCCCTAGTATAATATCTGGCAGGGAAGTTAACCCCTTCCCTGCCAGTGTAATTTTTACATTGATCAGTGCATTATTATAGCATTAATCACTGTAATAATGTCACTGATCCCCAAAAAGTGTCACTTGGGGTCAGATTTATCGGCCGCAATGTCGCAGTCCCGCTAAAAATTGCAGATCGACGCCATTACCAGTAAAAACAATAATAAAAAAAAGTCCATAAATCTATCCCATAGTTGTAGAAGCTATAACTTTTGCGCAAACCAATCAATATACACTTATTGCGATTTTTTTTTTAACCAAAAATGTGTAGAAGAATACATATTGGCCTAAACTGGTGAATAACTTTGTTTTTTTATATATATTTTTTTTGGATATGTATTAGAGCAGAATATAAAAAATATTGTTTTGTTTTTTTTTTTTTTTTTTCAAAATTGTTGGTCTTTTTTGGTTTATAGCGCAAAAAATAAAAAACGCAGAGGTGATCAAATACCACCAAGAGAAAGCTCTAATTGTGGGAAAAAAATAACAAAATTTTGTTTTGGTACAATGTTTCACGTCCGCGCAATTGTCAGTTAAATCGATGCAGTGCTGTATCGCAAAAAAATGGCCTGGTCATTAAGGAGGGCTGAAGTGGTTAAAGCGGAACTTCACCCAAAAGAGGACAATCCGCTCTTCCTCCCCCCTCTTACTCTGCCATCTTTGGATTATATTTTTTGGGGGGGGGACAGGTATCCCCTCCCACTTTGAGCAGAATTTCTTCTCCCCCCACCCTAGCCGCAAACCTCTGGGACACATCACAGGTCCCAGAAGGCAGCAGGACCATTCACAAAGCGCCAACCAGCTTGAACATGCCCAGTGGGCAGCCAGCTGCCCACAGTTAATATGTCAGCGCCGGGGACCGAAAACCGGTAAAGGAACTGACTTGGGTGAGGACGGCGCTGGATCCTTGGGTAGGTGAGTGTCTGTTTAATAAGAGTCAGCAGATACAGTCTTTGACTTTTAATTTCCACACATCTGACTGACGGTCCTCTTTAAAGATGAATATCATTCTTTTTTTTTTAAATACTCTTGAATAGGTTTAGAACCTCTGTCATGTTTCTATTGTTTGAAAGCTATTTCAAAGTCTGTTTTGAAGATCCCAATAGCTCATGCTAGGCAGCTCTTGTGCATCATTGGACTCCTAGGCACACTCTGTGCAGAATCCAGAAGTAAAAAAAAAAAAGTAGATAAGGGTGCCAACACTGATGGTTGAAGATTTTATAATCATATACTGTATTTTATCATAAGTGAGATAAAACAGGACAAAACAACTAAAGTGTTCTGTGGGTTTAAACAGTCCCTCTTCATCAAGATACAAAGATCCAAACAGGCCCATTTTGGAGAGGAAAGACTTCTTGTGAACTGACAAATCGATATTCCTATCACACATGTTCCTGGTATTTGTGGCTCATAAAGTAGTGGGTGCTGCAGCGATTACCAGTTGGGTCCTGGAAGCATCAAACGAATGTACATATTCGCCAGCACAACATGGATCGACAAATTTTCATCCAAAAGGTTTTAATGAAAAAAAATCACATCACAAAAGAAAGTGCAACGTTTCGGAGCCGCGCAGGACCCCTTCGTCAGGCATGTGATACCCTTTCGTTCTTGTGAACTGAACCTTCTAAATTCACTCTCTCTATCCTATTCTAAACAGAGTTCCAAGCTCTGATGTAGAAGAACTTTTTAACCACCATTGTTTATCCTGGCTTATACAGTAATATCTCATTTATAAATGAAGAATAGTAAATGTCCACAGGCACTTCAATAGGTACCTATATATACCATAGCAGCACTAATGTCATTAATTATTATGAACAGCTTTCATAAGCAGGGCTCAAGTCCTGCGGGAACCCATGGGAACGGAGTTCCTGTACTTTTTCCACAACAGGAACTCAGTTCCCGTTAGCAGCCGTGTCCTGCAAGACTTTGAAGTATGCGAGCTGTGTGGTAGATGCTACACCAGCAGCTGCCGACACAGCTCGCAATAGTAAGTGCCGCACACCTGACCATTCAGGCATTGCCCGTAGGGGGCCCCATGACAGCTTCCGCTTCGATCTACCTGTCAATCACAGCTAGCAGACAGGTAGATCAGGTCCCTGCTGCTAAGAGATTGTAATTAGTCAGACCTCTCGTGATGCGCTCCTCCCCGCCGGCCCCTCCTGGTTTTCTGTCTCCTCATCCCCCCCCCCAGTCTCCTGCATACTTGCTCTGTGTGTCCCGCTGAATCCCCCCCTCCTCTATCTTCAGTGCCATATGATGAGAGAACCCAGAGGAGGAGCACAGCTATTCTGCTCACAGGACATGCAGGGAGAGAGGTGATCTGAGGGAGGAACATCAGTTTGGGGTGGTAAGCTGAGCACAATATCTGGCAAAGTTTAATGCCAGGAGGGAAATTTATGTGGAAATATGTGAAGGGTTGGAATAGCAGCGAGTGTGTGTTGGAGCCCTGCAGAGTTTGCAGCCCCCCAAGCTAACATACATCTCCTAAGCAGGAACACATCACTATCTCCCCAAGCATTCTGTCCAGATAATGTGCAGTTCATTTATGACCTTTCCGTTTAACCCTGTGTTATCCAAACTCTGTTCAATGAAAAGTGTAACTCACCACATAAACACTCTATATACAAAATAACATTCCCCAATAAAGATCAGAACATGATGTTCACATTTGAATGGAAGCACAATTGAATGAATGCTGATTATTCAGAGAATTACCGTATTTATGTTTATTGAGGATTGTTTTTTTTTTCTGTACTAACAGTTAAGCTTCATACACACAATACGAAAATTGGATGAAAAATACCACTTTTGAAGCTTTCGTGCATATGAGCGTATCATTTTTTATTTTTTTTGGTGGGCGAGTGGATCTTGGGTGGGAGTTCCCACACTTTTTTCCCCAGGACTTGACCCCTGGTTATAAGGTATTCCAAGATGAGAGAAGATGTAAAACAGAGGGTTATAGTCAGTCCAAAAGACACAGGTGGTCATATAAATGTGGAGTTTGTTGAAGTGCACCTCACACCAGAGATCCTCAAAACGTGCGTCACACTCCCCTTAGGGGTTCACACTCACCAGAAAGTTAAAAACATCAGGTATTGAAAAGTTTTTAAATGATCGTCATCCTCCTACATGGATAGTGTCAACGCTGCAATTCGTCTCCATCGTGTACTCGGATAAAAGGAAGAAAGCTCCAAATAGCATAATTTGGTTTCAAATCCTTTATTACGATTTCCTCTGATACACTTTAATAAAATCAAACAGTATAAAATGCTACACACTGTAGCGTTATTCACAGGATTAGCGTGAGAGAATCCAATACTAGGAAGCAAGCATCCACCGCTTACTTCTGGTTTGTCTCTTCCTGGCTGTAGAACGCAAAACGTCACTCCCGGCCGCCGTAATTTCACAGGACTGATGCGTTTCGTCATCATGACTTCATCTGAGGGCGTGGCCTCACGGCCTTATGTCTACAGACTGCAACGCAGATTGACTAACCCAGCGCGCGGCTGTCCCAATCTCTAAAGTGCACATGGAACTGGCATCAATACACTACATGGGAACTGGTGTACATAGCACTGCAATCAATCAGCACCAGTCTGCATCCACCGCAGAATACTAGCATACCTCTGCATAGCTTAGTACATTGGTCTTATTTAAGACCTAAATTCATTAAGTACCATTAAAAATGTACATCACTCATAATAAAACAGCATATAGCCTTACATCATAATAGTGCATTAAGCAGGTTAAATTCATATTATACTATTATATCTCCCTATTCATAGTACATTATTTAAAACACAATTGATACAAAATTTTAAATTTTTAAATCAAATCCATATAAATGTGATAACATTTAGGTAT